>JAAWVA010000030.1:4178620-4236456 GCA_015227895.2 Colaptes auratus | reverse complement strand
GTGGCACTGTCTGTAGCTCCAGAGACCTTCCCTTGCCCCTGAGCCCTCTGCACAGAGATGAGAAGGGCTCGAGAGGCATGGGTCCGGCCCAAGCACATTGCAGTGATTTTGTCTTCAGGAACTCCCAGCCTGACAACAGACTTCTCCCAAACTTTCCCCTGCTGGGGAGGATTTTGCACTTGCTCAGGGTGAAATTCCAAAGCACCAGAGGGACCACCAGTCTAAGAATTTGCACTTCTCTCCCCCACCCCCTGCCACTCCTCAGCATCCAGCATCTGGGCAGATATCACTGTGGGTTCTTGGGAGTCTCCGTACTGCTCTGGATGAAACCAGAGCAAGCTCCCAAGCGTGGACAGCACAGCTCTGAGCCATTGCCCTAAGCTAACACTCAGCTCCATCAGCAGCACAAACAGGACTGCAGCTCATCAGCCCCCCCCCCAAAAAAATCAATCCACACAGGAAAGAAAGCTTCTGTCAACTCTGTGGACAAGCCTCAAGCCTTAATGGAATCCTCCTCTCCTCTTTTTGTTAAGTCCAGTCCTGCCAGAATCTGTCCTCATTAAGGCAGCTGCTTCCTGCCCACGTTGGCCTCCAGAAAAGGAATGTACTGGGTCCAGCTGAACCGAAGTTTACCCTCTCTGCCTCCCCCAACACAGAATGAGGAGGGAAGAACACCACACAAAACCTCTTTGTGTTGATACAGAAAACAAATGAGAGAAGAGTTTCCTGAGCAAATCAGATAATCACAACACAAAAGCACAGTGACCTCAGCCTGTGTTGCAGAAAAGGCACAGTGGAAAGCAGCAGCAAGCAGCAGCAAGCAAGGAAAAGCCAAAGCAGGAGCTGCTCCCCTATCCCTCCCTGTACCACTGCCATCCCAGAAACCCAAACACCCAAAAAACCCAGAACCCAGAAGCAGCAACCGGAACAGGGAGCCTCCCATGCTGCAACCTGAACTTCAAGCCCCACAATCCTTTGCTCCAGCCAGCACTTTCATTTCTGAGGCTGGCATGGCTGCAGCATGGTCTGGATAACAGCAGCAGAGTCAACTCAAACCCATGACAATCAGGAGCCCCTCCAAGCAAAATGGAAAGAGCCTCTCAGCTTTGTGAACAACTTCCACTGCTTTGAAGGCAGTGGACTTGCCACATGGATGCATTAGCAGCCCAAGGGATCAGTGGAAGGTGAGTTCAGAAGGATCCTTGAAGATGAAGCTTAGGCAGACTTCATGATTTGTAGCTGGAACCTTGGTATTTCCTCCGGGGATCTCCTTTAGATTCAGAGCCCTGTGACAATTCCAGGGTCACAGGTGACAGGATGTTAGGGGTTGGTGGAGGGACTCTGGAGATCTCTGAGTCCCCCTGCCAGAACAGGACCATAGAATCCAGTGCAGGTCTCACAGCAACACATCCAGACAGGGCTGGAAAGCTCCAGAGAAGGAGACTCCACAACCTCTCTGAGCAGCTGCTCCAGGGCTCTGGCACCTTACAGTAAAGAAGTTCTTCCTGCTGTTGAAGTGGAACTTCCTGTGCTGCAGTTTCCATCCATTGCCCCTTGTCGTCTCCCAGGGCACAAGTGAGCAGAGGCTGCCCTGCCTCTGCTTCCTCACCCCCAGTCCTCAGATATTGATAGACATTGATCAGATGCCCTCTCAGTCTTCTCCTCCTCAGACTAAAGAACCCCAGGCCTCTCAGCCTCTCCATCAGGCAGTGCGCAGTCACTTCAGCATCCTCACAGCCTCTCCAGCAGGTTCCTGTCCCTCGGAACTGGGGAGCCCAGAGCTGGATGCAATATTCCAGATGTGGCTCACCAGGGCAGAGGTGGAGGAGAGAACCTCCCTGGATCTGGTGGCCACACTCTTCCCAAATGCACCCAGGATCCCATTGGCCTTCCTGGCCACCAGGGCACATTGCTGTCCCATGCAGAACTTGCTGCCCACAGAACTGCCAGGTCCTCCATGGGGCTGCTCTCTAACTATTTGTTCCCAAGTGCTGTAGGGTTCACATTGCTCTGGACATTGCATGGTGCAGATCACCTCTAGTGAATCTGAGGCTCCCCAGAAATTGCCACTGGGTTCCTCTTAATCCCATGGAATCCTGTCCCAGCAGGCACCAGTGCAGGAGAAGAGGACACAGGCTGAAGAGAAGGAGAAAGGGAACTGAAAATCTCATCCCCTGAATCTAGAAAGCAAGCCCTTGGTAGCAAATGTCCATTCTGGATTGTCACAGAACACAACACAGAGAGTGATGAGAGAACTGCTGGGGGTGCACCAACTGCCCTGAGAAACCTAAGGAAGGGCTGGAGGGGGGAGGGCATTCACTGGAATTCCAATACCTGATAATACCTCTTGGACATGCTGAGAATCACAGAATTGTCAGGGTTGGAAGGGACCTCAATGGATCATCAGCTCCAACCCCCTGCCATGGGCAGGGACAACTCACACCAGAGCAGGTTGCTCAGAGCCCATCCAGCCTGGCCTTAAAAACCTGCAGGGATGAGACTTCCACCACCTCCCTGGGCAACCTGTGCCGTGTCTCTCCACCCTCATGGGGAAGAACTTCTTCCAACATCCAATCTGAATCTCCCCACTTCTAGTTTTCCCCATCCCCCAAGTCTATCCCCTACCTAAACCTAAAAAGTCCCTCCCCAGCTTCTTGTAGCCTCCTTCAGATACTGTAGGCCACAAGAAGGATGACTCAGAATCTCCTCTTCTCCAGACTGAAACAGCCCAACTCTCTCTCTGTCCTCATAGCAGAGCAGCTCCAACCTTCTGTCATCCTTGGGGCCATTCTCTGGACACCTTCCAGCACCTCCAGATCCTTCTTGTAATAGATGCTCCAGAACTGGACACAGTGCTCCAGGTTTGGTCTCACCAGGGTGGAGCAGAGTGAGAGAATCACCTCCCTGGCCCTGCTGGCCACGTTTCTCTTGCTGCAGCCCAGGATACAATTGGCTCTCTGGGCTGCAAGTGCACATTGGTGGCTCCTGTTGATCTTGTGGATGAACACTTTCCTTAAGGATAATCCAGAACTAGAAGCACAGCATGGGGATGGAAGAGGCTCCTGATCCAAAGAAGAGATAGTCCAAAAGTGTCCTGAGATGCAACCTAACTGATTAGCAAACATTGACTGCCTGAAGTCAAGTCCCCTCTGGGGGAAAAACACTCAGGGTGTGCATCCAGCCAGGCTCTTACCATCCCATAATAAGGAACAAACACACAGCACCAGGAGGAAAGGGAAAGTCTTGGAGACGTGGCAGGAAAGGCAGGGAAAGATTAGCCCTCAGCTGGTCAGGAATCTGTGCCCCTGGGGCAGTGCTCCCAAATACAACTGTGGCTGATCAGTGAGAGACTCCAAGTTGGGTGCAAGGAGATGTGAAATGGCACAAATGAGACAATGCTGCAAAGGAAAGGGCCTCTGCTTGGCACAGCTTTGCCTGATGCTTTCTGCATTGCTCAGGCGAAAGGGAAGCAGAAAAGGCCATGGTGAAGATCTCTGCTCTCCCAGTCCTCTGGAACAGGACTGCAGGTGCAGGATCAGCTTCCCAGGGAGGAGGGAAACAGGTTGCAGAAATAGCTGCTCAGGAGGGAATGGCTCAAGGCATGGTCTTTGCCTCAGAAGGAGGAGTGGGCACAGCACTGACCACAAGCTGTTGTGTTTCCATGGATCAGAGACGAATGACATCCATAGAGATGGGTGAGAGATGGGAACAGAGCAGGATTGTGCAGGAAGGAGGAGCCAGCACAAGTTCTGCACCATGAGGGTAGTGGAACACTGGAACATGTTGCCCAGGGTGGGGGTTGGGGTCTCATCCCTGGAGATATTGAAGGTGAGGCTTGACAGGGCTGTGGGCAACATGATCTAGTTGAGGATGTACCTGGGAAGGTTGGACAAGATAACCTTTGGAGGTCCCTTCCAGCCCAGCCCATTCTATGAGCAGTGAGATATGGGAACCAAGCAGACTCTGCATGAAGTGCAAAAGGAAGACACCAGCTGGGGCTTCTCAGAGCTCTGGGCCTGGCTATGGTTGTGGATTCCTGCCTTAGGCTTCAGTCTCCAGAAGTTGGTTGGAGCACTAACCCTGAGCTTGTTCCCCTTTGTTTGCATGGCTGTTCTAGTGCGGGGCATGTGTGAGTGCTGGTCTGCTTCAGAGAGCAGAACAGAGGACAGCAAGGACCTCTCTGGGAAGAGCTGGGCCAAATGTCACCTTCAAGAGCAGGCCCTAAGCCTCTGTATTCTCCTAAGCTCCCATTACAGGGACCAGGCCTGAGGGCTGTCTGCATTTCATAGAGCAATATTGAGCAACCCTTTACTGAGGTTCTTTTCAACATTCCAAACACCCTGGGATGAAGCAAACCCTGCACTCAGGGAAGAAGACCAACTGCAGCTGGGCTGTGGTAGGAGGAGTGTAGCTGGCCAGACACAGAAGTTGTCCTGCCTCAGACTCAGCACTGCTATGGCCACAGGTGGATGCTTGGTGTCTGGCTTTGGGTATGTCCAGACTGAATGAATGGAGAGGAACTGGAGAAACTGCAAAGGAGATCTGCCAGGATGGAGGCTGGCATCTCTGTGGAGAGGCTGAGGGACCTGGGCTGATTCAGCCTGGAGAATGGAGGCTCAGGGCACTGCCAGAGCAGTGTGCACATGGCTGAAGGGTGTCTTCAGAGAGGATGGAGCTCTTCTGGGGAGTGGGAAGAGACCAAAAACCTCCACAAAGTGCAGCTTGGAAGGTTCAGAGTGGAGATGAGGCTGAAGAAATGTCCCTCAAAGGGCAGAGCTGCTATGCATGAGGCCATTCAGAGGGGTCAGGAAATGGCAGGGAGAGCTGAGAGAGCTCAGTGAAGGGATGGAAATAGCAGGGGGAGAGTTAGATGAGGGAGCAAGATTGGTGTCAGCAGCCTGAAGGGAAAGATCTGCAGACATGGGACAGTGTAGGAGAGGCTGCAGTAGGGAAGGTCAAGGGCTCTGGCATGGCTGGGAGGACCAACAGCACCAAGGTCTTTGTGCCCTTGGCTCTGGCAGTTGCCTCTGCCACCAAGGCCTGGGAGGAGAAACTTGGCTTTGAGCCTTTGAGGTTCTTCTATTGCAAGGGCAGTGGTCAGGGCTTGGCCTTTCTGCTTCCTAGACAAAAAGCAAGTTTTTCTGCCCTGCATTTTGCCTTTGTCTCCCTGCAATCCTGGCCTCTAACAAGCTGCTCTAAGGAGTCCCTGGGGAGCCTTTGTCAGGAACAAGCCTCAGGGAGGCCAATCAGTGCTTCAAGGCACTTTGGAGTTTTCTTCTGCCTTGGACTTGTTGAGAGGCTTCTTGGCAGTACCTTGGCAGAGTCTCCTGGCAGTAGCTAAGGATGATGGAATCAGCCCCAAATACTCCATGGGGCTCATTAAATACTGCTGAACCTCTCATTATTGCCAAGGTTTCTGCAGCTAATTGGAGAGGTTTTTAGTGCACAAAGCATCTGATTTTTAAAGGTACCTTTCATTCCTTTTCAGCAGGAGTTGTCTCTTTGCAAGCAAACCACAGCAAACCTGACAAGGTCCTACCCTGCTCACTGCTCATCCTCACCCCACTGCCCCAGCAGAGCCCAGAGCCACAGGTGAGGGACAGGATCTGCCTTGCCAGGGGCTGGGGGTCAGGGCTTGGCCCTTTGCATCAATGAATCCCCTCCAGGTTTGCTCAGCAGCAGAGCCACCTTGAGCTGCTTGTCCTGACCTCTCAGCACTGCCTCAGGTCTCTGCTCTCCCCACAGCCTGGAGATGCTTCAGTGCCTCCAGTGATGTTTCCCTTGCATCCACTGTCTCCTTCTGCTCTAAGCAGACCCTGGGGATCCTTTCCCAGTATGCTTCACTGGGACCCATTAATAGTAGAAGAAACTTCAGAGTTGGAATCTGACTTTGACTTCTGGAGAGGTTTCATCAGCTTCTCCTCAGTCCCTGAGGTTTACAGGGCACCAAAGCCAGCAGAGGAGTTATTAAAACACCTTGGGCTGGTCCTCTGTTGCCCTATTGGGCCAGGCTCCTGTGCTGGAAGGAGCTGCTGGCAAGCAGGCAGCACTGCAGGAGACAGCTCTGGCCAGGAGCTGCTCCTCTGCACAGCACAGCAGGGCTGAGGACACTGCCAGAGGATCTCAGGGAGATGAGGAAGGCAGAGAGAGCTTCAATCTGTCCAGGATGGGGAGGGTTACTGAGAGCTCACTGGAGGAGAAGTCACTGCAAACCCTGACACAGTGAGGCTGTGGGTGCAGGACACTGTAGCTGTAGCTCCTGGAGGCAACTCCATCTCGACTGCAGATGCTCAGCTGAAGGCTCCTGGAGTGTGCACACAGAAGGAGGACCAAAGCCCTTCAGTTCCATCCTGTCAGCAGCAGTGAGCAGAGCTGGGGAAGGAGAAGGCTTCACCCCCAGCCCCTCTGCCATTATCTCTTCCCTTCGCTGTCTCTGCAGCACTGCAGGCCTGCTCCCTGTTCTCCACCTCTCCATGGGTGTGGGTTTTAGGCAATGCTTTAAAGTTTAGTTACAGCTTTTGAGCAGAAAAGTAGAACAAAATAAATAGATCACTCTTGGGTGTGAAAAGGAAAAGAAAAGATTTTTCTAAAGAAATTCATTGGATAAATATCTGGAATCAGAGGAGCTGTACCATAACAACTCTCTCTCTTCTGATCTCAGCTGTTTTGCTTCACTGGGGAGAGATCACCTGCTTTGGCTGGCCTTGGCTAAGTCCAACCTACTGCTTTTTTTCGCTCTCCACTCCTCCTTTCTCTCTTCATACATGGAGGTAGGGGATAGGGGCAGAGGACCAGGGTGGGGTTTGTGTCATGTGGTAATTGTAAATACCTGTCTCATATGGTCACTCCTGTATGTTCTGTACCTGTTCATTGCATTCCATTGTAGAGTGCAGCTCTTGCTTGTCAATACAGCTTCATTTGCTTCTAACTGAGCTGCTCTGGCAAAGCTAATACTGGGGGAAATTTCAACCCACCACAATGGGACTCTTGTTCCCTGGGATTGGGCTGTTGGTCACTTTCTGTTCTGACACCAGAGGAATCCTCATGGCAATTATGGGTCTCTGCTGCATATGAAGTCATGATGAACCATCACTGGTTGGTAGTGATGGGGAATGAGCTGATCCACTCTTCCTGCAGCTCAGGGACAGGGCTTACAATGAGGCTGAGAGAAGTGTTCCCTAACTTGTCACTGCCTTTCTCTCCTTGCACAGGTCTCCATGGCCAGAGCCAGCAGATGGCCAACAGCAGCTCCAGCACCCACTTCCTCCTCCTGCCATTCTCAGGCACAAGGCAGCTGCAGCTCCTGCACTTCTGCCTCTTCCTGGCCATCTACTTGGCTGCCCTGCTGGGCAATGGCCTTATCATCACCACCATAGCCTGGCACCACCACCTCCACACCCCCATGTACTTCTTCCTCCTCAACCTGGCCCTCACTGACCTGGATGCCATCTCCACCACTGTGCCAAAATCCCTGGCCAATTCCCTGAGGGACACCAGGGACATCTCCTATGCAGGATGTGTTCTCCAGCTCTTCTTTTTCATATTCCTAATTTCAGCAGAGTTTTCTCTCCTCACCACCATGTCCTACGATCGCTACGTTGCCATCTGCAGACCCCTGCACTATGAGACCCTCTTGGGCAGCACAGTTTGTCTTCACCTGGCAGCAGCTGTCTGGGCCTGTGGCTTTCTCTATGCTCTGCTGCACACAGCCAATACATTTTCCCTGCCCCTCTGCCAGGGCAATGCTCTGGAGCAGTTCTTCTGTGAAGTGCCCCAGATCCTCAAGCTCTCCTGCTCCACATCCTACCTCAGGGAACTTTGGCTTCTTGTGGTCAGTGTTTCTTTAGTCTTTGTCTGTTTTGTGTTGATTGTGGTGTCCTATGTGCAGATCTTCAGGGCAGTGCTGAGGATCCCCTCTCAGCAGGGACGCCACAAAGCCTTTGCCACCTGCCTCCCTCACCTGGCTGTGGTCTCCCTGTTCATCACCACTGGCTTCTTTGCAAACCTGAAGCCTTCCTCCATCTCCTCCCCATCCCTGGATCTGGTGGTGTCAGTTCTGTACTCAGTGGTGCCTCCAGCAGTCAACCCTCTCATCTACAGCCTGAGGAACCAGGAGCTGAAGGCTGCCCTAAGCCAACTGATCCCTGGATGCTTTCAGAAGGAATAAACTCTTTGTGTTCTCCTGCAGAGCAGTTCTGATGTCACTCAGTGCAGGCCCAGCCTGGCTGCTCGAGTTCTGGCTGCTGCTGGTGCTGCTCCCCTTGTGAGAATGTTGTTCCCACACAAATGTCTTTCTTCAGACCATTGCTGGTTCAGTGTTGACCAGTCTGGTGTGACCCAGAGGCTGCAGTCATGAGGAGCTCTGCTCCCTGGGTGTTCAACACAAGAAGGACCCTGCAGGGAGTTGTTTCTCTAATCTCATTCCTCAGTTCTTCTGTGGAGCTGCAGGGCAGTGCCTGTGTGCAGAGGTGGAGGGGCAGAGTCCCAGCACAGCAGCAGTGCCTGGCAGCCCCACAGCTTGGGCTGTCCTCAGCTGCTCTTCCTTCCCTTCCATCCTCTCCTGCTGAGCCTCTGTGCTGGGGCAAGGCCTGAGTGCTCTGGCAGCTTGGGCACTGTGCTGCTGGGTGGCAGTGCTGGGACTGCAGGCAGGGAGAGTCCAGGCTGCTTGTGGGACAGAGCTGTGCTGCAGAGCAGCACTGCCATCAGAACAGGAGGTCTCCTCAGGCCTTCATATCCCAACCTCTTCCCTTTACACATTGCACTTATGCAGAGTCCAACCTGGATACCCTGACCCCCTTCCAGTATAGACTCAGTCCAAACATGGTTCCTTTAACCCCTCCCAGTACAGTTGTGGCCTCATGACAGTACAATCTGGATCTTACTGTCCTGTCCTCTAGCACTGCAGTCTGGGTCCCATCCCAGCACAGAATCTATCCCCTGGCTCCCTTCCCAGTACCATCTGCATCCATCCCAGTACAAACTGCACTCCCTCATGCCCTCCCAGTGCAGTCTGGGCCCTGTTTCAGCACAAATTGGACTCGCACATAGAGCATATCCCTGTACAGACCTGGTCACATCTGAGTTCAAGCTGCATCCCCTGACTCCCTCCCAGTACAGCCTAAGCCCTGTCCCAGTACAAACTGGTGCCCTGATCCCATTTCCAGTATAGTCCAAGAAACTGTATCCAATGGTGTCGACCAGTACTAACAGCAGCCCCTGGTGTGCCTTAGTAAAGTCTTGGACACCTCCCAGTAAAAGCTGACCCCACAGCCTCTGCCAGTAACACTGGGCCTTGTACCAGTGCACTCTGAAACCTTAATCCTGTTCCAGTACAGGCTGAGCCCTTCCTGTCCAAACTGGATCCCTGCAGTTTGGGGCTGCCCAGGTCAAGAGAGACAGAGATCTGCTGGAGAGAGTCCAACAGAGGCTAGGAGGATGAGGAAGGGACTTGAACATCTCTGTGGCCAAGCCACTCTCCATTATTGACCTGGAGTCCTGGCTCACTGGGGAGGTCCCAGGGTACTGGAGAGGAGCAAATGTGACACTCAGCTCCAAGAAAGGAAGAAAGGAGGATCCAGGAAACTATAGAGCTGGCAGGGTGAGCTGGGTAGCAGGGCAGGGCCTGGAGCAGAGCATCTCCAGCACCATGACATGACCTGGAGAGGACAAGCAGGGGATCAGGCCCAGGCAGCATGGGTTTAGGAAGGGCAGGTCCTGCCTGACCCACCTGATCTCCTTCTCTGACAGGATGAGTGACTGTTGGATGAGGGCAAGGCTGTGGCTATTGCCTCCTTAGACTTTCCAAAAGCCTTTGGCACTGCTGCCCACAGAATTCTCCTGGGCAAAGTGGCTGCTCCTGGCTTGGATGAGCAATGCTCTGCTGGATACAGCCAGGGGTGGCTGAAAGGGCCCAAAGAGATTGGTCAGTGGAGTACAATCCAGCTGGTGTCAGGTCACAAGTGGTGTTCCTTGGGGCTCAGTGTTGGGACCACTTCTGTTCAACATCTTTATTGATGACCTTGATGAAGACACAGAGTGTGTCAGCAGTGAGTCAGCAGATGACACCAAGGGAGGTGGCAGAGTTGATCTGCATGAGGGTAGGGAGGCTCTGCAGAGGGACTTGGATAGATTGGATCCATGGCCAACATTACCAGAGGAGCTTCAAGAAGGCCAAGTGCCAGGTCCTGCACTTGGGACACAACAACCCCAAGCTATGCTCCAGAGGTAGTGTGGCTGGAGATCTGTCTGGCAGAAAGGGAGCTGGGGGTGCTGATGCACAAGCAGCTGAATAGGAGGCAGCAGTGTGCCCAGGTGGCCAAGAAAGCCAAAGGCATCCTGGCTGGGATCAGCAATGCTGTGTCCAGCAGGAGCAGGGAGGTGACTGTGCCCTGGGACTCAGCTCTGGGGAGGCCACACCTTGAGTGCTGTGTCCAGTTTTGGACAAGAGAGATGTGGAGGAGCTGGAGACAGGGCAGAGGAGGGCAAGGAGCTGGGGAAAGGCCTGGAGAATAAATCTGATGAAGAGCAACTGAAGGAGCTGGGGAAGGTTAGTTTGGAGAAGAGGAGGCTAAGAGGAGCCTTCCCCTGGACACTTCAGCCCCAAACATCCTTCCTGTGCTCTGACCCCTCTTTCATATCCCCTCCTACCCTGGAGTGACTCTGTTTGGCCCCTGGCCTCTGGGAACTCCCAGAGCAGCCTCATGGCATTGGAAGAGGAGCAGGAGGTGAACTGTGGCTGAGCAGCTGATGGACACCAGGAGCAGATGGGTGGCAATGCCATGGGCAGCTCAGCTGTGCCTCAGGATCTCCTGCACAGCAGCAGCCACAAGGCTGGGCAGGGGCTGGAAGGTCACTGCTGGCTCAGCAGCTGAGAGGGCAGCAGCAGGAAGGGGGCAGGAAAGGGACTGGGAGGTCACTTCTTGTTGCAGCAGCTGAGAGGGCAGCCCCTGACTCCTGGCTGGCCTCTGTGCTTTTGGCCTCCCAGCTGCCAGAGTCCCCAGCAGGCAGCAGAAGGCATGTGGTGGGCAAGGGACTTGTGTGACTCCATGTCCCTAAGCACCTGGTGGCCCCTGCAGGAAGAGCCTTGGAGCTGGGTTGTCACCTCCCTGCCACCTGAGTGACTGAGGGGACAGCAGCAGGGACAGGGCTTGGCTGTGACTGTTGGAGAAGCTGAGAGGCAGCAGCAGAGAGGTGCCTTGGCTGTTGCTTTGGAGCTAGAGATTCTGGTCTGTGCCCAGGCAGAAAGGCCTCTGGCAGAGACCATTCCCAATGGCCTGGGATGGAGCAGAGCCTGAGCAGAGTGCAGAAGGCCAAGTGCAGCTGGGCTGTGGAGGAGGAGTGTGGATACCCAGACACAGAGCTGTCCTCCCCTGCACTCAGCACTGCTGTGACCACATCTGCAATATTGGGGTCTGGCTGTGGAGTTCCTTAGTCTGGAGGAATGGAGAGGTACTGGAGAAGCTCTGTAGGAGATCTGCCTGGATGGAGTTTGGAGTCTCTATCTAGAACCTGAAGCTGCTGAGCTTCTTTAGCCTGGGGAAGTGAAGGCTCAGGGGTGATGTGCACCTGCTTGAAGGGGGGTGTCAGCTGATGGAGCTTTTCTTGCTTGGGGACACAGAAGGAAGCCTTCAGAAGGTGCAACTGAAAGGTTCCGACTGGAGGCCAGGACTAAGAAATGTCACTCCAAGTGTAGAGCTGTGGTGCAAGAGGTGACCCAGAAGGAGTCTGGAGATCCTTTGTGTGTCAAGGAACAGGCAGCAAGAGTGGAGAGGCCTGAGGGAAGGTGTGGAAATGTCAGGGGGAGAGCTGGCTGGGGAAGCCAGATGGATGTCAGCAGCCTGAAGGGAAAGAGCTGCAGGCATGGGACAGTGTAGCACAGCCTGCAGGAGGGATGGCCAAGGGCTCTGGCAGGGCTGAAAGGCTCAAGAGGGACAAGGCCTTGATCCTATTCCTCCTGACAGCAGCTTCTGCCACCATGGCTGCTGAGAGGAAGGTTTAGTTGGAGACTCTCAGGATCTGCCTTTCCAAGGCCTGAGGCTCAGAGCTTGGCCTTTCTCTTTCCTAACCCAAGGCCAGGGTTTGTTCAGCTGCACTTTGCCTTTGTCTGCCTTCAATCATGGCCTCCATGGAGCTTCTCTAAGCACCCCTGGGAGGCTTTGTTGCTAGTGGCCCTCAGTGAGGCCAATTCATACTTGAAGGCATTTTTGTTCTGCTTCTGACTTCTGGAGCAGATTCCTTCAGTCTCCTCTCAGTGTGTGAGGCTCAGGCAATGATCCCCAAGTGCCCTAAGAGCTCTTTGTGTCTCTGTAGTTTTCTTCAAGGTTTCAAAGTGCTCCTCACAAAGCTCTTTAGTATTTATTTCCTATCAAAGGGAGAATATTCTGTTAGCTTTCAGCTCAGAGCAGAGATGATAATTCCCCAAGTGACACTGACCCAGGCTGTCTCACCAGGACATCTGCACTTGCAGGGAAATCTGCCCTTCAGGTCTGACATTGAAGGGACAACTTTGCTTCTCACCCTCCCCAACCTCCCCATTGCTGTCCCAGCCCAATCCCAATCCCATCCAAGGCTTCCCAGGCTTAGAAGCCTCTGGGTTTTGCCCATATCATGGGCACAATGTCAAGGCACAGTAGCTTCACTAGTACAGGTTGGGCTATCTGTATCTGTGGTAGGGATTCACTCCTTTGTCCATCAGGGCCATGGGCAGCAGCCATCACTAGTTCCATGGGACTAAATGTTTGAATTTTGGGGCTTCCATATATTCCTCATCAGCTGCTGGCAGTAAAAACTGCTTGTGCCAACCATGAGTCCCAGCTGTGCCTTGAGCTATCAGCATGACTTGCAATAAGACCATTGGTCTGTTCAGCTACACCATTAGCCTGAGGATAATATGGGCTGTGGAACACTCCTTTAATTCATTCTCCTTGCACCCAGCCTTGCACTGTGCTCACTGTGAAGTGTGATCCATTGGCACTTTGGACACACTCAGGCACAGGTAGAATGCTGAACCATTTCTCCAGAGCTTCAATCCTTTGAGCTCCTGTGGCAGTGCTGAGAGCTGTGGCCATGGCTCAGCCTGGAACCACTTCTGCTCCTACCAGGGTATAAATTTTCCCAGGAGAGTTTTCCAAGGGCCAACATAATCAACTTGCCAGGGGCTCCACAGAGGCTTGTTGTGTCTGATCTGTTGGGCAGAGGCTTGGTTTGGGTGGTTGGCCTTAAGCCTTACCCAACATTGTGGACAAGCTGCAAGAATTGTTTCAAGTGTTTCAAACTGACCTCCCTCCAGCCTGGCACTCAGAAGAGAGGTTGGCCTTCCCTGGGTGGCCTCTTCTGGTGTGCAGCCACTCAGCCAATCTTGCTCAATCTTCCCCTTCATTGTTCACCACAGGAATTCTTGCTGGGTGATCTGCCTGCTGGTTCCATTGTGCAGCAGCTCTTCCCTTCTGTGCATGGCCTTTGACCCCTCCTGCCTTTGAGGGTCTTGAGTGACCTGTTTCTCAGAGTCATTGCCAGTCTCCAGCTCTCCAGATTGATTCCCCCTGACACATCCATTCAGTGGCACCCTTGGAGGCTGCACAGGCATCAGTGTGAATAGCAGGGGCACCATTCTCTGCTGCCAGCATGAGTGCAGGGCAATCCTCCTACCTGTGCACCACCTTCCTCTGCCACAGTCTTCCCAGTGCCAGCCTCCAGCACTGCAGCTTTCTGTTGCCATTTGCATCGCATACAGTGGGTGCAGTCAGCTGAGAACCACACTCCTCCTGCACTTGAGTCTGTGGTCAGCTCAGCTGCTGCCTTAGTTGCAGACAGTTCCTAGGGCAGGCCTAACAGCACTGTGTCTGCAGTCCCAGGCTGTGGTAGGTTGGAAACTTTTGCTGGAGCCTTTTGCATTTTCCAGTGAGTGTCCAATGAGCAGCATTGCAGCCAAGAAAGACAAAGCAAAAAGAAGACATCAGGAATCTGATCAAGATCCATTCCTGGCCAGCCCTGGAGCTTGCTTCTCATCAGGGGGTCCTTGTCTTCCTTCATCAGGCATGGGTGCAGGGCTCCTTGGCAGGGAAGTGTATTCCTTTCTCCCCATGCAACTCTCCCCTGGTGTCTGGGGGTCTCCTCGGGGTCTGAATTGAAACTCTCACACCTCCCATGACAGACTGAATGCTTTTAGCACCTCCCAGTACAGACTGGATCCTAGGATGCCCTCCCAGTCCAGCCTGGGCCCCTCCCATCCTCTCTACTCAGTCCCCTGCTCCAATGCAGTGGAGCTGAACCAAGCCCTCACCTCACCCCTTACACCTCAGCCCCTCCCAAGCCCACTCCTGACCCTGACTCTGCCCCCACTGCTCATCCTGGCTCCAGCCTTTACCCTTGGCATTGACCCTAGGGCATTAACCCCAGGCCTCAACCCAACCTCTGCCCCTCAGAACTGACCCTCAGCTGAGCCCTTCCCAGAACACTCAGCAGGACAGCTGAGGGAAGGAGACTTCTGAACTTTCTCACTAACTGTTAGAAACTCTCCCACTAGTTCAGAGCTTAGCTTTCTGACATCAATCAAGTAAACCTGGAGCTTGGGAGAGCAAATACAGATAGAGCAGCAGATGGCAGCTCTAAACAGAGAGAGAACTAAGGCTGAGTCTGGAAAGCAGGCTGGGTTCTCACAGCCCTGGGCCTCACGAACAAGAGAAGGACAGTTCTGTGGGACTGGCAGAGTACCAACAGGCAAAACACAAGACAGAAGACCTGGGGACTGCAATGTTGCTAAAAGGACAGGAGGTGGCAGCAAAGACCAAGACATGGAAGGACTTTCTCTATCAAATAAGTTTTTATCCTTCTACTGCCTGTGTGTGACTGAGTCCTAGATGAGGACCATGGTTAATCTTGTCAGCACACTTAATTCCCTCATCTATGGTGTTTCAAGGCTTAGGGTTCCATGGAAGGTCATTCCTGGATGGACACCTCCTAAGAGCTGCCAGTCAAAGGCATGTCCACAAAGGAACCTTACCAAGGTTCCTGCCTAGATGCCTATCTATTCCACTAGCTTTTGAGAGGGTTCCAAGCTGAGATGCTGACTTGTCCCCCACTACTGAATCAGGGGTCCCTGTATCGTGGCACCTGCCTAGCCATGCAAGAATTGGCTCATTCTCTCCTCTAATGTAATCTGTTCTTACATGCCTGATTTCCTGCCAGGGGGCATTAGCTGCTTGAATGTTACCTTAATCAGTCTCCTCCTCTTGAAGTGGCTGTCCCCATAATCCTGCTGCTGCCCTCCGTAGGACGTCTTTAAGTTCAGAAGCACCTCCATTATCTCCTGACTTACCAGAACCTGTATCCTGTCCTGTATCTCCACTCTCCACTGATGGCCTCAGCAATTCAGCTCTATCTTTAAGGCAAACTTTCTCTCCATTTTCAGAAGGATCCTTTTTTACCAGCAGAGGGATTTTGCTGTTCTTTTTGTTCTTCTGCCTCTGCATCTGCCTTGTGCCTGCCCCTTTTATCCACAGCTGTGATTTGTTGAACTGGAGCTGCATTTAAGTTTACAGCAGACTTTGCAGAAGCAGAAGGGGTTTGCAAGGGAACACCACTGGCAGGTGGACTTTGGGACCCAAGGGCTGCTGTGGAACTCGCTTCCATTCCTGCTGCTGCAGGCTGAAGAGATTTTGCCTCGTTAATGGCTGCCAGTGGAGCCACAGCCGCTGGCACTGCTGTTGTGAGCTGCGTCTGCCCCCCGCTGGCTCAATGCCAGAACTGCTGCCGGTCTCACTCAGGGCTGCTTTCCCATTATCTCCTGTCTTCCTGTTTCCCCCTGTTTGTCCTGTTTGTCCTGTTTCTGTGTCTTCCTCATCACTGGAAATGTCTGCATTTGAGTTAGAACTAGCCCTACGATGTCTGCATCTGCTGCATCTGAAACCAGAACAGCTATTTGCTGCTCGTCTCTCTCGGTGCAGTGCCATCAGTAAAATCATTCTGGGGTCCCAGCTGCTCACATAACTCTCTGCAACAGGAATGCTGTATTGATGTATTCCTGCAGCCCAGGCTGGATGAGGCTCTGGGCAGCCTGCTCTAGTGTGGGGTGTGAATAAAAACCCTGATGGGTTGAACAGCAAAGATTCACCAAGACCAAACGTTATTTGGACTGGAGAAGATCTTCCATGGATGGAGCTTCCCTGGATGGATAAATTCTTTCATCAAAACTGGATTGCTGATTTTATTAATTGCTTTTGTTATATTGCTAATTTCACCCTGCTTGCTGTTATGTATGTGAAAAATGTTAGAAAGGTCAATGACTAGTGTGTGCTTGTGAGAAAAACAAGGAGGGGGAAATGGAGGGGAAGATTTGCCTGTGTTCAAATTAGAGAAGACTGTGTTTGGTCTGTAGCTCAGAGACAAATGTAAACACCTTGCAACTGGGCAGAATTTGGCTGGATGTGTTAACACATCGTTTTTGTGTTTTAACCTATTGTGTGCCTTAATGACAGCATCCCAGCAGAGAATAGCCAATGGAGATGTGACTCCTGCACCTGCTGGTAGGCTAGAGAACTTTGCTGTATAATGTAATAAACATCTTCCCCTCCCTACATCTTGTCCTGGAAGCTTTGCTCTGGGTGACTAGAACCATCTACTTAACAACATCCCCTCATCAGTGTCATTGATGAGGATGTTGAACAGGTCAGGACCCAGCACTGATCCCTGAGAGACTCCACTGGTTACAGCTCTCCAGCTGGACTTGGCACCATTGACCACCCCTCTTTGGACCCTGTTTTGTAACCAGTTCCTGATCCATCTCACTGTCTCCTCTTCTATCCCACACGTCCTGAGCTTACTCACAAGGATGTTATGGGAGACAGTGTCAAAAGCATTACTAAGGTCAGGGTAGACTACATCCACTGTCAGCGCTCTGCCAGGCATGATTAACTCCTTTTAAACCTCAGGATTTTCAGAGACAGAGTCTTTCCTCATCACTCACACAGGCTCTGCACTGCAGCAGGCAGAGTGTCCCTGGCCTCCTGCTGCCCCTGCCAGAGGCTGGGAGGCTCCTCACACCTCCAGTGCCTTGGTACCCCAGCCACAGCTGATGGTGTTTGTACTCACTCAGGTTCCTCTCACCTCACGTGCATGGTGTCCATGCAACATCTCATCTGCACAAAGCCAGCAGGCACTGCTGACCTCCTCATTCTCTGTCCTTCCATGGAGGGACAAAGGGCCTCTTCAAGGTGAGGTGAGAGACCAGTGCTGGAAATGGTGGGGGTGAGTGGCTAGATCACGATGATTACCCTGGGACAGCTTCCCCAGGCTATGCAGTGAACAGAGACACAGATCAGAGCCTGCTCTGCTGCTCCTTCAGGCCTCTTGCAGGAGGCCTGTCTGTGTCAGGACACTGCTGTGTGCCCCAGCCCTGCACACTCACACTTGAGCTGTTCCCTGCTGTTTGCATCCCTGGGACACTTTCTTGGGCCTGCTCTGGACCGAAACTTTGGATGAAGCCCTAAGCCTTCAGACTCTGCCCTGAGCAGATCATCTGTCTTTGTGGAACTGCTCTTGGAGGCCAGCTCAGTCAGAGTAGTTCTCATGGCCTGTCCCTGCCACTGGTCACAGGGCTGGCATGCAGAAGAGCCCAGACCACGCTGCCACAGCACTCAAGCCTTGTAGTGACCCAGGAAAGTCTGGAATTGGAAGAGAACAGCCCTGGAAGTCCAGGTGCTGGCGCTCCCTCGCAATGCTGCTGTGCTGGGACTCTTTTCCCGCCAAAATATGCACAGGACCTGGCTTAAAAGCTCTGGTGAAGTCCTGGAGGAAGAATCACAGGAAGGAAAATGTTAATGAAAAGTTCTTTATTTTTTCAACCAAAGAAAGAGCAGAGGTTCTGCTGCACAAACTCTTGGTCAGCAAAGCAGAGAATGTGTTAGAAAAGGGATGACAGTTTTAGAAAGAGTAAAACACAACCACCACCACCAAGTACAGCAGCCAGGCTGGGCCTGCACTGAGTGACATCAGAACTGCTCTGCAGGAGAAGACAAAGAGTTTATTGCTTCTGAAAGCATGCAGGGATCAGCTGGCTCAGGGCAGCCTTGAGCTCCTGGTTCCTCAGGCTGTAGATGAGAGGGTTCACTGCTGGAGGCACCACTGAGTACAGAACTGACACCACCAGATCCAGGGATGGAGAGGAGATGGAGGAGGGCTTCAGGTTGGCAAAGATGCCAGTGGTGATGAACAGGGAGACCACAGCCAGGTGAGGGAGGCAGGTGGCAAAGGCTTTGTGGCGTCCCTGCTGAGAGGGGATCCTCAGCACTGCCCTGAAGATCTGCACATAGGACACCACAATCAACACAAAGCAGAGAAGTAATAAACAGGCACTGGCCACAAGAACCCAAACCTCCCTGAGGTAGGATGTGGAGCAGGAGAGCTTGAGGATCTGGGGCACTTCACAGAAGAACTGGTCCACAGCATTGCCCTGGCAGAGGGGCAGGGAAAATGTATTGGCTGTGTGCAGCAGAGCATGAAAGAACCCACAGGCCCAGGCAGCTGCTGCCATGTGGAGACAAACTCTGCTGCCCAAGAGGGTCTCATAGTGCAGGGGTCTGCAGATGGCAATGTAGTGACCGTAGGACATGGTGGTGAGGAGAGAAAACTCTGCTGAAAGCAAAACTACAAAGAGAAAGGCCTGAGCAACACATCCTGTGTAGGAGATGTCCCTGGTGTCTTTCAGGGAATTGTCCATGAATTTTGGCACAGTAGTGGAGATGGCACCCAGGTCAAGGAGGGTGAGGTTGAGGAGGAAGAAGTACATGGGGGTGTGCAGGTGGTGGTCCCAGGCTATGGTGCTGATGATGAGGCCATTGCCCAGCAGGGCAGCCAGGTAGATGGCCAGGAAGAGGCAGAAGTGCAGCAGCTGCAGCTGCCTTGTGCCTGGGAATGGCAGGAGGAGGAAGTGGCTGATGGAGCTGCTGTTGGCCATCTGCTGCCTCTGGCCATGGAGACCTGTCCAAGGAGGGAGAGACAGTAACAAGTTAGGGCACATTTCTCTCAGCCTCATTGTATCCCCTGTCCCTGAGCTGCATGAGGAATGGATCAGCTCAGTCCCATCACTACCAACCCATGGCAGAGTTCATCACAGCCTCATATGCAGCAGGGACCCAGAACTGCCATGAAGACTCCTCTGGAGTCAGAACAGAAAGTGATCAACAGCCCAATCCCAGAGAACAAGACTCCCATTGTGGTGGGTTGAAATTTCCCCCCAGCATTAGCTTTTCCAGAGCAGCTCAGTTAGAAGCAAATGAAGCTGTATTGACAAGCAAGAGCTACACTAAAAATGGAGTACAATGAACAGGTACAGAACATACAGGAGTCACAATATTAGGCAGGTATTTACAATTAGCAAATGACATGAAACCCCCCTGCTCAGAGACCAGCGAAACTGTTCCTCTACCCCTAGCCCCTACCCCCCTGTTCCAAGAGAGAAAGGAGGAGTGGAGAGAGAAAAAAAGCAGTGGGTTTGACTTAGCCAAGGGCAGCCAAAGCAGGTGATCTCTCCCCAACAGGGAAGGGCTGGTGGGTGATGTGGGAACTCTTGAAGGTGCAGGAACAGGCCGTGCCAGTGTCCCGGAAGATGAGCCGCCGGGGCAGACAGCCAGCCTGGATGGGTAATGAACTTCTAATAGAACTAAGGGGAAAAAAGAGGGTGTACCATCTCTGGAAGAAAGGGGAGGCAACCCACGGAATGTTTAAGGATGTTGCTGTGACATGTAGGAAGAAAATAAGGGAGGCAAAAGCACATTTGGAGCTCAGACCGGCCTCTGCTGTGAAGGACAACATAAAGTCCTTCTATAAATATATTAATAGCAAGAGGAAGGGCAAGGACAACCTCCACTCCTTGGTGGACACAGAGGGGAACGTTGTAACAAATGATGAGGAAAAGGCAGAGGTGCTTAACACCTTCTTTGCCTCAATTTTTACTAGCAGAGCAGAATGTCTTCCAGACAGCTGGCCTGCAGAGCTGGCAGAAGGAGCCAGGGAGCTGCATAGGTCCCTTCTGTTCCAGGGGGAGGCAGTTAGAGATCTCCTCAGCTGCTTGGGCTGAGTCCATGGGACCGGATGGGATCCATCCTAGGGTGCTGAGAGAGCTGGCAATGAGCTGGCCAAGTCACTCTCCATCATTTTTCATCAGTCCTGGCTCACTGGAGAGGTCCCAGAAGACTGGAAGCTGCCAACGTGGTGCCCATCCACAAGAAGGGCCGGTTGGATGAGCCAGGGAATTCTAGGCCTGTCAGCCTGACCTCAGTGCCAGGCAAGATTATGGAACAGGTCATCTTGAGTGCGATCACACAGCACTTACAGGATGGCCAAGGGATCAGGCCTAGCCAGCATGGATTTAGGAAGGGTAGGTCCTGCCTGACCAGCATGATCTCCTTCTCTCCAGTTAGGAACTGGCTGGAGGGCCGAGCCCGGAGAGTGGTGGTGAATGGTGCCACATCCCGCTGGCGGCCAGGCACTAGTGGTGTGCCCCAGGAATCAGTGCTGGGCCCCATGCTCTTCAACATCTTTATTGATGATCTGGATGAGGGCATTGAGTCCATCATCAGTAAGATTGCGGACGACACCAAGCTGGGGGCAGAAGTTGATCTGCTGGAGGGCAGAGAGGCTTTGCAGAGGGACCTCGACAGGCTGGACAGATGGGCAGAATCCAAGGGCATGAGATTGAACACATCCAAGTGCCGGGTTCTGCACATTGGCCACAGCAACCCCATGCAGTGCTAAAGGCTGGGGTCAGAGTGGCTGGAGAGTGGCCAGGCAGAGAGGGACCTGGGGGTACTGGTTGATGGTAGGCTGAACATGAGCCTGAAGTGTGCCCAGGCAGCCAAGAGGGCCAATGGCATCCTGGCCTGCATCAGAAACAGTGTGGCCAGCAGGAGCAGGGAGGTCATTCTGCCCCTGTACACTGCACTGGTTAGGCTGCATCTTGAGTCCTGTGTCCAGTTCTGGGCCCTTCAGTTTAGGAAGGAGGTTGAGTTACTCAAATGTGTCCAGAGAAGGGCAACAAAGTTGGTGAGGGGTTTGGAACACAAGCCCTATGAGGAGAGGCTGAGGGAGCTGGGGTTGCTTAGCCTGGAGAAGAGGAGGCTCAGGGGAGACCTTATTGCTCTCTACAACTATCTGAAGGGAGGCTGCGGACAGGTGGAGGTTGGTCTCTTCTCCCAGGCAACCAGTACCAGAACAAGAGGACACAGTCTGAAGCTGCGCCAGGGGAGGTTTAGACTGGGTGTTAGGAAGAAGTTCTATACAGAGAGAGTTATTGCCCATTGGAATGGACTGCCTGGGGAATGGACTGCCTGGTGGAGTCACCATCATTGGAGGCATTGAGAAGGAGACTTGATGGGGTGCTTGGTTGCATGGTTAAGTTGATTAGGTGGTGTTGGATGATAGGTTGGACACGATGATCTTGAAGTTCCCGTCCAACCTTGTTTATTGTATTGTATTGTATTGTATTGCATAGGTCTGCCCTATGAACTCTCTCCAACTAAGGCATGTTTGGACTGAGGCTGTACTGGAAGGGGGTCAGGGTATCCAGTTTGGACTCTGCATAAGTGTGTAAAGGGAAGAGGTTGGGATATGAAGGCATGAGGAGACCTCCTGTTCTGATGGCAGTGCTGCTCTGGAGCACAGCTCTGTCCCACAAGCAGCTCTGGACTCTCCCTGCCTGCAGTCCCAGCACTGCCACCCAGCAGCACAGTGCCCAAGCTGCCAGAGCACTCAGCCCTTGTCCCAGCACAGAGGCTCAGCAGGAGAGGGTGGAAGGGAAGAAAGAGCAGCTGAGGACAGCCCAAGCTGTGGGGCTGCCTGGCACTGCTGCTGTGCTGGGACTCTGCCCCTCCACCTCTGCACACAGGCACTGCCCTGCAGCTCCACAGAGGCCTTGGAGGAAGGAACTCAGACAAACAACAACCTGCAGGGTCCTTTATTGTGTTGAACACCCAGGGAGCACAGCTCCTCATGTCTGCAGCCTCTGGGTCACACCAGACAGGACAACAGTGAACTAGAAGTAGTCTGAGGAAAGACATTTGTGTGGGAACAACATTCTCCCAAGGGGAACAGCACCAGCAACAGCCAGAACTCAAGCAGCCAGGCTGGGCCTGCACTGAATGACATCAGAACTGCTCTGCAGGAGAAGACAAAGAGTTTATTGCTTCTGAAAGCATCCAGGGATCAGTTTGCTCAGGGCAGCCTTGAGCTCCTGGTTCCTCAGGCTGTAGATGAGAGGGTTGACTGCTGGAGGCACCACTGAGTACAGAACTGACACCACTAGGTCCAGGGATGGGGAGGAGATGGAGGAGGGCTTCAGGTAGGCAAAGGAGCCAGTGCTGAGAAAGAGGGAGACCACAGCCAGGTGAGGGAGGCAGGTGGCAAAGGCTTTGTGGCGTCCCTGCTGAGAGAGGATCCTCAGCACTGCCCTGAAGATCTGCACATAGGACACCGCAATCAACACAAAACAGACAAATGCGAAACAGACACTGACCAAAATAAGCCAAACCTCCCTGAGGTTGGATGTGGAGCAGGAGAGCTTGAGGATCTGAGGCATTTCACAGAAGAACTGGTCCAGAGCATTGTCCTGGCAGAGGGGCAGAGAAAATGTATTGGCTGTGTGCACCAGAGCATTAAGAGCCCCACAGGCCCAGGCAGCTGCTGCCATGTGGAGACAAACCCTGCTGCCCAGGAGGGTCTCATAGTGCAGGGGTCTGCAGATGGCAACGTAGCGATCGTAGGACATGGTGGTGAGGAGAGAAATCTCTGTTCCAAGGAATAAGAGAATAGAAAACATCTGTGTAACACACCCTGCATAGGATATGATCCTGATGTCCCTCAAGGAACTTATCATTGATCTGGGGACTGTGGTGGAGATGCAGCCAAGGTCTAGGAGGGCGAGGTTGAGGAGGAAGAAGTACATGGGGGTATGGAGGTGGTGGTCCCAGGCTATGGTGGTGATGATGAGGCCATTGCCCAGCAGGGCAGCCAGGTAGATGGCCAGGAAGAGGCAGAAGTGCAGGAGCTGCAGCTGCCTTGTGCCTGGCAATGGCAGGAGGAGGAAGTGGGTGATGGAGCTGCTGTTGGCCATCTGCTGCCTCTGGCCATGGAGACCTGTGCAAGGAGGGAAAGGCAGTGACAAGTTAGGGCACACTTCTCTCAGCCTCATCTTCACCTCCCTCCCTGAGCTGCAGGAGGAATGGATCAGCTCAGTCCCTATCACTACCAACCCATAGCAGAGTTCATCACAGCCCAATATGCAGCAGGGACCCAGCATTGCCATGAAGATTCCTCTGGTGTCAGAACAGAAAGTGACCAACAGCCCAATCCCAGAGAACAAGAGTCCCATTGTGGTGGGTTGAAATTTCCCCCAGCATTAGCTTTGCCAGAGCAGCTCAGTTAGAAGCAAATGAAGCTGTATGGACAAGCAAGAGCTACACTCTACAATGGAATGCAATGAGCCGGTACAGAACATACAGGAGTGACAATATGAGACAGGTATTTACAATTAGCAAACAACACAAAATCCTCCTGTTCAGAGACCAGGGAAACTGTTCCACTATCCCTAACCTCCCTGTTCCAAGAGAGAAAGGAGGAGTGGAGAGAGAAAAAAAGCAGTGGGTTAGACTTAGCCAAGGCCAGCCAAAGCAGGTGATCTTTCCCCAGCAAAGCAAAACAGCTGAGATCAGAAGGGAAGAGAGAGAATTGTTATGGTACAGCTCCTCTGATTCCAGAGATTTAGCCAATGAATTTGTTTAGAAGAATCTTTTCTTTTCCTTTTCACACCCAAGAGTGATCTATTTATTGTGTTTCTCCTTTTCTGCTCAAAATCTGTAACTAAATTTTAAAGGCATTGCCTAAAACCACCACAGCCATGGAGAGGTGGAGGAACAGGGAGCAGGCCTGCAGTGCTGCAGAGACAGTGAAAGGAAGAGAGAAAGGCAGAGGGGCTGGGGGTGAAGCCTTCTCCTTCCCCAGCTCTGCTCACTGCTGCTCACAGGATGGAACTGAAGGGCTTTGCTCCTCCTTCTGTGTGCACACTCCAGGAGCCTTCAGCTGAGCGTCAGCTGCCGAGATGGAGATGCCTCCAGGAGCTACAGCTGCAGTGTCCTGCCCCCACAGCCTCACTGTGTCAGGGACTGCAGTGACTTCTCCTCCAGTGAGCTCTCAGTCACCCTCCCGGTCCTGGACACCTTGAAGCTCTCTCTGCCTTCCTCATCTCTCTGAGATCCTCTGGCAGTGTCCTCAGCCCTGCTGTGCTGTGCAGAGGAGCTGCTCCTGGCCAGAGCTGTCTCTCCACAGTGCTGCCTGCTTGCTGGCAGCTCCTTCCAGCCCAGAAGCCTGGCCCAATCGGGCAGCAGAGGACCAGCCCAAGGTGTTTTAATAACTCCTCTGGTGGCTTTTGGTGCCCTGTAAACCTCAGGGACTGAGAGGAAGCTGATGAAACCTCTCCAGAAGTCAAAGTCAGATTCAAACTCTGAAGTTTCTTCTACTCTTAATGGGTCCCAGTGAAGCATACTGGGAAAGGGTCCCCAGGGGCTGGTTAGGGCAGAAGGAGAAAGTGGATGCAAGGGAAGCACCACTGGAGGCACTGAAGCATCTCCAGGCTGTGGGGAGAGCAGAGAGCTGAGGCAGTGCTGAGAGGTCAGGACAAGCAGCTCAAGGTGGCTCTGCTGCTGAGCAAACCTGGAGGGGTTTCATTGATGCAAAGGGCCAAGCCCTGACCCCCAGCCCCTGGCAAGGCAGATCCTGTCCCTCACCTGTGGCTCTGGGCTCTGCTGGGGGTAGTGGGGAGTGAGGATGAGCAGTGACCAGGGTAGGACCTTGACAGGTTTTGCTGTGGTTTGCTTGCAAAGAGACAACTCCTGATGAAAAGGAATGAACTGTACCTTTAAAATCCTTTTTTATCAGATGCTTTGTGCACTAAAAACCTCTCCAATTAGCTGCAGAAACCTTGGCAAGAATGAGAGGTTCAGCAGTATTTAATGAGCCCCATGGAGTATTTGGGGCTGATGACATCATCCTTAGGTACTGCCAGGAGACTCTGCCAAGGTACTGCCAAGAAGCCTCTCAAGAAGTCCAAGTCAGAAGAAAACTCCAAAGTCCCTTGAAGCACTGATTGGCCTCCCTGAGGCTTGTTACTGACAAAGGCTCCCCAGGGACTCCTTAGAGCAGCTTGTTAGAGGCCAGGATTGCAGGGAGACAAAGGCAAAGTACAGGGCAGAAAAACTTGCCTTTGGTGTGTGAAGCAGAAAGGCCAAGCCCTGACCACTCTTCTATTGCCCTTGGAATAGAAGAAACTCAAAGGCTCAAAGCAGAGTTTCTCCTCCCAGGCCTTGGTGGCAGAGGCCCAGAGGCCTTGGTCCTGTTGGGCCTCTCAGCCTTGCCAGAGCCCTTGGCCATGAGATACTCCCCCACCATTACCCAATAGGGAACATCTCCCATGGGAGCAGAGAGGGAAGAAGGAGGAAGAGAAGGACTTTGCAGATGGATTTAGAGGGTCCAGGATATTATGGGTATGAAATAGGCTGTTTCCTGTGTCCACCTTAGTGGGTTGGACCCTCTGGACACAGGAGGTGTAGCTTATGTGGCAGGAATAGAAGGCACCCAGCCTGAACTGCCACAGAAGGTGAAGGGGAAAGTCTGAACACAGCTGGTGACCAAACCAATGTCTTGTGACAACACCAAGAGATTCCAAAACAGGCAGTGAATGGTGAGGAGAACTTCTCCTGGCTAGGAGAACAACAGGAAGAAGTGACTCAGAGAACTGGAAAAACTCAACAGCTAAGGTTGTGCAGTGTTGGCAGCCAGGAAAAAGGATGACCCCAAGATGTGCTCAAGCACCAGCCAGCAGCAGAGGCCACTTGATTAATACACATCATGGCTTATGTATTTTTCTTTCTGTGTCCCTGTGCCCTTTGTACTTAAGTGATTGGTTTAGGCTTGGTGTCCAGGCACCTCCCTCCCCTTTGGTAGCCTGGGGAGGTCTCTCTGTTTCTGCCTTTGTTGTTCACAGATCATCTCCCTGGAGTTGTTAACATTCCTGACTCAAGGGCAGTGCTCTGCTTAGTTCAAGGTTCGAGCTGCCCATGGCCACCTGCTTTATCTACAATTCCTCCTCTTCTGCAGGGCCCTTTGCAGACATGAGAATGAGCAGGCCACTGCCAACACCAGGAGTGATCCAATCAGCAATATTCACAACCCAGTTTGTAATACTCTTCTGTCTATGTTTAGAATGATCATGCTCTGGAGCAGGCCAAACACAACAAGCAGAGACCCACCGGACCCTGGCACCTGTGGAAATACAAGCATAGCCATGGCCCCAGGTCACAAGATCCCAGGGGCCTTCCCAATGAGGGGTCTGTAAATTGCAGAGTCATACTGGGGCTTTTTTTGCCAAAGGATTGCTCACAGACTGGAATGACAAGAGATGAGTTACTGTGACAGGGTGTATGGTGAGTGAAATGTCTGTGCTGACATCCATTCCAGCTCTGCCCCTGGTTCTTGCTTACAAGTGACCACATAGGACCCAGTCAGGGTTGGAAGGGAGCACAAGGATCAGCTAGTTCCACCCCCCCTGCCATGGGCAGGGACACTCTACACTAGATCAGGCTGACCAGAGCCTATCCAGCCTGGGCTTAAACACTTCCAGGGACAGGGCCTCAAACACCTCCCTCGACAACCCATTCCAGGGCTTCACCACTCTCATGGGGAAGAACTTCCTCCTCACCTCCAGCCTGAATCTCCCCACCTCCAGCTTCATTCCATTCCCCCTAGTCCTATCACTACCTGAGAGCCTGAGAAGTTCCTCCCCAGCCTTCTTGTAGGCCCCCTTCAGATACTGGAAGGCCACAATGAGGTCACCTCAGAGCCTTCTCTTCTCCAAACTGAACAGCCCCAACTCCTTCAGTCTGTCCTCATAGGAGAGGTGGTCCAGCCCTCTGATCATCCTCGTGGCCCTTCTGTGGACACCTTCCAGCACCTCCAGATCCCTTTTGTAATAGGGGCTCCAGAACTGGAGGCAGTACTCCAGGTGGGGTCTCAGCAGAGCTGAGTAGAGGGGGAGAATCACCTCCCTTGCCCTGCTGGCCACACTTCTCCTGCTGCAGCCCAGGCTCTGATTGGCTTTCCGGGCTGCAAGTGCACATTGAGAGCTCATGTTGAGCTTCTCGTCCACCAGCACCCCCAAGTCTCTCTCCTCAGGGCTGCTCCCCAGCCAGTACCTGCCCAGCCTGGATTTGTGCCTGGGATTGCCTCGACCCAGAGGCAGGACCCTGCCCTTGGTCTTGTTGAAGCTCCTGAGGTTGGCTTGTGCCCACCTCTCCAGCCTGTCTAGGTCCCTCTGGATGGATCCCTTCCCTCCAGCCTGTCTGCTGCACCACACAGCTTGGTGTCATCAGCAAACTTGCTGAGGGTGCACTCAATGCCACTGTCCATGGCACCCACAAAGATGTTGAACAAGACTGGTCCCAGGACTGATCCCTGAGGGACTCTGCTTGTCCCTGGCCTCCACTGGGATATGGAACCATTGACAGCCACTCTTTGGGTGCGGCCATCAAGCCAGTTCCTTATCCATCTGGTGGTCCATCCATCAAACCCGTGTGTCACCAGCTTGGAGACCAGGATGTGGTGTGGGACAGTGTCAAAGGCTTTGCTCAGGTCCAGGTAAACGACATCAGTTGCTCGCCCCTCATCTATTAATGCTGTCACTTGTTCATAGAAGGCCACCAGGTTTGTCAGGCAGGATTTGCCCTTGGCAAAGCCATGCTGACTGCTCCCAATCACCTCTTCACTACTCTTCTGAGTCAGTAGTGCCTCCAGGAGGATCTGCTCCATGATCTTTCCGGGCACAGAGGTGAGACTGACCGGTCTGTAGTTCCCTGGTTCCTCCTTCTTACCCTTTTTGAAAATGGGAGCAATATTTGCCCTTTTCCAATCTGTGGGGACTGCCCCAGGCTGCCATGACTTTTGGAATATAATAGAGAGGGGCTTAGCAACCTCCTCTGCCAGTTCTCTCAGCACCCGTGGGTGTATCCCGTCGGGTCCCATGGACTTGAACACTTTCAGGTTCTTCAGGTGATCACGAACCTGAGCTTCACTTATGATGGGCAGTTCTTCCTCCCCGTCCCTGGCATCATCTGCCATGACTCCAGGAGTGTGGCTGGAGGCCCTTGCAGTGAAGACTGAGGTAAAGAAGTTATTGAGTACCTCAGCCTTTTCCACATCACTTGTGACCAATTCACCAGTTTCCTTTCTGAGGGGGCCCACACCTTCCCTACTCATCTTCTTGCCATTAATATACCTGTAGAAATTCTTAGTGCTCCCTTTGACCTCCCTGGCTAGATTCAATTCCAACTCTGCTTTGGCTTTCCTAACCAGGCCTCTTGCTGCTCGGGCAGCTTCCTTATCTCCCCCTGTTCTATCTGTCCTTCCCTCCACTGCCTGTAGAGTTTCTTTTTAAGTAATAGTGTGTCCAGCAGCTCCTTGTTCATCCAGGCAGGCCTCCTAGCGTTCTTCCCTGCTTTTCTCTTTGTTGGTATACATAGCTCCTGGACACAGAGGAGGTGGTCCTTGAATACTGCCCAGCTGTCCTGGGTCCCTCTTCCCTCCAGGGCTTTGTCCCATGACACTTTGGCTAGCAGATTCCTGAAGTGATCGAAGTCTGCACACCTAAAGTCTAGGGACATAAGCTTAGAATAGGTCCTCCTGATAGCCCTGAGGAGATTAAATTCAACTGCTTCATGGTCACTGCAGCCAAGGCAGTCTCTGAGCCTCACATTGGTTACCAGCCCTTCCCTGTTGGTGAGAACAAGGTCCAGCAGAGCACCTTTTCTTGTTGGTTCCTCTACCATTTGGAGGAGGAAGTTGTCTTCTATGCAGTCCAGGAACATCCTGGATTGCTGGTGCCTTGCTGTGTTGTCCCTCCAGCAGATGTCAGGGTGGTTGAAATCACCCATGAGGACCAGGCCTTGTGACCTGGATGCCGCTTCTATTTGCCTGTAGAGGGCCTCATCTGCTTGGTTCTGCTGGTCAGGTGGCCTGTAGGAGACCCCCACAGTAATATCTCCTTCCCCTCTCTTGCCTTTAATTCTAACCCATATACTCTCAACCATCTCATCATCCCTCCCCAGGTGGAGTTCTGCTGACTCCAGCTGGTTCTTGACCTAGAGGGCAACACCTCCTCCTCTCCTTCCCTGCCTATCCTTCCTAAAAAGCTTATACCCAACTATCCCTACATTCCAGTCATGGGAATCATCCCACCAAGTGTCAGTACTGCCCACTATGTCATGGCCTCCCAGCAGCACGGTGGCCATTAATTCATCCTGTTTGTTGCCCAAGCTGCGTGCATTTGCATAGAAGCACTTCAGCTGGGCTGGCCCTGTCATCCTCTTGTGCCAATTCCCCTTGGTTTCCACAGGGTGTCCTGGTGTGTCATCTGTGTCTTGCCTCAGGGCAGCAAGTTGAGAGTCCTTAGCAGCTCTCCATCCCACTGCCTCTGGTGAGCTGCCCCTCTGTTTGTCACAGGCCAGCAGGAGACTATTAACCCCTTCCCCCTTCAAATCTAGTTTAAAGCCCTGTCAATGAGCCCTGCCAATTCCTGCCCCAGGATCCTTTTCCCCCTCTGGGACAAGTGTGCCCCATTAGTTGTTTGCAGCTCTGGTGCCTTGTAAACCAAGCCATGATTGTAGAACCCAAATCCCTGTCGATGGCACCAGCCCCGGAGCCATGAATTGACCTGTTGGCTCTTCCTCAGTGTTCTCTCATCCATCGCTGACATTAGAGGGATAGCAGAGAACACAACCTGAGCTCCTGATCCCTTTAGCAGGTGCCCCAAGGTTCTGAAATCACTTTTAATTGATTGCGAGCCTCTTGTTGTTGCATCGTCACTACCCACCTGAAAGACCAGCAGTGGGTAGTAGTCTGAAGGACTCAGGAGGTTGGGAATTTTGCCTACTATGTCCTTTACTTGGGCACCAGGGAGGCAGCAGATCTCCCTATGAAAGGGGTCTGGTCTGCATATTGGGCCCTCTGCTCCCTTCAGTAGGGAGTCTCCTATAACGATGACCCTGCGAGGTTTCTTTTCTGGTCTAGTTTTGATAGCTGGCCTGAGGCAACCTGTCATTGGTTCAGCTTCTGCCTTCCTTGAGTCCTCGTCCTCACCTATGACCTGTTCCTCCTGCAGAGCCTCATACCTATTCTGTACCTGCACTGTAGGCAGTGTGCTGCTCAAAGTAGCAGGCTTGCTCCGTCTGCATTTCTTCCGTCGGGCAGAGACCTGCACCCATTGGCCCTGCCCTTGTGGGTTACTGCAGGGAGGCTGAGAGGCTTGCTGATGGGAAGGTACCAAACTCCCTGTTCCACTAAGAGTCACCCCCTGTTCTGGTTTAGTAGAGGTTAGATTTTGGAAATAGTCAATGTTCCTTTTGCTGTCTCTTACACCTCTTAGCCTTTCTACCTCTTCTTTTAGTTCAGCCACCATGCTCATCAGATCCCTGATCTGCTCACACCTGACACAGGAGTTGTTCCTTCCATCCTCCATGTCGAGTGCCAGGTCCCAGCACTCACTGCAGCCACCTACCTGAACACCTGCATGCTTGTGAGTGGCCTCTGCTTGGGTGCCCACTGTTCTTCTACTAGCCTTACTTCTAGTAGTATCCATGTTGCTGTAACCACCCTCTTAATCACCCTCTCCACCCGGCTTTTTCTTTCCCCGTCAGTGCGAAGGCTGAGCCGAGCTCCTCGCCGCTGCCTGCTCTCTCAGCCACGCGCTGGGGGCTGTTTGGTTGGCGCGCGGTTTCCACGCGGAGTAAGGGAATGAATGATGTTGTAAATGAGTGCCCCACTGCAACGCTCTCATCCTCCCTCCTCTGTGGGAAGCAAGGATAACTGTGCTGGGTTGAAAATTCCCTCCAACATAAACCAGACCAGTTGAGATAAAAGCAAATGAAGCTGTATTTACAAGCAAAACTACAATCTAAAGTATGAAATGCAATGAATATGTACAGAATAGACATTATTGACATATATTTACAATTTATAAACACAAGAACCCCTCTGGACAAAACCAGAGGGTTGCCAGAAGCTTCCCCCTCCTCCCCCCCTGTACAAGGGATAAGAGAAGAAAGGAGAAAAGCAGAGAGTCACTTGTTAGTATCCAGCCAAAACAAAGCAAAGCCCTGAGCCATGTGTGAGGGACAGGATCTCCCTTCCAAGGGGCTGGGGGCCAGGGCTTGGCCCTTTGGCTTGACAAAACCCCCACCCAGTTTTGCTCAGCATCAGAGCAACCTTGACATTGTCTTGAGGTCCCTGGTGTTGTTGTTCTTGCTTCTGGTTTTCTGCTCTAACAAGGAGAGGCTTTGTCAGTGATGGTCCTCACTGGGACCCATTAACACTCCAGCAAACTTGGCAGTTTGCATCTGACCTCCCAGATTTTTCTGCAGCTTCTTCCCAGTCACTGAGGTTTAGAGACTCCACACCAAAGCCACCAGAGGAGTCATTAAAATGCCTTGGACTGGTCTTTTGCTGTTGATCTGGTCCAGGCTCCTGGGCTGGAGGGAGCTGCTGGCAAATGGGCAGCACTGAAGAGAGACAGCTCTGCCCAGGAGCAGCTCCTCTGCACAGCATAGCAGGGCTGGGGCCACTGCCAGAGCATCTCAGGGAGATGAGAAAGGCAGAGAGAGCTTCAGAGTGGCCAGGACTGGGAGAGTGTTGAGAGCTCAGAGGAGAAACCTTCACAGCCCTGGATGTGGTGAGTCTCTGGTGCAGGACATGGGATTAGCAGTTCCTGCAGCTTGTAAAGCTGCCACATCCCACAACCTCTGGGATCTCTCTTCTACAGAGCAGCAGGAGCAGGAGGTGCTCCAGAATAGAGCTCCCTACCTCTCCCACAGAGTCACAGTACAAGACAGCTACCTTCTGCTGGGATGACTTCAAGGCTGTGAAGCTGGGAGTGTACAAAGTTCCACCAGAGAAAGAGAAGTCATTCTGAGAGGATTTTCTGGGAAATAGCCATGGAATTGTCTCAAGTAATTATGTCCTAACCTGTGTGATGTCTTCTCCTCTTTCAACAGTCCTCCATGCCCAGAGACAGACAATGTCCAACAGCAGCTCCATCACCCACTTCCTACGATCGCTACGTTGCCATCTGCAGACCCCTGCACTATGAGACCCTCCTGGGCAGCAGAGTTTGTCTCCAACTGGCAGCAGCTGCCTGGGCCTGTGGCTTTCTCAATGTTCTGTTGCACACAGCCAATACATTTTCCCTGCCCCTCTGCCAGGGCAATACTGTGGAGCAGTTCTTCTGTGAAATTCCCCCAATCCTCAAGCTGTCCTGCTCCACATCCTACCTCAGGGAACTTCGGCTTAGTGCTTTTAGTGCTTTTCCATTTGTGGAATGTTTTGTGTTGATTGTGGTGTCCTATGTGCAGATCTTCAGGGCAGTGCTGAGGATCCCCTCTCAGCAGGGACGCCACAAAGCCTTTGCCACCTGCCTCCCTCACCTGGTTGTGGTCTCCCTCTTTCTCAGCACTGCCATCTTTGCCTACCTGAAGCCCCCTTCCATCTCCTCTCCATCTCTGGATCTGGTGGTGATAATTTTGTATTCAGTGGTGCCTCCAGCAGTGAACCCTCTCATCTACAGCCTGAGGAACCAGGAGCTGAAGGCTTCCCTGAGCCAACTGATCCCTGAATGCCTTCAGAAGCAATAAACTCTTTGTCTTCTCCTGCAGAGCAGTTCTGATGTCACTCAGTGCAGGCCCAGCCTGGCTGCTGGAGTTTTTGGTGGTGATGGTGGATTTTAACTATTTATTACATCATCATCCCCTTCCTAATTCATTCTGCTTTTCTAAGAGTTTTTGTAACAGGACCTCTGCTCCTTCTTTGTGTAAACAAAATAAAGAGCCCTTCAGTAACCTTTTTTTTCCAGAGGTCAACCCCAAGGTAATTCTGGAGATTTAGGAAAAGTTTTAGTGTTCAGAGTTGGAGGATTAGAGTCCCAGCACAGCAGCAGTTCCAGGGAGCACCAGGGCTTGTTTTCCCAGGGCTGTTCTCTTTCCACTTCCGCACCCTCCTTCACAAACCTTGTGTCGGTTTAAGGCCTGAGTGCTCTGGCAGCTTGCTCATGGTTCTACTATGTTTTCAGTCCTGTGACCACAGGCAGGGAAATGCCATAGGAACTTCTCTGATACATCTGTCCTCCAAAAGAGCAGTTCCACAAAGACAGGTGATCTGCTCAGGGCAGAGTCTGAAGGCCATGGTCTTCTTCCAGATTTTCCCTCAAGAGCATGGCCAAGATATTGTCCCGCAGATGACACCACCAGGGAACAGCTGAAGTGTGGAAGTGTGCAGGTATGGGGCACACAGCAGTGTCCTCACACAGCCAGGCCACCCAAAAAGAGACCTGAATGACCAGCAGAGAAGGGTCTGATCTGTGCCTGTGTTCACTGAAAACCCTGGGGAAGCTGTCCCAGGGCAGCCATCCTGGTCTAGTCCCTCACAACCACCACTTCCAGCACTAACCTCTCACCACAGCTTGGAGAGTTTCTTTGTCCCTTCATAGGAGGACATGGAATCAGCAGGTCAGCAGTGCCTGTTTGCATTGCACAGATGAGATGTAAGCATGGACATGAGGTGAGAGGAACCTGAGTGAGCACATCACATATTCCCTTAGGCTCCCATGCCACTGGAGAGCTGAGGAGCCTCCCAGCCTTTGGCAGTAGTAGCAAGAGGCCAGGGAGACTCTCTGACTGCTGCAGTGCAAGTCCTGTACTGAGTGATGGTGAAAGACATTGTCTCTGAGCATCCCAGTGTGCATTAGGAGTCCTTGAGGCCAGCTCAGGTGTGGACATCTGACACAGCCTTGATGTTTCTGTTCTCCAGAACAAACCCCTCTGCCCCAGTGCAATTCATCTCAGGTGTCCTGCACAGGCTCATTGCAAAGGTTGCTGTCTGCTCATGTTGCCCTTTCTGTGCTGTGCCCTGAAATGTGCACAGAGCCATCAGAGAGGTTCTGGCTCCTTGGAAAAGGCATCTTGAAGAAAGCCAAGAAGAAGCATGGGGCAAAGAGCCAGTCTGGTGACAGCAGGACTAAAGGAATGGGTGAGGTGGGTGGTGGGAAGCCAGCTGCTGGATCAAGCCCAGAATCCCAGAATCCATCTGTGGCAGGTGCAAACTGCTCCCAGTCCAGGGCAGAGCCCTGACAGACCTTGAGCCAGGCTTGCTGGTGTCCCTCAGTCTGGGGCTCGCCCTTCCAGTTCATTCAGAAACCGACCCCAGCTCTGACTGGCAGGGGCATAAAAGGAGTTCTGCTATGGAGAGAGGCTTGCTGGCCTGCTGGCTGCCTGTTTGCCTTCTGCCTTTGCTTGCTTCTCTCCCTCTCCACACAAAAGCTGCTTGGCAGCCTGGAAAGTCTCCCTTGGGGAATACATATCCTAGGTGTCCATGGCAGATCTTTACTTTGTTCCACTGACAGTTTGCACATTTTGGGTCATCTCTCCAAACAGTTTTTCCCAGCCCATGTTCAAACTTGTGATTTTTTTGTGTTGACAATAAATTCACATTTTCTGCCTTCATAACAACCTGGTTGGAAGAGATCTCAAAGATCATCCAGTCCAACCCTTGGCCCAGCACTGAAGGATCAACACTAAACCATGTCCCTAAGCTGAAGTTTCAAACACTGCTTGAACACCCTCAGGGATGGTGACTCCACCACTGCCCTAGGCCAACCCTTCCAATATTTGAGAATCCTTTCAGTGAAGAAATATTTCCTATGCCTGGACCTCCCCTGGTACAGCTTGGAACCATTTCCCTTGCTCCTCTTCCTTGTCATCAAGGAGAAGAGGCTGCCCCCTCCTCGCTCCAACCTCCCTTCAGGGAGCTGTAGAGAGCAATGAGGTCTCCCCTCAGCCTCCTCTTATCCAGACTGAACAACCCCATCTCCCTCAGATGATCCTCATAGGCTGTGTGCTTGAGGCCCTTCACCAGTCTCATGGTCCTTCTCTGGATGCATTCCAGGACCTCAATGTCCCTCCTGTAGTGAGGAGCCCAGAACTGAACACACTGAACAATGTTTGGCCTCACCAGTGCTGAGTACAGGGGCATGATCACCTCCCTGTCCCTGATGGCCACAGTGTGTCTACTACAAGTCAGAATGCCAAATGTCACCAGGGCAGAGTCCTCCTGGCAGCCACTTCCCAGTGGCATCCCTCAGGGCAAGCCCTTGGGCCAGCACTGTGCAATGTCTGCATCAACTCTCTGCCCTATCTGACCCAGAGCCTTTGCAGCTCATTTGGGAATGAGGCCCAACTTGAAGAGAGCCTTTGAGGGGCCTCATCTGCTTAACGCTCCCTTTGGCTGGATTGTTGTACAACATGATGTGCAGTATTCTCCTCCACAAATGCACCAGGACAGAGCCAGCAGCTCCTGTGAGGAAGTTTTCTGCACACAAACCCTCAGTAGGAAATCTGCCAAATGGATTGGATGAAACTTTGATCTGCTCAGGCTCTGGCCACAAGGAGGGTGATGGTTGGCTATGGGATCATGTGGTCAGCTGTGTCTCAGAAACTCAATTCAGTAGGAAGCCAAAGGCTCTGAAGGTGCTGTGAGGTCACTTCTTCCTGGGGAGGGGATTGGCCAACAGCAGGAACATGTCTGGGAAAGAGGCTGTGAGGTCAGTTGTGTCTGCAGGAGCTGACAGGGCAGCCCTGGGCTCCTGGCTGGCAGATTTGCTTTTCAGCTCCCATCTGGCAGAATTTCTGCCAGGCCAGCAGAAGGCACCTGGCTGGCACAGGGATGGTGAGATGCCCTCTGCCAAAGGGCCTGGGCTCACTGCAGGAAGGGACTCAGGTTTTGGTTGCTGTGTCTCTGCTGCCTGAGTCCATGATAGGACAGCAGCAGGCACAGGACTTGGTGGTGTCTCAGAACCTGCAGGGCCAGCAGCCTGGGGTGCTCACGGTGAGGCCACGGGAAGGCTGATGGGTTGGGTGCCTGCTTGAAGGGTTCCTTCCCGGATGGTGGAAATTTCCATGGAGGTCTGAAGTAGCAGGAGACTCAAACACTGCCAGAGGGTGCATGAAGACTGACCATGAGGAGTAAGAAACCTCACTGAAAGGGTAGTGCTGTGGTACCAGAAGTTCTCCAAGAGTCTGGGCTCAGTCCTTCTCTTTGTGTTCCAAGGAGCAGAGTGTGAGTGTGGACAGAAGTCAGTGAAGGTAGGAAATGCCAAGGTGGGGAAGTGAAACGAGTGTCTGCAGACTTCAAGGAAGCAGAAGCAGTTGTGGGTCAGCATAGGACAACCTGTGGTGGAGATGGCAAAGGACACTCGCAAGGCTGGTAGTCATCAGGAGAAACATAGGCTCTGCTCCCTTGGCTATGGCAATCATCTGCCACCAAGGCCTGGGAGGAGACACTGTCCTAAGGCACTGTCCTCATTGCCTCCTTGCACAGCCCCAGGAAGGCTGGGGGCTGCCATTCCCCACTCAGAATCACAAACCCCAGACCCAGCTGCACCAGAAGAGCCTTGACCCACACATGAGGCACAGGATCTGCCTGCCCAGGAGCTGCGGTCAGGGCTTGGCCTTTGTGCTCCATAAACCAAACCAAAGATTTTCTCACTTGAACTGTGCCTTTGTCTTTGCTGCACTCCCTGGAGAGGCTTTGTCACTAACAACCCTCAGTGAGGCCAATCAATGCTTCAAGGTACGTTCGCTTTTGCTTCTGAGTTCTTGAGCAGTTTCTTCGTCTTCTCTCAGTATCTGAGGTTCATGTAATGAGCCCCAAGTGCCCAAGAAGCTATTTGTGTCTCTAATTTTCATCAAGATTTCCAAGTGCACCTAATAAAGCTCATTTGGTTATGTCAAAGGTAAGTATTTGATCACTTTTCAGTCTAGAGCAGAGGTGAGAATTCACCAAGTGACACTGCCCCAGCAGTCTGTCCCTGCAGCTCGGAGACACAATACACAGCTTTCTTCCTCACCCTCCCAACCTCTCCATGCCTGTCATTGCCCACTTGGGCCTTACATCACTGCTCCTTGCATCAGACTTCTCCACTACTCTGTAGCTGGAGCTCACAGCTCCATGGCACCAGTTCCTCCCTGCTCTCCTTAGAGAATTCCACAGAAGAATTGATACTGTTTGGAAGCAAAGCCAAGCCTGAGAAAGTTGCCTCAGCAATCCAAGCCCTCTGGAACCATCTGCTCAGCACAAGCTGTCTCTCAGCAGCTTGCCCCTTTACAAGCTTATGTCAAACCCAACAAGTTATGACCTGGTTATGAGTTATCAGCCAGTCAGCATTTCTTGAGAGTGAGGAGCAGATGAAAAGGTTGGATCATAGCAGCCCTTCACCATTAACCAGTTTGCAATTGCCAAGGTGCAATGGTTTAGCACAAGGGCTAAGCTGCCTGCTGCCCCAACACACAAGTGAGGGGAAGTGCAATAGACAAAGCTCAGGGCTGAGATAAAGAGAGAAGAGTTTAATGTAACATAAGATATCCTAAGCACAATGCAGCATGGTGTGAATAACTGCAGCAGGTTCAACTCAGTCCCTGACACTCAGCGATGTCTAAAGCCAGTTGGATGCTTTCAGCTCTGCACACTGATTCCATTCACCTTCTCCCTCAGCAGCTTTGGTGACTCCACACAGCAGCCTTCCACCTTCGGTGCTTTCCCACACTGCAGCAGGACCACCAGTGAGCAGGGCAGATCTCTTTTCATGATAGAATAAAATAGACTAGACTAGAGTAGTCTAGACTAGACTAGACTAGACTAGACTAGACTGGACTAGAATAGAATAGAATTAACCAAGTTGGAAAAGACCTTTGATATCATTGAGTCCAACCTACCACCCAGCACCATCTAATCAACTAAACCATGGCACCAAGTGCCTCATTCAATCTCTTCCTAAAAACTTCCAGTGATGGTGACTCCACCACCTCCCTGGGCAGCACATCCCAATGGCCAATTGCGACCCTGAGCTAGTGGAGTTTTCAATATGCAAGCAAATAAATAGGAGCACTAAGAGAACCCTCACTTTGGACTTCTGGAGGGCAAACTCTAACTTGTTTAAGTACTTTATTCAGGAAGTTCCCTGAGTAGCAGCCCTCAAGAACCAAAGGGTCCAGGCTTGTTGGAGCTACTTCAAACAGGAGCTCTTGAAGGCACAGGAACTGGCGGCTCCCATCTGCTGAAAGATGAGCCAAGGGGAAGGCTCTGGGCCTGGATGAGCAAGCAGCTCCTGGAGGAACTAAGGGAAAAAAGAGGGTTGTATCACCTCTGGAAGGAGGGGAAGGCTTCTTGAGGTGTGTTTAAGGAAGTTGTTAGATTATGTAGGAAAAAAAATTAGAGAGGCAAAAGCCCAGATGGAACTGAGGCTGAACACCTCTGTGAAGGACAATAAAAAGCATTTTTACAAATATGTTAATGCTAAAAAGAAGGGCAAGAAGAACCTGCACTGCCTATTGGACCTGGAGGGGAACACAGTGACTGAAGATGAGGAAAAGGCTGAGGTCCTGAACACCTTCTTTGCCTCAATTTTTAACAGCAAGGCAGGAGAAGTTCAGGATGAGTGGCCTCCTGAGCTGGGGGATGGGGTCAGGGAACAGTGTAATGCCCTGGATATCCATGAGGAACTAGTTTGGGACCTGCTGAGCCACTTGGACACTTACAAGTCCATGGGGCCGGATGGGATCCACCCTAGGGTGCTGAGAGAGCTGGCAGAGGAGCTGCCAAGCCGCTCTCCATCATTTTTCTCCAGTCCTGGCTCACCGGTGAGGTCCCAGATGACTGGAAACTGGCCAGTGTGGTCCCCATCCACAAGAAGGGTCGGATGGAGGAACCTGGAAACTATAGGCCAGTCAGCCTGACCTCAGTGCCAGGGAAAATGATGGAGCAGATTATCCTGGTGGCAATAACTGCGCACCTGAAGGATGGCCAAGGGCTCAGGCCCAGCCAGCATGGATTTAGGAGGGGCAGGTCCTGCCTCTCCAACCTGATCTCCTTCTATGATCAGGTGACCTGCCTGGTGGATGTGGGGAGGCTGTGGATGTAGTCTACCTGGTCTTCAGCAAGGCCTTTGACACCGTCCCCCACAGCAAACTGCTGGCTAAGCTGGCAGCTCGTGGCTTGGACAGCAACACTCTGTGCTGGGTTAGGAACTGGCTGGAGGGCCGAGCCCAGAGAGTGGTGGTGAATGGTGCCACCTCCAGCTGCAGGCCAGTCACCAGTGGCGTCCCCCCAGGGATCAGTGCTGGGCCCCATCCTCTTCAATATCTTCATTGATGATCTGGATGAGGGGAATGAGACAGTCATCAGCAAAATTTGCATATGACAGCAAGTTGGGAGCAGATGTTGGTCAGTTAGATAGAGGGTAGGAGGGCCCTGCAGAGGGACCTCAACTGACTGGACAGATGGGCTGAGTCCAACAGGATGGCATTCAACAAGTCCAAGTGCCGAGTGCTGCACTTTGGCCACAACAACCCCATGTAGAGCTACAGGCTGGGGTCGGAGTGGCTGGAGAGCTGCCAAACAGAGAGGGACCTGGGGGTGCTGATCGACAGCCGCCTGAACATGAGCCCGCAGTGTGCCCAGGTGGCCAAGAAGGCCAATGGCATTCTGGCCTGCATTAGGAATATCGTGGCCAGCAGGAGCAGGGAGGTCATTGTGCCCCTGTACTCTGCACTGGTTAGGCCACACCTTGAGTCCTGTGTCCAGTTCTGAGCCCCTCAGTTTAAGAAGGACATCGAGACACTTGAAGGTGTCCAGAGAAGGGCAACAAGGCTGGGGAGAGGCCTTTAGTACAAGCCCTATGAGGAGAGGCTGAGGGAGCTGGGGTTGTTTAGCCTGCAGAAGAGGCGGCTCAGGGGAGACCTCATTGCTCTCTACAACTACCTGAAGGGTGGTTGTAGCCAGGAAGGGGTTGGTCTCTTCTCCCAGGCAACCAGCACCAGAACAAGAGGACACAGTCTCAAGCTGCACAAGGGGAAGTTTAGGCTGGAGGTGAGGAGAAAGTTCTTCACCGAGAGAGTCATTCGCCATTGGGATGTGCTGCCCGGGGAGGTGGTGGAGTCACTGTCCCTGGTGGTGTTCAAGAGGGGACTGGACGTGGCACTTGGTGCCATGGTCTAGTCATGAGGTCTGTGGTGGCAGGTTGGACTCGATGATCTTGGAGGTCTCTTCTAACCTTGATGATACTGTGATACTGTGGTCCTGTCCCTGCAGGCCTTTGCAAACAGTCTCCCTGCATACAGTACTACTGCGATTGAGAGATGGAGACAAAGCTTGATGCCAGCAAAGTGTCTACTTTATTGTACAAAGTCTTTTCTTTCTATAGGCTAACATAATCAGAAGCAACTCGGGATTGGTAATTAGATGTGTCCGTGCGACAGGTACAGATTCGTGATTGGCTGCCGAGAAAATGCCAGGGAGCACACATCCCTTGGCAAGGCTCAGACAGGTGTTAGACAAAAGGCAAACGATCACACATCTCTTATCTAAGTTCAGAGAGAAGACAAAAGACTCTACTGCAATGTTTACCAGCTCTAATTCTCAGGTCGTTGTGTGGCTTCCCTGAGTCACAATGGTCGTTGGTAATTAGATAAATACTTTTTTCTCTTTACACAGCTGCAGTTTGGTCCCAAGGTCTGTGGCCTACAAGAGCTAAAACAATTCCTTCTATCGGCTGAGCATTGCTTGAGGTTCTACTCCCTAAATTCATTCCATCACAGTACCCTTCAGGCACAAGAAAGAAGCTATTAGGTCTCCCGAGAGCCTTCTGTTCTTCAGTCTGATCAACCCCACCTCCCTCAGCCTGTCCTCATAGCAGAGCACCTGAACCCCCTGATCATTTTTGTGGCCATCCCCTGGAACTCCTCCAACAGCTCCATGCCCTTCCTGTGTTCAGAATAGAATAGAATAGAATTAACCAGGTTGGAAAAGACCTTTGAGATCATCCAGCCCAACCTACCACCCAACACCACCTAATCAACTAAACCGTGGCACCAAGCACCCCATCCAGTCTCTTCCTAAACACCTCCAGTAATGACGACTCCACCACCTCCCTGGGCAGCACATTCCAATGGCCAATCTCTCTTTCTGGGAAGAACTTGAGACTTCACAGCTAGATGCAGTACTCCAGGGGAGTTCTCACTGGAGGAGAGTGAAGTAGCAGGATCCTCTCTCTCCCTCCCTGGCCATGCTGCTTTGGATGCAGCTCAGGCTGCCACTGGCCTTCTGTGCTGCAAGCTCACACTGCCTGCTCCTGGCCAGCTTCTCATCCACCAGCACCCTCAAGCCTTCTCCTCAGGGCGGCTTTCCATCCCCTCCTCCCCCAGCCTGTATTGATAGTGAGGATTGTTCCAGCCCAGCTGCAGGACTCTGCTTTTGTTCTTGTTGAACCTCATGAGGGTCACCAGGGCACTACCTCTCCAGCTTGTCCAGGGCCCTCTGGATGCCATCCTGTCCCTCTGGCATCTGAAGAGCACCACTCAGCTTGGTGCCATCTGCACACTTGCTGATGGTGTCTCCATCCCTCTGTCTATAGCACTGATAAAACTATTAAACAGCACAGGATGGGATGAGTGGAATCAGTTTGTGCTGGGACAAGGCCTGGGCTGTACTTGGAGATGTTAATGGGAGCCAGTTGAAATTGGAGGTGGCCAGACTGGACTCTGGTGTGCTTAGTGTATGGAGTTGTGACTGTGACAGGGCCCAGCCTGTGGTGGGAGGGTTTAAAGGAACCCAGTGTATACAGGAATGAGACCCAGACTGTACTGGGATGTGTCCAGGGGACTCAGGTTGTACTGGGATGGGGCCCAGTCTGCCTGGGAGGGAGTAAATGGATACACTTTGTGCTGGGATTGGTCCCAGTCTGGTCCTGGGAAGGGTTCAGGTGTTGCAGTTTTTCTTGGGAGCAGGCACAGTCTGTACTGGGAAGGAGTCCTGATCTCTGGTTTGCAGTGGAAGGGAAGCACTTGGTACTTGGAGGGGGCCAGGGCTTCAACCTTGCTGTGGGATGAGACCCTGTCTGTACTGGGAGGAGATCAGGAGATGCAGTTTGCACTGGGAAGGTCCCCAGTCTGTGCTGGGTGATGCCATTGGATCCATTTCCTCCGGGACAGGACCTGCACTTTACTGGGATGGGATCAGGGCACCAGTTTGTCCTTGGACAGGGCCTAGTCTGTACTGGGAGGGTGTCAGGAGATGCAGTTTGTACTGGGAGTGGGCCCAGTCTGTACTGGATTGGAACCAGAGTACACAGTTAACATGTGGAGGGATGCAGTAGGAACAGGGAAGGGGTCCAAGGGATGCACTTTGTACTGACACAGGAACCTGTATGGGAGATGGCAAAGTGATGCAGTTTGTAGTGGGATAAGAGCACATCTAAGCTGGGATGGGTTCAGGAGATGCAGTTTGTCCTGAGATGTGACCAGGTCTGTAATGGGAGGGGATAAATGGTTCCCAATTGTACTATGTGGAGACCAGACTGTACTGGAATGTGTCCAGGGAACACAGCTTGTACTGGAAGAGGGTCCAGGCTGCACTGGAAGGGCATAAGGTGATTCACTTTTTACTGGGACAAGGCCTAATGGGTACCTGGAGGGATGAAAGGGATCCTGTTTGGACTGGGACAGGGCCCAGACTGTCCTGGGAGGGCATGAGGGTGTGCAGTTTGTACTGGGATGGATGCAGATGGTACTGGGAAGGGAGCCAGGGGATAGATTCTGTGCTGGGATGGGACCAAGACTGCAGTGCTAGAGGACAGTAGGATCCAGTTTGTGCTGGGATGAGGCCACATCTGTACTGGGAGGGGATACAGGAACCGTGTTTGGACTGAGTCTATACTGGAAGGGGGTCAGGGGATCCAGGTTGGACTCTGAGTAGGTGCAGTCTGTAATGGGAGGGGGTTGGGGGATGAAGGCATGAGGAGACCTCCTGTTCTGATGGCAGTGCTGCTCTAGAGCACAGCTCTGTCCCACAAGCAGCCCTGGCCTCTCCCTGCCTGCAGTCCCAGCACTGCCACCCAGCAGCACAGTGCCCAAGCTGCCAGAGCACTCAGGCCTTGCCCCAGCACAGAGGCTCAGCAGGAGAGGGTGGAAGGGCAGAAAGAGCAGCTGAGGACAGCCCAAGCTGTGGGGCTGCCTGGCACTGCTGCTGTGCTGGAACTCTGCCCCTCCACCTCTGCACACAGGCACTGCCCTGCAGCTCCACAGAAGCCTTGGAGAAAGGAGCTCAAAGAAACAACTCCCTGCAGGGTCCTTTCTTGTGTTGAACACCCAGGGAGCACAGCTCCTCATGTCTGCAGCCTCTGGGTCACAGCAGACAGGACAACACTGAAGCAGAAATGGTCTGAAGAAAGACATTTGTGTGGGAACAACATTCTCACAGGGGAAAAGGCCCAGAAGCAGCCAGGCTGGGCCTGCACTGAGTGACATCAGAACTGCTCTGCAGGAGAAGACAAAGAGTTTATTGCTTGTGAGAGCATCCAGGGATCAGTTGGCTCAGGGCAGCCTTCAGCTCCAGGTTCCTCAGGCTGTAGATGAGAGGGTTCACTGCTGGAGGAACCACTGAGTACAGAACTGACACCACCAGGTCCAGGGATGGGGAGGAGATGGAGGAGGGCTTCAGGTAGGCAAAGATGGCAGTGCTGAGAAAGAGGGAGACCACAGCCAGGTGAGGGAGGCAGGTGGCAAAGGCTTTGTGGCGTCCCTGCTGAGAGGGGAACCTCAGCACTGCCCTGAAGATCTGCACATAGGACACCACAATCAACACAAAACAGACAAATGCTAAACAGGCAGTGACCACAAGAAGCCAAAGTTCCCTGAGGTAGGATGTGGAGCAGGAGAGCTTGAGGATCTGGGGGATCTCACAGAAGAACTGCTCCACAGCATTGCCCTGGCAGAGGGGCAGGGAAAATGTATTGGCTGTGTGCAGCAGAGCATAGAGAAAGCCACAGGCCCAGGCAGCTGCTGCCAGGTGGAGACAAACTCTGGTGCCCAGGAGGGTCTCATAGTGCAGGGGTCTGCAGATGGCAACGTAGCGATCGTAGGACATGGTGGTGAGGAGAAAAATACTCTGCAGTAAGCAAAAAAACTACAAAGAAGACCTGGACAGCACATCCTGCATAGGAGATGTCCCTGATGTCCCTCAGGGAATTGGCCATGGATTTTGGCACAGTGGTGGAGATGGCACCCAGGTCAAGGAGGGCGAGGTTGAGGAGGAAGAAGTACATGGGGGTGTGGAGGTGGTGGTCCCAGGCTATGGTGGTGATGATGAGGCCATTGCCCAGCAGGGCAGCCAGGTAGATGGCCAGGAAGAGGCAGAAGTGCAGGAGCAGCAGCTGCCTTGTGCCTGGGAATGGCAGGAGGAGGAAGTGGGTGCTGGAGCTGCTGTTGGCCATCTGCTGCCTCTGGCCATGGAGACCTGTGCAAGGAGGGAAAGGCAGAGACAAGTTAGAGAACACTTCTCTTAGCCTCATTGTAAGCCCTGTCCCTGAGCTGCATGAGGAATGAACAGGAGTCCCATGGGGGAGGTGGAGAAACAGGGACCAGCCCTGCAGTTTTGCAGAGACAGTGAAGGGATGAGAGAAAGGCAGAGGGTCTGGGGGTGAAGCCTGCTCCTTCCCCAGCTCTGCTCTCTGCAGCTCACAGGATGGAACTGAAGAGCTTTTATCCTCCTTCTCTCTGCACACTCCAGGAGCCTTCAGATGAATGTCAGCTGCCAAGGTTGTGACTCCTGACCTGGAGCCCAGAGCTTTGAGGGCACTGCCTCTGCTGGGTAGAAGAGGAGAGCAAAAGGCTGCATTGGGAAATGTGTCTGCAGTACAGAGAATGGCACAGAGGAGCCTGATCCCCCTTGCCAGGGCATCTCTGACAGCTGATCCCTCTCCCCTCCCTGCCCTAGACCCTGCTGCCTGAAGCTGTCCCTGCCAGGAGGTACTTCTCTGTGCCCAGCTCTCCTCCCTGTCCCTGCTGACAGAGCCCTTACCACCTGCTGTTTGCTCAGTTCTGCCCTGAAGACCTCTCCCAGCAGCAGGACACTGCCCAGGAGCAGCTCAGGGTGTGCAGTGCTCAGGAGCAGCCTGAAGGCTAATGAGAGTCTTCTCCAGAGTGGAGAAAAAACCTCTAAACTCTAGTCTCACACTGCCCACCCAGCACACCAAGGGGGTCAACATTCAAAGCCAAGACTCCTTCCCTTCCAGCAAAATGCTGCCTTGATCTTGTTCATCAAAACCCCCTCAGAAATGCCCAGGCAGGAGCTAGGACTGTGAGCAGCTCTGGCCAAGGCAGCTCTCTCCCCACAGCAGAAGGACCCTGCCCTGCCCTGCCCTGCCCTGCCCTGCCCTGCCCTGCCCTGCCCTGCCAGGGCTGTCTCCTGCTACTCACAGCTTCTCCCCACAGCACTGTGTGGAGCTCCCTGGGCAGGCTGAGAGCTGAGCCTGGCAGGCAGCAGAGTCCCCCCCCAGCACACAGCCCCTGGGCTGCAGGCCACCCTGCTCTGAAGGACAGCCCTCACCACCCCTGCCTGCACCCCAGGGCTCCACAGCTCTTCAGAAAAGCCTGAAAAGAGCCTCTGCCCAGGAAGATTTCCTTCCAGCCCCCAGCAGCTGTGGCTGTGCCAGCTTTAGGAGATGCCTCCAGGAGCTGCAGCTGCACTGCCCTGCCCCCACAGACTCACCCTGTCAGGGACTGCAGTGACTTCTCCTCCTGTCAGCTCTCAGTCACCCTCCTGGACACCTCCAAGCTCTCTTTGCCTTCTTCATCTCGCAGAGATCCTCTGGCAGTGCCCTCAGCCCTGCTGTGCAGAGCAGAGGAGCTGCTCCCTGGGCACAGCTGACACTTTTCAGTGCTGCCTACTTGCCAGCAGCTCCCTCCAGCCATGGAGCTCAGCCCCAGCTGAGCAGCAGAGGACCAACCCAAGGGCATTTTAACGACCCTCTGGTGGCTTTGGTGCCAGGTAAACATCAGAGACTGAGAGGGAGATGATGAAACCTCTCCAGAAGTTGAAGTCACTTTCAAACTCTGAAGATTCTTCTCTTGTTGATGGGTCCCAGTGAGGACACTGCTGGGAAAGTGTCTCCAGGCTGTGGTTGGAGCAGGGAACTGGAGGCAGTGCTGAGAGGTCAGGACAAGCAGAGGAAGATGTCTCTGATGCTGAGCAAACCAGGAGCTGTTTCATTAATGCAAAGGGTCAAGCCCTGAGCCCTGGCCCCTGGACAGGCAGATCCTGTCCCTCACTCACCCCTCAGGGGGATTCCTGGAGCAGTGAGATGTGGAGAGGACCAATGCCAAGTGCAGGACTATGGCACAACCCCTCCCAGACTCCTGAGGATGGACAAGGAAGCAATGAGGCCCAGGGCTGGAAGGAGGAGTTGTCTCCTCAGAGGCAGCAGTGGCACAGACCACAGCCAGAACCAAGGCAGGAAGAGCTTGGCTCTGCCAGGAGCCTTTCAGCTCTTGCACAGCCCTCTGTCATCTGCCCCTCAGGCTGCCCTCTGCTGCTGCATCAGCTGAGCCTCTTTCCCTGCAGGCTGTAGTCACCCAGCCAGCTGCCCCACCTTGCTGCCACTTCCTTTGCTGCTCTCTCTCCATCCTCCCTGGCTGTTCCTTCAAAACTCCAAGCCTTGGAGTGCTCCAGGCTGCTGGGGGATGTCTTGCAGTGACCATTTCTTTCTCCTCATCTCCAGCCTGGACCTCCCCAGCTGCACTTTGTGGCTTTGTTTCTTTCCCTTGCACTTTGCCACTGTGCAGGAAAGCTTCTCCATATCTCAAACCACTCCCCAGGTACTCTCAGGCTACTCTGCTCCTGTCCTCACTCTTCACACCATTGAGCCCATGGCCTTCAGCCTCTCTCTACTGGTCATGTGCCTGAGGCCTCACAAGCACATCTTGAAGATCTCTGGGCACTCTCCAAGGTCTTTGCAGATGGAGATGTGGTGCTCATGGGACAAGAAAGAGACTTTTGGCCAAGTGTTGTAGTGGGTGGACAAGGGGCACTGGTTTTGAACTGAAATAGGAGACTGAGATTGGAGTTTTGCAATGAGAGTGTCAGGACACTGGAACAGGCTGCCCAGAGAAGGGGATGTCCATCCCTGGAAGTCTCCAAAGCCAGGAGTTTCAGCAACCCAACCTAGTGGGAGATGTCCCTGGCCATGGTCAGGGGTTGCACTCGATGCTCTCTTCCATCTCTTCCAATCCAAACCATCGCAGGCAATCCAGGACCAACAGAGACTCTCTGCACCCCATACACCAACTGATTCGACGACTGAGAGCCAGAAGTGATCAGTATGGCTCACTCCCCCTTCAACAGCCCAATATTGCCAGTGCAGAAGGCAAATGGGGAATGGAGACTGACCGTGGACTGAGTCGGCCTGAATGAGGTGACTCCTTGATCAGCGCTGCCGTGCCGGACATGCTGGAGCTCCAGTACCAGCTGGAATCGAAGGCGGCCAAGTGGTATGCCACAAGTGACATTGCTAATGCCTTTTTCTCCATTCCCATTGCAGAAGAATGCAGGCCACAGTTTGCTTTCACCTGGAGGGGAGTACAGTATCAGTGGAATGGGTTGCCTCAGGGCTGGGTCCATAGCTCGACCATCTGCCATGAGGTGATCCAGACTGCCTTAGAGAAAGGTGGAGCCCTGAGCATCTGCAGTTCATCGATGACATCATGTATGGGTGAGACAGCAGAGGAAGTCTACCAGAAGGGTGAGAAGATAATCGATATCCTGCTGGAGGCTGGCTTTGCCATCAAGAGAAGTAAGGTCAAAGGGCCTGCCAGGGAGATCCAGTTCCTGGGTGTTCAATGGCAGGATGGCCGTCGCCACATCCCTCAGGAGGTGGTGAACAGGGTAGCCACTATGGTGCAGCCCACCAACAAGCAAGAGACACAGTCCTTTTTGGGGCTTGTGGGCTTCTGGAAAATGCACATTCCCGGGTACAGTCAGATTGTGAAGCCTCTTTTCCATGGAGCAAGGAAGAAAAATGATTTTGTGTGGGGACCTGAGCAGCAGGTGGCATTCGACCAGATCAAACGAGAGGTGGCCCAGGCTATGGCTCTGGGACCTGTTGGAACTGGACCAGAGATCAAGAATGTGCTGTACACTGCGGCTGGTGAGAATGGTCCTACGTGGAGCTTGTGGCAGAAGGCTCCTGGTGAAAACCGGGGCAAGGCCCTAGGTTTCTGGCGGAAGGGCTACAAATGCTCCCAGGCCAACTACACCGTGACAGAAAAGGAAATCTTAGCTGCCTATGAGGGCGTCCGGGCTGCCTCTGAGGTCATTGGGACTGAGTCACCTCTGTTTCTGGCTCCAAGGCTTCCAGTCCCGACCTGGATGTTCAAAGGAAGAGGCTCAACCCCTGAACATTATGTAGATGCCCTGATAAATCAGTGAGCTTGGATGGGGTGCTTTGAACACCCTGGCATAGTGGAAGTGATCACCAAGTGGCCAGAGGGTGCTGACTTGGGAATGCCACCAGAGCAGACAGTGAGCCGTGCTGAGGAGGCTCCCCCATCTAATGGAATGCGGAGATGGAAGGCAGCTGTCTGGAGCCCAACAAGGCAAGTGGCAGAAGCAAGGGATGGAGAAGGTGAATCCAGTCAGTACGCAGAGGGAAAAGCTGTCCAGCTGGCCTGGATGTGGCAGAAGGAGAGAACTGCCAGAATTGGTCTCGCAGTGGCAAAGAGCACCTGCTGACTATGGTGGAGGCAAGTACAGGGTGGCTGGAAACCTACCCAGCACCTCATGCCACTGCTCACAACACTATCCTGGGCCTGGAGAGACATGTCCTGTGGAGATACAGCACCCCCGGGAGGATTGAATGGGACAATGGAAGCCACTTCAAGAACCATCTCCTAAGGGACTGGGCAAAGGACCATGGCATTGAGTGGATTTACCACATCCCATACCAGGCACCAGCTGCAGGGAAGGTCGAGCGCTACAATGGCTTGCTAAAGACCACCAAAGCCATGGGGGGTGGAACTTTAGGAACTGGGAAAGACACCTAGCTCAAGCCACTTGGTTAGTGACCAGCAGAGGAGCTGTGAACCCAGATGGTCCTGCCCAGTCCCACCTGCTGCCAACAGAGGATGGAGATGGAGTTCCTCTGATTGCTGAGAGAAACCTGCTGGGGAAGTCAGTGTGGGTTTCCCCTGCTGCTGGTGGGGGCAAACCAACCTCAGGGGTGGTCTCTGCTGCGGGTCCTGGTCACACCTCCTGGGTCATGTTAGAAACTGGGGACATTCAGTGTATGCCACAGCAGAATCTTGTGAGGCAACAGAAGGGCTTCCTTGAGGCCTTTTTCCCAGGCTCCATGTAAAATCATTCCAACCCCAAGCAGATTTTCCTTTCACAATCTTTCTAATCCTCCCCCAAACTGATTGTCCTCTGCAGGATTCTCCCATGGTGAAGGTGAGAGAGTGACCCTTGGCACCAAACTGAACCTGTTGAAGTCTCTGTTCCCCTTTGCTGAATTCCATCCAATTCATTCCAATGTCTCAGATTCTCCTCCTGCCTCAGCAGAGCTCATTGCTGCTTTCCTCTTCTGAGGGAGGTGCCTTTGGGATTGGATTGGATTTGACCAAGCCATTGCCATTCCTGGCCAGGAATGGCAACAATTTCCTTTGTATGGGGGTGCAGGGGCCTAGGGGAGATGCAAACAGCCCCATGGTGTAGGGAGGTAGCTGCAGCCCTGTGGAGAAGGGGTTGGGGATATTGGAATCAAAGAATCCTAGACTGAAAGCTAACAGAATATTCTCCCTTTGATAGGAAATAAATACTAAAGGAGCTTTGTGAGGAGCACTTTGAAACCTTGAAGAACACTACAGAGACACAAAGAGCTCTTCGGGCACTTGGGAATCATTGCCTGAGCCTCACACACTGAGAGGAGACTGAAGGAATCTGCTCAAGAAGTCAGAAGCAGAACAAAAATTCCATCAAGTATGAAATTGGCCTCCCTGAGGGCCATTAGCAACAAAGCCTCCCAGGAGTGGGTAGAGAAGCTCCATGGAGGCCATGATTGAAGGCAGACAAAGGCAAAGTGCAGCTGAACAAACCCTGGCCTTGGTCTAGGAAAGAGAAAGGCCAAGCTCTGAGCCTCAGGCCTTGGAAAGGCAGATCCTGAGAGCCTCCAATGCAAATTTCCTCTCAGCAGCCATGGTGGCAGAAGCTGCTGCCAGAAGGCACAGGATCAAGACCTTGTCCGTCTTGAGCCTTGCAGCCCTGCCAGAGCCCTTGGCCATCCCTCCTGCAGGCTGTGCTACACTGTCCCATGCCTGCAGCTCTTTTCCTTCAGGCTGTTGACATCCATCTGGCTTCCCCAGCCAGCTCTCCCCCTGACATTTCCACACCTTCCCTCAGGCCTCTCCACTCTTGCTGCCTGTCCTGACACACAAAGGATCTCCAGACTCCTTCTGGGTCACCTCTTGCACCACAGCTCTACACTTGCAGTGACATTGTTTTGTCCTGGCCTCCAGTCTGAACCTTTCAGTTGCACTTTCTGAAGGCTTCCTTCTGTGTCCACAAGCAAGAAAAGCTCCATCAGCTGACACCCCCTTCAAGCAGGTGCACATCACCCCTGAGCCTTCACTTCACCTGGCTAAAGAAGCTCAGCAGCTTCAGCTGCTAGAGACTCCAAACTCCATCCAGGCAGATCTCCTCTGGAGCTTCTCCAGTACCTCTCCATTCCTGCAGACTAAGGAACTCCACAGCCAGACCCCAATAGTGCAGATGTGGTCACAGCAGTGCTGAGTGCAGGGGAGCACAACTTCTGTGTCTGGGTGGCCACACTCCTCCTACCACAGCCAGCTGCATTTGGTCTTCTGCACTCTCCTCAGCCTCTGCTCCATCCCAGGCCATTGGCAATGGTCCCTGCCAGAGGCCCTTCTGCCCATGGCATTGCCACCCATCTCCTCCCTGTGTCCATCAGCTTGTCAGCACAGTCCACCTCCTACTCCTCTTCCAAGTCCATCAGGCTCCTCTGGGAGCTCCCAGCCCCTGTCCTGTGCCACTCAAGCAGAGTCGCTCAAGGGTAGGAGGGAGGGGATATAAAAGAGGGGTCAGAGCACAGGAAGGAGATTTGGGGCTGAAGTGTCCAGGGGAGGGCTGAGGGTTCAGAGATACCTTTAAGGTCTGGGGTTCAGGCCAGGGCTGAGGAGAGGCTTTGTGTCCTGATGAGCCCAGTCTGAACTGGGAGGGCTTAAATCACAGAACATAGAATATGAGGGGTTGGAAGGGACCTCCAGAGATCATCCAGTCCAACCCCACTGCAGAGCAGGATCACCAGGGCAGGTCACACAGGAACACATCCAGCCAGGTTTGAAAGTCTCCACAGAAGAAGACTCCACAACCTCTCTGGCAGCCTGCTCCAGGGCTCCAGCACCTTCACAGCACAGAAGAGTCTCTTCATGCTGAGGTGGAACCTCCTGTGATCCATCTTGCACCTATGGCCATCTTGAGGCCATTCCCTTTGTTCTGTTTCTAATGACCGTGAGGAGAGACCAGCAGCAGCCTCTCCACAACCTCCTTTCAGGTAGCTGTAGAGAGCCAGGAGGTCTCCCCTCAGCCTCCTCTTCTCCAAACTAACCAGCCCCAGCTCCTTTAGTTGCTCTCCATCAGATTATTCTCCAGGCCCTTCTCCAGCTCCTTGCCCTCCTCTGCCCTGGCTCAAGCACCTCACATCTCTCTTGGATGGAGCTGCCCAAAACTGGACACAACACTCAAGGTGTGGCCTCCCCAGAGTTGAGTCCCTGGGCACAGTCACCTCCTGCTCTGCTGGACACAGCATTGCTGATCCCAGCCAGGATGCCTTTGGCTTTTTGGCCACCTGGGCACACTGCTGCCTCCTATTCAGCTGCTTGTCCATCAGACACCTTTCTGCCAGACACCTCTCCAGCCCCAGATATCCTGGAGCATTGCTGGGGTTGTTGTGCCCCAAGTGCAGGACCTGGCACTTGGCCTTCTTGAAGCTCCTTCTGGGAATTGGCCATGGATCCAATCTGTCCAAGTCCCTCTGCAGAGCCTCCCTACGCTCATGCAGATCAACTCTGCCACCTCCCTTGGTGTCATCTGCTGACTCACTGCTGACTCACTCTGTGTCTTCATCAAGGTCACCAATAAAGAATTTCACAGAAGTGCTCCCAACCCTGAGCCCTGAGGAACACCATTTGTGACCTGACACCAGCCGGACTGAACTCCACTGACCACCACTTTTTGGGTCCTTCCACCCAGCCAGGGCTGCATCCAGCAAAGCATTGCTCATCCAAGCCAGGAGCAGCCACTTTGCCCAGGAGAATTCTGTGGGGAGCAGTGCCAAAGGCTTTTGGGAAGTCTAGGGAGACAATAGCCACAGCTTTGCCTCATCCAACAGTCACTCATCCTGCCAGAGAAGGAGATCAGGTGGGTCAGGCAGGACCTGCCCTTCCTAAACCCATGATGACGGGGCCTGATGCCTGCTTCCTCTCCAGGTCATGTAATGGTGCTGGAGATGCTCTGCTCCAGGCCCTGCCCTGCCCTGAGCTCACCCTGCCAGCTCTATAGTTTCCTGGATCTTCCTTTCTTCCTTTCTTGCAGCTGGGTGTCACATTTGCTCCTCTCCAATACCCTGGGACCTCCCCAGTGAGCCAGGGCTCCAGGTCAATAATGGAGAGTGGCTGGCCACAGAGATGTTCAAGTCCCTTCCTCATCCTCACAGCCTCTGTTGGACTCTCTCCAGCAGATCTCTGTCTCTCTTGACCTGGGGAGCCTCAAACTGCAGGGATCCAGTTTGGTCAGGAAGGGCCCAGTCTGTACTGGGAGAGGATTAGGCTTTCAGAGTGTCCTGGGACAAGGCCCAGTGTTACTGGGAGAGGCCATGGGCTCAGCTCTTACTGGGAGGTAGAATCATAGAGAGGTCTGGGTTGGAATGGGCCTCCAAAGGTCATCCAGTCCAAACCCCTGCAGACAGAAAAGGACATCCTCAGCTAGATCAGGTTGCCCACAGCCCTGTGCAGCCTCACTCTGAATGTCTGCAGGCCTCAAACATCTCATTGGGCGACCTGTGGCAGTGTCTCATCACCCTCTTGGTGCAGAACTTCTTCCTCACATCCACAGACATTGCCTAGTTGTCACTGTCCTGCAGACTTTGCAACAGTCTCTTCCATCCAGTACACTTCAGGCACTGGAAAGCAGCTATTAGGTCTCCCCAGAGCCTTCTCTTCTTCAGCCTGATCCACCCAGGTCCTCAGCCTGTCCTTGTAGCAGAGCTGCTCCAAGCCCCTGACCATTTCTGTGTCCCTCCTCTGGACCATCTCCATCAGCTCCATGTCTTCCTGTGTTGAGACTTCAGAGCTGGATGCAGGACTCCAGGGGACGTCTCACCATTGCATCACAAAGTAGCAGGATCCCCTTTCTCCCTCTCTGGCCATGCTGCTTTGGATGCAGCCCAGGCTGCCCTTGGCCTTCAGAGCTACAATCACACAGTGCCTGCTCTTGTCCAGCTTCTCCCCCACCAGCACCCCAAGTCCTTTTTGCTCAGGGCTGCTTTCTATCACCTCCTCCCCCAGCCTGTATGTGGTGGGTTAACACCCTTTTCTGGGAACAAAAGAACAAAGCAGGGTGGAGGGCTTGCAGGTACTTTTCACTCCCTGCAGGGCATTTGTCACCTGGGAAGCTGAGTCTGTTCCACTCCCCACTCCCTGCCCAGCTAGGGTTATAAAAAGCAGGACCTCATAGCTGTTGCCCTGCTGCTTTTCTGGCTCCTGCCTCTGCTGGACAAGAGCTACTGCAGCTACCCTCCTGCTCCTCTGCCACGTGGTCGGACCTGCTGCCTCCAGGCTCCTCAGAGAAAGGCTGGTTTTGTATTATTCTCTTGGTTTTGTCCCCCTCCCATCCATCTTGTTCCTTGCCCTTGTGAACCTTTTTCCTGTTATTGTTTATATATATATATTGCTTAAAGACAACTCTTTGCCTCTCTACTTCCAAGCCGACTCCAAATTTTGTTTGGTGGATTGCTCTTTCCTTTTCTCCCCTCTCTGTTGGGAGGCAAGAGGGGGGGAGTGGGGGAGAGATTCTCAGCCTTGCCCCCCACCTGAGCTCTTAACTTCCAGTTAGGGCCCAAACCACCACAATTTTTGGCGCCTCCAACGTGGGCTTGGAAATTAATCTTGTCTTGGGAAAGCAAACTTTGTCTGAAAAGGGACTGGAAGTAGAGATGGAGATTTAAAGAGCCTGGTGGTCCAGCCTTTGCCTGGGTGTTTGGCTGGATCTTTTGGACCACATCTACAAATTAATAACTTACAGGTGGTGTGGTTAATGATAGAGATGCTGATCAAATGGATGAAAACTTTACCAATGAAGCTGGGCATCTATCTCCTGAATTCATGAGTTTCACTGTCGGTGGTAACTTTTATAACACAGGAAATTTTCCTGCACCAGGCTGTGAAACCAATGGTGTAGATAAATGTGCCTGTGATGGAAAATTGCTGTGCATTGCAATATGCTCCATATGCTTGAATGTAATCCTTATAGGGGCATTTGCTGTGACCTTGTTGGGTGGGGGACGAGCTAACCCATTAAGAGCTGTTTGGAGGGTGATAACACACTCCTTTGCACTCTTTAACGACTGGGGGCGTGTCTGCTGTGGGCATTGTGAGCACTCTGTAAACACAAAGAGGGAGGGGTCAGGTTGTAATCGAGTGTGCCAGATCTCAGCCTGAGCCCCAGGCACAAGGGTCTGCCCCACCACCAGCAGCTCCACAGTTAACCCCTGATGCTCCTGCCAATGCAGTCTCTCTAGCACCAGTCACCACACACAGGAAAAGAAGTCAAAAGTCATCTCCAGGCACAGATGGTGAGGAAGGAAGCTCAGCAGGCCCCAGCACCTCACAGAACCAGCGGTGGATGAAGAGGAGTCAGACCAGGAAATAACTGTCACATCGTTACCCAGAAAAGAACTAAGGCAAACTCCTCTGGATTATGCAAGGAAAGAGGGTGAGCCAATACTGAGCTGGGCCCTGAGATGCTGGGATGAGGGGGTGGACACAGTGGACCTGGATAAGAGGGAGGCAAAGCTTTTAGGCTCCATGACTCTTGATGCTGGTCTGGACAAAGAGTTAGCCAAACTGGATGGAACACACACTCTCCGGGCCCGGATCCTCAATGCCATCAAGAGCCGGTACAGCTCAAGAGATGACCTGCCCTGGGCCCCAGTCAGATGGACAACTATGGAACAGGGCATTCGCTACCTGAGACAGATGGCTGTGCTGGAAATAATTTATGGGGATGGCCAGCTCCCTTCCGACCCAGATGAGGTGCCCATGAGATGGCCCTTGGTAAAGAAACTCACCCAGGGTGCCCCTCACAAACATGCTCCCACATGAGGAGGGATACTCCTGACTGGACAGGATGGAAGTCCTAAAACTGTCTGAGTTTGCAATGATTTTAGGCAATATGAGGACATCACTGCCGCCTGGACAGGCTGCCATCAAAGGTAGGGCACATGGATGCACACAGAGGAGCACAAGCAAAACCACCAAGCAGATTGGCTGCTAAAAGCTCCCAAATAGACTGGCCTGGGAAAACAAGGGTGAGCTGTTCTTAGCTCGCTTGGCCCAGGACACTTCTGGCCACCAAGGGAGAGAGGCCACATCCTGGTGGCTGGGGACAGATCCGTGGAGATCTCTCTGGAGGCCGTCTCACAGGTCATCCATGAGTGTGACATCTGTGCTGCCATCAAGCAGGCCAAGCGCATGAGCCTCTGTGGTATGGGGGGAGATGGTGGAAATAGAATTACGGAGAGGCCTGGCAGATTGACTCCATCACCCTGCCTCGGTCTCACAGCAGCAAGCAGTACGTACTGACCATGGTGGAGGCAAGTACAGGGTGGCTGGAAACCTACCCAGCACCTCATGCCACTGCTCACAACACCATCAGTATGCCCAGTGCTGAGAACACAGAGATGCTGCTGTTTGTGGTGGCCTAAGGATTGATTAGATTGCAGCATCCTCCTTACCCCTTTCAGTCGTACTGGGCCTGGCTGATGATAAATTCAATCCCCTGGGCCCCTTCCAGGACAGACTGGACTCAGTTCCAGTACTAGCTGGATTCCCTAGCCCCATTTCAATATAATCTGGGACACATCCCAGCACACACTTGATCTTTGTGTCCTCCTAGCACAGCCTGAACCACCTGTCAGTAGGACCTGGATCTCCTGAGCCACCCAGCACAGATGTGGTCTTCATCCAGTACCAGCAGCATCATCTCGCATCTCCCAGTCCAGTCTGGGTCTCATCCCTGTGCCAAGTGCATCCCCAGAATCCCTGATTCCATTCCAGTAGAGCCTAGGCCCCATGCAGTGCACACAGGACACCCTGATGCCATTCCAGTTCACACTGGGCTCCTCCCTGCACAAACTGGAGCAAAGTCTGAACACAGTGGAGAAGGCAGAGTGAAAAAGGCCAATGCAGCTGGGCTGTGGCAGGAGGAGTGTGGCCCCAGACACAGGAATTGTCCTCCCAAAGACTCAGCACTACTGTGACCACATCTGGATGCTTGGTAGCTGGCATTGGGAATGTCCAGACTGAAGGAATGGAAAGGAACAGGGAGAGACTGCACAGGAGGGGGTTGAATCTCTGTGGAGATGCTGAGGGACCTGGCCTGCTTCAGCCTGCTGAATGGAGGCTCAGGGAACTGCCACAGCAGTGTGCACATGGTTGAAGGGTGGTTTCAGAGAGGATGAGCTCTTCTGGGGATGGGGAAGAGACCAAAACCTCCACAAAGTGCAGCTTGGAAGGTTCAGAGTGGAGATGAGGCCAAAGAAAATATCCCTCAAAGGGCAGAGCTGCTATGCATGAGGCAACAGAGGGATCAGGAAATGCAGGGAGAGCTGAGACAGCTCAGGGAAGGGATGGAAATGGAAGGGGGAGAGCTGGTTGGGGAAGCAAGATTGGTCAGTAGCCTGAAGGATAAATTGCAGGCAGGGCCAGTGTAGGGCAGGTTGCAGTAGGGACAGCCAAGGGCTCTGGCAAGGCTGAGAGGCCCAACAGGACAAGGCCTTTGTCCCCTTGGCTCTGGCAGTTGCCTCTGCCACCAAGGCCTCTGGGAGGAAACTTGGATTCGAGGCTTTGAGGTTCTTCTGTTGCAAGGGCAGTGGTCAGGGCTTGGCCTTTCTGCTTACTACACCAAAGGCAAGTTTTCTGCCTGTACTTGCCTTGTCTCCCTGCAATCTGGCCTCTAACAAGCTGCTCTAAGGAGTCCCTGGGGAGCCTTTGTCAGGAACAAGCCTCAGGGAGGCCAATCAGGCTTCAAGGGACTTTGGATTTTTCTTCTGACTTGGACTTGTTGAGAGGCTTTTGTTAGTACCTTGGCAGAGTCTCCCTGGCAGTACCTGAGGATGATGGAATCAGCCCCAAATACTCCATGGGGCTCATTAAATACTGCTGAAGCTCTCATTATTGCCAAGGATTCTGCAGCTAATTGGAGAGGTTTTTAGTGCACAAAGCATCTGATTTTTAAAGGTACATTTCATTCCTTTTCAGCAGAGTTGTTCTTTGCAAGCAAACCACAGCAAAACCTAACAAGGTCCTACCCTGATGACTGCTCATACTCACTCCCCACTGCCCAGCAGAGCCCTGAGCCACAGGTGAGGGACAGGACATGCCTTGACAGGGGCTGGGGGTCAGGGCTTGGCCTTGGGATCAATGAAAACCCCTCCAGGTTTGCTCAGCAGCAGAGCCCCCTTGAGAGCTGTCTGACCTGTCAGCACTGCCTCAGGTCTCTGCTCTCCCACAGCCTGGAGATGCTTCAGTGCCATCCAGTGATGCTTCCCTTGCATCCACTGTCTCCTTCTGCCCTGACCAGCC
>JAAWVA010000030.1:4105683-4173764 GCA_015227895.2 Colaptes auratus | reverse complement strand
GGGACCTCTGTGCGGCTGTGGGGGTCTGCGGTGTTGGGGGTGGTCGGGGAGGGGGCTGTGGGGTAGAGCAGAGGTGTGCAGGGTACGGTGGGCGTCGTCTGTGCTGTTCGGGGAGGGGTCTGTGCGGTTGGGGGCCGTGGTGGGGGGTCGGGTGGAGATCTGTGGTGTTCTTGTGCTGCTGACTCCCCCTGCTGGGGGCAGCTGCAGGCCCCCTTTGGCTGCTGCTGTGTTGCAGGCAGAGCCATTGGTGGGCTGCAGGGGCTGGCCCTGGTCCTCTGTCCCTGTTCCCTGTGCTGGGGGCTGGGCTGGCAGCAGAGCTGAGCTGTGGGCGGCGCTGTGGGGCTGCTGTGTGCAGGAGAGGTGGTGGGAGCGTGGGGTGTGGCTTGCAGCAGAGGCTGCTGTGAGGGGGTGTGGGGAGCCCTGGGGTTGGAGGCTTTGTGCTGGCAGCTGCCGGGCGCTGCTGTGCTGGGGGCAGCGGCTGGGCTGAGGGCCAGGCGCGGGGGGAGCTGTGGGCAGGCTGTTGCTGGGTGCCGTGGGGGTGTCAGGCGTGGGTGCTGTGCTGAGCCTGAGCTTCGGAGCGCCTGGGGCTGGTGTCAGCTGTGGGGGGGTTTGGCTGTGCTGGGGGTGGTGGCATCCAAGGCCTCTGTGCTCTGCAATGTCTTGAGGCAAATCTTCCTGGGGGGCTGCAGACTGATGTTAGTTTCTCTCCAGGCCTGCTGAGCACAGAGGGCTCAGGGCAGAGGAGCTTTTTGCTGATGATCGAGGGCTGGAGCACCTCTCCTATGAGGACAGACTGAAGGAGTTGGGGCTGTTCAGTCTGGAGAGAGAAGGCTCCGAGGTGACCTCATTGTGGCCTTCCAGTATCTGAAGTGGGCCTACAAGAAGGCTGGGAGGGACTTTTCAGGCTCTCAGGCAGTGATAGGACTAGGGGGAATGGAATGAAGCTGGAGGTGGGGAGATTCAGGCTAGATGTGAGGAGGAAGTTCTTCACCGTGTGGTGGTGAAGCCCTGGAATGGTTGTTCAAGGAGTGTTTTGAGGCCCTGTCCCTGGATGGTTTTAAGCCCAGGCTGGATGAGGGTAGAGTGTCCCTGCCCATGGCAGGGGGTTGGAACTAAATGATCCTTGTGGTCCCTTCCAACCCTAACAACTGAAACTAGAAAACTATGAAACTATGATGTTGTTTTGTGCAGCCTTGGGGGTTGGCTCAGTCTCTTGGCTCAGTTTGGTCCTTTCTCTTGTGGCCAAGTTGAGGTCCCTTGGGTTTTGGCAGCTGAGCACAGCTTGAGGCTTTTGCTGCAATGGTTTTTGTGCTGGCAGCATTCTGTGCTGGCAGCTGGAGTGCTGTGGTCAGCTCTGGTGTCCCCAAGGGGGCAGGAGGTTGAGCTGTTGGAGGGGGGTGCAGAGGAGGCCATGGGGGTGGGAGGAGCTGTGGCAGCTCCCCTGTGGGGGTTGGCTGTAAGAGTTGGGGCTGTTGAGGATGGAGGGAGAAGGCTGTAGGGAGGGCTTGGAGTAGCCTTGTGGTAGCAGCTGGCAGCTGCAGGAGAGCTGGGGAGGACTTTAGTGAGGGGCTGGGAGTGATGGGCTGAGGGGGACTGGGTTGAAGGTTGAGGAGGGCAGATTTGGAGTGGAGCTAGGGAGGAAATTGTTTGGAGTGGGGTGGTGAGAGCCTGGAGCAGGTTGGCCAGGGAGGTGCTGGCTGCCCCCTCCCTGGAGGTGCTGAGGGTCAGGTTGGATGAGGGCTTGAGCAGGCTGGTGTGGTGGAAGGTGTCTGTGGGCATGGCAGGGGCTTGGAGCTGTCTGATCTTTGGGGTCCCTTTGAGGCCAAAGCATTCTCTGAATGCTTGAATTTGGACACTCAGCAGAACTGCAATGAAGGGAACTTGAAATAAGCAAAGTTGTGAAGCTGGCTCTGAGCCTGGGGGCTGGGTGTGAGCTTGTTTGCTGCTTCTTAGCTTGGGAGCTGGGTCTGAGGTTGGGATCTGGGTCTGCATTGGGATCTGGCTGTGGGCCTGGGGGCTGGCTCTGAGCTTAGGGCTGATTCTTGAGCTTGCTATCTGCATCTGAGCTTTGGATCTGGTTCTGCACTTTTGATCTGCTTCTGAGCTTGGGGGTTGGTTGCTTGGGGCTGCTTCTGAGTTTATTGAGTTGGTAGCTGTGTCTGAGCTTGGGATCTGGGTCTGTATTTTGATCTGAGTGTGACCAGTTGAGCTATGCCTTTAAGAAGAGACAGTTGCTGAACACTCTGCTGAATTTTTTGATATCTGAACAAAACCAAGATAGTCTAAAGTAATTTCATTGTAGATTGTAGAATGCAATTTAAGTTTGGGTTCTGTTAGTTCAGTCTGGTCTGGGTTCAGCTGGGTGCAGTCTGTGCTTCTCTGTCCTGTGGCTGGACGGCTTCTCTCTTTCTGAAGCAGAACGGCCTTGAGTTAACAGCTAACCAGATAAGAACACTAATTCTTGCATGTGCTTTTAGCTAACAGAATTTTTCTTCCTTAATTGCCTTTCTCTCTCTCTCTAACCCTTTTTGGGAAAAAGGGAGGTAGGGAGGGAGAGAGGGGGTTCAGGGAACCCCCTGGCCGGCTGGAGGAAAGGCTTTTCTGCATTGTGTTCATTGCTGTGTGTTTCTGTATATATTGAAATATTGTATATTTGTGTACATATTCATTGCATTCCATTTCTGCCTGTAAATATAGCTTCATCTGCTTTTCCGACTGAGCTAGCTGGTGCTTTCTTTCCTTGTGTGTGGGGAGGGAACTTTCTCACCCCCACCACACTGAGCTTGGGGGCTGGCTCGGATCTTGAGGCTGATTCTAAGCTTGGGATGTTGTTCTGAGCCTGGGGCTGTGTCTGAGCTTGGGAGCTGCTTCTGCACTTCTGATCTGGGTCTGAGCTTGAGGTTTGTTCTAAGCTTTGGAGCTGCTTCTGAACATGGGAGCTGGGTCTGAACTTGGGAAATGATTCTGAGCTTAGTGCTGGTTCTGAGCCTGGTAGCCGCATCTGAGCTCGGGCTGGCTCTGCACATTTGATCTGAGTCTGAGCTTGGGAGCTGGTTCTGCACTTGGATCTTGGCCTGAGCTTGGGGGCTGTGTCTGAGCTTGGGAAGCTGTTCTGAGCATGGGAGCTGGTTGTGAATATAGGAGCAGGGTGTGAGCTTCTGAGCTGGGTGTGAGCCTGGCCCCTGCCTTGAATTTAAAATGAGAGAGTTCAGCCAGTTGGAAGTTGAAGCTGAGCTGCTTTGCACTGCAGTGCTTCAGAGTTTGTGATGCTCCAAGGCAGATCTCCAAGAGCTGCTGCAAGAGCTGAGCTGAAGTGGAAGAGTGCCCTGCAGAGGCAAAAGCTTTTCCCTCCCAGTCAGCCTTTGGAATCATCTCCCCAGGGCAGTGGTGGGTTCCCCTGCAGGGCAGAGTTGGGAGGCTCAGCTTGGCAGGGGGCTGGGCCAGCTCCTTTCAAGTGCAGTGTCAGCTGGCAAGGTTGGAGCAGCTGAGCCTTGGGGTCCCTTGCAGCCTGGCATTGTGTGCCAGCAGAGCTGTGCTGATGGTTTGAGGGCACTTGGAAAGCTTCTGGAGCATTTGTGCAGAGGGTGCAATGTTGTCTGTGACTTGTGAGTCGACCTGGTTCAGGAGCAGTAAAGTAATCGAACGCTGGCCAATTGGCACATTAGCACGCTGACACCAATGTGGTGGACGGCAAATGGCAAATGGCGATTTGTTAGAATGCGACACACCGTTATATAGGGTTGGTTTACCACCTCATTTCCGTCTGCTTACGCCTATGGCCTAGACACTATTGGTCATCCTTATCTTTCCGTACAGCACGATATCTTCCGGCCGCCGGACCCTAGCTACCAGCTAGCTCAGCTAGCTACAATTCCCCCCTCCTTATGAATAACTAAATTATCTAAAAATATACCAATATATATAGAAAATTCTATCCTTCTACATCTTATAAAAGCCTTAAAAATACCATATTCACCTACAAAAGTTAAACATATAAAATATATGGCTACAAAACTATAAAACTATATAAAATATAAACTATATGCTACAATACTATATTAAGGCAGACTAAACACGTGCAAATTTAAAAATGATCAGAGATGGCTGGAGAAGTGTCGATCGGAGACATTTCTAAAGCAGTTGCCGGTCTTCTACGAACATGATGTTAACCTTTTCCAGCCGGCTCTTGACACAAGACGCGAGCCTGTTCAATATGCAGGGTCCAAAGATTAGTGTCACCACAATCATTGCGATCGGCCCTATCAGGTAGATAACAAAGCGGTTAGCCATGGTGAGTGGTTAAACCACGAGTTAAACCACCCTTGTTGAGCCTCTCTCTCTTTCTTCCTCTTTTCTAAACCTTCTCTGAGTTTGGTCATGGAATCCCTGGCAACTCCAGTGCGATCCGCGTACACACAGCACTCCTCCCCCAATGCAACACACAGTCCGCCTCGCTGTAGAAGCAAGAGATCCAATCCTCTACGATTTTGCAAAACTACCTCTGACAATGATCTCACTGACTTTTCAGGAACATTACCTACACATATTCCTTTACCTGTCACGTGCGTCAGTGTGATTCCTTGCCTCTCAGCCTTCCATTTGCATTGTGCTGGATTGATGTCGTTGGTATATCGAACCGGTGTTGCTATTCCCACTGCTTCATAAAAGGTGGTCTTATCCCATAACACAGCCAACAATGTGCAGTCATGTTAGGGCTTGTCTGGTTCAATACTGAGTGACTAACCTTCCACAGGGATTCTTCTCCAAGACTCTCATCTGAGGCCATAACGGTTCGTGGGTTGCATGCCTAAACCTAAATTAGCATTATAAACTGAAGCGTTAGTAGCTGGGCATGAACTAGTAGTGCTATCTTCAGATTCTACCATCAAAGCTTGGTTAGGACCCACAGGCTCTGGGTCGTTCAAGACTGGCTCTTTCTTAATAGTAATTATTCCACCTCTGTCTCTCCCTACCTCATAAAGTCCCCAGGTCCCCAGGTCCTCCCTATGAGCCAACCAGGATCATGATATTGAGCAACATTGAAATTCCACATAGTACAATTCCAGAGTACCTCATGAAGAGTACCTTGTCTATCAAGGGCACGCCCACGATAGGTTTCCATTCGTGGGGATTCCAGGACACCTTCAAGCAAGGGTCTATCCCAGGTTCTTCAATCCACGGGTGAGCAATCGTTTCACAACCCCAATACACACAAAAATAGTGCTCGGGTAGATTACAATATGACTTTCCGGGGTTGGAGCTAGGACACAGGTAAAATGATGGTTCTACTTTGTCACATGTCCCTTTTGCATCCACCACCTCACACATTGTGACTTTGAAAGTGGGAGCCCCCACTGTTGTTATGGTTTTCACAACCGTGGATTGTTCCCCTCGGGACAGTATCCATTTAAATGGTTGATGTGCCTGGTGGCCGCGATAGTCTGACCCTGTCTGCTCTATAGCAGTGATCCCAAAAATCAAGATCATACAAAGGCACCGCAGCTCCTTTTTGCGGAGGCCATTTCGCTGTTGTCCAGATTCTGCCGTGCAGGTTCTCAGCCTCAGGCTGGACGACTTCCAAGTTCTCAACTTCACTTGCCACTGGGGTGTACGGGTTACAGGGGCGTACAATGATCCGGTCCTGCGGACAAAAACTCACAGTTTTCATTAGTTTTATCCCGAAGGTCTGGTTTAATAGACTTAAGCGGACACCACTTGATTTTACCGTCCCTTTTGACTGCGGCATAGCCTCGTCCTGTCAGAACCAGTCTCCACCCCTGTTCCCATTCTCCCAGTTCGTTTCTAACTATGACTGATGGGCCTTCTTCTAATGCTCGGGTGGCCCAGTGTTTTTGGGCCGGGCTGTTTACCTCCTCTCCTCTGGGGAACTGATTTAGTGCTAGCAAGGCAGTCGCCAGCAAACGTGCTTGGTCTCCTGAGGGAATGGTGTTAGTAAACCCTTCTGATTGTGCTAGTACCTCCAATTTAGATTTCAGAGTTTGATTTGCTCGCTCGACTATGGCCTGTGCTATTATATGGAATGCCGTGTGTTAGGGTGATACCCCATTTTAAAACAAATGCCTGCACTGTTTTAGACACAAATTTGGGCCGTTGTCTGTTTTGATCTGATTAGGAACACCAAGCCATGCCATAGCTGTCAGCCAATGTTGAATGGTTGCTTTAGAGTCAGTTTTAAGGTGTTGTGTGGCTACGATCACCCCGCTATATGTGTCTACAGTTACCGCTAGCCATGCTCGAGGTTTCAACAGTTGACAGAGGGTAAAGTCCGTCTGCCACAGCTCGAAGGCTTTGAGACCTCTGGGGTTTACCCCACTGGACCACAACGGTGTTTCTGGCAATGGGGACACGTTGCTACTACGTGTTTCGCATCAGCAGCTGAAATCCCACATCTCTTTGCTAGTGCTTTGGCTCCAATGTGGAGAGACTCGTGTAGCTGACGAGCGTCTCTTAGTGTCCAGAGTCCTTTTGCAGCAGCATCTGCTTTGTCATTGCCTGTTTGAAAGAATCCTTTAATTGGATCATGGCTATTGACGTGGATGACTGATATGGTACCTTTTCGTGAAAATGCTTCTTCTAGCATTAGAGCAGCTGTGGATGTTGACACACCTGGTCCTGACATGGCCAAGCAGAGTTTGGCTACAAACATTGAATCAGTTACTATGTTGAGGTGTTCTGTTGGGAACAGTCCGCACGCTAGTACTACGGCTGTCGCTTCCAGCTGCTGGACTGAAAGAGCATTGTCAGTCATCTTGATGCAGTGCCATTCTTCTCCTGACTGCCACACTGCTGCCGCTGTTGAGGTCACTGAGGATGCATCTGTGAAGACTGTTGGTCCTGGTTGGGGCCGGTCCATGATTTTCTGTGGGAGATCGATGTTGACGATTGCTAGCATCTGAGTCCAAGGGGGCTTTGTGGCATACCGGACTTCCCCACCAAATCCGACAAGGCTATGGCTAGGTACTCTGACATCGCCACTGATTGTGTTGGGAGCTGTTTGCGGAAGGGTAGGAATATCCTGGCAGGTTCAGTGCCTAGGTGTCTTAAGGCGAGCTTCCTGCCTTTCATGATGAGGTTGCCAAGGCACTCAACTCCTGGGGAAAATGCGCGTGATGGTTTTCCCAGGACTATCCATAGTATTGGCTGGGCTTGTCAGGGGGCCTTGGGCTAGTGCCCCCACTCCCCCACCCTCTGTAAAATGTACATACAGATCAAGCGGTAGGGCAGGGTTCCGCCTGGCAAGTGTGCATGATGATACCTGTTGCTCGATAAAGTCGAGGGAGTGCATTGCTTCCGTCGTCAGGGATTTTGGTTCCCATGGGTTCTTTCCTTTCAGAAGATCATACAGGGGGGTCATGGTTTCAGGAGGTATCAGAACAATGTTGCGAAGCCATTGCAAGGACCCCACTAATTGCTGCACATCATGGAGTGTTTTGATGTCCCAATGGATTTTCATTTGAGGAGGGGTTACATAGGAGCTTGTGATTCCCACTCCCACCAATCAAGCTGACGTGGAAATCGTCCGACCCGGTGTGGGTAGAGCAGTGGCCCCTCTCAAAGCCTCGAATGGATGGCTCGAATGGGGACACGTTGCTACTACGTGTTTCGCATCAGCAGCTGAAATCCCACATCTCTTTGCTAGTGCTTTGGCTCCAATGTGGAGAGACTCGTGTAGCTGACGAGCGTCTCTTAGTGTCCAGAGTCCTTTTTTGCAGTCCTTTTGCATCTAAAGGTCCCTGGTTCGATCCCGGGTTTCGGCACCACTTGTTGTCTGTGACTTGTGAGACGACCTGGTTCAGGAGCAGTAAAGTAATCGAACGCTGGCCAATTGGCACATTAGCACGCTGACACCAATGTGGTGGACGGCAAATGGCAAATGGCGATTTGTTAGAATGCGACACACCGTTATATAGGGTTGGTTTACCACCTCATTTCCGTCTGCTTACGCCTATGGCCTAACACTATTGGTCATCCTTATTTTTCCCATACAGCACGATATCTTCCGGCCGCCGGACCCTAGCTACCAGCTAGCTCAGCTAGCTACAGTGCAACACATCCCTGAGCCTAGAAACTCCCTTAGCTCTCTCCAGAATGAACTCTGCAGAGCTGGAAGAGCTCTCAAGGAATTGGCAGAGTCTTGGAGGAGTTTGGAAGGATTTTGGTTCTCCTCCTCCTTGTCCTCTTCATTGTCCTCCTCTGCCTCCTCTTTTTCCTGCTCTCCCTGGAAGCTGCACTTAGACTCCTAGACTCCTAGAGTGGTTTGGGTTGGCAGGGAGCTGCAAAGGTGATGCAGTCCAAGCCCCTCTGCAGACATCCTGCACTAGATCAGGTTGCCCAGAGCCCTGTCCAGCCTGACCTTGAACATCTGCAGGGCTGGGACCTCAAGCCCCTCGCTGGGCAACCTGTTGCAGTGTTGCAGCAGCCTCCTGGTACAGAACTTGTTCCTCACCTCCAATCTCAATCTGCTCTGCTCCAGTTGGAAGCCATTGCCTCTGGTGCTGTCCCTGCAGGCTTTGCAAAGAGTCCCTCTGCAGCCTTCTTGTAGTCCCCTTCAGGTACCAGAAGGTCACTCTTGGGTCTCCCCAGAGTCTTCTCTTCTGCTCTCCAGGCTGAACCCCCCCAGCTCCCTCAGCCTGTCCTGGTAGCAGAGCTGCTCCAAGCCCCTGATCATTTTTGTGTCCCTCCTCTGGGCCCTCTCCATCAGGTCCATGTCCTTCCTGTGCTGAGGGCTCCAGAACTGGCTGCAGTGCTGCAGGTGAAGTCTGAGCAGAGCAGAGCCAAGTGCCAGGCTGGCCTCTGTCCATCTCTGGCCATGCTGCTTTTGGTGCAGCCCAGGCTGCCCTTGGCCTTCTGGCTGCAGGCTCCCCCTGTCTGTTCCTGTCCAGCTTCCTGTCCAGCAGCACCCCCCAGTCCTTTTGTGCAGGGCTGCTTCCTATCCCCTCCTCCCCCAGCCTGTCCTGATTGTGAGGCTTGTGCCAGGCCAGGGGCAGGACCCTGCCCTTGCTCTTGTAGAAGCTCAGGAGGTTGCCCTGGGCCCCCTCTGCAGCTTGTCCCCTTGAGCTCCTCCAACTTGTTCTGCAGGGTATTGCCTTAGGTTTCAGGAGGCAGAGAGGCTCTCTTTGAGCCTTGTCACAGGAGTTGATGACACTTTGTGGTGTACCTCTGGACTCTGTTGTCCATTCTGGAGGTCTCTACTCTCTGGTGTATGACATCCCAGTGCCTTCCACCCACCACAGGGATTCTCCTCCATGCTCTCATCCTGGGCTTGTGTTGGGCCCTGCTGGCTGTGTAGATCAGCGCTGGGGCTTTGCTGGGGCGCTGGGGACTCTGAGAGGGCAACAAGTGAGTGGAGCTGGAGCAATGGATGGAGAGATGGAGGGTGAAGGCTGCAGGGGGTGGGAGGGCTTAGTTCAGCAGCTGTGTGGCTCTGCCTGGCTCCTAGCTACAATGGTGCTGGCAGCAGCTGACCCCAGAAGCTCAAAGCCCCAAACCCTGCCTGGCTCAGGACAGTCCCCTGACCCCTCCTGACATGCAGCACAGCCCAAGCAGGCACTTAGGGCTCCTAGCCACACAGCCCAGCCTTACCCCATGGCAGGAGTCACCTGAGGTCTCACTCCCTCTCTGTCCCCCTTCCTCTCCTCAGTTGCTGCCTGAGGTGTCTGCAGGGTCCCTCCCCAGCCCTCATCTGTAACCCCCCCCTTGGCTTGGTGCTGTTCTTTCAGCCCTCCAGCTGATCCCAGCCTTAGTCTCAGGCCCTTTCCATTCTTGTGCTGCTGCTTCCAGCCCAGCTCCTTAGAGGCTTCCTCAGCCACAGCATTTCCCACTCCCCCCTTCCAGCTGCAATGGCAGTAGAGGTGGGGGACCCAGGGCCATGGGAGAGCCAAGGCAGCAGGGCCATGGATGGGCTGGGACTGAGGGAAGGGCCTAGGAATGGCCAGGCAGGAATTAGGCCTTGTCCCCCCAAAATGGGGAAAGGATCAAGGGCCCAGGTGGCAAATGTGTGTGCAGGAAATGGCAGAATCTGGCAGCATGTCAGGGGCTGAAAGGAGTGAATTGTGCTGCAGCTCTGCATGTGTCAGCTGGGAGCCCAGCAGCCCCTGGGCACTGTGCCCTCCCATCCAACCTCCTTTTCTCTTGGGGATGTGGAGTGGCAGCTCCAGGAGAACTGCAGAAAAGAAAGCTGAGAGAAATGGTCAGGGAGAGAAGGAGGCAAAACCCTTTCCAGTGAGTCTCTTTGGGCTGCAGGTGTGTGAAGGGTGCTGGAGGTGTGAGGTTTGAGCAGGAGCCAGAGACTCCTGCAGCATCCCAGTGAGGGCTGAAGAGGCTTAGCAAGAAGCTACCCAAGTCCCTTCCCCCTTTGCTGCATCTGCAGAGATCATGAAGCTCCCTTTGTGTGTGTCCTGAGGGCTGCTCTGATCTTCTCTTGGGGAGTGGCCATCAGAGAGTGTGTGCAGGGCAGAGGTGAGCACAGAGTGGGTGTGGTGGGGCCAGGGCAGGGAGGAGAGCTAGGACCAGAGCAAGATGTGCTGTCAAATGCAGCAGTGGGCAGCAGAGCCCTGGGCAGGCAGTGGGAGGAAGCTTTAGGCAAGGCCTGGGAGAGGCTGTATGGAGGCAGCTGTGTTGTGGTGCTGGCCTGCAGCTGTGTGCTGGGGGCTGTGTGCTGGGCAAGGAGCTGAGTGTGCAGTTGTTGAGGCCTCCCATCTTGATCAGCCCTGGCTGTGTGCTGTGGCTGTGCTGCTGTGCTTGGGAGCTGCCCCCAGCAAGGCTGAGCTGTGTTGCCTGGTCCTGGGCAGTGCTGAGCCATCCCTTGCAAGTCAGTGCTCTCCTCTGAGCCCTTTGCTTCTCTCTGTCAGGAGCTGTGTCTCTGTCCATCATCCCTGCCCCTGTTTGCTGGGGAAGAGGAGAGTTTGCAGATCTGCCCCTTGGAGCAGGCCAGCAGGTAATGAACCCAGAGTTTGGCAGCCCCAGGGCACCTCAACCTCATCCAGCTCCTCCTGCTCAGCACATTTCACATCTCCAGGAGCTCTGAGGCACATCAGGTGTCATTGGAGTCTGGGAACTCTCCAGGCTGGTGGGGGTCGGTTGTGTGGCAGGAGGTGAAGTTTGGGGTTTTGATGTGGAGGGTGGTGAGAGAAGGTTGGAGGTGGTTTGGTGTTCCTCGGTCAGTGCTGCTGCCTCCCTTGAGCCAGAAGAGATCAGAGAGATCCTCTTTAATATCTTCATTGATGATCTGGATGAGGGGATTGAGACGTCATCAGCAAATTTGCAGATGACACCAAGTTGGGAGCAGATGTTGGTCAGTTAGAGGGCAGAAGGGCTCTGCAGAGGGACCTCGACCGACTGGACAGATGGGCAGAGTCCAACAGGATGGCATTCAAAAATCCAAGGGCCAGGTGCTGCACTTTGGCCACAACAACCCCAGGCAGAGCTACAGGATGGGGTCAGAGTGGCTGAGAGCTGCCAAACAGGGAGGGATCTGGGGGTGCTGATTGACAGCTGCCTGAACATGAGCCAGCAGTGTGCCCAGGTGGCCAAGAAGGCCAAGGGCATCCTGGCCTGCATTAGTGTGGCCAGCAGGAGCAGGGAGGTCATTGTGCCCCTGTACTCTGCATTGGTTAGGCCACACCTTGAGTCCTGTGTCCAGTTCTGGGCCCCTCAGTTTAAGAAGGACATCGAGACACTTGAAGTGTCCAGAGAAGGGCAACAAGGCTGGGAGAGGCCTTGAGCACAGCCCTGTGAGGAGAGGCTGAGGGAGCTGGGGTTGTTTAGCCTGGAGAAGAGGAGGCTCAGGGGAGACCTTATTGCTGTCTACAACTACCTGAAGGGTGGTTGTAGCCAGGAGGGAGCTGTTCTCTTCACTCATGCAACCAGCATCAGAACAATGGCCACAGTCTCAAGCTGCCCCAGGGGAAGTTTAGGCTGGAGGTGAGGAGAAAGTTCTTCACTGAGAGAGTCATTCGCCATTGGAATGGGCTGCCCGGGAGGTGGTGGAGTCACCGTCCCTGGAGGTGTTCAAGAGGGGATTGGACGTGGCACTTGGTGCCATGGTTTAGTCACGGTGTCTGTGGTGATGGGTTGGACCTGATGATCTTTGAGGTCTCTTCCAACCTTGGCAATTCTGTGATTCTGTGAAAGGACTGGGCCTGGGCCAGAACCAGCCTGCCAGTGCCGCCAGCCTCGAGGAGAGTGGGACAAGACCACTTGTAAGCCCCAGGGTACCTCAGGGCTCTGATCACAGGAACCTGGGAATTCAGCACAGGTATTAGAGGTCAAAACTGAAGGTTTGAGGTCCCCGCTGCATTCTTTCCTCCAGCTGGGTGTTGGGAGGTATTGGGAGTCAGGGACTGTCATGAGCCAGGCAGGATCTCAGTGTTTGAGGCCCTGGGCTCAGGTGCTTCCATCTTCCTTGTTGTAGAGCTGTGACCCCTTCCTTCCACAGAATGGCCTCACAGAAGGACCCAGCCAAGAGCTGGGAGGAGAAACAGCACCCAGAGATCAATTGGAGCAGCCAACATGCAGCCCCAAGGGAGAGGAGGAGAGGAGAAGGAAGAAGAGGACAGGATGGAGGATGATGATGCTGAGGAGAATGATGACTATGAGGAGGATGAGTATGAAGAGGAGGATAATGATGAGGATGAAGGTGACCAGGATGGGGAGAAGGAATGTATGGAGGAGGATGAAGCCAGAGCAGGTCCCTCTGTGCCACGCAAGCAGCTGAATCAGTGCCCTGAGCGAGGGCAGAGCTTCCCACCGGGCTCTGAGCAGATGAAGCACCACTGCCCCCAGCCTGGCCCTGGCTCTTCATCTGTAGTGTCTGTGGCAAGAGCTTCTGCAGGAGCTCTGAGCATATCCGGCATTGCCACACCCACACCGTGAGAGGCCGTGCGGCTGTGCTGAGTGCGGCAAGACCTTCACTCACAAGTCTTCCCTCCCCAAGCACCGCAGTGTGCACAGCACTGAGAAGCCCTTCACCTGCAGGGACTGTGGCAAGAAATTCAATACAACTCCGATCTCACCATCCACCGCCGCCGCATCCACACCGGAGAGAGGTTCCCCTGTGGCGACTGTGGCAAGAGCTTCAGCAGCAGTCTACGCTTACCCAGCACCGTCATGTGCACACTGGGGAGAAGGCTTTCACTTGTGCCGACTGTGGCAGCAGCTTCGCCTACAGCTGGATCCTCACCATCCACCGCCGAACTCACACGGGTGAGAGGCCGTACAGCTGTGCTGTCTGTGGCAAGAGCTTCTCTCAGAAATCTGCCCTCTGGCAGCACCGCAGTGTGCACAGCACTGAGAAGTCCTTCACATGCAGGGACTGTGGGAAGAAATTCAAATGTAGCTCCAGCCTCACCATCCACCGCCGCATCCACACCGGAGAGCATCTGTTCCCCTGCGCTGAGTGCGGCAAGAGCTTCACCACGAGCACCAGATTCATCCAGCATCAACTCATCCACAGCGGTGAAAGGCCGTACAGCTGTGCTGACTGCGGAAAGAGCTTCACCCAGAAGAAAAGCCTCACAGAGCACCGTCGTGTGCACACTGGTGAGAAACCTTTCACCTGCGATGACTGTGGGAAGAGCTTCCGCCGGAGGTACCATCTCACTTGTCACCGCCGCACCCACACTGGTGAGAAGGCTTTCGCCTGTGATGCCTGTGGAAAGCGCTTCAGCCTCAGGGCACTCTCATTGCTCACCGCCGCACCCACGCTGGTGAGAAGGCTGTCACCTCTGATGGCTGCGAGAAGAACTTCACCCAAACGGGAAACCTCAGCAAGCACCACTGCACCCACACCAGAGAGCAGCCTGCACTGGAGGAGAAGCATAAATCCACCTAGAATCTATTGGGTAATCGTGACCCCTCCGAGTGGGCCTTTCCAGCACCTAAATCATCTCTTTTGCCTTTCCAGCACCTAAATCATCTCTTTTGCCTTTCCAGATCTCAGGGATTGGGGGGGTACCAGCAGCAACAAACACCTCCTGCCCTTCTGAACACCAATTATTGCTAATGAGAACAATTATAGTGCTGAGTCAGCACAGCTGGAGCTCTCAGTGGAGCTGGGCAGGGCTTTGCCAGGGTCAGTCTGGTTCTTCCCCAAAGCTTTGTGTCTCCCTGGGGTAAGAACCTCTCTGTCCATTGACCAATAGTGTCAATAAACCCGAAAAGTTACCCAGATCCTGTCTGTTTGCTTTTATTTCAGATATCCCTGGCACAATGCCCAAATTTGGGGGGCATTTGCTCCCAAGGGATGGGGTGGAGCTGTGTGCCCAGTTCAGGGAGGGGAAAGTGAGGTTCTCAGAGGAGTCTTGAGGGGCATCTCAGAGGCATTCTTCAGGGGCTTTCAGGTGATCTTAGCTGTTTGGGATTTGGATGGTCCTAGGATTGACTTTTGGGATCTTTGGAGTGTGTAGAGGGAAGCTCATGGAGATCTTTGGAAGAACTCAGAAAGCTTCTGTTGGCTTTCCACTCTGGGGCTGGAACAGGTTGAAGAGCTAAGAAGAGGTTAAGCTGCCTGTTCCCCCCCAAACAGAAGTGAGGGGAAAATAACATACAAACGACTCAAAAACCCTCTGGGATGAGATAAGGACTTGAGATAAGCTCAAAAGAGTTGAATCCAAAGGAGATCCCATCATGCACACTGACCTGAGGCTGTTTGCAGAAAGGACAGCAGCGAGCAGCAGCCAGGAGTTCAACCCCTACAGCCCTCCCCCTCAGCAAAGAGCCAGCACCTGAGAGCCAGAACCCAACAGCAGCAACTGGAACATGTTGCCATCTGAACGTCAAGCCTTGTAGTGCTTTGCTCCAGCCAGCACTGTCCCTGTGAAGGTGGCATGAGGCAGGGTGGTGTGGAGTAATGGCAGCAAATTTTCATCTTAGCCTTTGATATTCCCCAGCCCTCATTCTGGGCCACCTGCACCATGCCCAGCAGCAATCAGCAGCACACCTCAGGCACTGTCCATTCTCACTCCACAGGAGGTGGCTTTGCAGGACCCAGAGGGCTGCTCACTGCAGGTGCTCTGCAGCTCCACTCTGTTCCAGCACAGTCTGGATCAGGCCATGCCCAGGCCAAATGCTGCAAATGCTGGGGCTGTGTTTCCACCTCTGGGGCAATCGAGTCCAGTGACTCCTTCCACGCCTCCAAGTGAAAGCAAACTGTGGCTTGCATCCCAGTACTCAGCTTCCAACACATCCAGGTGTGGGGATCCTCCTGTCACACCAGAAACACAGATGGGTTCCACCCCTCATGGTTTGATGGTGTCAGAGCACTCTGAGCACCTGCAGCTGCTAAAGCTTTATCCTCTCATGGTTCAACTTGCCAGGCCATTGGTTCTGTGTGGTCCAAAAACCAATTTGTCTCTCCCCTTCATCTGGTTGGAGGCAGAGTCGCTCTAATTCTGCCTTGGGTTCCTTGCATCTTGTGAAGATGCTTTGGGAGTCTCTTGAGGAGGACCAGAAGCAGTTTTAGCTTCCCTGCTCCTCTTAGGCCATTTCCTACTGGAAACTGAGGCAGCATCTCTGGGGGGACAATTCTCCTGTAAGTCACAGACTCCTGCAGCCAGGACTGGATTGGGTTTTCCCTTCTATTTCCTCACATCCTCCCCATGGTCACACAATAAAGCAGAGGGTGTGCTGTGGTGTGTGCCTCCCAGATTCTCTCCCTTGGACAGGGGAGCAGCTGCTGCAGTACACAGGACTGTACAGGTGGGGAATAAAAACTTCTTCTGGAGCTGATGGAACTCCTGGGACAGTTCCTTCATAGCTGAAACACAGGCCTGGACAGGGAGCAGAGATTTCCTTTGCCTTGCTGGGGCCTGCTGCTTGTTTCATCCACTGTTTGTCCTTGGCCATCTTCCAAAGCCAGAGATAAGAACCAAGCCAGCAGCCCTGGTTCTTTCTCTTGTTCCCATGGGGAACCTGATCCTTCCTGGTCCTTTGCAGGATCAGCTGCAGAGAAAAAAAGGGCTGGTGTCCAAGAAAAAAGAAGTGCAGAGAATTATAGGGTCAGTGCCCAAGAAAAGAGAAGTGCAGGGGAAAAAGAGTTGCTGCATGAGAAGAAAAAAGCACAGAGGAAAAAAATGATTGGTGCCCAAGAATAAAGGAGCAGAGATAAAATAGTTTGTGCCCGACAAATAAGAAGCTCAGAGAAAAAACAGTTGGTGGCTGAGAAAAAAGAAGTGCAAGGAAAAATAGGCTTGGTGCCTGAGAGATCAGAAGTGCAGAAAAAAATGTGATGGTCCCTGAAAGAAAACAAGAGTGGAGAACAAAATTGTTGGTGCCCAAGAAATATGAAGTGCAGGGAATAAAACTGTTGGTGTCCAAGAAAAAAGAAGTGCTGAGAAAAAATGTGTTTGTGCCCAAGAGATAAAAAGCGACGAGAAAAAAAGGGTTGGTGCCCGAGTGAGAAGTGCAGAGGGAAAAAGGATTGGTGCCTGAGGAAAAAGAAGGGCAGAGCAAAAAATGGTTGGAGCCTGAGAAAAAAGAAGTACAGGGGAAAAAAAATGGTTGGTGCACAAATAAAAAGGAAGCTTAGAGAAAAGAAGTGTTGGTGCCCAAAAGAAAAGAGGAGCAGAGTAGAAAAGGGTCTGTGCCCAAGAAAAAAGAAGCGCAGAGAAGAAAAGGGTTGGCACCCGAGAGAAAAGAAGTGCTGAGGAAATAAGTGATGGTGCCAGAGGAAACAAAAAGCAAAGGGAAAAAAAGGGTTGGTGCCCCAGAGAAAAGAAGCATAGAGAAAAAAATGATTGGTGGCCCAGAAAAAAGAAGCACAGAGAAGAAAAGGCTGGTGCCCAAGGGAAAAGAAGTGTAGGGGGAAAAAAGGTTGGTGCCAGATAACAAAGATCAGAGAAACAAAAGGTTGGTGCCCGAGAACAAAGCAGCACAGAAAATAAAGGTTGGTACCCAGAAGAAAAGAAGCACAGTGTAGAAACAGAGTGGTTCCCAAAAAAAACAAGATCAGAGAAACAAAGGGCTGGTGCCCGAGGAAAAAGAAGGCCAGAGGAAAGAAGGTTGGTGCCCAAGTGTGGTGGGGTGAGAAAGTTCCCTCCCCACACACAAAGAAAGAAACCACAGCTAGCTCAGTCGGAAAAGCAGATGAAAGCTATATTTACAGGCATAAATGGGATGCAATGAATATGTACACAAATATACAATATTTACAATATATACAGAAACACACAGCAATGAACACAATGCAGAAAAGCCTTTTCCCTCCAGCCAGCCAGGGGGGTTCCCTGAACCCCCCTCTCTCCCTCCCTACCTCCCTTTTTTCCCAAAAAGGGTTAGAGAGAGAGAGAAAGGCAATTAAGGAAGAAAAATTCTGTTAGCTCAAAAGCACATGCAAGAATTAGTTTTCTTATCTGGTTAGCTGTTAACTCAAGGCCGTTCCTGCTTCAGAAGGAGAGAAGCCATCCAGCCCACAGGACAGAGAAGCACAGACTGCACCCAGCCTGAACCCAGAGCAGACTGAACTAACAGAACCCAAACTTAAAATTGCATTCTACAATCCACCAATGAAATTAGTTTAGACTATCTTGGTTTTGTTCAAATATCAAAAACATTCAGCCAAAGTGTTCAGCAACTGTCTCTTTCTTAAAGGCATAGCCTCAACTGGTCACACCAAGAAAAGAAGCATAGAGAAAAAAGTGTTGGTGCCTGAGAAAAAGAAGTGCAGGGAATAAAAGGGTAGGTGCCCAGAAAAAAGAAGCGCAGAGGAAAAAAGGGTTGGTGGCTGAGCAAAAAGAAAGAGAAAGAATAAAAACAATGGGTGCCCGAGAAAAAAGAAGTGCAGGGAATAAAGGGGTTGGTGCCAGAGGAAAAGGAAGCACAGAGAGAAAAGGGCTGATGCCTGAGAAAAAAGATAGTAGAGGAAAAAATGTTGGGTGCGTGAGAAAAAAGAAGTGCAGAGAACCAAACGGTCGGTGCCCGAGAAATAGAAGCACAGGGAATAAAAGGGTTGGGAACGAGAAAAAGGGAGAGCAGAGAACAAAAGGGTTGGTGCCCGAGAGAAAAGAAGTGCAGAGGGAAAAATGGTTGGTGGCCAAGAAAAATGAAGTACACAGAAAAATGTGTTGGTGCTCGAAAGATAACAAGAGCAGAGAACAAAAGGGTTGGTGCCTGAGGGAAAAGACTTGCAGGGGAAAAAAAGGGTTGATGCCTGAGAGAACAAAGCACATAGGAAAAATGGGTTGGTGCCTGAGAAAGAAGAAGTGCAGGGGAAAAAACCTTTGGTTGTGGGAAGAGGATTTGGTTTGGATAGCTTGAGAAGACTATAGGGCAGATTTGCCTTTGCTGGAATTAGAGGGAGCTATGTTTTGTCTCTGACTCTGAGAGCAGCTGGGCAGCATTTGCTTGGATGTGTTCAAATATTGTTTTGTTATTCTGACCTACTGTCTGCCTGTGGTGGGCTACGCCCATCCTGGGAAAAAGACAGGGGGGAGGGCTCGTGAGAGTTTTTCTTCCCTCCCTGGGGCTTGTGTTTCCTCCCCTGGGAAACTGACTTGGTCTGTTCCACTTCCCCCCTCCTTGTCCAGCAGGGGTATAAGAGGGAGGAGAATTGCAGACATTGCTCTCTCTCCTGCTGCTTCCACACTTTGCAAAGGACTGGTTCTGTATCTCATAATCTGTTTTTCCTTTTCCTCTCCTTCTCCCATCCATCCTTGTTCCTTACCCTTGGAACCCTGCCTGTCATTGTTACATAAATACATATATACATATATACTGTTTAAAGAAAAGTTCTTTGCCTCTCTACTTCCAAGCTGAACCCAAATTATTTCTTGGTGGATTTGCTCCCCTCCCTCCCTTCTCTCTCTCTGTTGGGGAGGGGATTCTCAGCCTTGCCCCCATCTGAGCTTTTAAGCCCCAGTTAAGGCCCAAACCACCACAATGCCTTAATGACACTCATGCCAGTAGAGAATGACCAGTTGAGATGTGACACATGTGCCTGCTGATGGACTAGAGAACCTTGCTGTGTAACGTAATAAACGTCTTCACCTGCTTACATCCTGTCCTGGAAGCATTGCTTGAGGTGATTAAAACATCTACACTATTACAAATGGTGACCCCAAACGTTTGCCTCAGCCAACTACTCATTGCAACTCTCACTTGCAGAAGAAATTTGGCTTTTAAGGACTGTGGAGATGCTCATGTTCATCAGTGTCACTAATGGTGGCTTTTGGATCAGTCTCTGAGAGATTAATCTGCCTGCCTCTATGCCGGTGACGTTTCCTGATTCGCCGGACATTATGGATGTGAGGTACACCTGATACCGAGGAGTTAATTATATCGGAGATGATAGACGTGCTATATGTCTAAGATACCTGGACCTGAGCAAAGCCTTTGACACTGTCCCGCACCACATCCTGGTCTCCAAGCTGCTGACACATGGGTTTGATGGGTGACCACTAGATGGATAAGGAACTGGCTTGATGGCTGCACCCAAAGAGTGGCTGTCAATGAGTCCATGTCCCAGTGGAGGCCAGGGACAAGCGGAGTCCCTCAGGGATCAGTCCTGGGAGCAGGCTTGTTCAACATCTTTGTGGGTGCCATGGACAGTGGCATTGAGTGCACCCTCAGCAAGTTTGCTGATGACACCAAGCTGTGTGGTGCAGCAGACACGCTGGAGGGAAGGGATGCCATCCAGAGGGACCTTGACAGGCTGGAGAGGTGGGCACAAGCAAACCTCATGAGCTTCAACAAGACCAAGGGCAGGGTCCTGCATCTGGGGCGAGGCAATCCCAGGCACAAATCCAGGCTGGGCAGTGACTGGCTGGAGAGCAGCCCTGAGGAGAGAGACTTGGGGGTGCTGGTGGAGGAGAAGCTCACCAGGAGCTCTCAATATGCACTTGCAGCCCGGAAAGCCAATCAGATCCCGGGCTGCATCAGGAGAAGTGTGGCCAGCAGGTCAAGGGAGGGGATTCTCCCCCTCTACTCAGCTCTGGTGAGGCCCCACCTGTGTCCAGGTCTGGAGCCCCTATTCCAAGAGGGATCTGGAGATGCTGGAGGGTGTCCAGAGAAGGGCCATGAGGATGAGCAGAGGGCTGGAGCACCTCTCCTGTGAGGACAGACTGAAGGAGTTGGGGCTGTTCAGTCTGGAGAAGAGAAGGCTCAGAGGTGACCTCATTGTGGCCTTCCAGTATCTGAAGGGGGCCTACAAGAAGGCTGGGGAGGGACTTCCCAGGCTATCAGGGAGTGATAGGACTAGGGGGAATGGAATGAAGCTGGAGGTGGGGAGATTCAGGCTAGATGTGAGAAGGAAGTTCTTCACCATGAGAGTGGTGAAGCCCTGGAGTGGGTTATCCAGGAAGGTGGTTGAGGCCCTGTCCCTGGAAGCGTTTAAGACCAGGCTGGATGAGGTTCTGGCCAGCCTGATCTAATGTGGGATGTCCCAGCCCATGGCAGGGGGGTTGGAACTGGATGATCCTTGAGGTCCCTTCCAACCCTGACTACTTATGATACTACCATAAGGTGAGGTACACCTGATAACGAGTAGTTAATTCTATTGGAGATTATAGACACACTATATGTCTAAGATAAGGTGAGGTACACCAGAGAAAAAGGTGCAAGAGGAGCTGAAGAAAACAGAAGAAAAAGGGTTGGTGCCCTAGAAGAGAAGCAGCTCTGCAGTGACAGAGCTGAGCAGTCAGGGAAATTGGGTGGTTGGAGCGTCCCCAGGGGTTGGTGCCTCCTTTTGACGAACACATAATGGGTAATCAAATAACTAAAGAGGAGCAATCAATACTGGGAGTCATTATGCACAGCTTGACAAAAGAGCAACAATGTCTGATGAAAGGAGAGGGGGGCAGGGAGAGATGGCTATGCTCCGGGCAACAAAGGTAAGCAAAATTGCTACATCTTCCTTTACAGCCTGGAAATTAGTTAAAGATTCCTTAGAACAGCTAGCAGAAGACCCTAAGGCAACTTCAGCAGTGATTAATGGCACTTCTCCAGAACAGAACTCTTCTTTGACATCTACAGGCTCCCTCCCCCTCCCCCACCGTGGCCGCTAAGCCCACCTGCACCCCTGGGGCTGCAGTCGATGGCGTGTCTCCAACAAAACCCAGCAGCCCGTCCCTGGACCCCCCTGCCACAACTCTCAAAAGCTCCCCAACGTGTTTTGATTCTGGACAGAAGGCACATCCTAAGTTTTGGGACTCTGGCTAAGAAAGAAAGTAAGATGAGAAAAATTAAGGCAATGCCTAACTTAGGGAAGAAAATGAGAACTGCTGACTGCCAGGTGCTTCTGTGTGCTCTAGGAAATGCTGCTCCGAGCGATGTGCCAACAGCCTTACACGCCAACATCCAGCGGCATCCACTCTAAGCAGCTCAAATTTCAGGCTCAAAACCAGCAACAATTAAGCTCAAATCACTGATGTCACCACCCACTGAAATGTTCCTGCCTTTGAGGAAAACTACACTTCAGCTGGAAGCTGTAAAAAAAAGGCAGCTGCTGTGAATTCAGTGGAGTTCTCCCACCACCACCTCCCCTTTCCTTCCCCCCCTCCACCTTTCCCCCTGGCTCTGTGGCTGCTCTGGCTTTGCTGAGCCGTTCAGCTCTAGCTGGGGCCCAGGGCAGGTCGTCTTTTGAGCGGTACTGGCTCTTGATGGCATTGAGGATCCGGGCCCAGAGAGTGTGTGTTCCATCGAGTTTGGCTAACTCTTTGTCCAGACCAGCATCACGAGTCAGGGAGCCTAAAAGCTTTGCCTCCCTCTTATCCAGGTCCACTGTGTCCACCCCCTCGTCCCAGCATCTCAGGGCCCAGCTCAGTGTTGGCTCACCCTCTTTCCTTGCGTAATCCAGACGAGTTTGGAGTCCTTTGGATAGACCAGGATCAGACAGTGAATACTCTGATGCAGACCAGGAATAGAAGGTCCCTGCCTTTGGCCAGGAGGAGGAAAGGGATAGCAGTGTGCTGGTTTGATGGCCTGGCACATCAAAGCCACAGGAACAGGAGGTGTTGGCAGACACAGGGGCACAGTGCACATTGATGCCATCAGGGCACAAAGACACTGGATCCATCTGGGTTTCTGGAGTGACAGGAGGCTGCCAGCAGCTGTCTGCACTAGAAGCTGGCGTGAGCCTAAGAGGGAATAAGTGGGAAAAACATCCCATTGTGCCTGGCCCAGAGGCCCCTTGCATTCTTGGCACAGATTACCTCAAGCAAGGCTACTTCAAGGACCCAAAGGGCTCTCAATGGGCTTCTGGTGTGGCCATGGTGAATACAGAGAAGATCAGAGAGCTGCCTGCCCTGCTTGGCCTGGCAGAGAATCCCTTCCTTGTGGGACTGCTGCAGGTTGAAGAACTACAGCTGCCAGCTGCTACCAGGACTGCGCACAGGCAGCAATATCACACAAACCAAGACTCCCTGGCTTCCATTCATGAACTGATTCACCATCAGGAAAGTCCAGGGAGTGACCAGCAAGACACATTTGCCTTTCAACAGTCCCAGCTGGGCAGTGCAGAAACCTGACAGAGGGTGGAGATTAACAGTGGACTATCGAGGCCTGAATGAAGTGTCACCACCACTGAGTGCTGCTGTGCCAGACATGCTGGAGCTCCAGGATGAGCTGGAGTCAAAGGCAGCCAAGATCAATCAACATTGCCAGTGCTGCCTTCTCAATTCCATCAGCAGCAGAGTGCAGGCCACAATTTGCTGTCACCTGGAGGGCTGTGCAAGACACCTGGAATTGACTGCCCAAGGGTTGAAGCAGAGCTCCACCATTTGTCATGGACTAATCCAGACTGCACTGGGAAGGCTGATGCTCCTGAACATCTCCAATACATCCATGACATCATTGTGTGGGGCCACAAGGCAGAAGAAGTGTTGGAGAAGGGAGAAAAAAAATTATTCAGATACTTCTGAAGGCTGAATTTGCCATGAAGAAAAGCAAGGTCAAAGGACCTGCAGAGGAAATTCAGTTCTTGGCAAGAAAGTGGCAGGCTGGATGCTGTCATGCACCTATGGACATGGTCAGCAGGATAGCAACCATGTCTCCACCATCCAACAAGAAGGAGACACAGTCTGTCCTAGGCCTTGTGGGGCTCTGCAGAGTGCATGTCCCAGGCTGCAGTCAGCTTGTGAGCCCTCTCTATCGAGTGACCTGAAAGCAGAATCATTGTGAGTGGGGCAGTGAGCAACAAGGCTTTGAGCAGATCAAACAGGAGGGAGCTGTGCAGTGGCACTTGGGCCTATCTGAATGGCACCAGTGGTGCAAAATATCCTCCACAGTGCAGCCAGGGAGCATGGAGCACTTGGAGTCTCTGGCAGAAGTCATCAGGTGAAACCGAGGTCAGCCACTGGGGTTTTGGAGTAGGAATAAGGAGTGGAGATTGTATTTGGTTTGGGTTGAGCTGGAGTTAATTCTCCTCTGAGCATCCTGCTAGTGCTGCAGGGCTGTGGCTGGGTGTTGGTAACACAGCAGTGTTTTGGCTGCTGCTCAGCTGAGCACTCAGGCTGTGCTTTTCCAACATTTCCCTGCCCCAAGAGTATGCTGAGGGGGGGGCAAGATCTTGGGAGGGGACACAGCCAGGCCAGCTGACCCGAAGTGGCCAAAGGAGTGCTCCATGCCATGTGTGGTCAGCTCAGCTATAAGAGCAAAGTGGGAAGGAGATTGGTCCATGGAGTTTGTCCTGCAGAGGAACCACTCTGCACAGAGCCCTGCTGCCTGAGACTGACCCCCTGTGCTGCTGGGCAGTAGAGATTCACTTCTCTCTCTGCTTCACCCTGTGTGTCTATTGCTTGTGCCTATCCTTAGTGTTAAATTGCTTCTATTTTACACTGCCTTTTGTTATCTTTCCCCTCTCCCCTGTCCATCTAAGAAGGGGAGTGACAGAGTGGCTTTGGTGGGCATTAAGCCCCCAGCCAGGTCCAAACCACCACACTTGCCCAGTCAGAAAGGCACCACAGGGTCTGGGAGGAACCATTCCCAATGCCCCGGGATGGAGCAAACCCTGCACAGAGTGAAGAAGGCCAACTGCAGCTGGGCTGTGGCAGGAGGAGTGTGGCTACCCAGACACAGGATTGTCCTCCCCCAGCCTCAGCACTGCTGTGGCCACATCTGGATGCTTGGTGTCTGGGTGTGGAGCTCTGCAGTCTGATGGAGAAGGGAATAACTGAGGAGGCTACAGAGGAGATCTGCCAGAATGGGGGTTGACATCTCTGTAGACAGGATGATAGACCTCACCTGCTTCAACCTGCTGAATGGAGGCTCAGGGCACTGCCAGAGCAGTGTGAACACAGATGAAGGGTGGTTTCAGAGAGGATGGAGCTCTTCTGGGGAGTGGGAAGAGACCAAAACCTTCACAAAGTGCAGCTTGGAAGGTTCAGCATGGAGATGAGGCCAAAGAAATGTCCCTCAAAGGGCAGAGCTGCTATGCATGAGGCCATCCAGAGGGGTCAGGAAATGGCAGGGAGAGCTGAGACAGCTCAGGGAAGGGATGGAAATGGCAGGGGGAGAGTTAGATGAGGAAGCAAGATTGGTGTCAGCAGCCTGAAGGGAAAGAGCTGCAGCCATGGGAAAGTGTAGGAGAGGCTGCAGTAGGGATGGCCAAGGGCTCTGGCAAGGCTGAGAGGCGCAACAGGACCAAGGCCTTTGTGCCCATGGCTCTGGCACTTGCCTCTGCCACCAAGGCCTGTGAGAAGAATCTTGGCTTTGAGGCTTTGAGGTTCTTCTCTTGCAAGGGCAATGGTCAGGGCTTGGCCTTTCTGCTTCACAGACCAAAGGCAAGTTTTTCTCCCTGTACTTTGCCTTTGTCTCCCTGCAATCCTGGCCTCTAACAAGCTGCTCTAAGGAGTCCCTGGGGAGCCTTTGTCAGTAACAAGCCTCAGGGAGGCCAATCAGTGCTTCAAGGGACTTTGGAGTTTTCTTCTGCCTTGGACTTGTTGAGAGGCTTCTTGGCAGTCCCTTGGCAGAGTCTCCTGGCAGTACCTAAGGATGATGGAATCAGCCCCAAATACTCCATGGGGCTCATTAAATACTGCTGAACCTCTCATTATTGCCAAGGTTTCTGCAGCTAATTGGAGAGGTTTTTAGTGCACAAAGCATCTGATTTTTAAAGGTACATTTCATTCCTTTTCAGCAGGAGTTGTCTCTTTGCAAGCAAACCACAGCAAAACCTGACAAGGTCCTACCCTGCTCACTGCTCATCCTCACTCCCCACTGCCCCCAGCAGAGCCCAGAGCCACAGGTGAGGGACAGGATCTGCCTGGCCAGGGGCTGGGGGTCAGGGCTTGGACCTCTTGGATCAATGAAACCCCTCCAGGTTTGCTCAGCAGCAGAGCCACCTTGAGCTGCTTGTCCTGACCTCTCAGCACTGCTTCAGTTCTCTGCTCTCACCACAGCCTGGAGATGCTTCAGTGCCTCCAGTGATGCTTCCCTTGCATCCACTGTCTCCTTCTGCTCTAAGCAGCCCCTGGGGACCCTTTCCCAGTATGCTTCACTGGGACCCATTAAGAGTAGAAGAAACTTCAGAGTTTGAATCTGACTTTGCTTCTGGAGAGGTTTCATCAGCTTCTCAGTCTCGTAGGTTCATGGACTTGGCAACAAAGCCACCAGAGGGCTCCTTTAAAACACCTGGGCTGGTTGTGTTCTGCTAAGTCAGGCCAGGCTCCTGGGCTGAAGGGAGCTGCTGGCAAGCAGGCAGCTCTGCAGGAGACAGCTCTGGGCAGGAGCAGCTCCTCTGCACAGCACAGCAGGGCTGAGGACACTGCCAGAGGATCTCAGGGAGATGAGGAAGGCAGAGAGAGCTTGAAGCTGTCCAGGACTGGGAGGATGACTGAGAGCTCACTGGAGGAGAAGTCGCTGCAAACCCTGACACAGTGAGGCTGTGGGTACAGGACACTGCAGCTGTAGCTCCTGGAGGCATCTCCATCTCAGCTGCTGAGGCTCAGCTGAAGGCTCCTGGAGTGTGCACACAGAAGGAGGACCAAAGCCCTTCAGTTCCATCCTGTGAGCAGCAGTGAGCAGAGCTGGGGAAGGAGAAGGCTTCACCCCCAGCCCCTCTGCCTTTCTCTCTTCCCTTCACTGTCTCTGCAGCACTGCAGGCCTGCTCCCTGGTTCTCCACCTCTCCATGGGTGTGGTGGTTTTAGGAAATGTCTTTAAAATTTAGTTACAGATTTTGAGCAGAAAAGGAGAAACAAAATCAATAGATCACTCTTGGGTGTGAAAAGGAAAAGAAAAGATTCTTCTAAACAAATTAATTGGATAAATCTCTGGAATCAGAGGAGCTGTACCATAACAATCCTCTTCTCTTCTCTTCTGATCTCAGCTGTTTTGCTTTGCTGGGGAGAGATCACTTCCTTTGGCTGGCCTTGGCTAAGTCTAACCCACTGCTTTTTTTCTCTCCCCACTCTTCCTTTCTCTCTTGGAACAGTGGAATAGGGGCTAGGGGTAGAGGAACAGCTTCCCTGGTCTCTTATCAGGGGGTTTCATGTCATGTGCTAATTGTAAATACCTGTCTAATATTGTCACTCCTGTATGTTCTGTACCTGTTCATTGCATTCCATTGTAGAGTGCAGCTCTTGCTTGTCAATACAGCTTCATTTGCTTCTAACTGAGCTGCTCTGGCAAAGCTAATGCTGGTGGAAATTTCAACGCACCACAATGGGACTCTTAATCCCTGGGACTGGGCTGTTGGTCAATTTCTGTTCTGACACCAGAGGAATCTTCATGGCAATGCTGGGTCCATGCTGCATCTGAAGCTTTGATGAACTCTGCCATGGGTTGGTAGTGATGGGACTGAGCTGATCCATTCGTCATGTCGCAGAGGGACAGGGATTACAATGAAGCTGAGAGGTGTGCCCTAACATATCACTGTGTTTCCCTCCTTGGACAGATCTCCATGGCCAGAGGCCACAGATGGCCAACAGCAGCTCCATCAGCCACTTCCTCCTCCTGCCATTCCCAGGCACAAAGCAGCTGCAGCTCCTGCACTTCTGCCTCTTCCTGGCCATCTACCTGGCTGCCCTGCTGGGCAATGGCCTCATCATCACCACCATAGCCTGGGACCACCACCTCCACACCCCCATGTACTTCTTCCTCCTCAATCTTGCCCTCCTTGACCTGGGTGCCATCTCCACCACTGTGCCAAAATCCATTTCCAATTCCCTGAGGGACACCAGGGACATCTCCTATGCAGGATGTGTTCTCCAGCTCTTCTTTTTTGTGTTCCTAATTGATGCAGAGTATTTTCTCCTCACCACCATGTCCTACGATCGCTACGTTGCCATCTGCAGACCCCTGCACTATGAGACCCTCCTGGGCAGCAGAGTTTGTCTCCACCTAGCTGCAGCTGCCTGGGGCTGTGGCTTTCTCTATGCTCTTCTGCACATAGCCAATACATTTTCCCTGCCCCTCTGCCAGGGCAATGCTGTGGAGCAGTTCTTCTGTGAGATCCCCCAGATCCTCAAGCTCTCCTGCTCCACATCCTACCTCAGGGAAATTTGGCTTATTGTGGCCAGTGTCTGCTTAGTATTTGTCTGTTTTGTGTTGATTGTGGTGTCCTATGTGCAGATCTTCAGGGCAGTGCTGAGGATCCCCTCTCAGCAGGGACGCCACAAAGCCTTTGCCACCTGCCTCCCTCACCTGGCTGTGATCTCCCTGTTTATCACCACTGCCTTCTTTGCCTACCTGAAGCCCTCCTCCATCTCCTCCCCATCCCTGGACCTGGTGGTGTCAGTTCTGTACTCAGTGGTGCCTCCAGCAGTCAACCCTCTCATCTACAGCCTGAGGAACCAGGAGCTCAAGGATGCCCTGAGCCAACTGTTCCCTGGATGCTCTCACAAGCAATAAACTCTTTGTCTTCTCCTGCAGAGCAGTTCTGATGTCACTCAGTGCAGGCCCAGCCTGGCTGCTGGAATTCTGGCTTCTGCTGGTGCTGTTCTCCTTTGGAGAGTGTTGTTCCCACACAAATGTCTTTCTTCAGATCATTTCTGGTTCAGTGTTGTCCTGTCTGCTGGGAGTCAGAGGCTGCAGACATGAGGAGCTGTGATCCCTGGGTGTTCAACACAATAAAGGACCCTGCAGGGAGTTGTTTCTCTGAGTTGCTTCCTCCAAGGCTTTTGTGGAGCTTCAGGGCAGTGCCTGTGTGCAGAGGTGAAGGGGCAGAGTCCCAGCACAGCAGCAGTGCCAGGGAGCCCCACAGCTTGGGCTGTCCTCAGCTGCTCTTTCTGCCCTTCCACCCTCTCCTGCTGAGCCTCTGTGCTGGGGCAAGGCCTGAGTGCTCTGGCAGCTTGGGCACTGTGCTGCTGGGTGGCAGTGCTGGGACTGCAGGCAGTCCAGGGCTTCATCTGGGACAGAGCTGTGCTCCAGAGCAGAACTGCCATCAGAACAGGAGGTCTCCTCATGCCTTCATACTCCAAGTCCATCCCATTACAGACTGCACCTACTCAGATTCCAAAATGGATACCCTGACCCCCTTCCAGTGTAGACTCAGTCCAAACATGGTTCCTCTAACCCCTCCCAGTAGAAATGTGGCCTCTTCCCAGTAGAAAGTGGATCATACTCTCCTCTAGCACTGCAGCCTGGGTCCTGACCCATTTCCAGTATAAGCTATGTTATTGTCCCCACATAGTACAAAGTTGATCCTTTTAACAGATCCCAGCACAAACTGGATCATCTTGGTCCCTTCCCAGTACTTTCTGCATCCCTTCACATGTTAACTCAGTAATTTGATTCCAACCCAGTACAGTCTGGGCTTCCTCACAGTACAAACTGCATCTCCTGATCTCCTCCCAGTACAGACAGGGTCTCATCCCACAGCAAAGTTGAAGCCCTGGCCCCCTCCCAGTTCCAGCTGCTTCCCTCCAAGTGCAAACCAGAGATCAGGACTCCTTCCCAGTACAGACTGTGCCTGCTCCCAGGAAAATCTGCATCATCTGAATGTCTCCCAGGACCATTCTGGGACCCTTCCCAGTACAAACTGCATCCATTTACCCACTCCCAGACAGACTGGGCCCCATCCCAGTACAACCTGAGTCCCCTGGCCACATCCCAGTACAGGCTAGGATTTTCCCAGTACATACTGAGTTCCTTTAAACCCTCCCACCACAGGCTGGGCCTTGTCACAGTCACAACTCCATACCCTAAGCACACCAGAGTCCAGTCCAGTCCCTTTTCAAACTGGCTTCCATTAACATCTCCAAGTACAGCCCAGGCCTTGTCCCAGGAAAAACTCATTCCACTCATCCCATCCTGTGCTGTTTCATATTTTGATCAGTGCTACAGACAGAGGGATGGAGACACCATCAGCAAGTGTGCAGATGGCACCAAGCTGAGTGGTGCTGTTGAGATGCCAGAGGAACAGGATGGCATCCAGAGGCATCTGGACAAGGTGGAGAGGTGGTGCCCAGGTGACCCTCATGAGGTTCAACAAGAGCAAGAGCAGGGTCCTGCAGCTGGGTTGGAACAATCCTCACTATCAATACAGGCTGGAGGAGGAGGTGATAGATAGCAGCCCTGAGGAAAAGGACTTGGGGGTGCTGGTGGGGGAGAAGCTGTCCAGGAGCAGGCAGTGTGAGCTTGCAGCACAGAAGGCCAAGGGCAGCCTGGGCCGCATCCAAAGCAGCATGGCCAGAGATGGAGAGAGAGGAGCCTGGAACTTTTGTTGTCTCTGTGAACTCCTTACCTGGAGTACTGCATCCAGCTCTGAAGTCTCAACACTGGCAGGACATGGAGCTGATGGAGCACATCCACAGGAGGGCCACAGGAGGGCCACAGGAATGGTCAGGGACTTGGGGCAGCTCTGCTATGAGGACTGGCTGAGGGAGCTGGGGTTGATCAGACTGAAGAACAGAAGGTTCTGGGGAGACCTAATAGCTGCTTTCTAGTGCCTGAAGGGTACTGGATGCAGAGAGCCTCTTTGAAAAGGCCTGCAGGGACAGGACTGAGGCAATGGCTTCAGTAGCAGGGCAGAGCATGGAGCAGAGCATCTCCAGCACCATTACATGACCTGGAGAGGACAAGAAGGAGATCAGCCCCAGTCAGCATCGGGTTATGAAGGGCAGGTCCTGCCTGACCCACCTGATCTCCTTCTCTGACAGCATGACTGACTGTTGGATGAGGGCAAGGCTGTGGCTATTGTCTCCCTAGACTTCCCAAAAGCCTTTGGCACTGCTCCACACAGAATTCTCCTGGGCAAAGTGGCTGCTCCTGGCTTGGATGAACAAAGCTCTGCTGGATACAGCCCTAGGTGAGTGAAAGGGCCCAAAGAGTGGTTCTCAGTGGAGTTAAATGCAGCTGGTGGCAGGGCACAAGTGGTGTTCCTCAGGGCTCAGTGTTGGGACCATTTCTGTTTAACATCTTTATTGATGACCTTGATGAAGACACAGAGTGAGTCAGCAGTGAGTCAGCAGATGACACCAAGGGAGGTGGCAGAGTTGATCTGCATGAGGGTAGGGAGGCTCTGCAGAGGGACTTGGATAGATTGGATCCATGGCCAACATTCCCAGGAGGAGCTTCAAGAAGGCCAAGTGCCAGGTCCTGCCCTTGGGGCACAACAACCCAAGCTATGCTCCAGAGGTGGTGTGGCTGGAGAACTGTCTGGCAGAAAGGGACCTGAGGTGCTGATGGACAAGCAGCTGAATAGGAGGCAGCAGTGTGCCCAGGTGGCCAAGAAAGCCAAAGGCATCCTGGGTGAGATCAGCAATGCTGTGTCCAGCAGGAGCAGGGAGGTGACTGTCCCCTGGGACTCAGCTCTGGGGAGGCCACACCTGGAGTGTTCTGTCCAGTTTTGGGCACCTCCATCCAAGAGAGATGTGGAGGTGCTGGAGCCAGGGCAGAGGAGGGCAAGGAGCTGGGGAAGAGCCTGGAGAAGAAATCTGATGAAGAGTAACTGAAGGAGCTGGGGCTGGTTAGTTTGGAGAAGAGGAGGCTGAGGGGAGACCTCCTGGCTCTCTACAACTACCTGAAAGGAGGTTGTGGAGAGGCTGCTGCTGGTCTCTTCTCACAGGTCATTAGTGACAGAACAAGAAGGAATGGCCTCAAGCTAGGATTGGGTAGGATCAGACTGGACAGGAGGAAAAAAATTCTCCCATCCAGAGTGTTCAGGGAGTGGACTGTGCTGCCCAGGGAGGTGGTGGAGTCACCAAGCCTGGAGGTGTTTGAAGGTGGTTTGGATGTGGTGCTTGGGGATATGGCTTAGGGGTGACCCTTGTAGAGTAGGGTTAATGGTTGGACTTGGTGCTCCTGAGGGTCTTCTCCAACCTGAATGTTTCTGTGATTCTGTGACAGACTGAGAGCCCTGGGGCTGTTTAGTGTGGAGAGGAGAAGCCTGAGAGGGGATCTGATCAATGGCTATCAATATCAGAGGGGGGTGTCAGAGGAAGGTGCCAGGCTCTTGGCAGTGGTGCCCAGTGCCAGGACAAGGAGCAATGGGTGCAAGATGGAACACAGGAGGTTCCACCTCACCATGAAGAGACTCTTCTGTGCTGTAAAGGTGCTGGAGCCCTGGAGCTGGATGCCAGAGAGGTTGTGGAGTCTCCTTCTCTGGAGACTTTCAGACCTACCTGGATGTATTCCTGTGTGACCTGCCCTGGGTGATCCTGTTCTGGCAGTGGGGTTGGAGTGGAGGATGTCTGGAGGTCCCTTCCAACCCCTCATATTCTGTGATTTAAGCCCTCCCAGTTCAGACTGGGCTCATCAGGACACCAAAGCCTCTCCTCAGCCCTGGACTGAACCCCAGCCCTCAAAGGTATCTTTGAGCCCTCAGCCCTGCCCTGGACACTTCAGCCCCAAACCTCCTTCCTGTGCTCTGACCCCTCTTTTATATCCCCTCCCACCCTTGAGTGACTCTGCTTGAGTGGCACAGGGCAGGGGCTGGGAGCTCTCAGAGCAGCCTCATGGCCTTGGAAGAAGGGCAGGAGGTGATCTGTGGCTGAGCAGCTGATGGACACCAGGAGCAGATGGGTGGCAATGCCATGGGCAGCTCAGCTGTGCCTCAGGATCTCCTGCACAGCAGCAGGCACAAGGCTGGGCAGGGGCTGGGAAGTCACTGCTGACTCAGCAGCTGAGAGGGCAGCAGCAGGAAGAGGGCAGGAAAGGGCCTGGGAGGTCACTTCTTGCTGCAGCAGCTGAGAGGGCAGCTCCTGACTCCTGGCTGGCCTCTGTGCTTTTGGCCTCCCAGCTGCCAGAGTCCCCAGCAGGCAGCAGAAGGCATGTGGTGGCCAAGGGACTTGTGTGACTCCCTGTCCCTGAGCACCTGGTGGCCCCTGCAGGAAGAGCCTTGGAGCTGGGTTGTCACCTCCCTGCCACCTGAGGGCCTGAGGGGACAGCAGCAGGGACAGGGCTTGGCTGTGGCTGCTGGAGAAGCTGAAAGGCAGCAGCAGGGACCTGCCTTGGAAGGTCCTGCAGAGGTTTCTTGTGGCTGCTCAGCTGCCAGGCCACAAAAAGGCTAAGGCCTTGGGCCAGCATTGGGACATGAGGGATGGCTGAGAAGCTCCTAGGAGAGGAGGAACCTCATGGCCATGAGTGGAGTGTGAGCTCACTGCAAACTCCAATGCCTTTGTGTCATTGGCCAGCAGGAGGCCCAGGGCTGGGCTGGGGACTGTGCCATCTCTTGTGCCTGCCAAGCTGAGAGGCATCAGCAGGGAGGTGCCTTGGTTGTTGCTTTGGAGATGGAGGTTCTGCTCTGTGCCCAGGCAGAAAGGCCTCTGGCAGAGACAATTGCCAATGGCCTGGGATGGAGCAGAGGCTGAGCAGAGTGCAGAAGGCCAAGTGCAGCTGGGCTGTGGTAGGAGGAGTGTGGCCACCCAGACACAGAGGTTGTCCTCCCCAGCACTCAGCACTGCTGTGACCACATCTGCAATATTGGGGACTGGCTGTGGAGTTCCTTAGTCTGGAGGAATGGAGAGGTACTGGAGAAGCTCCAGAGGAGATTTGCCTGGATGGAGTTTAGAGTCTCTATCTAGCACCTGAAGCTGCTGAGCTTCTTTAGCCTGGGGAAGTGAAGGCTCAGGGGTGATGTGCACCTGCTTGATGGGGGTATCAGCTGATGGAGCTTTTCTTGCTTGTGGGCACAGAAGGAAGCCTTCAGAAGGTGAAACTGAAAGGTTCAGACTGGAGGCCAGGATTAAGAAATGTCACTCCAAATGTAGAGCTGTGGTGCAAGAGGTGACCCAGACAGAGTCTGGACATCCTTTGTGTGTCAAGGAACAGGCAGCAAGAATGGAGAGGCCTGAGGGAAGGTGTGGAAATGTCAGGGGGAGAGCTGGCTGGGGAAGCCAGATGGATGTCAACAGGCTGAAGGGAAAGAGCTGCAGGCATGGGACAGTGCAGCACAGCCTGCAGGAGGGATGGCCAAGGGCTCTGGCAGGGCTCAAAGGCTCATCAGGGACAAGGTCTTGATCCTGTGCCTTCTGGCAGCAGCTTCTGCCACCATGGCTGCTGAGATAAAGGTTCAGTTGGAGGCTCTCAGGATCTGCCTTTCCAAGGCATGAGGCTCAGAGCTTGGCCTTTCTCTTTCAGAGACCAAGGCCAGGGTTTGTTCAGCTGCACTTTGCCTTTGTCTGCCTTCAATCATGGCCTCCATGGAGCTTCTCTAAGCACCCCTGGGAGGCTTTGTTGCTCATGGCTCTCAGTGAGGCCAATTAAGACTTGAAGGAATTTTTGTTCTGCTTCTGACTTCTTGAGCAGATTCCTTCAGTCTCCTCTCAGTGTGTGAGGCTCAGGCCTCCCCAAGTGCCCTAAGAGCTCTTTGTGTCTCTGTAGTTTTCTCCAAGGTTTGAAAGTGCTCCTCACAAAGCTCCTTTAGTATTTATTTCATATCAAAGGGAGAATATTCTGTTAGCTTTCAGTTCAGAGCAGAGATGATAATTCCCCAAGTGACCCTGACCCAGGCTGTCTCACCAGGACATCTGCACTTGCAGGGAAATCTGTCCTTCAGGTCTGAAATTGAAGGGACATCTTTGCTCCTCACCCTCCCCAACCTCCCCATTTCTGTCCCTGCCCAATCCCAATCCCATCCAAGGCTTCCCAGGCACAGAAGCCTCTGGGTTTTGCCAATATCATGGGCACAATGCCAAGGCACAGTAGCTATCTGTATCTGGGCTATCTGTATCTGTGGTAGGGATTTACTCCTCTGTCCATCAGGGCCATGGGCAGCAGCCATCACTAGTTCCATGGGACTGAATGGCTGAATTTTGGGGCTTCCATATATTCCTCATCAGCTGCTGGCAGTAAAAACTTCTTGTGCCAAACATGAGTCCCAGCTGTGCCTCGAGCTATCAGCATGACTTGCAAGAAGACCATTGGTCTGTTCAGCTACACCATTAGCCTGAGGATAATATGGGCTGTGGAACACTCCTTTAATTCATTCTCCTTGCACCCAGCCTTGCACTGTGCTCACTGTGAAGTGTGATCCATTGGCACTTTGGACACACTCAGGCACAGGTAGAATGCTGAACCATTTCTCCAGAGCTTCAATCCTTTGAGCTCCTGTGGCAGAGCTGAGAGCTGTGGCCATGGCTCATCCTGGAACCACTTCTGCTCCTACCAGGATATAACTTTTCCCAGGAGTGGTCTTCCAAGGGCCAACATAATCAACTTGCCAGGGACTCCACAGAGGCTTGTTGTGTCTGATCTGTGGGGCAGAGGCTTGCTTTGGGTGGTTGGCCTTAAGCCTTACCCAACATTGTGGACAAGCTGTAAGAATTGTTCCAAATGTTTCAAACTGACCTCCCTCCAGCCTGGCACTCAGAATAGAGGTTGGCCTTCCCTGGGTGGCCTCTTCTCATGTGCAGTGGATCTTGCTCAATCTTCCCCTTCATTGCTCACCACAGGAATTCTTGCTGGGTGATCTGCCTGATGGTTCCATTGTGCAGCAGCTCTTCCCTTCTGTGCATGGCCTTTGACCCCTCCTGCCTTTGAGGGTCTTGAGTGACCTATTTGTCAGAGTCATTGCCAGTCTCCAGCTCTCCTGATTGATTCCCCCTGACACTTCCATTCAGTGGCACCCTTGGAGGCTGCACAGGAATCAGTGTGAATAGCAGGGGCACCATTCTCTGCTGCAGCATGAGTGCAGGGCAATCCTCTTACCTGTCCACCACCTTCCTCTGCCACAGTCTTCCCAGTGCCAGCCTCCAGCACTGCAGCTTTCTCTTGCCATTTGCATCCCATACAGTGGGTGGATGCACCTGTGAACCACACTCCTCCTGCACTTGAGTCTGTGGTCAGCTCAGCTGCTGCCTTAGTTGCAGACAGTTCCTAGGGCAGGCCTAACAGCACTGTGTCTGCAGTCCCAGGCTGTGGTAGGTTGGAAACTTTTGCTGGAGCCTTTCTCAAGTGACTGTCCAATGAGCAGCATTGAAGCCAAGAAAGACAAGGCAAAAAGGAGACATCAGGAATCCGATCAAGATCCATTCCTGGCCAGCCCTGGAGCTTGCTTCTGATCAGGGGGTCCTTGTCTTGCTTCACCTGGCATGGGTGCAGGGCTCCTTGGCAGGGAAGTGTATTCCTCTCTCCCCACCCACCCCTCCCCCAGTGCCTGGGGGGGCTCCTCGGGATCTGAATTGAAACTTTCACACCTCCCTGACAGACTGCATGCTTTTACACCACACCTGACAGACTGAATGCTTTTAGCACCTCCCAGTACAGACTGGATCCTAGGATGCCCTCCCAGTCCAGCCTGGGCCCCTCCCATCCTCTCTCCTCAGTCCCCTGCTCCAATGCAGTGCAGCTGAGCCAAGCCCTCACCTCACCCCTTACAGTCCAGCCCCTCCCAAACCCAATCCTGACCCTGACTCTGCCCCCATTGCTCATCCTGGCTCCAGCCTTTACCCTTGGCATTGACCCTTGGACGTTTACCCCAGGCCTCAACCCAGCCACAACCCAACCTCTGCCTCTCAGATCTGGCCCTCAGCTGAGCCCTTCCCAGAACACTCAGCAGGACAGCTGAGGAAGGACACTTCTGAACTTTCTCACTAAGAGAAACTCTCCCACTAGTTCAGAGCTTAGCTTTCTGACACCAATCAAGTAATCCTGGAGCTTGGGAGAGCAAATGCAGATAGAGCAGCAGGTGGCAGCTCTAGACAGAGAGAGAACTAAGGCTGAGTCTGGAAAGCAGGCTGGGTTCTCACACCCCTGGGCCTCACTAACAAGAGAAGGACAGTTCTGTGGGATTGGCAGAGGACCAACAGGCAAAACACCAGAAAGAAGACATGGGGACTGCAATGTTGCTAAAAGGACAGGAGGTAGCAGCAAAGACCAAGACATAGAAGGACTCAGTGCTGACTCAGCACTGTCATTCCTCTCCTCAGCACTGGCTGGTGCAGAGAAGGGCAGGGGCACATTTGCTTCTGAGGAAAGAAGGTGTAAAAGAGGAGATTGCAGTTTGAGCTGCTGGAGAAGGTCCCCCCACGGGGGTCATGTTTGGCCTGGCAGTGCCGGGGTCGGTGTATTGCTGTGTCCCCTGGGGCACGCTGGTCACCGGCATGGTGGGGGAATATGCCAGGTGAGGGAGAAGCTGCGGATGAAGTCCTTGCTGCAACCTATGCAGACGAAGTGCTGGCACCGGTGTGGGTGCAGCGGTGCTGGCTGTGGGTGGCCATTTGAGTGCAGCTCTCGCCTCAGGCAGCTCAGAGGTGCAGCTGCTTCTGGCTGTGGACTCAGCAGTGGCGGCTGAGGTTGGAGCCGAGGGAGAAGTTCATGCCGTAGTCATCACAAACAGAGGGCTGGGCACTGGGCTGGAGGCAGTGGGGCTTCAGCAGCTCCAGCAGCTGGGTGGGAAGCCATTCCTCTTTCTCCTTCACTGAAGTGGCTAAACAGGCACCTAAAACCGCACAAACAAAAGCTTTGCCTTTTCCGGCTTTGGCTCTTACATCTTTCTGCAGGGCCACAATACGATCAGCCACACTCTGGAAGTTATTCCAGTTTTCACGGGCCCAGTCAAGTACCTGTACAGATGGGCAGGCACCGTGAGCTTCTAAAAGGTTAAAAAGCCTCTCACTCCGGGCCATCTCTTTTGTTTCACAAAGCATTTCTTAATAGAGCACTAAATTCACGGGGAATTCGGATCAAAACACTGTTTGTACCAACAAAATCTTCCCTGGAAAAATGTACACTTTTAAAAGGCTTACTCCACAATAATCTTCTCCAGGAAAAATGCACAATAGATTTTTCAGGAGAGGTCACACACCAAAAACAACCAACCTGGGCTTCTCAAGAGAAAGTCACACTATTTCCCTGAGAGAACCCACACTTGCAAAAGCTTCTCAGCTTTTGTTCCTCAAATTTTCCATTACAACAGGACAAGAACCTTATGTTTCTTAGGGAAGAGTCACTCTGTTTCCCTGAGAGAACACACAAACTTCTCAACTTTTGTTTCAATACTGGGCTTCTCGGGGAAGCCACACTTTCCCCGAGACAATACACACTTTACAAATATCACCCAAAACTGGGCTTGTCAAAACAGGGTACTGAGAATTCTCGGGGAGGTCACACTATAAAATCAACATTTGTACCCCAGTTAATCTTCCCCGGGAAAACACACACATTTAAAGCAGGGTACAGAGGATTCTCGAGGAGGTCACACTATGAAATCAGCATTTGTACCCCAGATAATCGTCCCCGAGAAAGCACACACGTTTAAAGCTTTTGAGATCCCACACAGTCTCTCTGAAAACTTCCACTTCGTCCTTCTCTGGCCACTTCCCTCTCGGGAGAGTGAAAACGCGAATCTGGACTCCGCACTCACTTCGTACTCAGAGTTCGTCTCAGACACACACACATTTAGGGGTTCTCAGAAATGCAATAGTCTTGCTGTGAAACTTTCACTGCACGGGAATCCTGCCGACTACGCCAATTGTAAAGGTCTAATGTCTCGATCCTGAGAGGGAAAGAGATTCAGGTTTTTAATGAATATTCCCGTGTTGTGAAATTAGAGGTACAAACGAGGCCAAAATATCAACAGCTAGACTATTTATTACATAAATACAGTGAATGGACATAAATAAAGTGGATGGATCAGAAGGGGAGAGAGAGAGAGAATAGAGAGAGAAGAGAGAAGAGGAAAGGAATTATTACCACACACCTCACCACCCCCAAGACAGTTTGAGTCTGTGGAGGAAAGGTAAACGGTGCTGCAGGAGATGTTGGGTCTGTAGAGAAACGGTGCTGCAGGAGATGTTGGGTCTGTAGAGGAAGGGTGATGAGGCTTTGGCTGTAGAAGGGATGTGGTCCTCTGGCAGCTTCTTCAGCTCCATGAGTTACAGCAGCCAGAACTTAGGGCACGGAGAGAGGGTTTTCAGAGTCCAGGATCCGTTGTGTTGGCCAGTGATCTTTCCAGCGTGTGTGGTGCTGCATCTTGCTTCTCCAGCTTTCTTCTTGAATTTTCTTCACTCAAGCCAGTAGTTGCTCCAGTCTTTTATACAGTTTTTTAGTCCTCAGGCAAGTGTCCAGGTGTTGTTCCCCAGGATATCGTTCTGGGAAATCATCCTTAGGTAAGTGTCCAGCTATCGTTCCCCAGGAAATCTTTTTGTGTACTCAGGTGAGTTTGGGCAGCCGTCTGGATGGAGGGGGGAGGAGGCCTCCACCTCCTCCTGCTCCATCTACCTACCCACACACCCTTTACACATCAGGGAATCCATTGTCCTTTCCTGGGGTATCTGATGGCTGGAAATGATCTTGTCCTGAAGGCGTGATGGCTGGGCCCTTGGACCATTGTTGTAGGCCAGCTGCAGTCCCGTGAGCAATGTTATCTTTGCACCTTCCAAGAGTCCTTCCAGTGGCTCTGCCCAACACACATCAGCTATTGTCTGGGCAAGCAGCAAGTGATTTTATCTTTGTTGAGTCACACCAGGAGAGACAAGCTTTAGACTCTCACAAGTACTCAAGGTGAGTACCCAAGGTTGGTGAAACACTGGAACAGGTTGCCCAAGGATGTGGTTGGGCCCCATCCCTGGAGATACTCAAGGCCATTTTGGCTGGAGAGCTGATCAGGACCGGCACCGGGTCCGGTGTGCTTCAGCTGAGAACTTTCTCTTTTGGTTTCCTTTTGGGGCTATGCAGGTCAGAAGGACCCCTGGCAGATGGTGAGGACCAGCAGGGCTAACTTCTTGCCTGCCTGCTCGGCATTCTGACATCAGCCATAGGAAGTTTAAACCCCAGTGGTGCTGAGCGCACAACACCATTATGGCTGGAGAGCCTTCTTGTCTGACTGCACATGCTGGGGCAGCTGACAGAGTGCAGAAGCCTCTGTGGTAACTCAGATAAATTATAGTAGTTAGGTGGGATATATATTTTTAACAACTAACAATAAACCCCTGAACCATGGTAACAACTCAGCCAAAGGCTATTAGAAAATCAGTAGGTATCCAGAGAGAGTTGGCACATAAGCACACAGGTGTCCAGGCTGCCAGCTGCAGAGAGTGCTGGAGCCTGGCACTTGCAATGGAGGGGGAAGGAGACAACACCTGTGTCAGGTGTGACCAGGCGAATTTTCTCCTCAGTCTGGTGGCTGAGCTAAAGAATGAAGTATCTAGGCTCAGGACTATATGGGTATGTGAAAGGGAGTTAGATATGTGGGAGAAGGCTTTGCAGACCTCCCCTGTTGAGGGAGGCATCCCCGGAAACAGGGAGGGATGGATACAGGTCCCTGTTAGGGGAAGCAAGAGAAATCCAGCCCTGCCCTCTCCCCCTCCCCCATTGCCCTTGCATAATAAGTATGAAGCCCTGCAGGCTGAGGGCAATGTGGATGGGAGGGCTGAGGAGCAGCCATTTGGGGAGGTGCCTAAGGCCAAGTGGTCCCCACCAACTATAATGACCAGCTCCACAAAGAAAAGGAGAAGGTTATAGTCGTTGGGGACTCTCTCCTGGGGGGTACTGAGGGAGGTCTGCTCCCTACGTGTGGCATGGGTTAGGGACATCACAAGGAGACTCCCAAAGCTGATCCACCCCTCTGACTATTACCCTCTGCTGGTGATACAAGCTGGGAGTGATGAAATTGACAAGAAGGGCACCAGGGCAATTAAAAAGGAGTTTAAGGCCTTGGACAATTGATTGAAGGGGCAGGAGCTCAAGTGGTGCTCTGCTCAGTTCCCCCAGTGGCAGGGTAGCACACTGAGAGGAACGGGAGAACCCACACCATCAACAATTGGCTCAGGGGACGGTGCCAGCAGCGGAATTTTGGTTTCTTCGATCACGGGGCAACTTTTACTGCTGTGGTGGGTTAACACCCTTTTCTGGGAACAAAAGAACAAAGCAGGGGGGAGGGCTTGCAGGTACTTTTCACTCCCTGCAGGGCATTTTCGCCTGGGAAGCTGAGTCTGTTCCACTCCCCCTCCCTGCCCAGCTAGGGTATAAAAGCAGGACCTCATAGCTGTTGGCCCCCGGCTTTTCTGGCTTCTGCCTCTGCTGGACGAGAGCTACTGCAGCTACCCTCCTGCTCCTCTGCCACGTGGTCGGACCTGCTGCCTCCACGCTTCCTCAGAGAAAGGCTGGTTTTGTATTATTCTCTTGTTTTTGTCCCCCTCCCATCCATCCTTGTTCCTTGCCCTTGTGAACCTTTTCCTGTTATTGTTTTATATATATATATATATTGCTTAAAGACAACTCTTTGCCTCTCTACTTCCAAGCCGACTCCAAATTGTTTGGTGGATTTGCTCTTTCCTTTTCTCCCCTCTCTGTTGGGAGGGAAGAGGGGGGGAGTGGGGGAGAGATTCTCAGCCTTGCCCCCCCACCTGAGCTCTTAACTTCCAGTTAAGGCTCAAACACCACATTTTTGGCGCCTCCAATGTGGGGCTTGGAAATAATCTTGTCTTGGGAAAGCAAAACTTTGTCTGAAAAAGGGACTGGAAGTAGAGATGGCGATTTTAAAGAGCCTGGTGGTCCAAGCCTTTGCCTGGGTGTTTGGCTGGAGCTTTTGGACCCACATCTACAAATTAATAACTTACCATGTGGTGTGGTTAATGATAGAGATGCTGATCAAATGGATGAAAACTTTACCAATGAAGCTGGGCATGTATCTCCTGAATTCATTGAGTTTCACTGTCAGTGGTAACTTTTCGAACACAGGAAATTTTCCTGCAGAAGGCTGTGAAACCAATGGTGTAGATAAAAGTGCCTGTGATGGAAAATTGCTGTACATTGCAATATGCTCCATATGCTTGAATGTAATCCTTACAGGGGCATTTGCTGTGACCGTTGGTTGGGTGGGGGATGAGCTAACCCATTAAGAGCTGTTTGGAGGGTGATAACACACTCCTGTGCACTCTTTAACGACTGGGGGCGTGTCTGCTGTGGGCATTGTGAGCACTCTGTAAACACAAAGAGGGAGGGGTCAGGTTGTAATGAGTGTGCCAGATCTCAGCCTGAGTCCCAGGCACAAGGGTCTGCCCCACCACCAGCAGCTCCACAGTTAACCCCTGATGCTCCTGCCAATGCAGTCTCTCTGGCACCAGTCACCACACGCAGGAAAAGAAGTCAAAAGTCATCTCCAGGCACAGATGGTGAGGAAGGAACCTCAGCAGGCCCCAGCACCTCACAGAACCCAGCGGTGGCTGAAGATGAGTCAGACCAGGAAATAACTGTCACATCGTTACCCAGAAAAGAACTAAGGCAAACTCCTCTGGATTATGCAGGGTAAGGTGAGCCAATACTGAGCTGGGCCCTGAGATGCTGGGATGAGGGGGTGGACACAGTGGACCTGGATAAGAGGGAGGCAAAGCTTTTAGGCTCCCTGACTCTTGATGCTGGTCTGGACAAAGAGTTAGCCAAACTGGATGGAACACACACTCTCTGGGCCCGGATCCTCAATGCCATCAAGAGCCGGTACCGCTCAAGAGATGACCTGCCCTGGGCCCCAGTTAGATGGACAACTATGGAACAGGGCATTCGCTATCTGAGACAGATGGCTGTGCTGGAAATAATTGATGGGGATGGCCAGCTCCCTTCGGACCCAGATGAGGTGCCCATGCGATGGCCCTTGGTAAAGAAACTCACCCAGGGTGCCCCTCACAAACATGCTCCCACATGAGGAGGGATACTCCTGACTGGACAGGATGGAAGTCCTAAAACTGTCTGAGTTTGCCAATGATTTTAGGCAATATGAGGACATCACTGCCCGCCTGGACAGGCTGCCATCAAAGGTAGGGCACATGGATGCACACAGAGGAGCACAAGCACAACCACCAAGCAGATCTGGCTGCTAAAAGCTCCAAATAGCCTTGGCCTGGGAACACAAGGGTGAGCTGTTCTTAGCTCCTGGGCCCAGGACACTTCTGGCCACCAAGGGAGAGAGGCCACATCCTGGTGGGCTGGGGACAGATCCGTGGAGATCTCTCTGGAGGCCATCTCACAGGTCATCCATGAGTGTGACATCTCTGCTGCCATCAAGCAGGCCAAGCGCATGAGGCCTCTGTGGTATGGGGGGAGATGGTGGAAATAGAATTACGGAGAGGCCTGGCAGATCGACTCCATCACCCTTCCTCGGTCTCACAGCGGCAAGCAGTACGTACTGACCGTGGTGGAGGCAAGTACAGGGTGGCTGGAAACCTACCCAGCACCTCATGCCACTGCTCACAACACCATCAGTGTGCCCAGTGCTGAGAACACAGAGATGCTGCTGTTTGTGCTCAGTGGTGCCTAAGGATTGATTAGATTGCAGCATCCTCCTTACCCCTCTGAGTCATACTGGGCCTGGCTGATGATAAACTCAACCCCCTGGCCCCTCCCAGGACAGACTGGACTCAGTTCCAGTACTAGCTGGATTCCCTAGCCCCATTTCAATATAATCTGGGACACATCCAGCACACACTTGATCTTTGTGTCTCCTCCTAGCACAGCCTGAGCCACCTGTCAGTAGGACCTGGATCTCCTGAGCCACCCAGCACAGATGTGGTCTTCATCCAGTACCAGCAGCATCATCTCCGCATCTCCCAGTCCAGTCTGGGTCTCATCCCTGTGCCAAGTGCATCGCCCAGAATCCCTGATTCCATTCCAGTAGAGCCTAGGCCCCATGCCAGTGCACACAGGACACCCTGATGCCATTCCAGTTCACACTGGGCTCTCCTCCCTGCACAAACTGGAGCAAAGTCTGAACACAGTGGAGAAGGCAGAGTGGAAAAGGCCAACTGCAGCTGGGCTGTGGCAGGAGGAGTGTGGCCACCCAGACACAGGAATTGTCCTCCCAAAGACTCAGCACTACTGTGACCACATCTGGATGCTTGGTAGCTGGCACTGGGAATGTCCAGACTGAAGGAATGGAAAGGAACAGGAGAGACTGCACAGAGGGGGTTGACATCTCTGTGGAGATGCTGAGGGACCTGGCCTGCTTCAGCCTGCTGAATGGAGGCTCAGGGAACTGCCACAGCAGTGTGCACATGGTTGAAGGGTGGTTTCAGAGAGGATGGAGCTCTTCTGGGGACTGGGGAAGAGACCAAAACCTCCACAAAGTGCAGCTTGGAAGGTTCAGAGTGGAGATGAGGCCAAAGAAATGTCCCTCAAAGGGCAGAGCTGCTATGCATGAGGCCATCCAGAGGGGTCAGGAAATGGCAGGGAGAGCTGAGACAGCTCAGGGAAGGGATGGAAATGGCAGGGGGAGAGCTGGTTGGGGAAGCAAGATTGGTCAGTAGCCTGAAGGATAATTGCTGCAGGCACGGGACAGTGTAGGGCAGGCTGCAGTAGGGACAGCCAAGGGCTCTGGCAAGGCTGAGAGGCCCAACAGGACCAAGGCCTTTGTCCCCTTGGTCTGGCAGTTGCCTCTGCCACCAAGGCCTGGGAGGAGAAACTTGGATTCGAGGCTTTGAGGTTCTTCTGTTGCAAGGGCAGTGGTCAGGGCTTGGCCTTTCTGCTTCCTACACCAAAGGCAAGTTTTTCTGCCCTGTACTTTGCCTTTGTCTCCCTGCAATCCTGGCCTCTAACAAGCTGCTCTAAGGAGTCCCTGGGGAGCCTTTGTCAGGAACAAGCCTCAGGGAGGCCAATCAGTGCTTCAAGGGACTTTGGATTTTTCTTCTGACTTGGACTTGTTGAGAGGCTTCTTGTTAGTACCTTGGCAGAGTCTCCTGGCAGTACCTGAGGATGATGGAATCAGCCCCAAATACTCCATGGGGCTCATTAAATACTGCTGAACCTCTCATTATTGCCAAGGATTCTGCAGCTAATTGGAGAGGTTTTTAGTGCACAAAGCATCTGATTTTTAAAGGTACATTTCATTCCTTTTCAGCAGGAGTTGTCTCTTTGCAAGCAAACCACAGCAAAACCTGACAAGGTCCTACCCTGCTCACTGCTCATCCTCACTCCCCACTGCCCCCAGCAGAGCCCTGAGCCACAGGTGAGGGACAGGATCTGCCTTGCCAGGGGCTGGGGGTCAGGGCTTGGCCCTTTGGATCAATGAAACCCCTCCAGGTTTGCTCAGCAGCAGAGCCACCTTGAGCTGCTTGTCCTGACCTGTCAGCACTGCCTCAGTTCTCTGCTCTCCCCACAGCCTGGAGATGCTTCAGTGCCTCCAGTGATGCTTCCCTTGCATCCACTGTCTCCTTCTGCTCTAACCAGCCCCTGGGGACCCTTTCCCAGTATGCTTCACTGGGACCCATTAAGAGTAGAAGAAACTTCAGAGTTGGAATCTGACTTTGACTTCTGGAGAGGTTTCATCAGCTTCTCAGTCTCTGAGGTTCATGAACTTGGCAACAAAGCCATCAGAGGGTTCTTTTAAATGCCTTGGGCTGGTCCCCTGTTGCGCTGAGCCAGGCCAGGCTTCTGGTCTGGAAGAGCTGCTGGCAAGCAGGCAGCTCTGCAGAGAGACAGCTCTGGCCAGGAGCAGCTCCTCTGCACAGCACAGCAGGGCTGAGGACACTGCCAGAGGATCTCAAGAACATAAGGAAGGCAGAGAGAGCTTCAAGCTGTCCAGGACTGGGAGGATGCTGAGAGCTCACTGGAGGAGAAGTCACTGCAGTCACTGACACAGTGAGGCTGTGGGGGCAGGACACTGCAGCTGTAGCTCCTGGAGGCATCTCCATCTCGGCAGCTGATGCTCAGCTGAAGGCTCCTGGAGTGTGCACACAGAAGGAGGACCAAAGCCCTTCAGTTCCATCCTGTGAGCAGCAGTGAGCAGAGCTGGGGAAGGAGAAGGCTTCACCCCCAGCCCCTCTGCCTTTCTCTCTTCCCTTCACTGTCTCTGCAGCACTGCAGGCCTGCTCCCTGTTTCTCCACCTCTCCATGGGTGTGGTGGTTTTAGGCAATGCCTTTAAAATTCAGATGCAGGTTTTGAGCAGAAAAGTAGAAACACAATAAATAGATCACTCTTGGGTGTGAAAAGAAAAGAAAAGATTCTTCTAAACAAATTCATTGGATAAATCTCTGGAATCAGAGGAGCTGTACCATAACAATTCTCTCTCTTCTCTTCTCATCACAGCTGTTTTGCCTTTCTGGGGAGAGATCACCTGCTTTGGCTGGCCCTGGCTAAGTCTAACCCACTGCTTCTTTTCTCTCTCCACTCCTCCTTTCTCTCTTGGAACAGGGGGCTAGGGGTTAGGGGCAGTGGAACAGCTTCCCTGGTCTCTGACCAGGGGGTTTCTGTGTTGTTTGCTACTTGTAAATACCTGTCTAATATTGTCACTCCTGGATGTTCTGTACCTGTTCATTGCATTCCATTGCAGAGTGTAGCTCTTGCTTGTCAATACAGCTTCATTTGCTTCTAATTGAGCTGCTCTGGCAAAGCTAATGCTGGAGGAAATTCAACCCACTACAATGGGACTCTTGTTCTCTGGGATTGGGCTGTTGGTCACTTTCTGTTCTGACTCCAGAGGAATCTTCATGGCAATTCTGGGTCCCTGCTGCATTTGAAGCTGTGATGAACTCTGCCATGGGTTGGTAGTGATGGGAACTGAGCTGATCCATTCCTCATGCAGCTCAGGGACAGGGGTTATGATGAGCCTGAAAGAAGTGTGCCCTAACTTGTCACTGCCTTTCCCTCCTTGCACAGGTCTCCATGGCCAGAGGCAGCAGATGGCCAACAGCAGCTCCAGCACCCACTTCCTCCTCCTGCCCTTCTCAGGCACAAGGCAGCTGCAGCTGCTGCACTTCTGCCTCTTCCTGGCCATCTACCTGGCTGCCCTGCTGGGCAATGGCCTCATCATCACCACCATAGCCTGGGACCACCACCTCCACACCCCCATGTACTTCTTCCTTCTCAACCTTGCCCTCCTTGACCTGGGAACCATCTCCACCACTGTGCCCAAGTTCATGGCCAATTCCCTGAGGGGCACTAGGGACATCTCCTATGCAGGATGTATTCTCCAGCTCTTCTTTTTCATATTCTTAATGTCAGCAGAGTATTTTCTCCTCACCACCATGTCCTACGATCGCTACGTTGCCATCTGCAGACCCCTGCACTACGAGACCCTCCTGGGCAGCAGAGTTTGTCTCTACCTGGCAGTAGCTGTCTGGGCCTGTGGCTTTCTCTATGCTCTGCTGCACACAGCCAATACATTTTCCCTTCCCCTCTGCCAGGGCAATGCTGTGGACCAATTCTTCTGTGAAGTGCCCCAGATCCTCAAGCTCTCCTGCTCCACATCCTACCTCAGAGAACTTTGGCTTCTTGTGGCCAGTGTCTGTATGGCATTTGTCTGTTTTGTGTTGATTGTGGTGTCCTATGTGCAGATCTTCAGGGCAGTGCTGAGGATCCCCTCTCAGCAGGGACGCCACAAAGCCTTTGCCACCTGCCTCCCTCACCTGGCTGTTGTCTCCCTGTTTGTCACCACTGGCTTCTTTGCCTACCTGAAGCCCTCCTCCATTTCATCCCCTGCCCAGAACTTGGTTGTTTCAGTTCTGTACTCAGTGGTTCCTCCGGCAGTCAACCCTCTCATCTACAGCCTGAGGAACCAGGAGCTGAAGGCTGCCCTGAGCCAACTGATCCCTGGATGGTTTCAGAAGCAATAAACTCTTTGTCTTCTCCTGTAGAGCAGTTCTGATGTCACTCAGTGCAGGCCCAGCCTGGCTGTTGGAGTTTTTCTGTTTGTGGTGGATTTTCACTTTTGACAATGCTGTCATCACCTTTCTAATCACTCTCTGCTTTTCTTTTCTGGCTGAGGATTGATGTTGGAGCTGCTGTGCTCCTTGTTTGGTTAAACAAAATGAAGAACCTTTCAGTAACATTTATTTTTTCCTGAGGTCCTACCTCCAAGAATTTTCTAGAGCTTCAGGGACATCTCTGTGCAGAGGCAGAGGGACAATGAGTCCCAGCACAGCAGCACTGCCAGGGAGCAGCAGTCCTTGCTGGACCTCTGGTCCTAGTACAAACTGCTCCTCATTCCAGTACAAACTGATCCTCTGGCTCTCTCCCACACCAACTCCATCCATCACAGGACAAATTTCATACCCTGCCTCCTCCCACTACACTGTGGCCACCTCACAGTGCAAACTGGAGACCCTGATCCCAACCCACCAGAGACTGGGCCCCATCTCAGTCCAGGCATGGTCCCTTTAAGCCTTCCACATACAAACCTGGTCTACTCCCAAAATAAACTGATCCTCCTGATGTCATCCCAGCACAGCTTGAGAGACAGCCCAGAACAAACTGGTCACCCTGTTCCTGTCCCAGTATCAACTGAATCTCACCCAGTGCAGAGAGGATATTTTGAACCCACTCCCAGTTCAGGCTGTGTCCCTTCCCAGTAAAAACTACATAATCTGAACTGCTCCCAGTACAGCTGTGGCCTCCTCCCAGAACAAACTGCATCACCTTGCCCTCTCCCACTACTGCCTCTGTCCTATCCCAGTCCAAAATGCATCTCCAGGCCCCCTGCAGGAACTGACTGCATCCATTCCAGTACAAACTGTTCACCTTCTTGCCCTCCCAGTACTGTCTGAGCCTTGTGCTTGTCCAAACAGAGAGCCTTTAACACTTCCAAGTGCACATTAGGCCTTCTCCCAAAATAGGCTGGATTCATTTATCCCCTCCCAGTATAGGTCTGTTTATTGTAAATCCACTCCCTTGGTTCCCTCACTAAGTACAGACCAGACCCCAGTCCAGTACAATTGGGATCCCCTGGCTCCATTCCAGTACAGTCTGGCCCTTATTCCATTACAATCTTGATCCGTTTAAGCCCCTGCCAGTACAGACCTAGCCCAGTCTCAGTACAAACTGCATCTCCTGAACTGCCCCCACCCCTGCAGGGATGTGGTCTTGTCCCATCAGTAACAGGATCATTTGAATATCTCCCAGTACAGTCTGAGGCCCATCCCAGTACAAAGCACATCCCTGACTCCAACCCAGTGCAGACTGGGCCCCATCTGGAACAGGCTGCCCAGGGCAGCTGTGGAGTCTCCTTCTCTGGAGATACTCAAGGCCCACCTGGATGTGTTCCTCTGTGATCTGCTCTAGGTGACCCTGCTCTGGCAGGGGGGTAGGACTGGATGATCTTTGGAGGTCCCTTCCAGCCCCTAACATTCTCTGATTCTGTGGTTGCCCTCCCTGTACAAACTGAATCTCTTGAATGTCTCCCCCTCCCAATAAAGACTGGGTAAGACCTAGGATAAACTGAAACCCCTGGTCCCCTCCCAGAACAGACATAGCCTCATCCCAGCACACACTGGATCATCTTACAATACAATACAATACAATACAATACACCAGGTTGGAAGAGACCTTCAAGATCATCGCATCCACCTCATACCAATCCAACCTATCAACCAATCCAACCCACCTAAATACAATACAATACAATACAATACAATACAATACAATACAATACAATACAATACAATATAACACAATACAACTCACCTAAACCACTAAACAACTAAACCGTGGCACCAAGCACCCCATCAAGCCTCTTCTTGAACACCTCCAATGAAGGTGACTCCACCACCACCACGGGCAGACCATTGCAATGGGCAATCACTCTCTCGGTATAGAACTTCTTCCTAAGATCCAGTCGAAACCTGCCTTGGCACAGCCTGAGACTATGTCCTCTTGTTCTGGTGCTGCCTGCCTGGGAGAAGAGACCAACCTCTGCCTGGCTACAACCTCCCTTCAGGTAGTTGTAGAGAGCAATAAGGTCACCCCTGAGTCTCCTCCTCTCCAGGCTAAGCAACCCCAGCTCCCTCAGCCTCTCCTCATAGGGTTTGTCTTCCAAACCCCTCACCAACTTCGTTGCCCTTCTCTGGACATGCTCCAGCAAGTCAACATCCTTCCTAAACTGAGGGGCCCAGAACTGGACACAGCACTCAAAGTTTGGCCTAAGCAGTGCAGTGTACAGGGGCAGAATGACCTCCTTGCTCCTGCTGGCCACACTGTTCCTCATGCAGGCCAGGATGCCATTGGCCTTCTTGGCTGCCTGGGCACACTGCAGGCTCATGTTCAGCCTACCATCAAGCAGCACCCCCAGGTCCCTCTCTGCCTGGCCACTCTCCAGGCATTCTGCCCCCAGCCTGTAGCACTGCCTGGGGTTGCTGTGGCCAATGTACAGAACCTGGCATTTGGATGTATTCAATCTCCTGCCCTTGGCCTCTGCCCATCTGTCCAGCCTGTCGAGGTCCCTCTGCAAAGCCTCTCTGCCCTCCAGCAGATCAACTCCTGCCCCCAGCTTGGTGTCGTCCGCAAATTTACTGATGATGGACTCGATGCCCTCATCCAGATCATCAAATAAAGATGTTGAAGAGCATGGGGCCCAGCACTGATCCCTGGGGCACACCACTAGTGCCTGGCCGCCAGCTGGATGTGGCACCATTCACCACCACTCTCTGGGCTCGGCCCTCCAGCCAGTTCCTAACCCAACGCAGTGTGCTCCTGTCCAAGCCATGGGCTGCCAGCTTGGCCAGGAGTTTGCTGTGGGGGACGGTGTCAAAGGCCTTGCTGAGGTCCAGGTAGACCACATCCACAGCCTGCCCCACATCCACCAGGTGGGTCACCTGATCATAGAAGGAGATCAGGTTGGTCAGGCAGGACCTGCCCTTCCTAAAGCCATGCTGGCTAGGCCTGATCCCTTGGCCATCCTGTAAGTGCTGTGTGATCGCACTCAAGATGAGCTGTTCCATAATCTTGCCTGGCACTGAGGTCAGGCTGACTGGCCTATAATTCCCTGGCTCTTCCAACCAGCCCTTCTTGTGGATGGGCACCACGTTGGCAGCTTCCAGTCTTCTGGGACCTCTCCAGTGAGCCAGGACTGGTGAAAAATGATGGAGAGCGGCTTGGCCAGCTCATCTGCCAGCTCTCTCAGCACCCTAGGATGGATCCCATCTGGTCCCATGGCCTTGTGGGGGTTCAAGCGGCTGAGAAGGTCTCTAACAATCCCATCCTGGAACAGAAGAGACTATGCAGCTCCCTGGCTCCTTCTGCCAGCTCTGCAGGCCAGCTGTCTGGAAGACATTCTGTGCTGCTAGTAAAAATTGAGGCAAAGAAGGCTTTAAGTACCTCTGCCTTTTCTTCATCCTTTGTTATAACGTTCCCCTTTGTGCCCACCAAGGAGTGGAAGTTGTCCTTGCCCTTCCTCTTGCTATTAATATATTTATAGAAGGACTTTTTGTTGTCCTTCACAGCAGAGGCCAGTCTGAGCTCCAAATGTGCCTTTGCCTCCCTAATTTTAGTGACACAAAGCACACAGGAAACGTTGATGATGGGAAAGGTCTGCAGCAGTGTGACTTGCTTGGCCATCCTCCTAAGCCTACCTACAAACCAACATGGAACAGCAAGCAGAGAGTAGAGCAGGCAGGAAAATCACAATGGCTGTGACACTAGGGGCGGTGTCCCAGCTGCTGCTGGACACCATCCAAACAGGACTTCCCACCAGCAGTGTTCTTCATCCCTCTTGATCCAGTTTGAGGACTCAATGGATGTCTTCCGTTCCATAGTGGACTCTGAGAAGTCTTTTGTCCTGCTTCTCCTGCTTGTTGTAGCAGGCTGATGGAATCAGGGTGCTGGAGGAGCTGTTGGATTGCAGTGAAATTCTTCCCAGTGGGTGTAGGTTGTACCTAACCATCCAACATGTGAGCAAAGACACATCCTGGTGAGCAGTTATTGGCACAGAGAATTTCCAATCACAGCCAATGATTCCAGAGACATCACACAGACAGAAACTGAACTGATTGCTGGGGTGGTACATCCTCACTGGTCCTGAAGGTCATTGCCACGAGAGCCAACCCTGTCCTTGGACTATCCCTGCCAGGCCAACCCCACAGGACTGCTCCCTGCTGTCTGGAGGGAGCCATCTGAGTCCTGCTAAGGGAGACTGCCTACGGTCTAGCCTACGTTCCATCCCCTCTCCGCTGTCACGGTAGGGAGAAGGTTGTCTCCACCATTCCCATCCAGACCAGACCAGGAGCCAGCCCCGACGAAAGCAGCCTGCTGGAACCTAACCTTGCTGCAAACAAAGGACACAGTGAATCTTCCACCTGCTTCCCACTCACTGATGCTCAGTTCAAAGCACCTGTGCCTAGCAGAGTAACCTCTGATGCATTGTAAGATCTCTGTATACAGTTAAGCAGCTGTCAACGTCCCATCGAGTCTCCACCTCGTGGCCAAGCGGTGGAATTGCAGCCTGAGTTATATTAATAGAAATTAATTCTGCAAATATTCGAATTGAGTCCAAATTGTAAATACTGAACCACTTCTGGGATGTATTTCACAGTCATGCACTAGAATATGGATATGAAATAGTGACTCATTGGTTATTGATAAGTTTAATAATTAATACAAATTAATATTTATATAACTCATATTTCATATTCATAAATTAATAACCTCTTCATCACACCAAGAAATTTAATCTCTTGTCCTGGACCTTGACATTTTGATGGTGGAATGTCCAACCCTTTTGGTGAGCTCATAGGAAGGGAAGTGTCTCCCTCTCTCCCTGCCCAGCCCCCTGCAGTGGGGGAGTCTTACTGGGGTGTGCATTGAAAATACCACACCTCACAATACAGACTGGGCCCCTCCCATCCTCTCTACTCAGTCCCCTGCTCTAACACAGTGGAGCTGAACCCCTCTTGCACCTCACCTCTTATAGCTCATCCCCTCCCCACACCACCCCTCACCCTGACTCTGCCCCCATTGCTCATCTTGGCCCCAGCCTTTACCCTTTGTTAAGCATTGGTCCTTGGACCTTAATCCCAGCCTCAACCTAGCCCCAACACAACTCCTGCCCCTCAGAGCTGGCCCTCACCTGAGCCCTGCCCAGCACTCTCAGCAGGACAGCTGAAGGAAGGAGACTCATTAACTCCTCACTAACCCTTAGAAACTTTCCCACTCATTAGAGTAGCCTTCAGCCATCAATAAAGGAACCACTGAGCTTGGTAGAGTGAAGGGACATAAGGCAGCAGATCCCAGCCCCAGACATCAAAGAGAGAGGTAAGGCTGAGTCTGGAAAACAGGATGGGGTCTCACACACCTGGGCCTCAGTAACAAGATGAGAACAGTCCTGTGGGATTGGCAGAAGACCAACAGGAAAAATACAAAGCGATGACACAGTGACTACAATGTTGACAGAAGGACAGCAGATGGCAGCAAAGAGCAAGGAATGGAAGGATTTTAGCTCTTCAAAGAAGTTTTTATCATTCTAATGCATCTGTATTACTAATACTATATGAGGCATATGGTTAACCTTGTTCAGCACTGTTATCAATTATTATATTTATTCAAATATATTAATACAAATATATTAATTCTTTAATCATATAAAATAATTTAAATCAATGTATTAATATCAAATCTCATCAATGTGTATAAATACCTGAGGGGTGGGTGTCAAGTGGAGGAGGCCAATCTAAAGGTAAGAAGCAACAGGTTCAAGCTTGAACCTAGAAGATTTCACCTCAACATGAGGAGCAACTTCTCTGCAGTGCAGGTGACAGAGCACTAGAACAGGCTGCCCAGAGAGCTTGTGGAGTTTCCTTCTCTGGAGACTTTCAAAAGCCACCTGGGTACACTCCTGTGTGGACTACCCTAAGTGGTCCTGCTTTGGCCGGGGGGTCAGACCTGATGGTCTCTTGAGGTCCCTTCCAACCTCTAATGTGATACTGTGATACCGCCCACACAGGTACAGCTGTTTGGTTGTGGTTAATGTATTTCACAACATGCACATTCAATACAACTTTAACAGTTGAATCAAGCTAGAATCTTTTAAACATTGATTCAGCTTAGGAAAGAGCTAATGCCTCAAGGGCAGTTTACCTGCAAGGGGAATCTATGGCTGCTACAGAGGCGCTGGCACAGAGCTGTACAAAGAGACTTGATAGGAATCAGCCTGTGTGCTCAGGACACTGCCACCTGGGACCTTTCTGGACACTGCAATTATGCTGCAAACCACAGAGTGCAGCCTGCACTAGTGAAACAAAGCAGAGAAGATGGTGTTCAGCAGAGGAGCTGTGCAGAGTGTGAGTGTGGAGGGGAGAAGCAGTCTCCCCCTGGAGCAGAATTGTGAGTAGATAGGCTGCTCTCAGCTCGGGCTGCAGCAGCTTGTTGGGGCTCTGAGTGTTAGCTACTGGCTCACTGGACATGGGGAGCTTGCTGGCTGGGCAAGAGGTTTGCAGTTCTCCAGTGCTCAGGGTGGACAAGTGGTCTCATTCGTCTTGCCACAACTCCAGCAGCTTGCACCAGCACCTCAGGTGTCACAGGTGGAGCAAAGCAACTTTCTGGCTGCAGACTCAGGCAGCAGGCATGCAGAGGCTGCCTCGAGTCCAGCAGCATTCACCCGCTGCAGCTACAGCGTGTTCCGGGTTCATATGGACAAAATAGGCTCTGGGGAACCCAGGGCTTCTTGGTAGAACAAGGGAGAGTTGTTTACCCTCCTGGCTTGGATTAATAAGGTGCTGAAGACAATAATGGCCAATGGCAGAAGAGAAAGAAAGAGAGGAACAAGAGAGTTCAGCCTAGAGAATAAAGTTTGCCCCACCCATGGGAAGCTGCACAGGGAGCCCATAAGTGTGGCAGCTGGCCAGGCACAGCTGCAAAAGTGCACTTTGTTTCCCTTGACCACAGGACCTGCCTAGACAAGCCTGGGCCTGTCCAGCTTTGCACACTTGCCAGCACCTGCCCTTGGTCTAGTTTTGTGCTGAGCACCCCAGCTCCACGGGGAGGGGGTGCAAGGGGGTTTGTGTTTGGGCATGTTCAGACTTGTGCCTCCAGGACAAGCACGTGTAAGCTTTGGAGTGATCCATTCCGTGTCCATGCAGGTTATTAAAGGATCCTGTTCAATGGCCATGAGTTGTTTTGATTTCCTCACTTGACCTTCAAGACTCTCCCAGGACCCCTTAAGGACACCTCCCTGAACTGAGCACATGGCTCCAGCCCTGGCCCTGGGGAATAATGCCCCCAAAAGTGGCCTTTGGGAAAGAAATGTCCAAGGAAAACCAACCAAAGACAATACTTTATTAGGGTTGGGGTTTCCATTCTAATGAGGCATTATCCTTGGGATGAGGTTTTCCTTTTACCTCTAGGAAACCAAAGTGTTGAGGAACAAAGAGCCAAATCCCAACCCAGCTGCAGTCTTGCTGCCAGCTGTGCTGACTCAGCACTGTCATTCCTCTCCTCAGCACTGGCTGGTGCAGAGAAGGGCAGGGGCACATTTGCTTCTGAGGAAGGAAGGTGTAAAAGAGGAGACTGCAGTTCAAGGTGCTGGAGAAGGTCCCCCCCAGGGGGGGTCACGTATGGCCTGGCAGTGCCGGGGTCGGTGTATTGCTGTGTCCCCTGGGGCACGCTGGTCACCGGTGTGGGGGTGACAATGCCAGGTGAAGGAGAAGCTGCGGATGAAGCCCTTGCTGCAGCCGGCGCAGGTAAAGCGCTGGCACCGGTGTGGGTGCAGCGGTGCTGGCTGAGGGTGGCCATCTGAGTGCAGCTCTTGCCTCAGGCAGCTCAGAGGTGCAGCTGCTTCTGGCTGTGGACGCAGCAGTGCCAGATGAGGTTGGAGCTGAGGCTGAACCTGTTGCCGTAGTCACCATTGACAGAGGGCTGGGCACTGGGCTGGGGGCGGTGGGGCTTTACCAGCTCCAAGCTGGGTGGGAAGGAAGCTCTGCCCACCCTTAGGGCACTAATGTGGCTGCTTGGGTGGCACAGAGGGGCTGATATGGGTTTGCACTCTTCCTCCTGTTCATCTTCTTCCTCCTTCTCTTTATACTTCTCCTACTCCATATCATCCTCCTCTTCTTCTACATCATCCCCTTTGTCCTCCACATAATTATTGTCATCCTCCTCCTAATCCTCATACACTTCATCCTTGCTGTCCTCATTCATGTCTCCATCAACCTCTTCTACTATTCCTCAAGGCAGAGCTTTGATTCCTCCAAACTATTCTATATCTATTTTTTCAACTCCAGATCTAGTCCAGGCCTTCTGGGAGGCCATGCTGCTGAGAGGAATGGTCACCCCTGTGCTCTTGAGCAAATCCTTGGGGACCAAGTGACTGAGAAGTAAGGACCCTGTGTGTGACTCCTTGCAATGGAGGGATCAGAGCCCTAACTCCTGTGCTGAGTCCCCTGGTTGTAGAGCTGATGGGGCTGACAACCCCAGGACGTAGCCATCCCAACCATCCCCCTCTGGCCATGCAACTGAGACCTGACCACCTGGGGCTCAGGCAGTTGAACTCCTAAATTCCATCACAGCCAATGACCCTCAAAGCTCCACAAGTAGTGAAGTGTGGTTTGGGAGGAGTGTCTTGAGAGGGTTGGGAGGTGCTCAGGAGTCAGCTGGAGCCTGGGATCTTGCTGCTGTGCCAAAGTTGGGTTCTTTACCTTCTGGCCTGTTCCAAGGAGCAGATCTGCAAACTTTGCTCCTCCCCAGCACAAAGGAGCAGGGCTGATGGAGAGAAGAGAAGGATATGATTCCAGGCAGAGAGAAGCAAGGGTTCAGAGGAGAGGACTGACCTGCAAGGAATGGCTCAGCCCTGACCAGGGCTCTCCCAGCCTTGCATTTCCCTCCCTATGGCTTGGGGGTTTGTCAGCTCCTGCCAGCTCAGTGCATCTGTGCTTGGACCACAGCCAACAGGGAGCTGATAGAAAACTTGGAGGTCAAATCTTCAGGGTCTGTGCAGTGCAAGTGGCAAAAGATCCCAGGATGATTCAGCATCCAAGGTCTCCAGATCAGAGAAACTCCTGATGAAAGTCAATGCTCTCCACCTCTCAAAACAGTGACCCTAAAGCCAGAGCCTTGGAGCTCTCCTGGATCACAGCAGCTGTGTCCAGCATCTCCTTTAGACAGACATCTCTCAGGCACAACCTGCACCAAGGGCCAGCACCAAGTCAGACTTCTCCAGGCTCAGTTCTCCTCCTCTGAGAATGTTGAAGCTTTGTGAGGGTTTGCCCTGAGCTGCAGCAGAAGAAAACTGAACTCCAGGCAGCCTCTCTGCCAGCAACCTCTCCACCTCTCTGTGTCTTTGGACAGGCACCTTTGCTGTCACCATGATCAAGGCTCTATCTTGCACTGGAGGCAGCCAGCTCTGTCCCTGTGTCTGTGTGCTTGGTGCTTCTCTCCAGGCACAGCCATAGAAAGAGATTTGAATTCAGGATTCCTTGCAGCCAGTCAGGGTCAGCTTGCCCTTACCCATGTCCTTCAGAGGCTTGGATTAGAACACATTCTGCTGAACCACCTTGGGGATTGCACATTGGTTCCTGAGAAGGGCTGCTAGGATCCAACCTTTTCCTCTGCTTCTCACTCTCAAGAGCTCTTGACTGGCTGAGAAATCACAGCCATGGCACAACTTGTTGGCTTTGCCTCATCCTTGTGGACAGGCAAGCTGCTGAGAGACAGCTTGTGCTGAGCAGATGGGTCCAGAGACCTTGGATTGCTGAGGGAACTTTCTCAGCCTTTGCTTTGCTTCCAAAGAGCAACAATTCTTCTGTGTCTGTGTGCAGGCAGTTCTCTAAGGAGAGCAGGGGGCAGCTGGTGCCATGGAGCTGTGAGCTCCAGCTGCAGAGAGCAGTGGAGAAGTCTGATGCAAGGAGCAGAGATGGAAGGCCCAGGTGGACAGGGACAGCAATGGGGAGGTTGGGGAGGGTGAGGAGCAAAGCTGTTCACTCATTGTTAGCCCTGAAAGGACAGCTTCTCCTCCCAGTCCAGACCTCCTGAGCAGACAGCCTGCATCATTCTAGCTTGGTGGATGCTGCTGTCACCTCTGCCCTCATCTGAGAAAGAATCAAATAGATTGCCATCAAAACCTGAGCTTTGTGAGGTGCACTTTGAAATCTGCAAGTAAACAACAAAGACACAAAGAGCTCCTCAGGGCACTTGGGGATCATTCCATGAACCTCAGGTACTGAGAGAAGAGTGAAGAAACTGTGCAAGAAGCAAGAAGCAAAAGACAAAGTCCCTTGAAGCACTGATTGGCCCCACTGAGGCTTGTTACTGCCAAAGCCTCCCCAGGGACTGGTTAGAGCAGCTCAGGGGAGGCTGTGATTGCAGCAGGCAAAGGCAAAGTGCAGGAGAGCAAACTCTGGCTCTGGGTTCTGCAGCACAAAGGCCAAGGCCTGAGCACAGCCCCTGGGCAGGCAGCTCCTGTCCCTCATGTGTGGGTCAAGGCTCTTCAGGTGCAGTGGGGGTGGGGTGTGTGTTTCATGGCAGCATAGCAGGGCCTAGGTTGGAAGGGACCTCAGAGCTCATCTGCTCCAACCTCCCTGCCATAGGCAAGGATGCCTCTCCTATAGACTCAGCTGCTCAAGGCCTCATCCAGCCTGGCCTTCAACACCCTCAGGAGAGGGCATCCTACCTGGGCAGCCTATTCCAGAGTGCCACAACCCTCATACTGAAGAACTTCTTCCTAAGACCCAGTCTAAACCTCCTTTTCCTCACCTTCCAACCTTTCCCTCCTGCCCTGTCACCAGACACCCTCATGAAAAGTCCCTCTCCAGCCTTCCTTTAGCATCCCTGTCGGGTTTGTGATGCTGAGTGGAGGACAAGGGCCTGACAGTCCCCAGCCTTCCTGGGGCTGTGGAAAGAGGCAGTGAGACCCTCCCAGTGCCTTAGGACAACAGCTCCTCACAGGCCTTGGGGGCAGAGAATTGCCACTGCCATTGCCCTTGGCCAGCTCTCCCACAGCTTTGTCCTGCACTGTCTCACAGCTGCTTCTGCTGCCCTGCAGGCTGCAGACAGTCCTCTCACTTCCCCACCTTGGCCTTCCCATGCCTTCACTGACACCTGCCCACACTCACCCTCTGCTCCCTGGGACACAAAGAGAAGGGCTGATCCCAGACTCCTTCTGGTGATCTTCCCAGGCCACAGCACTACCCTTTGAGAGAGGTTTCCTGCTCCTCATGGCCAGGCTGCACCTGCCAGGCTGCACCATCTGGCAGTGTTCCTCTCTCCTGCTCTTGCCTACCTCAGCAGGAGCTCCCAAGGCTGCTGGCCTTGTAGTTTCTTGGCTGGACAGCACCAAGCCCTGTGCCTGCTGCTGTCCCATCAGGTACTCAGGCAGCAGAGACACAGCAACCAACCCATCAGCCCCTTCCTGCAGTCAGCCCAGGCCCTTTGGCAGAGGCCATCTGACAGATCACTCTGCCCATCTGCCAGCCATGAGCCCAGGGCTGCCCTAGCAGCTCCTGCAGACACACCTGACCTCACAGTCCCTTTCCCTGCTGTGTTCCTGCTGTTGGCCAATCCTCTCAGGAGGCAGAAGTGGCCTCACCTCCCCTTTCCCAGTCCTTGGCTTCCTACTGAATGGTGAGTTCCTGAGACACAGCTGAGCACAGGATTGCACCCTCAGCCCTCAGCCTCCTTGTGGCCAGAGCCTGAGCAGATCCAAGTTTCACCAGATCCATCTGGCAGATTTCCTACCAAGGCTTTGAGTGGAGGAGCTGCTGGCTCTGTCCTGCTGCAGTTGTGGAGGAGACTCCTGCACATCCTCTTGTCCAATGATCCTGCTCAGGGCAGGGGTAAGCAGATGAGGTCCCTCAAGGGCTCTGCCCAGTTTGGCTTCATCTCCAGAGGGGCTGCAAAGGCCCTGGCTCAGATGGTGCAGGGAGTTCATGAAGAGTTTGCACACTGCTGGCCCAAGGGCTTGCCCTGAGGGATGCCACTGGCAAGTGTCTGCCAGGAGGACTCTCCACTGGTGACATTTGGGCTTCCTCTACCCCCCAGCCACCACTCATCCATTTCTGCACTCCAGCTCTCAGCAGTCTGGCTCTAAAGAGACTATGGGGGACCATGGCAAATCCCTGGCTAAGGTCCAGGCACAAAACATCCCCTTCTTGCCCCTACCCATATGGCTTCAGCACTACCTCTCTTGTGCTGCAAGGGCCTGCAAATGGCTGCAGAGGTGTTTGAGCCTTCACCTTCCCAGGGACTGTGCTGAGGGTGACCAGCCTGCAATGTTCCCCACCCTCCTGTTTGGTGTTCTTGATGAGGCCTTTTCCAAGGAGCCCAGAACCTCTGGGATGGCTCTGTGCACATCTCAGGGCACAGTCCAGCAAGGCTGATGTGAGCAGACAGAGCCTGCCCAAGCCATCTGAGATGAATCTGCCTGGGCCAGTAGGGTTTGTTCTGGAGTGACACACAGCAATGTCCCAGCTCTGCCAGGTGTCCACATCTGAGCTGGCCTCAGGACCCTAATGGAGTGTGGGATGTTCAGAGACAGAGTCTTTCCCCATCACTCACACAGGCCCTGCCCTGCAGCACTCAGAGAGTCTCCCTGGCCTCCTGCTGCCCCTGCCAGAGGCTGGGAGGCTCCTCACACCTCCAGTGCCCTGGTACCTCAGCAATAGCTGATGGTGTTTGCTCACTCAGGTTCACCTCAGCTCATCTGCTGACATCTCATCTGCACAATGCAAACAGGCTCTGCTGACCTCCTGAGGCCATGTCCTCCTGTGGAGGGACAAAGAGTCTCTCCAAGCTGAGGTGTGAGGCTGCTGCTGGAAACTGTGGTTGTGAAGTGTGGGTGACTGCCCTGGGACAGCTTCCCCAGGGTGTCCAGTGAACACAGACACAGTCCAGAGCCTTCTCTGCTGATCCTTCAGGTCACTTGCAGGAGGCCTGGCTGTGTGAGGACACTGCTGTGTGCCCCAGCCCTGCACACTCACACACTTTAGCTGTTCCCTGCTCTTTGCATCTGTTGGACAATTTCTTGGGCCTGCTCTTGAAGGAAACTTTGGAAGGAGACCTAAGGCTTCAGACACTGCCCCAAGCAGATCACCTGTCTGGGTGCAACTGCTCTTGTGGAGGCCATCTGAGCCAAAGAGTTCCCATGGCCTGTGTCTGCCTGTGGTCATGGGACTGCCACACAGCAGGATGGTGCCCAAGCCGCCAGAGCACTCAGGCCTTGCCCCAACACAGGGTGCAGCGGAGAGTGTGGAAGTGGAAAGAGAACAGCCCTGGAAAAACAAGTGTGGGCAGGACCCTATCAGAGCAGTCCTGGCTTTGGAGCACAGGGCATGAACGGTGCTCTGGATTCCCTGGGGTTCACAGGGCACAGGGCAGGGGAATCAGCAACTCCTCTCCTGCAGTGGCAGGGTCATGCAGGCTTGTTGCTAAGCATTGCTCCTGCTTTCTGAGCTGACACACATAGGGTTGTGCAGCTCCTCAGTCTGCTGCTTCAGGCTGAGGCAGATGTTTGCACTGACTCAGCTAAGTCCCTTCCTTGGCAGCAGGGCAGATCTTACCCTCAGGGGTCCAGTCCTCTTGAAGGCATGTTGGGCTCTTCCAACTGGTGAGGCTGGCAATGCTATGCTGCAGCTTCTCAGGCTCAATGAAGGTCTCTCCTCAGGAGATACTCTCAGGGCTGAGGCTCAACAGGCTGCCTGGCTGCTGGCTTCTCCTCGATCGTGCAGAGGCCACTAGTTTGCTTGCATATATGAGACAGACTTAATAGCAATGAGCTCAGTGGCAGAGGCTATGGCATGAGCTCAGTCTCCAGCAAGGAGAGAGAACACAGTGAAAGAGGGCAACATATTTACAAGCTGGGGCAATACTGATAGGTTCCTGGAGGCTGGATGTGGCCAATGGGCACTCTCGTAAACAACCGGCTGCAGCCTATGGGAGGCATGAAGCTGGAATTATGCCATGCTGGGCATCAGCACCAGCATCCCATGCCATGGGGGTGTGCAGGGGTCTGTGCCACCTGGGCCTTTGTTCCCCTCATGGAAGGAGGGGGAGCTTGTCCATGTGCTGGGACAGGTTTCAATATCTGGGCATAACTCTGGGCATAATGTGCCTTCCCCACATAAGGGTATGGAGTGAGGGGGAGATCATCCTGGTTTCAGCCTTGATGGAGTAAATTTTCTTCACAGCAGCTCCTCTGGTGCTGTGGTTTGGATTTGTGACCAAGCCAGTGCTGAGAGCAGACTCTGTCCTCACTGCATGGATCAGTTGGGCAGACACCAGTGGCAACTCCATGGAGATGTACACCACTTGCCCACTCCTCTCTTCCTCCTCCTTGCAGTAAGGACACTCACCAGGGCCCAAGCACAAGCTCCTGGGGACCAGGTGCTGCTGAGATCCACTGGAAGTGCTGAAACCCCACAGAACAAGGCAGGCTAAGCTCTCTCTTAGTTTCCCTGGAAATGAAAGGTACAGCAAAGCTGCCTGGGGCTGGGGCAGCTCTCCTCAGGTGGCTCAACTGCAATCCATGGCAGAAGAGCAAATGCAGACTGGATGCAGGGAGTCAATGGATCTACTCACCAGGAACCAAATGAAAGGAGAATCTTCTACATCCATTCTACCAACCCAGAGCACAAAGATTGTAACACAACAGCCCAACCAGGTTCAGGTTGTTGGTGTAACTTCCCCATGACCAAACCCATCATTGGGTTTTGTACTTGGGGTTCCATGGACAGTCCTAAAAACAAACCCCATGCACCCCACAGGACACCATGTACATGGATCCTGACATAGGCTGGGCAGGGACTGGCTTGAGAACAGCCAGGAAGAAAAGGCCTTGGGGGTGCTGGTGGAGGAGAAGCTCAAGAGGAGCCAGCAGTGAGCACTTGCAGCCCAGAGAGACAACCAGAGCCTGGGCTGCAGCCTGTAGATCCATGGTGATCAATGACTTAGTTTGCAATAGAACCAATCAATGGGAACCCAAAAAGGGAGTGGTAATGAAATGTTGAGATGGCCTTCATGTCTGTGTGAGGGCCTGGAGGTGTTGACATGTGCAACCAAACCATATGAGAAAGGCTGGGAGTGAAAAAGAACCAAGTGCTGCATCCTTGAAGCAGCTGGGAAAGGCAAGTGGGGAGAAGAGCCCCTGTTCAGATCCAGATGCAACAGTGAGCTGAGTGGGGATAGGCTGTGGGAAAGGGGAGTTGTAACATTCACCTCTGCCTGAAGAAGGAGCCACAGGCTCTGCAGGTCTGGGCCCCTTGGCTCCCCTTGCAGCCCTGGTCCTGCTCTCAACTGCTCTGTTAGTTTGTATCTCAGCTCATGGTGCTGGAACCAGCTGGGCCTGCACCACAATATTTGTCACAGCTCTGGAACACCACCACAGCAATCAGTTCAGTTTCTGTCTGTGTGATGCCTCTGGAATCATTGGCTGTGATGGGAAATTCTCTGTGCCAATAACTGCTCACCAGGATGTGTCTTTGCTCACATGTTGTATGGTTAGCTACAACCTACACCCACTGGGAAGAATTTCACTGCAATCCAACAACTCCTCCAGCACCCTGATTCCATCAGCCTGCTGCAACCACCAGGAGAAGCAGGACAAAAGACTCTGCCCAGAGTCCACCCTGACACTGAAGAAATCTATTGAGTGCTAAAAGTAACCAAGAGGAGTGGAGAACACTGCTGGTGGGAAGTGCTGTTTGGATGGTGTCCAGCAGCAGCTGGGACACTGCCCCTGGTGGCACAGCCACTGTGATTTTCCTGCCTGCTCTGCTCTCTGCTTGCTGTTCCACATTGGTTTGCAGTTAGAGTTAGGAGGATGGCCAAGCAAGTCACACTGCTGCAGACATTTCCCATCATCAATGTTTCCTGGGTGCTTTGTGTCACTGAATGGCATTGCAGAAGACTTTGGAGGCTAAGGAACCACCAAATGTCCTTCCCATTCTGATTGGATGATGACATTCTCTGATGAGAGGCACAGAGACAGGAGGCAACCACACAGCCACTCTCTGGCTGAGAGAGATGCACTCAAGTCACAGAGCAGATTGTGGTGGCACAGTCCCCCTGTCACTGGGAGCCTACTCAAGACCTGATGTGATTCTCCCCTCCCCCTTTCCTAGGCCATGAACTAGCCCAGGGTAAGGCAGGTATGGATCAGGACAGAGAGAAATAGAGCCCTGAGAGGTGTCCTTGGTGTGCTGCACCCTCCTGCAAGTGCAGATGTCCTGGTGAGACAGCCTGGGTCAGGGTCACTTGGGGAATTATCATCTCTGCTCTGAGCTGAAAGCTAACAGAATATTCTCCCTTTGATAGGAAATAAATACTAAAGGAGCTTTGTGAGGAGCACTTTGAAACCTTGAAGAAAACTACAGAGACACAAAGAGCTCTTAGGGCACTTGGGGATCATTGCCTGAGCCTCACACACTGAGAGGAGACTGAAGGAATCTGCTCAAGAAGTCAGAAGCAGAACAAAAATTCCTTCAAGTATCAATTGGCCTCACTGAGGGCCATGAGCAACAAAGCCTCCCAGGGGTGCTTAGAGAAGCTCCATGGAGGCCATGATTGAAGGCAGACAAAGGCAAAGTGCAGCCGAACAAGCCCTGGCCTTGGTTTAGGAAAGAGAAAGGCCAAGCTCTGAGGCTCAGGCCTTGGAAAGGCAGATCCTGAGAGCCTCCAACTAAACCTTCATCTCAGCAGCCATGGTGGCAGAAGCTGCTGCCAGAAGGAACAGGATCAAGACCTTGTCCCTCTTGAGCCTTGCAGCCCTGCCAGAGCCCTTGGCCATCCCTCCTGCAGGCTGTGCTACACTGTCCCATGCCTGCAGCTCTTTCCCTTCAGGCTGCTGACATCCATCTGGCTTCCCCAGCCAGCTCTCCCCCTGACATTTCCACACCTTCCCTCAGGCCTCTCCACTCTTGCTGCCTGTTCCTTGACACACAAAGGATCTCCAGACTCCTTCTGGGTCACCTCTTGCACCACAGCTCTACACTCTGAGTGACATTTCTTTGTCCTGGCCTCCAGTCTGAACCTTTCAGTTGCACTTTCTGAAGGCTTCCTTCTGTGTCCACAAGCAAGAAGAGCTCCATCAGCTGAACCCCCCTTCAAGCAGGTGCACATCACCCTTGAGCCTTCATTTCCCCAGGCTAAAGAAGCTCAGCAGCTTCAGGTGCTAGATAGAGACTCCAAACTCCATCCAGGCAGATCTCCTCTGGAGCTTCTCCAGTACCTCTCCATTCCTCCAGACTAAGGAACTCCACAGCCAGACACCAATGTTGCAGATGTGGTCACAGCAGTGCTGAGTGCAGGGGAGGACAACCTCTGTGTCTGGGTGGCCACACTCCTCCTGCCACAGCCCAGCTGCACTTGGCCTTCTGCACTCTGCTCAACCTCTGCTCCATCCCAGGCCATTGACAATGGTCCCAGCCAGAGGCCTTTCTGCCTGGGCACAGAGCAGAACCTCCAGCTCCAAAGCAACAGCCAAGACACCTCCCTGCTGCTGCCTCTCAGCTTGGCAGGCACAAGGGATGACACAGTCCCCAGCTCAGCCCTGGGCCTGCTGCTGGCCAATGACACAGAGGGATTGGAGTTTGCAGTGACCTCACACTCCCCTCCTGGCCATGTGGCTCCTCCTGCCCTAGGAGCTTCTCAGCCATCCCTCATGTCCCAGTGCTGCCCCAAGGCCTCAGCCTTCTTCTGGCCTGGCAGCTCAGCAGCCACAAGAAACCTCTGCAGGGCCTTCCAAGGCAGGTCCCTGCTGCTGCCTCTCAGCTTCTCCAGCAGCCACAGCCAAGCCCTGTCCCTGCTGCTGTCCCCTCAGGCCCTCAGGTGGCAGGGAGGTGACAACCCAGCTCCAAGGCTCTTCCTGCAGGGGCCACCAGGTGCTTAGGGACAGGGAGTCACACAAGTCCCTTGCCCACCAGAGGCCTTCTGCTGCCTGCTGGGGACTCTGGTAGCTTGGAGGCCAAAAGCACAGAGCCCAGGCAGGAGTCAGGGGCTGCCCTCTCAGCTGCTGCAGCAAGAAGTGACCTCCCAGTCCCTTTCCTGCCCTCTCCTTGCTGCTGCCCTATCAGCTGCTGAGCCAGCAGTGACCTCCCAGCCCCTGTTCAGCCTTGTGGCTGCTGCTGTGCAGGACACCCTGAGGCACAGCTGAGCCTCCCATGGCATTGCCACCTCTCTGCTCCTGGTTTCCATGAGCTTCTAAGCCACAGGCCACCTCCTGTTCCTCTTCCTCTGGCAGCTCCCAGCCCCTGTCCTGTGCCTGGTGCCAAGCAGGGTCAGTCGGGGTGGGAGGGGATGCAGGTGAGGGTCAGAGCACAGGAAGTCTGAATTGGGAGCCTCACCTTGAATATCTCCAGGAAGAGGCCTCAATCACCTCCCTTGGCCACCTGTTCCAGTGTTCCACCACCCTCACAGTGAAGAGCTCTTCCTCATAGCCAGACTGAATCTACTTTTCTGTAGTTTGATGCCATTGCCTCTCATCCTGTCCCTGCAGGCCCCTGCAAACAGTCTCTCTCCATCCTTCTTTTATCCCTGTTCAGGTACTAGAAGGCTGCTACAAGGTCTCCCCAGAGCCTCCACTTCTCCAGGCTGCACACCCCCCAGTTCCCTCAGCCTGTCCTCATAGCAGAGCTGCTGCAAGCCCCTGATCATTTCTGTGGCCCTCCTGTGGATGTGCTCATCAGCTCCATGTCCTTCCTGTGTTGAGGGCTTCAGGGGAGGTCTCACCAGAGCAAAGTGGTAGGGTCCTCACTGCCCATCTCTGGCCATGCTGCTTAGCATACAGCCCAGGCTCCCTGTGACCTTCAATGCTGCAAACTCATACTACCTGCTCCTGGCCAGCTTCTCCCCCACCAGCACCCCCAAGACCTTCTCCTCAGGGCTGCTTTCTAACACCTCCTCTCCCAGCCTGTATTGATAGTGAGGATTGTTCCAGCCCAGCTGCAGGACCCTGCTCTTGCTTGTAATCCAGCTTGTACTGGGATGAGGACGGATCTCTACTGGGAGAGGTTAAAGGAACCATGTTTGGGATGAGTCTATACTGGAAGGGGGTCAGGGTATACAGGTTGGACTCTGAGTAGGTGCAGCATGTAAAGGGAGGGGGTTGGGGTATGAAGGCAGGAGGAGACCTCCTGTTCTGATGGCAGTGCTGCTCTGGAACACAGCTCTGTCCCACAAGCAGCCCTGGACTCTCCCTGCCTGCAGTCCCAGCACTGCCACCCAGCAGCACAGTGCCCAAGCTGCCAGAGCACTCAGGCCCTGCCCCAGCACAGAGGCTCAGCAGGAGAGGGTGGAAGGGCAGAAAGAGCAGCTGAGGACAGCCCAAGCTGTGGGGCTGCCTGGCACTGCTGCTGTGCTGGGACTCTGCCCCTCCACCTCTGCACACAGGCACTGCCCTGCAGCTCCACAGAAGCCTGGCAGGAAGCAACTCAGAGAAACAACTCCCTGCAGGGTCCTTTCTTGTGTTGAACACCCAGGGAGCACAGCTCCTCATGTCTGCAGCCTCTGGGTCACAGCAGACAGGACAACACTGAACCAGAAATGATCTGAAGGAAGACATTTGTGTGGGAACAACACTCTCCCAAGGAGAACAGCCCCAGCAGAAGCCAGAACTCAAGCAGCCAGGCTGGGCCTGCACTGAGTGACATCAGAACTGCTCTGCAGGAGAAGACAAAGAGTTTATTGCTTCTGAAAGCATCCAGGATCAGTTGGCTCAGGGCAGCCTTCAGCTCCTGGTTCCTCAGGCTGTAGATGAGAGGGTTCACTGCTGGAGGCACCACTGAGTACAGAACTGACACCACCAGGTCCAGGGATGGGGAGGAGATGGAGGAGGGCTTCAGGTAGGCAAAGAAGGCAGTGGTGATAAACAGGGAGACCACAGCCAGGTGAGGGAGGCAGGTGGCAAAGGCTTTGTGGCGTCCCTGCTGAGAGGGGATCCTCAGCACTGCCCTGAAGATCTGCACATAGACACCACAATCAATACAAAACAGACAAATACTAAACAGGCACTGGCCACAATAAGCCAAATCTCCCTGAGGTAGGATGTGGAGCAGGAGAGCTTGAGGATCTGGGGATCTCACAGAAGAACTGCTCAACAGCATTGCCCTGGCAGAGGGGCAGGGAAAATGTATTGGCTGTGTGCAGAAGAGCATAGAGAAGCCACAGGCCCAGGCAGCTGCAGCTAGGTGGAGACAAACTCTGCTGCCCAGGAGGGTCTCATAGTGCAGGGGTCTGCAGATGGCAACGTAGCGATCGTAGGACATGGTGGTGAGAGAAAATACTCTGCTCAATTAGGAATACAAAAGAAGAGCTGGAGAACACATCCTGCATAGGAATGTCCCTGGTGTCCCTCAGGGAATTGGCCATGGATTTTGGCACAGTGTGGAGATGGCACCCAGGTCAAGGGGCGAGGTTGAGGAGGAAGAAGTACATGGGGGGTGTGGAGGTGGTGGTGCCAGGCTATGGTGGTGATGATGAGGCCATTGCCCAGCAGGCAGCCAGGTAGATGCCAGGAAGAGGCAGAGTGCAGGAGCTGCAGCTGCCTTGCCTGGGAATGGCAGGAGGAGGAAGTGGGTGATGGAGCTGCTGTTGGCCATCTGCTGCCTCTGGCCATGGAGACCTGTGCAAGGAGGGAAAGGCAGTGACAAGTTAGGGCACACTTCTCTCAGCCTCCTTGTAACCCCTGTCCTGAACTGCATGAGGAATGGATCAGCTCAGTCCCATCACTTCCAACCCATGACAGAGTTCATCACAGCTTCAAATGCAGCAGGGACCCAGAATTGCCATGAAGATTCCTCTGAGTCAGAACAGAAAGTGACCAACAGCCCAATCCCAGAGGACAAGAGTCCCATTGTGGTGGGTTGAAATTTCCCCCAGCATTAGCTTTGCCAGAGCAGCTCAGTCAGAAGCAAATGAAGCTGTATTGACAAGCAAGAGCTACACTCTACATGAATGCAATGAACAGGTACAGAACATCCAGGAGTGACAATATGAGACAGGTATTTACAATTAGCAAATCACATGAAACCCCCCTGGTCAGAGACCAGGGAAGCTTGTCCTCTGCCCCTATCCCCTACCCCCCTGTTCCAAGAGAGAAAGGAGGAGTGGAGAGAGAACAAAAAGCAGTGGGTCAGA
>JAAWVA010000030.1:4001283-4105673 GCA_015227895.2 Colaptes auratus | reverse complement strand
GTCATCACCTTTCTAATCACTCTCTGCTTTTCTTTTCTGGCTGAATGATGTTGGAGCTGCTGTGCTCCTTGTTGGTTAAACAAAATGAAAACTTTCAGTAACATTTATTTTTTCCTGAGGTCCTACCTCCAAGAATTTCTAGAGCTTCAGGGACGATCTCTGTGCAGAGGCAGAGGGACAATGAGTCCCAGCACAGCAGCACTGCCAGGGAGCAGCAGTCCTTGCTGGACCTCTGGTCCTAGACAAACTGCTCCTCATTCCAGTACAAACTGATCCTCTGGCTCTCTCCCACACCAACTCCATCCATCACAGGACAAATTTCATATACCCTGCCTCCTCCCACTACACTGTGGCCACCTCACAGTGCAAACTGGAGACCCTGATCCCAACCCCCCAGAGACTGGGCCCCATCTCAGTCCAGGATGGTCCCTTTAAGCTTCCACATACAAACCTGGTCTACTCCCAAAATAAACTGATCCTCCTGATGTCATCCCAGCACAGCTTGAGAGACAGCCCAGACAAACTGGTCCCCTGTTCCTGTCCCAGTATCAACTGAATCTCACCCCGTTCAGAGAGGATATTTTGAACCCACTCCCAGTTCAGGCTGTGTCCCTTTCCCAGTAAAAACTACATAATCTGACTGCTCGCTCCCAGTACAGCTGTGGCCTCCTCCCAGAACAAACTGCATCACCTTGCCCTCTCCCACTACTGCCTCTGTCCTATCCCAGTCCAAAATGCATCTCCAGGCCCCTGCAGCAACTGACTGCATCCATTCCAGTACAAACTGTTCACCTTCTTGCCCTCCCAGTACTGTCTGAGCCTGTCTTGTCCAAACAGAGAGCCTTTAACACTTCCAAGTGCACATTAGGCCTTCTCCCAAAATAGGCTGGATTCATTTATCCCCTCCCAGTATAGGTCTGTTTTTGTAAACCACTCCCTTGGTTCCCTCACTAAGTCAGACCAGACCCGTCCAGTACAATTGGGATCCCCTGGCTCCATTCCAGTACAGTCTGGCCCTTATTCCATTACAATCTTGATCCGTTTAAGCCCCTGCCAGTACAGACCTAGCCCAGTCTCAGTACAAACTGCATCTCCTGACTGCCCCCACCCCTGCAGGGATGTGTCTTGTCCCATCAGTAACAGGATCATTTGAATATCTCCCAGTACAGTCTGAGGCCCATCCCAGTACAAAGCACATCCCTGACTCCAACCCAGTGCAGACTGGGCCCCATCTGGAACAGGCTGCCCAGGGCAGCTGTGGAGTCTCCTTCTCTGGAGATACTCAAGGCCCACCTGGATGTTTTCCTCTGTGATCTGCTCTAGGTGACCCTGCTCTGGCAGGGGGGTAGGACTGGATGATCTTTGGAGGTCCCTTCCAGCCCCTAACATTCTCTGATTCTGTGGTTGCCCTCCCTGTACAAACTGAATCTCTTGAATGTCTCCCCCTCCCAATAAAGACTGGGTAAGACCTAGGATAAACTGAAACCCCTGGTCCCCTCCCAGAACAGACATAGCCTCATCCCAGCACACACTGATCATCTTAAATACAATACAATACAATACAATACAATACACCAGGTTGGAAGAGACCTTCAAGATCATCGCACCAACCTATCACCAATCAACCTATCAACCAATCCAACCCACCTAAATACCATACAATACAATACAATACAATCAATACATACAATACAATACAATACAATTACACAATACACTCACCTAAACCACTAAACACTAACCGTGGCACCAGCACCCATCAGCCTCTTCTTGAACACCTCCAATGAAGGTGACTCCACCACCACCACGGGCAGACCATTGCAATGGGCAATCACTCTCTCGGTATAGAACTTCTTCCTAAGATCCAGTCGAAACCTGCCTTGGCACAGCCTGAGACTATGTCCTCTTGTCTGGTGCTGCCTGCCTGGAGAAGAGACCAACCTCTGCCTGGCTACAACCTCCCTTCAGGTAGTTGTAGAGAGCAATAAGGTCACCCCTGAGTCTCCTCCTCTCCAGGCTAAGCAACCCCAGCTCCCTCAGCCTCTCCTCATGGGTTTGTCTTCCAAACCCCTCACCAACTTCGTTGCCCTTCTCTGGACATGCTCCAGCAAGTCAACCATCCTCTAAACTGAGGGGCCCAGAACTGGACACAGCACTCAAAGTTTGGCCTAGCATGCAGTGTACAGGGCAGAATGACCTCCTTGCTCCTGCTGGCCACACTGTTCTCATGCAGGCCAGGATGCCATTGGCCTTCTTGGCTGCCTGGGCACACTGCAGGCTCAATGTTCAGCCTACCATCAAGCAGCACCCCCAGTCCCTCTCTGCTGGCCACTCTCCAGGCATTCTGCCCCCAGCCTGTAGCACTGCCTGGGGTTGCTGTGGCCAATGTACAGAACCTGGCATTTGGATGTATTCAATCTCCTGCCCTTGGCCTCTGCCCATCTGTCCAGCCTGTCGAGGTCCCTCTGCAAAGCCTCTCTGCCCTCCAGCAGATCAACTCCTGCCCCCAGCTTGGTGTCGTCCGCAAATTACTGATGATGGACTCGATGCCCTCATCCAGATCATCATAAAGATGTTGAAGAGCATGGGGCCCAGCACTGATCCCTGGGCCACACCACTAGTGCCTGCCGCCAGCTGATGTGGCACCATTCACCACCACTCTCTGGGCTCGGCCCTCCAGCCAGTTCCTAACCCAACGCAGTGTGCTCCTGTCCAGCCCTGGGCTGCCAGCTTGGCCGGAGTTTGCTGTGGGGGACGGTGTCAAAGGCCTTGCTGAGGTCCAGGTAGACCACATCCACAGCCTGCCCCACATCCCACCGGTGGGTCCCTGATCATAGAAGGAGATCAGGTTGGTCAGGCAGGACCTGCCCTTCCTAAAGCCATGCTGGCTAGGCCTGATCCCTTGGCCATCCCTGTAAGTGCTGTGTGATCGCACTCAAGATGAGCTGTTCCATAATCTTGCCTGGCACTGAGGTCAGCTGACTGCCTATAATTCCCTGGCTCTTCCAACCAGCCCTTCTTGTGGATGGGCACCACGTTGGCAGCTTCCAGTCTTCTGGGACCTCTCCAGTGAGCAGGACTGCTGAAAATGATGGAGAGCGGCTTGCCAGCTCATCTGCCAGCTCTCTCAGCACCCTAGGATGGATCCCATCTGGTCCCATGGCCTTGTGGGGGTTCAAGCGGCTGAGAAGGTCTCTAACAATCCCATCCTGGAACAGAAGAGACTATGCAGCTCCCTGGCTCCTTCTGCCAGCTCTGCAGGCCAGCTGTCTGGAAGACATTCTGTGCTGCTAGTAAAATTGAGGCAAAGAAGGCTTTAAGTACCTCTGCCTTTTCTTCATCCTTTGTTATACGTTCCCCTTTGTGCCCACCAAGGAGTGAAGTTGTCCTTGCCCCTTCCTCTTGCTATTAATATATTTTATAGAAGGACTTTTTGTTGTCCTTCACAGCAAGGCCAGTCTGAGCTCCAAATGCCTTTGCCTCCCTAATTTTAGTGACACAAAGCACACAGGAAACGTGATGATGGGAAAGGTCTGCAGCAGTGTGACTTGCTTGGCCATCCTCCTAAGCCTACCTACAAACCAACATGGAACAGCAAGCAGAGAGTAGAGCAGGCAGGAAAATCACAATGGCTGTGACACTAGGGGTGGTCCCCAGCTGCTGCTGGACACCATCCAACAGGACTTCCCACCACAGTGTTCTTCATCCCTCTTGATCCAGTTTGAGACTCAATGGATGTCTTCCGTTCCATAGTGTAACTCTGAGAAGTCTTTTGTCCTGCTTCTCCTGCTTGTTGTAGCAGGCTGATGGAATCAGGGTGCTGGAGGAGCTGTTGGTTGCAGTGAAATTCTTTCCCAGTGGTGTAGGTTGTACCTAACCATCCAACATGTGAGCAAAGACACATCCTGGTGCAGCAGTTATTGGCACAGAGAATTTCCAATCACAGCCAATGATTCCAGAGACATCACACAGACAGAAACTGAACTGATTGCTGGGGTGGTACATCCTCACTGGTCCTGAAGGTCATTGCCACGAGAGGCCAACCCTGTCCTTGGACTATCCCTGCCAGGCCAACCCCACAGGACTGCTCCCTGCTGTCTGGAGGGAGCCACCTGAGTCCTGCTAAGGGAGCCTGCCTACGGTCTAGCCTACGTTCCATCCCCTCTCCGCTGTCACGGTAGGGAGAAGGTTGTCTCCACCATTCCCATCCAGACCAGACCAGGAGCCAGCCCCGACGAAAGCAGCCTGCTGGAACCTAACCTTGCTGCAACAAAAGGACACAGTGAATCTTCCACCTGCTTCCCACTCACTGATGCTCAGTTCAAAGCACCTGTGCCTAGCAGAGTAACCTCTGATGCATTGTAAGATCTCTGTATACAGTTAGCAGCTGTCAACGTCCCTCGAGTCTCCACCTCGTGGCCAAGCGGTGGAATTGCAGCCTGAGTTATATTAATAGAAATTAATTCTGCAAATATCGAATTGAGTCCAAATTGAATACTGAACCACTTCTGGGATGTATTTCACAGTCATGCACTAGAATATGGATATGAAATAGTGACTCATTGGTTATTGATAAGTTTAATAATTATACAAATTAATATTTATATAACTCATATTTCATATTCATAAATTAATAACCTCTTCATCACACCAAGAAATTTAATCTCTTGTCCTGGACCTTGACATTTTGATGGTGGAATGTCCAACCCTTTTGGTGAGCTCATAGGAAGGGAAGTGTCTCCCTCTCTCCTGCCCAGCCCCTGCAGTGGGGGAGTCTTACTGGGGTTGCATTGAAAATACCACACCTCACAATACAGACTGGGCCCCTCCCATCCTCTCTACTCAGTCCCCTGCTCTAACACAGTGGAGCTGAACCCCTCTTGCACCTCACCTCTTATAGCTCATCCCCTCCCAAACCCACCCCTCACCCTGACTCTGCCCCCATTGCTCATCTTGGCCCCAGCCTTTACCCTTTGTTAAGCATTGGTCCTTGGACCTTAACCCAGCCTCAACCTAGCCCAACACAACTCCTGCCCCTCAGAGCTGGCCCTCACCTGAGCCCTGCCCAGCACTCTCAGCAGGACAGCTGAAGGAAGGAGACTCATTAACTCCTCACTAACCCTTAGAAACTTTCCCACTCATTAGAGTAGCCTTCAGCCATCAATAAAGGAACCACTGAGCTTGGTAGAGTGAAGGGACATAAGGCAGCAGATCCCAGCCCCAGACATCAAAGAGAGAGGTAAGGCTGAGTCTGGAAAACAGGATGGGGTCTCACACACCTGGGCCTCAGTAACAAGATGAGAACAGTCCTGTGGGATTGGCAGAAGACCAACAGGAAAAATACAAAGCGATGACACAGTGACTACATGTTGACAGAAGGACAGCAGATGGCAGCAAAGAGCAAGGAATGGAAGGATTTTAGCTCTTCAAAGAAGTTTTTATCATTCTAATGCATCTGTATTACTAATACTATATGAGGCATATGGTTAACCTTGTTCAGCACTGTTATCAATTATTCATATTTATTCAAATATATTAATACAAATATATTAATTCTTTAATCATATAAAATAATTTAAATCAATGTATTAATATCAAATCTCATCAATGTGTATAAATACCTGAGGGGTGGGTGTCAAGTGGAGGAGGCCAATCTAAAGGTAAGAAGCAACAGGTTCAAGCTTGAACCTAGAAGATTTCACCTCAACATGAGGAGCAACTTCTCTGCAGTGCAGGTGACAGAGCACTAGAACAGGCTGCCCAGAGAGCTTGTGGAGTTTCCTTCTCTGGAGACTTTCAAAAAGCCACCTGGGTACACTCCTGTGTGGACTACCCTAAGTGGTCCTGCTTTGGCCGGGGGGTCAGACCTGATGGTCTCTTGAGGTCCCTTCCCAACCTCTAATGTGATACTGTGATACCGCCCACACAGGTACAGCTGTTTGGTTGTGGTTAATGTATTTCACAACATGCACATTCAATACAACTTTAACAGTTGAATCAAGCTAGAATCTTTTAAACATTGATTCAGCTTAGGAAAGAGCTAATGCCTCAAGGGCAGTTTACCTGCAAGGGGAATCTATGGCTGCTACAGAGGCAGCTGGCACAGAGCTGTACAAAGAGACTTGATAGGAATCAGCCTGTGTGCTCAGGACACTGCCACCTGGGACCTTTCTGGACACTGCAATTATGCTGCAAACCACAGAGTGCAGCCTGCACTAGTGAAACAAAGCAGAGAAGATGGTGCTCAGCAGAGGAGCTGTGCAGAGTGTGAGTGTGGAGGGGAGAAGCAGTCTCCCCCTGGAGCAGAATTTGTGAGTAGATAGGCAGCTGCTCTCAGCTCGGGCTGCAGCAGCTTGTTGGGGCTCTGAGTGAGTAGCTACTGGCTCACTGGACATGGGGAGGCTTGCTGGCTGGGCAAGAGGTTTGCAGTTCTCCAGTGCTCAGGGTGGGACAAGTGGATCTCATTCGTCTTGCCACAGCTCCAGCAGCTTGCACCAGCACCTCAGGTGTCACAGGTGGAGCAAAGCAACTTTCTGGCTGCAGACTCAGGCAGCAGGCATGCAGAGGCTGCCCTCGAGTCCGGCAGCATTCACCCGCTGCAGCTACAGCGTGTTCCGGGTTCATATGCACAAAATAGGCTCTGGGGAACCCCAGGGCTTCTTGGTAGAACAAGGGAGAGTTGTTTACCCTCCTGGCTTGGATTAATAAGGTGCTGAAGACAATAATGGCCAATGGCAGAAGAGAAAGAAAGAGAGGAACAAGAGACTTCAGCCTAGAGAATAAAGTTTGCCCCACCCATGGGAAGCTGCACAGGGAGCCCATAAGTGTGGCAGCTGGCCAGGCACAGCTGCAAAAAGTGCACTTTGTTTCCCTTGACCACAGGACCTGCCTAGACAAGCCTGGGCCTGTCCAGCTTTGCACACTTGCCAGCACCCTGCCCTTGGTCTAGTTTTGTGCTGAGCACCCCAGCTCCACGGGGAGGGGGTGCAAGGGGGTTTGTGTTTGGGCATGTTCAGACTTGTGCCTCCAGGACAAGCACGTGTAAGCTTTGGAGTGATCCATTCCGTGTCCATGCAGGTTATTAAAGGATCCTGTTCAATGGCCATGAGTTGTTTTGATTTCCTCACTTGACCTTCAAGACTCTCCCAGGACCCCTTAAGGACACCTCCCTGAACTGAGCACATGGCTCCAGCCCTGGCCCTGGGGAATAATGCCCCCAAAAGTGGCCTTGTGGGAAAGAAATGTCCAAGGAAAACCAACGAAAGACAATACTTTATTAGGGTTGGGGTTTCCATTCTAATGAGGCATTATCCTTGGGCTGAGGTTTTCCTTTTACCTCTAGGAAACCCAAAGTGTTGAGGAACAAAGAGCCAAATCCCAACCCAGCTGCAGTCTTGCTGCCAGCTGTGCTGACTCAGCACTGTCATTCCTCTCCTCAGCACTGGCTGGTGCAGAGAAGGGCAGGGGCACATTTGCTTCTGAGGAAGGAAGGTGTAAAAGAGGAGACTGCAGTTCAAGGTGCTGGAGAAGGTCCCCCCCAGGGGGGGTCACGTATGGCCTGGCAGTGCCGGGGTCGGTGTATTGCTGTGTCCCCTGGGGCACGCTGGTCACCGGTGTGGGGGTGACAATGCCAGGTGAAGGAGAAGCTGCGGATGAAGCCCTTGCTGCAGCCGGCGCAGGTAAAGCGCTGGCACCGGTGTGGGTGCAGCGGTGCTGGCTGAGGGTGGCCATCTGAGTGCAGCTCTTGCCTCAGGCAGCTCAGAGGTGCAGCTGCTTCTGGCTGTGGACGCAGCAGTGCCAGATGAGGTTGGAGCTGAGGCTGAACTGTTGCCGTAGTCACCATTGACAGAGGGCTGGGCACTGGGCTGGGGCGTGGGGGCTTTACCAGCTCCAAGCTGGGTGGGAAGGAAGCTCTGCCCACCCTTAGGGCACTAATGTGGCTGCTTGGGTGGCACAGAGGGGCTGATATGGGTTTGCACTCTTCCTCCTGTTCATCTTCTTCCTCCTTCTCTTTATACTTCTCCTACTCCATATCATCCTCCTCTTCTTCTACATCATCCCCTTTGTCCTCCACATAATTATTGTCATCCTCCTCCTAATCCTCATACACTTCATCCTTGCTGTCCTCATTCATGTCTCCATCAACCTCTTCTACTATTCCTCAAGGCAGAGCTTTGATTCCTCCAAACTATTCTATATCTATTTTTCAACTCCCAGATCTAGTCCAAGGCCTTCTGGGAGGCCATGCTGCTGAGAGGAATGGTCACCCCTGTGCTCTTGAGCAAATCCTTGGGGACCAAGTGACTGAGAAGTAAGGACCCTGTGTGTGACTCCTTGCAATGGAGGGATCAGAGCCCTAACTCCTGTGCTGAGTCCCCTGGTTGTAGAGCTGATGGGGCTGACAACCCCAGGACGTAGCCATCCCAACCATCCCCCTCTGGCCATGCAACTGAGACCTGACCACCTGGGGCTCAGGCAGTTGAACTCCTAAATTCTCATCACAGCCAATGATCCTCAAAGCTCCACAAGTAGTGAAGTGTGGTTTGGGAGGAGTGTCTTGAGAGGGTTGGGAGGTGCTCAGGAGTCAGCTGGAGCCTGGGATCTTGCTGCTGTGCCAAAGTTGGGTTCTTTACCTTCTGGCCTGTTCCAAGGAGCAGATCTGCAAACTTTGCTCCTCCCCAGCACAAAGGAGCAGGGCTGATGGAGAGAAGAGAAGGATATGATTCCAGGCAGAGAGAAGCAAAGGGTTCAGAGGAGAGGACTGACCTGCAAGGAATGGCTCAGCCCTGACCAGGGCTCTCCCAGCCTTGCATTTCCCTCCCTATGGCTTGGGGGTTGTCAGCTCCTGCCAGCTCAGTGCATCTGTGCTTGGACCACAGCCAACAGGGAGCTGATAGAAAACTTTGGAGGTCAAAATCTTCAGGGTCTGTGCAGTGCAAGTGGCAAAAGACCCCAGGATGATTCAGCATCCAAGGGTCTCCAGATCAGAGAAACTCCTGATGAAAGTCAATGCTCTCCACCTCTCAAAACAGTGACCCTAAAGCCAGAGCCTTGGAGCTCTCCTGGATCACAGCAGCTGTGTCCAGCATCTCCTTTAGACAGACATCTCTCAGGCACAACCTGCACCAAGGGCCAGCACCAAGTCAGACTTCTCCAGGCTCAGTTCTCCTCCTCTGAGAATGTTGAAGCTTTGTGGGTTTGCCCTGAGCTGCAGCAGAAGAAAACTGAACTCCAGGCAGCCTCTCTGCCAGCAACCTCTCCACCTCTCTGTGTGTTTGGACAGGCACCTTTGCTGTCACCATGATCAAGGTATCTATCTTGCACTGGAGGCAGCCAGCTCTGTCCCTGTGTCTGTGTGCTTGGTGCTTCTCTCCAGGCACAGCCATAGAAAGAGATTGAATTCAGATTCCTTGCAGCCATCAGGTCAGCCTTGCCCTTACCATCTGCTTCAGAGGCTCTTGGATTAGAACACATTCTGCTGAACATTGGGGATTGCACATTGGTTCCTGAGAAAGGGCTGCTAGGATCCAACCTTTTCCTCTGCTTCTCACTCTCAAGAGCTCTTGACTGGCTGAGAAATCACAGCCATGGCACAACTTGTTGGCTTTGCCTCATCCTTGTGGACAGGCAAGCTGCTGAGAGACAGCTTGTGCTGAGCAGATGGGTCCAGAGACCTTGGATTGCTGAGGGAACTTTCTCAGCCTTTGCTTTGCTTCCAAAGAGCAACAATTCTTCTGTGTCTGTGTGCAGGCAGTTCTCTAAGGAGAGCAGGGGGCAGCTGGTGCCATGGAGCTGTGAGCTCAGCTGCAGAGAGCAGTGGAGAAGTCTGATGCAAGGAGCAGAGATGGAAGGCCCAGGTGGCAGGGACAGCAATGGGGAGGTTGGGGAGGGTGAGGAGCAAAGCTGTTCACTCATTGTTAGCCCTGAAAGGACAGCTTCTCCTCCCAGTCCAGACCTCCTGAGCAGACAGCCTGCATCATTCTAGCTTGGTGGATGCTGCTGTCACCTCTGCCCTCATCTGAGAAGAATCAAATAGATTGCCATCAAAACCTGAGCTTTGTGAGGTGCACTTGAAATCTGGAAGTAAACAGCAAAGACACAAAGAGCTCCTCAGGGCACTTGGGGATCATTCCATGAACCTCAGGTACTGAGAGAAGAGGGAAGAAACTGTGCAAGAAGCAAGAAGCAAAAGACAAAGTCCCTTGAAGCACTGATTGGCCCCACTGAGGCTTGTTACTGCCAAAGCCTCCCCAGGGACTGGTTAGAGCAGCTCAGGGGAGGCTGTGATTGCAGCAGGCAAAGGCAAAGTGCAGGAGAGCAAACTCTGGCTCTGGGTTCTGCAGCACAAAGGCCAAGGCCTGAGCACAGCCCCTGGGCAGGCAGCTCCTGTCCCTCATGTGTGGGTCAAGGCTCTTCAGGTGCAGTGGGGGTGGGGTGTGTGTTTCATAGCAGCATAGCAGGGCCTAGGTTGGAAGGGACCTCAGAGCTCATCTGCTCCAACCTCCCTGCCATAGGCAAGGATGCCTCTCCTATAGACTCAGCTGCTCAAGGCCTCATCCAGCCTGGCCTTCAACACCCTCAGGAGAGGGCATCCTACCTGGGCAGCCTATTCCAGAGTGCCACAACCCTCATACTGAAGAACTTCTTCCTAAGACCCAGTCTAAACCTCCTTTTCCTCACCTTCCAACCTTTCCCTCCTGCCCTGTCACCAGACACCCTCATGATAAGTCCCTCTCCAGCCTTCCTTTAGCATCCCTGTCGGGTTTGTGATGCTGAGTGGAGGACAAGGGCCTGACAGTCCCCAGCCTTCCTGGGGCTGTGGAAAGAGGCAGTGAGACCCTCCCAGTGCCTTAGGACAACAGCTCCTCACAGGCCTTGGGGGCAGAGAATTGCCACGCCATTGCCCTTGGCCAGCTCTCCCACAGCTTTGTCCTGCACTGTCTCACAGCTGCTTCTGCGCCTGCAGGCTGCAGACAGTCCTCTCACTTCCCCACCTTGGCCTTCCCATGCCTTCACTGACACCTGCCCCACTCACCCTCTGCTCCCTGGGACACAAAGAGAAGGGCTGATCCCAGACTCCTTCTGGTGATCTTCCCAGGCCACAGCACTACCCTTTGAGAGAGGTTTCCTGCTCCTCATGGCCAGGCTGCACCTGCCAGGCTGCACCATCTGGCAGTGTTCTCTCTCCTGCTCTTGCCTACCTCAGCAGGAGGTCCCAAGGCTGCTGGCCTTGTAGTTTCTTGGCTGGACAGCACCAAGCCCTGTGCCTGCTGCTGTCCCCTCAGGTACTCAGGCAGCAGAGACACAGCAACCAACCCATCAGCCCCTTCCTGCAGTCAGCCCAGGCCCTTTGGCAGAGGCCATCTGACAGATCACTCTGCCCATCTGCCAGCCACGAGCCCAGGGCTTCCCTAGCAGCTCCTGCAGACACACCTGACCTCACAGTCCCTTTCCCTGCTGTGTTCCTGCTGTTGGCCAATCCTCTCAGGAGGCAGAAGTGGCCTCACCTCCCCTTTCCCAGTCCTTGGCTTCCTACTGAATGGTGAGTTCCTGAGACACAGCTGAGCACAGGATTGCACCCCTCAGCCCTCAGCCTCCTTGTGGCCAGAGCCTGAGCAGATCCAAGTTTCACCAGATCCATCTGGCAGATTTCCTACCAAGGCTTTGAGTGGAGGAGCTGCTGGCTCTGTCCTGCTGCAGTTGTGGAGGAGACTCCTGCACATCCTCTTGTCCAATGATCCTGCTCAGGGCAGGGGTAAGCAGATGAGGTCCCTCAAGGGCTCTGCCCAGTTTGGCTTCATCTCCAGAGGGGCTGCAAAGGCCCTGGCTCAGATGGTGCAGGGAGTTCATGAAGATTTGCACACTGCTGGCCCAAGGGCTTGCCCTGAGGGATGCCACTGGCAAGTGTCTGCCAGGAGGACTCTCCACTGGTGACATTTGGGCTTCCTCTACCCCCCAGCCACCACCTCATCCATTTCTGCACTCCAGCTCTCAGCAGTCTGGCTCTAAAGAGACTATGGGGGACCATGGCAAATCCCTGGCTAAGGTCCAGGCACAAAACATCCCCTTCTTGCCCCTACCCATATGGCTTCAGCACTACCTCTCTTGTGCTGCAAGGGCCTGCAAATGGCTGCAGAGGTGTTTGAGCCTTCACCTTCCCAGGGACTGTGCTGAGGGTGACCAGCCTGCAATGTTCCCCACCCTCCTGTTTGGTGTTCTTGATGAGGCCTTTTCCAAGGAGCCCAGAACCTCTGGGATGGCTCTGTGCACATCTCAGGGCACAGTCCAGCAAGGCTGATGTGAGCAGACAGGAGCCTGCCCAAGCCATCTGAGATGAATCTGCCTGGGCCAGTAGGGTTTGTTCTGGAGTGACACACAGCAATGTCCCAGCTCTGCCAGGTGTCCACATCTGAGCTGGCCTCAAGGACCCTAATGGAGTGTGGGATGTTCAGAGACAGAGTCTTTCCCCATCACTCACACAGGCCCTGCCCTGCAGCACTCAGACAGTCTCCCTGGCCTCCTGCTGCCCCTGCCAGAGGCTGGGAGGCTCCTCACACCTCCAGTGCCCTGGTACCTCAGCAATAGCTGATGGTGTTTGCTCACTCAGGTTCACCTCAGCTCATCTGCTGACATCTCATCTGCACAATGCAAACAGGCTCTGCTGACCTCCTGAGGCCATGTCCTCCTGTGGAGGGACAAAGAGTCTCTCCAAGCTGAGGTGTGAGGCTGCTGCTGGAAACTGTGGTTGTGAAGTGTGGGGTGACTGCCCTGGGACAGCTTCCCCAGGGTGTCCAGTGAACACAGACACAGTCCAGAGCCTTCTCTGCTGATCCCAGGTCACTTGCAGGAGGCCTGGCTGTGTGAGGACACTGCTGTGTGCCCCAGCCCTGCACACTCACACACTTTAGCTGTTCCCTGCTCTTTGCATCTGTTGGACAATTTCTTGGGCCTGCTCTTGAAGGAACTTTGGAAGGAGACCTAAGGCTTCAGACACTGCCCCAAGCAGATCACCTGTCTGGGTGCAACTGCTCTTGTGGAGACCATCTGAGCCAAAGAGTTCCCATGGCCTGTGTCTGCCTGTGGTCATGGGACTGCCACACAGCAGGATGGTGCCCAAGCCGCCAGAGCACTCAGGCCTTGCCCCAACACAGGGGTGCAGCGGGAGAGTGTGGAAGTGGAAAGAGAACAGCCCTGGAAAAACAAGTGTGGGCAGGACCCTATCAGAGCAGTCCTGGCTTTGGAGCACAGGGCATGAACGGTGCTCTGGATTCCCCTGGGGTTCACAGGGCACAGGGCAGGGGAATCAGCAACTCCTCTCCTGCAGTGGCAGGGTCATGCAGGCTTGTTGCTAAGCATTGCTCCTGCTTTCTGAGCTGACACACATAGGGTTGTGCAGCTCCTCAGTCTGCTGCTTCAGGCTGAGGCAGATGTTTGCACTGACTCAGCTAAGTCCCTTCCTTGGCAGCAGGGCAGATCTTACCCTCAGGGGTCCAGTCCTCTTGAAGGCATGTTGGGCTCTTCCAACTGGTGAGGCTGGCAATGCTATGCTGCAGCTTCTCAGGCTCAATGAAGGTCTCTCCTCAGGAGATACTCTCAGGGCTGAGGCTCAACAGGCTGCCTGGCTGCTGGCTTCTCCTGATCGTGCAGAGGCCACTAGTTTGCTTGCATAGAGGAGAGAGACTTAATAGCAATGAGCTCAGTGGCAGAGGCTATGGCATGAGCTCAGTCTCCAGCAAGGAGAGAGAACACAGTGAAAGAGGGCAACATATTTACAAGCTGGGGCAATACTGATAGGTTCCTGGAGGCTGGATGTGGCCAATGGGCACTCTCATAAACAACCGGCTGCAGCCTATGGGAGGCATGAAGCTGGAATTATGCCATGCTGGGCATCAGCACCAGCATCCCATGCCATGGGGGTGTGCAGGGGTCTGTGCCACCTGGGCCTTTGTTCCCCTCATGGAAGGAGGGGGAGCTTGTCCATGTGCTGGGACAGGTTTCAATATCTGGGCATAACTCTGGGCATAATGTGCCTTCCCCACATAAGGGTATGGAGTGAGGGGGAGATCATCCTGGTTTCAGCCTTGATGGAGTAAATTTTCTTCACAGCAGCTCCTCTGGTGCTGTGGTTTGGATTTGTGACCAAGCCAGTGCTGAGAGCAGACTCTGTCCTCACTGCATGGATAGTTGGGCAGACACCAGTGGCAACTCCATGGAGATGTACACCACTTGCCCACTCCTCTCTTCCTCCTCCTTGCAGTAAGGACACTCACCAGGGCCCAAGCACAAGCTCCTGGGGACCAGGTGCTGCTGAGATCCACTGGAAGTGCTGAAACCCCACAGAACAAGGCAGGCTAAGCTCTCTCTTAGTTTCCCTGGAAATGAAAGGTACAGCAAAGCTGCCTGGGGCTGGGGCAGCTCTCCTCAGGTGGCTCAACTGCAATCCATGGCAGAAGAGCAAATGCAGACTGGATGCAGGGAGTCAATGGATCTACTCACCAGGAACCAATGAAAGGAGAATCTTCTACATCCATTCTACCAACCCAGAGCACAAAGATTGTAACACAACAGCCCAACCAGGTTCAGGTTGTTGGTGTAACTTCCCCATGACCAAACCCATCATTGGGTTTTGTACTTGGGGTTCCATGGACAGTCCTAAAAACAAACCCCATGCACACCACAGGACACCATGTACATGGATCCTGACATAGGCTGGGCAGGGACTGGCTTGAGAACAGCCAGGAAGAAAAGGCCTTGGGGGTGCTGGTGGAGGAGAAGCTCAAGAGGAGCCAGCAGTGAGCACTTGCAGCCCAGAGAGACAACCAGAGCCTGGGCTGCAGCCTGTAGATCCATGGTGATCAATGACTTAGTTTGCAATAGAACCAATCAATGGGAACCCAAAAAGGGAGTGGTAATGAAATGTTGAGATGGCCTTCATGTCTGTGTGAGGGCCTGGAGGTGTTGACATGTGCAACCAAACCATATGAGAAAGGCTGGGAGTGAAAAAGAACCAAGTGCTGCATCCTTGAAGCAGCTGGGAAAGGCAAGTGGGGAGAAGAGCCCCTGTTCAGATCCAGATGCAACAGTGAGCTGAGTGGGGATAGGCTGAGGGAAAGGGGAGTTGTAACATTCACCTCTGCCTGAAGAAGGAGCCACAGGCTCTGCAGGTCTGGGCCCCTTGGCTCCCCTTGCAGCCCTGGTCCTGCTCTCAACTGCTCTGTTAGTTTGTATCTCAGCTCATGGTGCTGGAACCAGCTGGGCCTGCACCACAATATTTGTCACAGCTCTGGAACACCACCACAGCAATCAGTTCAGCTTCTGTCTGTGTGATGCCTCTGGAATCATTGGCTGTGATGGGAAATTCTCTGTGCCAATAACTGCTCACCAGGATGTGTCTTTGCTCACATGTTGTATGGTTAGCTACAACCTACACCCACTGGGAAGAATTTCACTGCAATCCAACAACTCCTCCAGCACCCTGATTCCATCAGCCTGCTGCAACCACCAGGAGAAGCAGGACAAAAGACTCTGCCCAGAGTCCACCCTGACACTGAAGAAATCTATTGAGTGCTAAAAGTAACCAAGAGGAGTGGAGAACACTGCTGGTGGGAAGTGCTGTTTGGATGGTGTCCAGCAGCAGCTGGGACACTGCCCCTGGTGGCACAGCCACTGTGATTTTCCTGCCTGCTCTGCTCTCTGCTTGCTGTTCCACATTGGTTTGCAGTTAGAGTTAGGAGGATGGCCAAGCAAGTCACACTGCTGCAGACATTTCCCATCATCAATGTTTCCTGGGTGCTTTGTGTCACTGAATGGCATTGCAGAAGACTTTGGAAGTTAAGGAACCACCAAATGTCCTTCCCATTCTGATTGGATGATGACATTCTCTGATGAGAGGCACAGAGACAGGAGGCAACCACACAGCCACTCTCTGGCTGAGAGAAATGCATTCAAGTCACAGAGCAGATAGTGGTGGCACAGTCCCCCTGTCACTGGGAGCCTACTCAAGACCTGATGTGATTCTCCCTCCCCCTTTCCTAGGGCATGAACTAGCCCAGGGTAAGGCAGGTATGGATCAGGACAGAGAGAAATAGAGCCCTGAGAGGTGTCCTTGGTGTGCTGCACCCTCCTGCAAGTGCAGATGTCCTGGTGAGACAGCCTGGGTCAGGGTCACTTGGGGAATTATCATCTCTGCTCTGAGCTGAAAGCTAACGGAATATTCTCCCTTTGATAGGAAATAAATACTAAAGGAGCTTTGTGAGGAGCACTTTGAAACCTTGAAGAAAACTACAGAGACACAAAGAGCTCTTAGGGCACTTGGGGATCATTGCCTGAGCCTCACACACTGAGAGGAGACTGAAGGAATCTGCTCAAGAAGTCAGAAGCAGAACAAAAATTCCTTCAAGTATCAATTGGCCTCACTGAGGGCCATGAGCAACAAAGCCTCCCAGGGGTGCTTAGAGAAGCTCCATGGAGGCCATGATTGAAGGCAGACAAAGGCAAAGTGCAGCCGAACAAGCCCTGGCCTTGGTTTAGGAAAGAGAAAGGCCAAGCTCTGAGGCTCAGGCCTTGGAAAGGCAGATCCTGAGAGCCTCCAACTAAACCTTCATCTCAGCAGCCATGGTGGCAGAAGCTGCTGCCAGAAGGAACAGGATCAAGACCTTGTCACTCTTGAGCCTTGCAGCCCTGCCAGAGCCCTTGGCCATCCCTCCTGCAGGCTGTGCTACACTGTCCCATGCCTGCAGCTCTTTCCCTTCAGGCTGCTGACATCCATCTGGCTTCCCCAGCCAGCTCTCCCCCTGACATTTCCACACCTTCCCTCAGGCCTCTCCACTCTTGCTGCCTGTTCCTTGACACACAAAGGATCTCCAGACTCCTTCTGGGTCACCTCTTGCACCACAGCTCTACACTCTGAGTGACATTTCTTTGTCCTGGCCTCCAGTCTGAACCTTTCAGTTGCACTTTCTGAAGGCTTCCTTCTGTGTCCACAAGCAAGAAGAGCTCCATCAGCTGAACCCCCCTTCAAGCAGGTGCACATCACCCTTGAGCCTTCATTTCCCCAGGCTAAAGAAGCTCAGCAGCTTCAGGTGCTAGATAGAGACTCCAAACTCCATCCAGGCAGATCTCCTCTGGAGCTTCTCCAGTACCTCTCCATTCCTCCAGACTAAGGAACTCCACAGCCAGACACCAATGTTGCAGATGTGGTCACAGCAGTGCTGAGTGCAGGGGAGGACAACCTCTGTGTCTGGGTATCCACACTCCTCCTGCCACAGCCCAGCTGCACTTGGCCTTCTGCACTCTGCTCAACCTCTGCTCCATCCCAGGCCATTGACAATTATCCCAGCCAGAGGCCTTTCTGCCTGGGCACAGAGCAGAACCTCCAGCTCCAAAGCAACAGCCAAGACACCTCCCTGCTGCTGCCTCTCAGCTTGGCAGGCACAAGGGATGACACAGTCCCCAGCTCAGCCCTGGGCCTGCTGCTGGCCAATGACACAGAGGGATTGGAGTTTGCAGTGACCTCACACTCCCCTCCTGGCCATGTGGCTCCTCCTGCCCTAGGAGCTTCTCAGCCATCCCTCATGTCCCAGTGCTGGCCCAAGGCCTCAGCCTTCTTCTGGCCTGGCAGCTCAGCAGCCACAAGAAACCTCTGCAGGGCCTTCCAAGGCAGGTCCCTGCTGCTGCCTCTCAGCTTCTCCAGCAGCCACAGCCAAGCCCTGTCCCTGCTGCTGTCCCCTCAGGCCCTCAGGTGGCAGGGAGGTGACAACCCAGCTCCAAGGCTCTTCCTGCAGGGGCCAGCAGGTGCTTAGGGACAGGGAGTCACACAAGTCCCTTGCCCACCAGAGGCCTTCTGCTGCCTGCTGGGGACTCTGGTAGCTTGGAGGCCAAAAGCACAGAGCCCAGGCAGGAGTCAGGGGCTGCCCTCTCAGCTGCTGCAGCAAGAAGTGACCTCCCAGTCCCTTTCCTGCCCTCTCCTTGCTGCTGCCCTATCAGCTGCTGAGCCAGCAGTGACCTCCCAGCCCCTGTTCAGCCTTGTGGCTGCTGCTGTGCAGGACACCCTGAGGCACAGCTGAGCCTCCCATGGCATTGCCACCTCTCTGCTCCTGGTTTCCATGAGCTTCTAAGCCACAGGCCACCTCCTGTTCCTCTTCCTCTGGCAGCTCCCAGCCCCTGTCCTGTGCCTGGTGCCAAGCAGGGTCAGTCGGGGTGGGAGGGGATGCAGGTGAGGGTCAGAGCACAGGAAGTCTGAATTGGGAGCCTCACCTTGAATATCTCCAGGGAAGAGGCCTCAATCACCTCCCTTGGCCACCTGTTCCAGTGTTCCACCACCCTCACAGTGAAGGAGCTCTTCCTCATAGCCAGACTGAATCTACTTTTCTGTAGTTTGATGCCATTGCCTCTCATCCTGTCCCTGCAGGCCCCTGCAAACAGTCTCTCTCCATCCTTCTTTTATCCCTGTTCAGGTACTAGAAGGCTGCTACAAGGTCTCCCCAGAGCCTCCACTTCTCCAGGCTGCACACCCCCAGTTCCCTCAGCCTGTCCTCATAGCAGAGCTGCTGCAAGCCCCTGATCGTTTCTGTGGCCCTCCTGTGGATGTGCTCATCAGCTCCATGTCCTTCCTGTGTTGAGGGCTTCAGGGGAGGTCTCACCAGAGCAAAGTGGTAAGATCCTCACTGCCCATCTCTGGCCATGCTGCTTAGCATACAGCCCATGCTCCCTGTGACCTTCAATGCTGCAAACTCATACTACCTGCTCCTGGCCAGCTTCTCCCCCACCAGCACCCCCAAGACCTTCTCCTCAGGGGCTGCTTTCTAACACCTCCTCTCCCAGCCTGTATTGATAGTGAGGATTGTTCCAGCCCAGCTGCAGGACCCTGCTCTTGCTTGTAATCCAGCTTGTACTGGGATGAGGACGGATCTCTACTGGGAGAGGTTAAAGGAAGCATGTTTGGACTGAGTCTATACTGGAAGGGGGTCAAGGTATACAGGTTGGACTCTGAGTAGGTGCAGCATGTAAAGGGAGGGGGTTGGGGTATGAAGGCAGGAGGAGGAGACCTCCTGTTCTGATGGCAGTGCTGCTCTGGAACACAGCTCTGTCCCACAAGCAGCCCTGGACTCTCCCTGCCTGCAGTCCCAGCACTGCCACCCAGCAGCACAGTGCCCAAGCTGCCAGAGCACTCAGGCCCTGCCCCAGCACAGAGGCTCAGCAGGAGAAGGTGGAAGGGCAGAAAGAGCAGCTGAGGACAGCCCAAGCTGTGGGGCTGCCGGGCACTGCTGCTGTGCTGGGACTCTGCCCCTCCACCTCTGCACACAGGCACTGCCCTGCAGCTCCACAGAAGCCTGGCAGGAAGCAACTCAGAGAAACAACTCCCTGCAGGGTCCTTTCTTGTGTTGAACACCCAGGGAGCACAGCTCCTCATGTCTGCAGCCTCTGGGTCACAGCAGACAGGACAACACTGAACCAGAAATGATCTGAAGGAAGACATTTGTGTGGGAACAACACTCTCCCAAGGAGAACAGCCCCAGCAGAAGCCAGAACTCAAGCAGCCAGGCTGGGCCTGCACTGAGTGACATCAGAACTGCTCTGCAGGAGAAGACAAAGAGTTTATTGCTTCTGAAAGCATCCAGGGATCAGTTGGCTCAGGGCAGCCTTCAGCTCCTGGTTCCTCAGGCTGTAGATGAGAGGGTTCACTGCTGGAGGCACCACTGAGTACAGAACTGACACCACCAGGTCCAGGGATGGGGAGGAGATGGAGGAGGGCTTCAGGTAGGCAAAGAAGGCAGTGGTGATAAACAGGGAGACCACAGCCAGGTGAGGGAGGCAGGTGGCAAAGGCTTTGTGGCGTCCCTGCTGAGAGGGGATCCTCAGCACTGCCCTGAAGATCTGCACATAGGACACCACAATCAATACAAAACAGACAAATACTAAACAGGCACTGGCCACAATAAGCCAAATTTCCCTGAGGTAGGATGTGGAGCAGGAGAGCTTGAGGATCTGGGGGGATCTCACAGAAGAACTGCTCCACAGCATTGCCCTGGCAGAGGGGCAGGGAAAATGTATTGGCTGTGTGCAGAAGAGCATAGAGAAAGCCACAGGCCCAGGCAGCTGCAGCTAGGTGGAGACAAACTCTGCTGCCCAGGAGGGTCTCATAGTGCAGGGGTCTGCAGATGGCAACGTAGCGATCGTAGGACATGGTGGTGAGGAGAAAATACTCTGCATCAATTAGGAATACAAAAAAGAAGAGCTGGAGAACACATCCTGCATAGGAGATGTCCCTGGTGTCCCTCAGGGAATTGGCCATGGATTTTGGCACAGTGGTGGAGATGGCACCCAGGTCAAGGAGGGCGAGGTTGAGGAGGAAGAAGTACATGGGGGTGTGGAGGTGGTGGTGCCAGGCTATGGTGGTGATGATGAGGCCATTGCCCAGCAGGGCAGCCAGGTAGATGGCCAGGAAGAGGCAGAAGTGCAGGAGCTGCAGCTGCCTTGTGCCTGGGAAGGGCAGGAGGAGGAAGTGGGTGCTGGAGCTGCTGTTGGCCATCTGCTGCCTCTGGCCATGGAGACCTGTGCAAGGAGGGAAAGGCAGTGACAAGTTAGGGCACACTTCTCTCAGCCTCCTTGTAACCCCTGTCCCTGAACTGCATGAGGAATGGATCAGCTCAGTCCCATCACTTCCAACCCATGACAGAGTTCATCACAGCTTCAAATGCAGCAGGGACCCAGAATTGCCATGAAGATTCCTCTGGAGTCAGAACAGAAAGTGACCAACAGCCCAATCCCAGAGGACAAGAGTCCCATTGTGGTGGGTTGAAATTTCCCCCAGCATTAGCTTTGCCAGAGCAGCTCAGTCAGAAGCAAATGAAGCTGTATTGACAAGCAAGAGCTACACTCTACAATGGAATGCAATGAACAGGTACAGAACATCCAGGAGTGACAATATGAGACAGGTATTTACAATTAGCAAATCACATGAAACCCCCCTGGTCAGAGACCAGGGAAGCTGTTCCTCTGCCCCTATCCCCTACCCCCCCTGTTCCAAGAGAGAAAGGAGGAGTGGAGAGAGAAAAAAAGCAGTGGGTCAGACTTAGCCAAGGGCACCCAAAGCAGGTGATCTCTCCCCAGCAAAGCAAAACAGCTGAGATCAGAAGAGGAGAGAGAGAATTGTTATGGTACAGCTCCTCTGATTCCAGAGATTTATCCAATGATTTTGTTTAGAAGAATCTTTTCTTTTCCTTTTCACACCCAAGTGTGGTCTATATATTTTGTTTCTACTTCTCTGCTCAAAATCTGTAAATAAATTTCAAAGGCATTGCCTAAAGCCACCACACCCATGGAGAGGTGGAGGAACTGGGAGCAGGCCTGCAGTGCTGCAGAGACAGTGAAGGGAGGAGAGAAAGGCAGAGGGGCTGGGGGTGAAGCCTTCTCCTTCCCCAGCTCTGCTCACTGCTGCTGACAGGATGGAACTGAAGGGCTTTGGTCCCCCTTCTGTGTGCACACTCCAGGAACCTTCAGCTGAGCGTCAGCTGCCGAGATGGAGATGCCTCCCGGAGCTACAGCTGCAGTGTCCTGCACCCACAGCCTCACTGTGTCAGGGACTCCAGTGACGTCTCCTCCAGTTTGCTCTCAGTCATCCTCCAAGTCCTGGACACCTTGAAGCTCTCTCTGCCTTTCTTATGTCCCTAAGATCCTCTGGCAGTGTCCTCAGCCCTGCTGTGCTGTGCAGAGGAGCTGCTCCTGGACAGAGCTGTCTCCTGCAGCGCTGCCTGCTTGCCAGCAGCTCCTTCCAGCCCAGGAGTCTGGCCCAATAGGGCAGCAGAGAACCAGCCCAAGGTGTTTAAATAAACTCCTCTGTTGGCTTTTGGTGCCCTGTAAACCTCAGGGACTGAGAGGAAGCTGATGAAACCTCTCCAGAAGTCAAAGTCAGATTCAAACTCTGAAGTTTCTTCTACTGTTAATGGATCCCAGTGAAGTATATTGGGAAAGGATCCCCAGGGTCTGCTTAGAGCAGAAGGAGACAGTGGATGCAAGGGAAGCATCACTGGAGGCACTGAAGCATCTCCAGGCTGTGGGGAGAGCAGAGACCTGAGGTAGTGCTGAGAGGTCAGGACAAGCAGCTCAAGGTGGCTCTGCTGCTGAGCAAACCTGGAGGGGTTTCCTTGATCCAAAGGGCCAAGCCCTGACCCCCAGCCCCTGGCAAGGCAGATCCTGTCCCTCACCTGTGGCTCTGGGCTCTGCTGGGGGCAGTGCGGGGGTGAGGATGAGCAGTGAGCAGGGTAGGACCTTATCAGGTTTTGCTGTGGTTTGCTTGCAAAGAGACAACTCCTGCTGAAAAGGAATGAAAGGTACCTTTAAAAATACTTTTTATCAGATGCTTTGTGCAATACAAACCTCTCCAATTAGCTGCAGAAACCTTGTCAACAATGAGAGGTTCAGCAGGATTTAATGAGCCCCATGGAGTATTTGGGGCTGATTACGTCATCCTTAGGTACTGCCAGAAGCCTCTCAACAAGTCCAAGGCAGAAGAAAACTCCGAAGTCCCTTGAAGCACTGATTGGCCACACTGAGGCTTGTTCCTGACAAAGGCTCCCCAGGGACTCCTTAGAGCAGCTTGTTAGAGGCCAGGATTGCAGGGAGACAAAGGCAAAGTGCAGGGCAGAAAAACTTGCTTTTGGTGTAGGAAGCAGAAAGGCCAAGCCCTGACCACTGTCCATGGAATAGAGGAAGCTCAAAGCCTCAAAGCCAAGTTTCTCTCACAGGCCTTGGTGGCAGAGGCAACTGCCAGAGTCAAGGGGACAAAGACCTTGGTCCTGTTGGGCCTCTCAGCCTTGCCAGAGCCCTTGGCCATGAGATACTCCCCCACAATTGCCCAATAGGGAGCATCTCCCATGGGAGCAGAGAGGGAAAAAAGAGGAAGAGAAGGACTTTGCAGATGGATTTAGAGGGTGCAGGATATTATGGGTATGAAATAGGCTGTTTCCTGTGTCCACCTTAGTGGGTTGGACTCTCTGGACACAGGAGCTGTAGCTTATGTGGCAGGAATAGAAGGCACCCAGCCTGAACTGCCACAGAAGGTGAAGGGAAAAGTCTGAACACAGCTGTTGACCATACCAATATCTTGTGACAACACCAAGAGATTCCAAAACAGGCAGTGAAAGGTGAGGAGAACTTCTCCTGGCTAGCTGATGGAAGGGAAAACTCAGGGTTCTCCAAACAAACAACAGGAAGAAGTGACTCAGAGAACTGGAAAAACTCAACAGCTAAGGCTGTGCAGTGTTGGCAGCCAGGAAAAAGGATGACCCCAAGATGTGCTCAAGCACCAGCCAGCAGCAGAGGCCACTTGATTAATACACATCATGGCTTATAGATTTTCCTTTCTGTGTCCCTGTGCCCTTTGTACTTGAGTGATTGGTTTAGGCTTGGTGTCCAGGCACCTCTCTCCCCCTTTTGGTAGCCTGGGGAGGTCTCTCTGTTTCTGCCTTTGTTATTCACAGATCTTCTTTCCTGGAGTTGTTTACATTCCTGATTCAAGGGCAGAGCTCTGCTTAGTTCAAGGTTCAAGCTGCCCATGGCCACCTGCTATAGCTACAATTCCTCCTTTTTGCCCAGGGCTCATTCTCTTCTGCAGGGCCCTTTGCAGACATGAGAATGAACAGGGCACTGCCAACACCAGGAGTGATCCAATCAGCAATATTCACAACCCAGTTTGTAATACTCTCATGTCTATGTTTAGAATGATCACTTCAGTGTGTACAGCACAGACCATCACATTCTGTCCAGCCCTGACCGGGAGCTGATAACAAAGAACCAACAGCAGCTGGATTTTGCAGGCTGCCATGGCTGACACTCTCCACATCAGTGGCTAATTCAAGCAACACTTTAGATGTTTCCTTGTCTTGTTTTGCAACCCAAGATGCCAGTTCCCTTAGCTGAGCTGCTGCTTTGCTGCAGCAATTTGAAGCAAGATTATCCTGGCTTCTGTGTGTTCAGCTTTGTTCTACAAACCTCCATAATCATCTCCTTCAGCTGTTAGGCTAAGCCTGCATGGCTCTAAGGCAAAGTGAATGTGATTAAAGATTATAGTACAGTATCAGCTCCAGCTCTATGCTGCAGGTACACACAGCTTTCTGCTTGGAAAGTCCCTGAAAGATCTAATTCTTGAGGCTCTAATGGGGCAAAAAGCAAATTATCATCCCACATGTCCTGATGCTCAAAACTCCTTACTGGTGTGTTATAATTTAGTTTTTACAGGCATTTAAATTCCAGGTTTGATTTCATGCATGCAGCAGTGCTGCCCAAATGTTTTGCTATCCCATGGAGTTAGTTGATGTGGGCTGAGGGCTTTGTTTCCATTGATCATGCTCTGGAGTAGGCCAAACACAGCAAGCACAGACCCGCTGGACCCTGGTACCTGTGGAAGCACAAGCATAGCCATGGCCCCAGGTCACAAGATCCCAGGGGCCTTCCCAATCAAGGGTCTGTAAATTGCAGAGCCACACTGGGGCCTTTTTTGCCAAAGGATTGCTCACAGACTGCAATGACAAGAGATGAGTTCCTGTGACAGGGTTCATACCACTCTGAGAGATGGTTAAATAATTCATCCATTACAGTGAGTGAAATGTCTGTGCTGACATCCACTCCAGCTCTGCCCCTGGTACTTGCTTGCAAGTGACCCCATAGGCCTGAGAGGTGCCGTGGGGAGGCACTTGTGTCTGTGTGCACGCTCCCATGGTGCTCTGCTTCCTGTTTCCTGAATTGCTTCTCGGGGGAGGAAGTTGTCTTGGGTTATTAAACCCAAAGCAGCGATCTTTAAAGGAGGTTTCATTCTTACCATTTTGTGAACAGGGGCCAGAGAGGAACAGGCTCCCATACCCATTATTGCTGCTACCTTTTTGTGGACAAGTTTTCTTCTAATGCCCCAGCTGCCCACATCTGAAACAAATTTTTCAAACATGAACAGCAGCAGCAAACGTTTTCACCAAAGCCTCCATCTGATAAGCAGTGGTGGTGTAGGAGAAGGGTTGTTTTCAGATAGCTTTGGGACAGCTATGTTTGGTCTTGAGTCCAGGGATGTACACCTTATCAGGAATTGAAAAAGAAAGACCAGGCAGGATTGGGCTGGATCTGTTCAGAAGCTTCTTTGTTAGCATTAACCTAGTGTGTGCTTTGCTTAAGGGCATGGCAGTAGAAATGTAACCAATCAGAGCATGGCAACACTGCATTAGAAACATATATAAGTCAACTGTGTAATGTAATAAAGGTCTTCACCTGGAAACATTTTGTGTTGGGTCTAAGTAAGAATGTCAAAATATAGGCAAGAAGGAGTGCTTATAAATCTTTAGTGATGGTGTTAAGGTATGTTCCCTAAGGAATAAGCACAACACCATGGCAGTGCTACTGGGTGAAGCTCAAAATGGATTATAGCACAAAAGACATTTTCATTCTATGAGATAAAACACAAACAAGGGGGAATTGTAGGTATTATGTCACAGGAAAGAATTATTAAAGCACGTGATGGTCTCAAATTTTCTTTTCATATGTGGTTTTTAGTGTGGTTTAATAAAATTTATTGAGGATATAAAGATGTTGGAGGCTTTGCTTGGGAGAAATTTGAAAGGAAAGAAAAACAACCCAGGAGTAGGAACAATAGGCCTCAGTACCTTTCCTTAGCAAAACAGAGCATCAGGAAATCAGTGTGGTAGGCAGAGTGAACATGGATTATTGTGCTGTGTTTAATTTCACACTGGGCAGAACTATGAATATTCAGGATGTCATCTCCCACCCAGCCAAGAGGCCTTCTCACTCTTGCTGTCTGCCCACAGGTAATTTCCTTATCTGTGGACACAGAGCCTGGCCAGCTCTACCCTCATGGGTCAAGGGAGGACCTTGCTGACACTAAACACTTCTATGATGTTTGACCATCTTAGGAAAAGGCAAAGGTGTGACACTCATGCCCCTGAAGCAGATTGCAAAAGACAATGCTGCAGATTGGGTTTGCTGCATTCGTACAGCTTTGTATCTTAGGCAGTCAAGAAGATTCCTGGACCACATGGAGGACAACCTTCATGATGCAGCTGTTGAGTGAGCCTACCAGGGGTCAGGGCCCTCACCTTGGACTGCCGGAGGGTGAACTTCAGCCTGTTTAAGAAACTTATTTGCAAAGTTCCCCGGGTATCAGCCCTCAAGAACTGAGGGGTCCAGGCTGGTTGGAGCTGCTTCAAACAGGAGCTCTTGAAGGCACAGGAACTGGTGGTTCCCATCTGCCAAAAGATGAGCCGAGGGGAAGGCTCTGGGCCTGGATGAGCAAGCAGCTCCTGGAGGAACTAAGGGAAAAAAAGAGGCTGTATCACCTCTGGAAGGAGGGGAAGGCTTCTCCTGATATGTTTAAGGAAGTTGTTAGATTATGCAGGAAAAATATTAGAGAGGCAAAGGCCCAGTTGGAACTGAACCTGAACACCTCTGTGAAGGACAATAAAAAGCATTTTTACAAATATGTTAATGCTAAAAAGAAGGGCAAGAAGAACCTGCACTGCCTATTGGACCTGCAGGGGAACACTGTGACTGAAGACAAGGAAAAGGCTGAGGTCCTGAACACCTTCATTGCCTCAATTTTTAACAGCAAGGCAGGAGGAGTTCAGGACAAGTGGCCTCCTGAGCTGGGGGATGGGGTCAGGGAGCAGTGTAATGCCCTGGATATCCATGAGGAATTAGTTCAGGACCTGCTGAGCCACTTGGACACTCACAAGTCCATGGGGCCGGATGGGATCCACCCTAGGGTGCTGAGAGAGCTGCAGATGAGCTGCCAAGCTGTTCTCCATCATTTTCCTCCAGTCCTGGCTCACTGGAGAGGTCTCAGATGACTGGAAACTGGCCAGTGTGGTCCCCATCCACAAGAAGGGTCGGATGAAGGAACCTGGAAACTATAGGCCAGTCAGCCTGACCTCAGTGCCAGGGAAAGTGATGGAGCAGATTATCCTGGTGGCAATAACTGCACACCTGCAGGACTGCCAAGAGCTTGGGTCCAGCCAACATGGATTCAGGAAGGGCAGGTCCTGCCTCTCCAACCTGATCTCCTTCTATGCTCATGTGACCGCCTGGTGGATGTGGGGCAGGCTGTGGATGTAGTCTACCTGGACTTCAGCAAGGCCTTTGACACCATCCCCCACAGCAAACTGCTGGCTAAGCTGTCAGCTCGTGGCTTGGACAGCAACACTCGGTGCTGGGTTAGGAACTGGCTGGAGGGCCGAGCCCAGAGAGTGGTGGTGAATGGTGCCACCTCCAGCTGGAGGCCAGTCACCAGTGGCGTCCCCCAGGGATCAGTGCTGGGCCTCATCCTCTTTAACATCATCATTGACTATCTGGATGAGGGGATTGAGACAGTCATCAGCAAATTTTAAAGATGACACCAAGTTGGGAGCAGATGTTGGTCAGTTAGAGGGTCAAAGGGCCCTGCAGAGGGACCTCGACAGACTGGACAGATGGGCGGAGTCCAATGGGATGGCATTCAACAAGTCCAAGTGCCAGATTCTGCACTTTGGCCACAGCAACCCCATGCAGAGCTACAGGCTGGGGTCGGAGTGGCTGGAGAGCTGCCAAACAGAGAGGGACCTGGGGGTGCTGATTGACAGCCGCCTGAACATGAGCCAGCAGTGTGCCCAGATGGCCAAGAAGGCCAACGGCATTCTGGCCTGCATTAGGAATGGTGTGGCCAGCAGGAGCAGGGAGGTCATTCTGCCCCTGTGCTCTGCATTGGTTTGGCCACACCTTGAGTCCTGTGTCCAGTTCTGGGCCCCCTCAGATTAGGAAGGACATTGAGACACTTGAACATGTCCAGAGAACGGCAACAAGGCTGGGGAGCCTTAAGCACAGCCCTATGAGGGGAGGCTGAGGGAGCTGGGGTTGTTTAGCCTGGAGAAGAGGAGGTTCAGGGGAGACCTCATTGATCTCTACAGCTCCCTGAAGGGTGGTTGTAGCCAGGAAGGGGTTGGCTTCTTCTCTCTAGCAACCAGCACCAGAACAATAGGACACAGTCTCAAGCTGCACCAGGAGAAGTTTAGGCTGTAGGTGACGAGAAAGTTCTTCACTGAGAGAGTCATTGGCCATTGGAATGTGCTGACCAGGGAGGTGGTGGAGTCACCATCCCTGGCGGAGTTCAAGAGGGGATTGGACGTGGCACTTGGTGCCATGGTCTAGTCATGGGGTCTGTGGTGACAGGTTGGACTTGATGATCTTCGAGGTCTCTTCCAACCTTAGCGATACTGTGAGACTGTGATACTGGGGAGGAGCAAAGTTTGCAGATCTGCTCCTTGCAACAGGCCAGAAGGTAAAGAACCCAACTTTGGGACAGCAGCAAGATCCCAGGCTCCAGCTGACTCCTGAGCACCTCCCAATCCTCTGCAGATCCTCCTCCTAACCACACTTCACCACTTGTAAGCTTTGAGGGTCATTGGCTGTGATGGGAATGCAGGAGTTCACCCTGCCTGAGCCCCAGGTGGTCAGGTCTCAGTTGCATGGCCAGAGGGGGATGGTTGGGATGGCTACCTCCTGGGGTGTCAGCCCCATCAGCACTACAACCAGGGGATCAGCAGAGGAGTTAGGGATCTGATCCCTCCATTGCAAGGAGTCACACACAGTGTCCTTACTGCCCAGTCACTTGGTCCCCAAGGATTTGCTCAAGAGCACAGGGGTGACCATTCCTCTCAGCAGCATGGCCTCCCAGAAGGCCCTGGACAAGATCTTGGAGGAGAAGAATTTCCTGGCGAATAATTTGAAGGAGCCAAATCTCAGCCTTGAAGAAGAGGAGAAGTGGTTGATGAAGACTTGGCTGAGGACAGCAAGGATGAAGTATATGAGGATTAGGATTTATGAGGACAAAGGGGATGATGTGGAAGAAGAGGAGGATGATATGGAATAGGACAAAGAAGAGTAGGAGGAGGACTATGAAGAGGAGGAAGATGGGAAACCCATATCAGCCCCTCTGTGCCACCCAAGCAGCCACATCAGTGCCCTGAGGTTGGGCAAAGCTTCCCACCCAGCTGTTGGAGCTGCTGATGCCCCACTGCCCCCAGCCCAGTGCCCAGCCCTCTGTCTATGGGGACTACGGCTACAGCTTCACCCTCAGCTCTAACATTATCCGGCACTGCTGCGTCCACAGCCAGCGGCAGCTGCACCTCTGAGCTGCCTGAGGCAAGAGCTTCAATCAGCTGTCCACCCTCAGCCAGCACCGCTGCACCCACACCGGTGCCAGCCCTTTCCCTGCCCAGGCTGCAGCAAGGGCTTCATCCTCAGCATGCCCCAGGGGACACAGCAATACACCGACCCCGGGCACTGCCAGGCTAAACCTGACGCCCCCTGGGTGGGCCTGTTCCAGCAGCTTGAACTGCAATCTCCTCTTTTACACCTTCTTTCCTCAGAAGCAAATGTGCCCCTGCCCTTCTCTGCACCAGCCAGTGCTGAGGAGAGGAATGACAGTGCTGAGTCAGCACAGCCAGTGCCACCACTGCCACTGGGCTGGGATTTGGCTGTTTGTTCTTCAACACTTTGGGTTTCCTAGAAGAAAAAGAAAATCCTCATCCCAAGGCTAATGCCTGATTAGAATGGAAACCCCAACCCTAATAAAGTATTGTCTTTGGTTGCTTTTCCTTTGACATTTCTGTCCCAAAAGGCCACTTTTGGGGACATTTCTTCTCCAGGGCCAGGGATGAAGCCATGTGCCCACTTCAGGGCGGTGTCCTTGAGGGGTTCTGGGAGGGTCTTGAAACTGCAGTGAGGAAAGCAAACTCAGTGCCTCCCATTACCATTCAGCAGATTCCTTCAATAACCTGCATGGACATGGAATGCTTACTCCAAACTGTTCCTGTGCTGATCACCCATCACAAAAACCTGTAAAAAATTGGTGCCTATTCCATGTGGAGCAATTGCTTGATTGATTAATTGCTGCTCAAAGTAAGGAAGAAAAAATGAAGCTGGTTTGGGTTTTGTGGCATTTGATATATTCTGCTCTGACTGGGATTCTGTACAAATGGTGTGTGGCCTTGAAGTTGGGTAAGCGAGGAAGATATTTGGCACATAAACTGTCCCTTTGGTTTAAACAGAAGCTGAAAATGCTGCATGAGCGCTGCTTGGGATTTCTGTGGCTTAACAGCTATGATAATGTGATTGTGACTGTTCCTGCAGGAATACATCAATTCAGCATTCCTGTTGCAGAGAGTTATGTGAGCAGCTGGGACCCCAGAATGATTTTACTGATGGCACTGCACCGAGAGAGACGAGCAGCGAATAGCTGTTCTGCCTTCAGACGCAGCAGACGCAGACGTCGTGGGGCTAGTTCTAACTCAAATGCAGACATTTCCAGTGAAGAGGAAGACACAGAAACAGGACAAGCAGGGAGAAACAGGAAGACAGGAGTTAATGGGAAAGCAGCTCTGAGTGAGACCGGCAGCAGTTCTGGCATTCAGCCAGCAGGGGGCAGACGCAGCTCACAACAGCAGTGCCAGCAGCTGTGGCTCCACCGGCAGCCATTAACGAGGCAAAATCTCTTCCACCTGCAGCAGCAGGAATGGAAGCGAGTTCCACAGCAGCCCCTGGGTCCCAAAGTCCACCTGCAAGTGGTGTTCCCTTGCAAACCCCTTCTGCTTCTGCAAAGTCTGCTGTAAACTTAAATGCAGCTCCAGTTCAACAAATCACAGCTTTGGATAAAAGGGGCAGGCACAAGGCAGATGCAGACTGAAGAACAGAAAGAACAGCAAGATCCCTCTGCTGGTTAAAAAAGGATCCTTCTGAAAATGGAGAGAAAGTTTGCCTTAAAGATATAGCTGAATTGCTGAGGCCATCAGTGGAGAGTGGAGATGCAGGACAGGATACAGGTTCTGGTAAGTCAGGAGATAATGGAGGTGCTTCTGAACTTAAAGACGTCCTACAGACGGCAGCAGCAGGATCATGAGGACAGCCACTTCAAGAGAAGGAGACTGATGAAGATAACATCCAAGCAGCTAATGCCCCCAGGCAGGAAATCAGGCATGTAAGAAAGGATTACATTAGAGGAAAGAATGAGCCAATTCTTACATGGCTAGGCAGGTGCCACGATACAGGGACCCCTGCTTCAGTAGTGGGGGACAAGTCAGCCTCTCAGCTTGGAACCCTCTCAAAAGCTAGTGGAATGGATAGGCATCTAGGCAGGTACCTTGGTAAGGTTCCTTTGTGGACACGCCTTTGACTGGCAGCTCTTAGGAGGTGTCCATCCAGAGATGACCTTCCATGGAACCCTAAGCCTTGGAACACCATAGATGAGGGAATTAAGTGTGCTGACAAGATTAACCATGGTGCTCGTCTAGGACTCAGTCACACACAGGCAGAAGGATAAAAACTTAGAGAGAGTCCTTCCATGTCTTGGTCTTTGCTGCCATCTCCTGTCTATTTAGCAACATTGCAGTCCCCATGTCGTCTGTCGTGTTTTTCCTGTTGGTCCTCTGCCAATCCCACAGAACTGTCCTTCTCTTGTTAGTGAGGCCCAGGGGTGTGAGAACCCAGCCTGCTTTCCAGACTCAGCCCTAGTTCTCTCTGTCTAGAGCTGCCATCTGCTGCTCTATCTGCATTGATCTCCAAGCTCCAGGATTACTTGATTGATGCCAGAAAGCTAAGCTCTGAACTAGTGGGAGAGTTTCTAACAGTTAGTGAGAAAGTTCAGAAGTCTCCTTCCCTCAGATGTCCTGCTGAGTGTTCTGGGAAGGGCTCAGCTGAGGGCCAGTTCTGAGAGGCAGAGGTTGGGTTGAGGCCTGGGGCTAACACCCAAGGGTCAAGGGTAAAGGCTGGAGCCAGGATGAGCAATGGGGGCAGAGTCAGGGTCAGGAGTGGGTTTGGGAGGGGCTGAACTGTAAGGGGGGAGGCCAGGGCTTGACTCAGCTGCACTGCATTGGAGCAGGGGACTGAGTAGAGAGGATGGGAGGGGCCCAGGCTGGACTGGGAGGGCATCCTAGGATCCAGTCTGTACTGGGAGGTGCTAAAAGCATTCAGTCTGTCATGGGAGCTGTGAGAGTTTCAATTCAGACCCCAAGGAGACCCCCAGACACCATGGGAGAGTTGGCTGGGGAGAGAGGAATACACTTCCCTGCCAAGGAGCCCTGCACCCATGCCTGGTGAAGGCAGACAAGGACCCCCTGATGAGAAGCAAGCTCCAGGGCTGGCCAGGAATGGATCTTGATCAGATTCCTGATGTCTTCTTTTTGCCTTGTCTTTCTTGGCTTCAATGCTGCTCATTGGACACTCAGTGGAAAATGCAAAAGGCTCCAGCAAAAGTTTCCAACCTACCACAGCCTGGGACTGCAGACACAGTGCTGTTAGGCCTGCCCTAGGAACTGTCTGCAACTAAGGCAGCAGCTGAGCTGACCACAGACTCAAGTGCAGGAGGAGTGTGGTTCTCAGCTGACTCCACCCACTCTATGGGATGCAAATGGCAACAGAAAGCTGCAGTGCTGGAGGCTGGCACTGGGAAGACTGGCAGAGTAAGGTGGTGCACAGGTAGAAGCATTGCCCTGCACTCATGCTGGCAGCAGAGAATGGTGCCCCTGCTATTCACACTGATTCCTGTGCAGCCTCCAAGGGTGCCACTGAATGGATGTGTCAGGGGGAATCAATCTGGAGACTGGCAATGACTCTGAGAAACAGGTCACTCAAGACCCTCAAAGGCAGGAGGGGTCAAAGGCCATGCACAGAAGGGAAGAGCTGCTGCAAAATGGAACCAGCAGGCAGATCACCCAGCAAGAATTCCTGTGGTAAAACAATGAAGGGGAAGATTGAGCAAGATTGGCTGAGTGGCTGCACATGAGAAGAGGCCACCCAGGGAAGGCCAACCTCTATTCTGAGTGTCAGCCTCGAGGGAGGTCAGTTTGAAACACTTGAAACACTTCTTGCAGCTTGTCCATAATGTTGGGTAAGGCTTAAGGCCAACCACCCAAACCAAGCCTCTGCCCAACACACCAGACACAGCAAGCCTCTGTGGAGTCCCTGGCAAATTGATTATGTTGGCCCTTGGAAGACCTCCCCTGGGAAAAGTTATATCCTGGTAGGAGCAGAAGTGGTTCCAGGATGAGCCATGGCCACAGCTCTCAGCACTGCCACAGGAGCTCAAAGGATTGAAGCTCTGGAGAAATGGTTCAGCATTCTACCTGTGCTGAGTGTGTCCAAAGTGCCAATGGATCACACTTCACAGTGAGCATAGTGCAAGGCTGGGTGCAAGGAGAATGAATTAAAGGAGTGTTCCACAGCCCATATTATCCTCAGGCTAATGGTGTAGCTGAACAGACCAATGGTCTTATTGCAAGTCATGCTGATAGCTCGAGGCACAGCTGGGACTCATGGTTGGCACAAGCAGTTTTTACTGCCAGCAGCTGATGAGGAATATATGGAAGCCCCAAAATTCAAACATTTAGTCCCATGGAACTAGTGATGGCTGCTGCCAATGGCCCTGATGGGCAAAGGAGTGAATCCCTACCACAGATACAGATAGCCCAACCTGTACTACTGAAGCTACTGTCCATTGGCATTGTGCCCATGATATGGGCAAAACCCAGAGGCTTCTGTGCCTGGGAAGCCTTGGATGGGATTGGGATTGGGATTGGGCAGGGACAGCAATGGGGAGGTTGGGGAGGGTGAGGAGCAAAGTTGTCCCTTCAGTGTCAGACCTGAAGGACAGGTTTCCCTGCAAGTGCAGATGTCCTGGTGAGACAGCCTGGGTCAGGGTCACTTGGGGAATTATCATCTCTGCTCTGAGAGGAAAGCTAAAAGAATATTCTCCCTTTGATATGAAAGAAATACTAAAGGAGCTTTGTGAGGAGCACTTTGAAACCTTGAAGAAAACTACAGAGACACAAAGAGCTCTTAGGGCACTTGGGGATCATTGCCTGAGCCTCACACACTGAGAGGAGACTGAAGGAATCTGCTCAAGAAGTCAGAAGCAGAACAAAAATGCCTTCAAGTATGAATTGGCCTCACTGAGGGCCATGAGCAACAAAGCCTCCCAGGGGTGCTTAGAGAAGCTCCATGGAGGCCATGATTGAAGGCAGACAAAGGCAAAGTGCAGCTGAACAAACCCTGGCCCTGGGTTAGGAAAGAGAAAGGCCAAGCTCTGAGCCTCAGGCCTTGGGAAGGCAGATCCTGAGAGCCTCCAACTCAACCTTCATCTCAGCAGCCATGGTGGCAAAAGCTGCTGCCAGGAGGAACAGGATCAAGACCTTGTCACTCTTGAGCCTTGTAGCCCTGCCAGAGCCCTTGGCCATCCCTCCTGCAGGCTGTGCTACACTGTCCCATGCCTGCAGCTCTTTCCCTTCAGGCTGCTGACATCCATCTGGCTTCCCCAGCCAGCTCTCCCCCTGACATTTCTACACCTTCCCTCTCCACTCTTGCTGCCTGTTCCTTGACACACAAAGGATCTCCAGACTCCTTCTGGGTCACCTCCCTGAGTGATATTGTTTTGTCCTGGCCTCCAGTCTGAACCTTTCAGTTGCACCTTCTGAAGCCTTCCTTCTGTGTCCAGAAGCAAGAAAAGCTCCATCAGCTGACACCCCCCTTCAAGCAGGTGCACATCACCCCTGAGCCTTCACTTCCCCAGGCTAAAGAAGCTCAGCAGCTTCAGGTGCTAGATAGAGACTCCAAAATCCATCCAGGCAGATCTCCTCTGGATCTTCTCCACTGCCTCTCCATTCCTCCAGACTAAGGAACTCCACAGCCAGACACCAATATTGCAGATGTGGTCACAGCAGTGCTGAGTGCAGGGGAGGACAACCTCTCTGTGTCTGGGTGGCCACACTCCTCCTACCACAGCCCAGCTGCACTTGGCCTTCTGCACTCTGCTCAGCCTCTGCTCCATCCCAGGACATTTGGAATGGTCTCTGCCAGAGGCCTTTCTGCCTGGGCCTGCTGCTAGCCAATGACACAAAGGGGATTTGAGTTTGCAGTGACCTCACACTCACCTCCTGGCCATGTGGCTCCTCCTGCCCTAGGAGCTTCTCAGCCATCCCTCATGTCCCAATGCTGGCCCAAGGCCTCAGCCTGCTTGTGGCCTGGCAGATGAGCAGCCACAAGAAAACTCTGCAGGGCCTTCCAAGGCAGGTCCCTGCTGCTGCCTCTCAGCTTCTCCAGCAGCCACAGCCAAGCCCTGTCCCTGTTGCGGTCTCCTCAGGCCCTCAGGTGGCAGGGAGGTGACAACCCAGCTCCAAGGCTCTTCCTGCAGTGGCCACCAGGTGCTTAGGGACAGGGAGTCACACAAGTCCCTTGCCCTCCACAGGCCTTCTGCTGCCTGCTGGGGACTCTGGCAGCTGGGAGACCAAAAGCACAGAGCCCAGGCAGGAGTCAGGGGCTGCCCTCTCAGCTGCTGCAGCAAGAAGTGACCTCCCAGTCCCTTTCCTGCCCTCTTCCTGCTGCTGCTCTATCAGCTGCTGAGCCAGCAGTGACCTCCCAGCCCCTGCCCAGCCTTGTGGCTGCTGCTGTGCAGGAGATCCTGAGGCACAGCTGAGCTGCCCATGGCATTGCCATCCATCTGCTCCTGGTGTCCATCAGCTGCTCAGGCACAGTTCACCTCCTGCTCCTCTCCCATGGCCATGAGGCTACTGTGGGAGTTCCCAGCCCCTGCCCTGTGCCAGGTGCCAAGCAGAGTCACTCAATGGTAGGAGGGGATAGAAAAGAGGGGTCAAAGCACAGGAAGGAGGTTTGGGGCTGAAGTGTCCAGGGGAGGGCTGAGGGCTCAGAGATGCCTTTGAGGACTGGGACTCAGACCAGGACTAAGGAGAGGCTTTGGTGTCCTGATGAGCCCAGTCTGAACTGGGAGGGCTGAAATCACAGTCACAGTATATGAGGGGTTGGAAGAGATCACCAGAGATCCTCCAGTCCAACCCCACTGCCAGAGCAGGATCACCCATGGCAGGTCACACAGGAACACATGCAGGCAGGTCTGAAAGTCTCCAGAGAAGGAGACTCCACCACCTCTCTGGCAGCCTGCTCCAGTAATCCAGCACCCTCACTGCACAGGAGAGTCTCTTCATGCTCAGGTGGAACCTCCTGTGCTCTGTCTTGCATCCATTGCTCCTTGTCCTGGCACTGGGCACCATTGCCAAAAGCCTGGCACCTTCCTCTGACCCCCCCTCTGATATTGATAGCCATTGATCAGATCCCCTCTCAGGCTTCTCCTCTCCAGACTAAACAGCCCCAGGGCTCTCAGTCTGTCACAGAATCACAGAAATATTCAGGTTGGAGAAGACCCTCAGGAGCACCTAGTCCAACCAATAACCATACTCTACAAGGGTCAGCCCTAAACCATATTCCCAAGCACCACATCCAAATCACCTTGAAACACCTCCAGGCTTGGTGACTCCACCACCTCCCTGGGCAGCACATTCCACTCCCTGAACACTCTTCCTGGGAATTTTTTTTTTCCACCGTCCAGTCTAAACCTACTGTTATGAATATGCCCTCAGAAATGAGCGGCAGAGATATCAATGAAAAATATATGTTAGGTTTATTTCTATATATATACAAACTCTGCAACGGGGTATGTACAGTCCCCTTCACAGGTATCAATATTCAGTTAGTGGAACTATCTTTACAGAATGTTTAGGCATAGGCACTTAAACCAAATGATTCACAGAACTTAGAATCAAAACTGATTTGGCAAGCGGTGGGGGAGGGGGTTGGTCAGTGACCGGCGATCCTCCACCCAGAGTGATTTGCACACGCCCCCAACTGAAACTCTATGAAGAGAGGCTTGGCTTACTCACAAGCTGAGAACTTCGTGAAGTCTTCCCTTAAGAATGTTTATAGTCCACAGAACGTGGCACGGATACGCTGTAATAAGGGCACAGGAAATGGCGCCGACCGCGTGGCTGCGCCGCCTGGCTGCTGCTGCTCCCAGGATATGGAGGTTGTCCCCCCGCGGGGGGGCACTGTAGCAGTTCAGCAGCGCTGGTTCACACAGGTTACCAGGTTTTCTCCTGTGGTGATGGATCATGCAGCAGTTGATCCCACGGGGTACTGTCCACAGCACTGCACGCAGTTGGGTGGTGGTGGCAAAGTACCACGAAGCCTCTTGGAGCACTGGCTTTAGTCCCGGGCAAGGTGAACCACAACAGCACTGGTGTGTACACAGATACAGGCTCCAACATGAATGTGGGGGGGCTCATCACCAAACAACTCCTATTGACCATTTGCCCCAGTGAATACTGGTCCAATGAGCATCTGTTGCTAACACAAAGGTTAACCAATGAACTGGCAGCTACCAAATATGGTGTAAGCTTATGCTATAAACAGGGAAACAAACATATAGCCTGGCCCTTGCCTACCACAGGGGTGAGACCATGCCCAGGCAGGCAGTTTACCTGAACTCAGTGGTGCCAGGATCCCCCCTGCCGCCTTCAGAAAGGAGGGGGAAACAAAGGAGGGTTAACGCACAGAGAAGTATGCCCTAGAAATATTTGGGGCACAATCCTGGCCATAAGCATCATCCACTACAACTAGTGATAGCAGGACTGAAGGAATGGATGAGGTGTTGGGTGGGAAGGTGAGTGGTGGATCAAGCCCAAAAGTCGCTAGGGCAGAGTCCTCCTTTCAGCCACTTCCCGGTGGCATCACTCAGGGCAAGCCCTTGGGCCAGCGCTGTGCAATCTCTTCATCAGCTCCCTGCACCTTCTGACTCAGAGCCACTGCAACCTCTCTGGAGATAAGGCCAAACTGGGCACAGGCCCTAAGTGACCTCCTCTGCTTAACCCTGCTCTGAGCAGGGTCATTGGACAAGATGATGTGCAGAGGCCTCTTCCACAGATCACCAGGACAGAGCCAGCAGCTCCTCTGAGGAAGGTTTTCCACTCAGAGGCTTGGTAGGAAATGTGCCAGATGGATTGGATGAAATTTGATCGGCTCTGGCCACATGGAGGGGGACGGTTGGGTGTGGGATCAGTTGGTCAGTTGTGTCTCAGGAGCTCATCATTCAGTAGGAAGCCAATTAGTGGTGAGGGGGGTGTGAGGTCACTTCTGCCTGGGGAGGGGATTGGCCAACAGCAGGAACACAGCTGGAAAGGGACTGAGAGGTTTGTTCTGTCTGTGATGAAGAGGTTATTAATTTATGAATATGAAATATGAATTATATAATATGATTCTTATTACTTATTAAATAAGCAATAACCAATGAATCACTATTTATATCCATATTCTAGTGCATGATTGTGAATACATCCCATCAGTGGTTTAGTATTTATAATTTGCACTCAATCAGGACATTTACAGAGTTAATTTCTATTACTCTAACGCAGGCTGCAATTCCGCTGCTTGTCCACAGATGGCGACTCGACAGGACTCTGCTGACTGCTAACTATATACAGAGATATTACACTGTGTATCAGAGGATTGGACTGGAACGATTATCCTGCTAGACACAGGTGCTTTGAACTGAGTGTTAGTGAGTGGAAAGCAGATGGATAGGTTCCAGCAGACTGCTGTGTCCTTTGTTTGTAGCAAGGTTAGGTTCTGGCAGGCTGCTGTTGCTGGGCTGACTCCCGGCTGGTCTGGACAGTGACGTATTCTCCCTTCCGTGGCAGCAGAGGGAATGGACCTTATCTAGCTGTAAAGCAGGTTCCCTTCTCAGGACTCAGGTGGCTCTCTCTGGATGGCAGGGAGCAGACCTGCGAGGTTGGCCTGGCAGGGTAAATTTTCTTCACAGCAGCTCCTCTGGTGCTGTGCTTTGGATTTGTCACCAAGCCAGTGCTGAGAGCAGAATCTGTCCTCACTGCATGGATCAGTTGGGCAGACACCAGTGGCAACTCCGTGTATGATGTACCCCACTTGCCACTCCTCTCTTCCTCCTCCTTGCAGTAAGGACACTCACCATGGCCCAAGCACAAGCTACTGGGGACCAGGTGCTGCTGGGATCCACTGGAAGTGCTGAAACCCCACAGAACAAGGCAGGCTAAGCTCTCTCTTGGTTTCCATGGAAATGAAAGGTACAGCAAAGCTGCCTGGGGCTGGGGCAGCTCTCCTCAGGTGGCTCAGCTGCAATCCATGGCAGGAGAGAAGAGGCAGACTGGATGCAGGGAGCCAATGGATCTACTCACCAGGAACCAAATGAAAGGAGAATCTTCTACACCCATTCTACCAACCCAGAGCACAAAGATTGTAACACAACAGCCCAACCAAATTCAGGTGGTTGGTGTAACTTCACCATGACCAAACCCATAACTGGGTTTTGTATTTGGGGTTCCAGGGACAGTCCTAAAAGCAATCCCCATGCACCCCACAGGACACTGTGCACAGAGACCATGTACATGGATCCTGATATAGGCTGGGCAGGGACTGGCTTGAGAGCAGCCATGAAGAAAAGGCCTTGGGGGTGCTGGTGGAGGAGAAGCTCAAGAGGAGCCAGCAGTGAGCACTTGCAGCCCAGAGAGACAACCAGAGCCTGGGCTGCAGCCTGTAGATCCATGTTGATCAATGACTTAGTTTGAAATAGAATCAATCTATAAGAACCCAAAAAGGGCGTGGTAATGAAATGTTGAGATGGCCTTCATGTCTGTGTGAGGCCCTGGAGGGGATGAGATGTGCAACCAAACCATATGAGAAAGGCTGGGAGTGCAAAAGAACCAAGTGTTGCATCCTTGAAGCAGATGGGAAAGGCAAGTGGGGAGAAGAGCCTCTGTTCAAATCCAGATGCAACAGTGAGCTGAGTGGGGACAGGCTGTGGGAAAGGGGAGTTGTAACATTCCCCTATGCCTGAAGAAGGAGCCACAGGCTCTGCAGGTCTGGGTCCCTTGGCTCCCCTTGCAGCCCTGGTCCTGTTCTCAACTGCTCTGTTAGTTTGTATCTCAGCTCATGGTGCTGGAACCAGCTGGGCCTGCACCACAATATTTGTCACAGCTCTGGAACACCACCCCAGCAATCAGTTCAGTTTCTGTCTGTGTGATGTCTCTGTAATCATTGGCTGTGATTGGAAATTCTCTGTGCCAATCCCTGCCCACCAGGATGTGTCTTTGCTCACATGTTGTATGGTTAGCTGCAACCTACACCCACTGGAAAGAATTTCACTGCAACCCAACAGCTCCTCCATCACCTTGATTTCAGCAGCCTGCTGCAACAACCAGGAGAAGCAGGACAAAAGACTCTGCCCAGAGTCCACCCTGACAGTGAAGAAATCCATTGAGTGCTAAAATTAATCAAGAGGAGTGGAGAACACTGCTGGTGGGAAGTGCTGTTTAGATGGTGTCCAGCAGCAGCTGGGACACTGCCCCTGGTGGCACAGCCACTGTGATTTTCCTGCCTGCTCTGCTCTCTGCTTGCTGTTCAACAGTCATTTGTAGTTAGAGTTAGGAGGATGGCCAAGCAAGGCACACTGCTGCAGACATTTCCCATCATCAATGTTTCCTGTGTGCTTTCTGTCACTGAATGGCATTGAAGAAGACTTTGGAGGCTAAGGAACCTTCCCATTCTGTTTGGATGATGACATTCTCTGTTGAGAGGCACAGAGACAGGAGGCAACCACACAGCCACTCTCTGGCTGAGAGAAATGCACTCAAGTCACAGAGCAGATTGTGGGGGCACAGTCCCCCTGTCACTGGGAGCCTACTCAAGACCTGATGTGATTCCCCCTCCTCCCCTTCCTAGGCCATGATCTATCCCAGGGTAAGCCAAGTATGGATCAGGACAGAGAGAAATAGAGCCCTGAGAGGTGTCCTTGGTGTGCTGCACCCTCCTGCAAGTGCAGATGTCCTGCTGAGACAGCCTGGGTCAGTGTCACTTGGGGAATTAGCATCTCTGCTCTGAGCTGAAAGCTAACAGAATATTCTCCCTTTGATATGAAGTAAATACTAAAGGAGCTTTGTGAGGAGCACTTTGAAACCTTGAAGAAAACTACAGAGACACAAAGAGCTCTTCGGGCACTTGGGGATCATTGCCTGAGCCTCACACACTGAGAGGAGACTGAAGGAATCTGCTCAAGAAGTCAGAAGCAGAACAAAAATTCCTTCAAATATCAATTGGCCTCACTGAGGGCCATTAGCAACAAAGCCTCCCAGGGGTGCTTAGAGAAGCTCCGTGGAGGCCATGATTGAAGGCAGACAAAGGCAAAGTGCAGCTGAACAAACCCTGGCCTTGGGTTAGGAAAGAGAAAGGCCAAGCTCTGAGCCTCAGGCCATGGAAAGGCAGATCCTGAGAGCCTCCAACTCAAACTTCATCTCAGCAGCCATGGTGGCAGAGGCTGCTGCCAGAAGGAACAGGATCAAGACCTTGTCCCTCTTGAGCCTTGCAGCCCTGCCAGAGCCCTTGGCCATCCCTCCTGCAGGTTGTGCTACACTGTCCCATGCCTGCAGCTCTTTCCCTTCAGGCTGTTGACATCCATCTGGCTTCCCCAGCCAGCTCTCCTCCTGACATTTCCACACCTTCCCTCAGGCCTCTCCACTCTTGCTGCCTGTTCCTTGACACACAAAGGATGTGCAGACTCCTTCTGGGTCACCTCTTGCACCACAGCTCTACACTTGGAGTGACATTTCTTAGTCCTGGCCTCCAGTCTGAACCTTTCAGTTGCACCTTCTGAAGGCTTCCTTCTGTGTCCACAAGCAAGAAAAGCTCCATCAGCTGACACCCCCCTTCAGGCAGGTGCACATCACCCCTGAGCCTTCACTTCCCCAGGCTAAAGAAGCTCAGCATCTTCAGGTGCTAGAGAGAAACTCCAAACTCCATCCAGGCAGATCTCCTCTGGAGCTTCTCCAGTACCTCTCCATTCCTCCAGACTAAGGAACTCCACAGCCAGACACCAATATTGCAGATGTGGACACAGCAGTGCTGAGTGCAGGGAAGGACAACCTCTGTGACTGGGTGGCCACACTCCTACCACAGCCCAGCTGCACTTGGCTTTCTGCACTCTGCTCAGCCTCTGCTCCAGCCCAGGGCCTTGGGAATGGTCTCTGCCAGAGGCCTTTCTGCCTGGACACAGAGCAGAACCTCCAGCTGCAAAGCAACAGCCAAGGCACCTCCCTGCTGCTGCCTCTCAGCTTGGCAGGCACAAGGGATGGCACAGTCCCCAGCCCAGTCCTGGGCCTGCTGCTGGCCAGTGACACAAAGGGATTGGAGTCTGCAGTGAGCTCACACTCACCTCCTGGCCATGTGGCTCCTCCTGCCCTAGGAGCTTCTCAGCCATCCCTCATGCCCCAATGCTGGCCCAAGGCCTCAGCCTGATTGTGGCCTGGCAGCTGAGCAGGCACAAGAAACCTCTGCAGGGCCTTCCAAGGCAGGTCCCTGCTGCTGCCTTTCAGCTTCTCCAGCAGCCACAGCCAAGCCCTGTCCCTGCTGCTGTCCCCTCAGGCCCTCAGGTGGCAGGGAGGTGACAACCCAGATCCAAGGCTCTCTCTGAAGAGGCCACCAGGTGCTGAGGGACAGGAAGTCACAGAAGTCCCTTGCCTACCACAGGCCTTCTGCTGCCTGCTGCAGACTCTGGCAGCTTGGAGGCCAAAAGCACAGAGGCCAGGCAGGAGTCAGGGGCTGCCCCCTCAGCTGCTGCAGCAAGAAGTGACCTCCCAGTCCCTTTTTGTGCCCTCTTCCTGCTGCTGCCCCCTCAGCTGCTGAGCCAGCAGTGACCTCCCAGCCCTTGCCCAGCCTTGTGGCTGCTGCTGTGCAGGAGATCCTGAGGCACAACTGAGCTGCCCATGGCATTGGCACCCATCTCCTCCCTGTCTCCATCAGCTGCTCAGCCACAGTTCACCTCCTGCTCCTCTTCCATGGCCATGAGGCTGCTCTGGGAGCTCCCAGCACCTGCCCTGTGCCAGGGGCCAAGCAGAGTCCCTCAAGGGTAGGAGGGGATATAAAAGAGGGGTCAGAGCACAGGAAGGAGGTTTTGGGGGCTGTAGTGTCCAGGGGAAGGCTGAGGGTTCAGAGATGCCTTTGAGGCATGGGGATAAAGCCAGGGTTGAGGAGAGGCTTTTGTGTCCTGATGAGCCGACTCTGAACTGGAAGGCCTTAAATCACAGAATCACAGAATATGAGGGGTTGGAAGGGACCTCCAGAGATCATCCAGTCGCACCCCACTGCCAGAGCAGGATCACCCAGGGCAGGTCACACAGGAACACATCTAGGCAGGTTTGAAAGTTTCCAGAGAAGGAGAATCCACAACCTCTCTGGCAGCCTGCTCCAGGGCTCCAGCACCCTCACAGCACAGAAGAGTCTCTTCATGGTGAGGTGGATCTTGCTCTGTTCCATCTTGCACCCATTGCTCCTTGTCCTATCAGTGGTCACCACTGCCAAGGGCCTGGCACCTTCCTCTGGAGGTGCCCAAAACTGGACACAATACTCAAGAGCTTCTCAGAGCTGAGTCCCAGGGGACCGTCACCTCCCTGCTCCTGCTGGACACATCATTTCCAATGCTAGCCAGGATGCCTTTGGCTTTCTTGGCCACCTGGGCACACTGCTGGCTTCTATTCAGCTACTTGTCCATTAGAACCTGAAGGTCCCTTTCTGCCAGACAGCTCTGCAGCCACACTACAAGGGTCACCCCTAAGCCATATCCCCAAGCACCACATCCAAACCACCTTCAAACACCTTGAGGCTTGGTGACTCCACCACCTCCCTGGGCAGCACATTCCACTCCCTGAACACTCTTAATGGGAAATTGTTTTTCCTACTGTCCAGTCTAAACCTACCCACTCCTAGCTTGAGGCCATTCCCTCTTGTTCTGTCACTAATGACCTCTGAGAAGAGACCAGCAGCAGCCTCTCCACAACCTCCTTTCAGGTAGTTGTAGACAGCCAGGAGGTCTCCCCTCAGCCTCCTCTTCTCCAAACTAACCAGCCCCAGCTCCTACAGTTGCTGTTCATCACATTTCTTCTCCAGGCCCTTCCCCAGCTCCTTGCTCTCCTCTGCCCTGGCTCCAGCACCTCCACATCTCTCTTGCAGGGAGGTGCCCAAAACTGGACACAGCACTCCAGGCGTGACAGCTCTGCAGCCACACTGCCTCTGGAGCATTGCTTGGGGTTGTTGTGCCCCAAGTGCAGGACCTGGCACTTGGCTTCTTGAAGCTCCTCCTGGGAACGTTGGTGTGGATCCAATCTATCCAAGCCCCTCTGCAGAGCCTCCCTACCCTCATGCAGATCAACTCTGCCACCTCACTTGATGTCATCTGCTGACTCACTGCTGACACACTCTGTACCTTCATCAAGGTCACCAATAATTATGTTAAACAGAAGTGGTCAAAACACTGAGCCCTGAGGAACACCACTTGTGACCTGCCACCAGCTGGATTGAACTCCACTGAACACCACTCTTTGGGCCCTTTCACCCAGCCAGGGCTGTATCCAGCAGAGCATTGCTCATCCAAGCCAGGGATGGGCCTGGTCTGTGCTGGGATGGAACCAGGGTTTCAGGAGATGCACTTTGTACTGGGATGAGACTCAGACTGTGCTGGGAGAGGGCAATGGGATCCCATTTGTACCGGGATGAGGCCACAGCTGCACTGGGATCAGGATATCCACTTTGTGCTGTGCTGGGTGCAGCTGAGACTTGGAGGGGTCCAAGGGATGCACTCTGCACTGGCACAGGAAACTGTGTGGGAGATGGCAAAGTGATGCAGTTTGTCCTGGGATAAGATCACATCTGAGCTGGGAATGGTTCAAGAGATTCAGTTTGTACTGAGATGTGACCAGGTCTGTACTGCGAAGGGTTAGTAGGATTCCAAATTGTGCTGTGCAGGGCCCAGAATGTCCTAGACTGTGGTCAGGGAATGCAGGTTGGACTGGGACAGGGTCCAGGATGTACTGGGAGGGGATAAGGGGATCAAGTTTTTATTGAGACAATGACTAATGTGTACCTGGAGGGATGAAAGGGATCCTGTTTGGACTGGGACAGGGCCCAGACTGTACTGGGAGGGCATGAGGGTGTGCAGTTTGTACTGGGATGGATGCAGATGGTACTGGGAAGGGAGCCAGGGGATAAATTATGTGCTGCGATAGGACTGTGGTGGGTTCACTGTAGAGGAAGGGACCCAGGGATCCAGACTGTAGGGCAAGAAGACAATATGTGCTAGCTTGTACTGGGATGAGGCCACATATGTCCTGGGAGGGGTTTAAAGGGACAATATGAAGACTGAGACTCTAGTAGAAGGGGGTCAGGGAAACCAGTTTGAACTCTGAGTAGGTGCAGTGTGTAATGGGAGGGGGGGTGGGGTATGAAGGGATGAGGAGACCTCCTCTTCTGATGGCAGTGCAGCTCTGGAGCCCAGCTCTGTCCCACAAGCAGCCCTGGACTCTCCCTGCCTGCAGTCCCAGCACTGCTACACAGCAGCACAGTGCCCAAGCTGCCAGAGCACTCAGGCCTTGCCACAGCACAGAGGCTCAGCAGGAGGGGGGTGGAAGGGTGTGGACATTTGTGTGGGAACAACACTCTCACGAGGGGAACAGCACTAGCAGCAGCCAGAACTCCAGCAGCCAGGCTGGGCCTCCATTGAGTGACATCAGAACTGCTCTGCAGGAGAAGAGAAAGAGTTTATTGCTTCTGAAACCATCCAGGGATCAGTTGGCTCAGGGCAGTCTTGAGCTCCTGGTTCCTCAGGCTGTAGATGAGAGGGTTGACTGCTGGAGGCACCACTGAGTACAGAACTTAAACCACCAGGTCCAGCAATGGGGAGGAGATGGAGGAGGGCTTCAGGTTTGCAAAGAAGCCAATGGTGATAAACAGGGAGACCACAGCCAGGTGAGGGAGGCAGGTGGCAAAGGCTTTGTGGCATCCCTGCTGAGAGGGGATCCTCAGCACTGCCCTGAAGATCTGCACATAGGACACCACAATCAACACAAAACAGACAAATAATAAACAGGCACTGGCCACAATAAGCCAAAGTTCCCTGAGGTAGGATGTGGAGCAGGAGAGCTTGAGGATCTGGGGGGATTTCACAGAAGAACTGCTCCACAGCATTGCCCCTGGCAGAGGGGCAGGGAAAATGTATTGGCTGTGTGCAGCAGAGCATAGAGAAAGCCACAGCCCCAGGCAGCTGCTGCCAGGTGGATACAAACTCTGCTGCCCAGGAGGGTCTCATAGTGCAGGGGTCTGCAGATGGCAATGTAGCGATCGTAGGACATGGTGGTGAGGAGGTAATACTCTGCTGAAAGGAAAAGGAAAAGCAGAAATACTTGAGCAGCACATCCTTCATAGGAGATGTCCCTGGTGTCCCTCAGGGAATTGGCCATGGATTTTGGCACAGTGGTGGAGATGGCACCCAGGTCCAGGAGGGCGAGGTTGAGGAGGAAGAAGTACATGGGGGTGTGGAGGTGGTGGTCCCAGGCTATGGTGGTGATGATGAGGCCATTGCCCAGCAGGGCAGCCAGGTAGATGGCCAGGAAAAGGCAGAAGTGCAGGAGCTGCAGCTGCCTTGTGGCTGGGAATGGCAGGAGGAGGAAGTGGCTGATGGAGCTGCTGTTGGCCATCTGCTACCTCTGGCCATGGAGACCTGTGCAAGGAGGGAAAGGCAGGGACAAGTTAGGGCACACTTCTCTCAACCTCATTTTAACCCCTGTCCCTGAGCTGCAGGAGGAATGGATCAGCTCAGTCCCATGGGGAGGTGGAGAAACAGGCACCAGCCCTGCAGTTTTGCAGAGACAGTGAAGGGAAGAGAGAAAGGCAGAGGGGCTGGGGGTGAAGCCTTCTCCTTCCCCAGCTCTGCTCACTGCTGCTCACAGGATGGATCTGAAGAGCTTTTGTCGTCCTTTTGTGTGCACACTCCAGAGGCCTTCAGATGAATGTCAGCTGCCAAGGTTGTGACTCCTGACCTAGAGGCCATAGCTCTGAGGGCACTGCCTCTGCTGGGTAGAAGAGGAGAGCAAAAGGCTGCATTGGGAAATGTGTCTGCAGTGCAGAGAATGGCACAGAGGAGCCTGATCCCCCTTGCCAGGGCATCTCTGACACCAGATCCCTCTCTCCCCATGCACAAGTGCCTTGTGCCTGGACCTCTCCCTTCCAGGAGCTGCTTCTCTGTGCCCATCTGTCTTCCCCATCGCTGCTGAGAGATCCCATCCGACCTGCTGTGCACTCAGCTCTGCCCTGCAGACCCCTCCCAGCAGCAGGAACTGCACAGGGGCAGCTCTGGGTGTGCAGGGGCTAGGAGCAGCTTGAAGGTTAATAAGAGTCTTCTGCAGAATGGAGAAACAAACTCTAAACTCTAGTCTCACACAGCCCACCCAGCACACCAAGGGGATCAACATTCAAAGCCAAGACTCCTTCCCTTCCAGCAAAATGCTGCCTTGATCTTGTTCTTCAAAACCCCCTCAGAAATGCCCAGGCAGGAACCAGGACTGTGAGCAGCTCTGGCCAATGCAGCTCCCTCCCCACAGCAGAAGGATCCTGCCCTGCCCTGCCCTGCCAGGGCTGTCTCCTGCCACTCACACCTTCTCCCCACAGCACTGTGTGGAGCTCCCTGGGCAGGCTGAGAACTGAGCCTGGCAGGCAGCAGAGTCCCTGCCCCAGCACACAGCCCCTGGGCTGCAGGGACCCTGCTCTGAAGGACAGCCCTCACCACCCCTGCCTGCACCCCAGGCCTCCACAGCTCTTCAGAAAAGCCTGAAAAGAGCCTCTGCACAGGAAGATTTCCTTCCAGCCCCCAGCAGCTGTGGCTGTGCCAGCTTTAGGAGATGCCTCCAGGAGCTGCAGCTGCACTGCCCTGCCCCCACAGACTCACCCTGTCAGGGACTACAGTGACTTCTCCTCCTGTCAGCTCTCAGTGTTCTCCAAATCCTAATTGCCTTGAAGCTCTCTCTGCTTTCCTCATCTCGCTGAGATCCACTGGCAGTACCCTCAGCCCTGCTGTGCAGAGCAGAGGAGCTGCTCCTGGGCACAGCTGACACTTTTCATTGCTGCCTACTTGCCAGCAGCTCCCTCCAGCCACAGAGCTCAGCCCAGCTGAGCAGCAGAGGACCAACCCAAGGGCTTTTTAATGACCCTCTGGTGGCTTTGGTGCCAGGTAAACATCAGAGACTGAGAGGGAGATGATGAAACCTCTCCAGAAGTTGAAGTCACTTTCAAACTCTGAACTTTCTTCTCTTGTTGATGGGTCCCAGTGAGGACACTGCTGGGAAAGTGTCTCCAGGCTGTGGTTGGAGCAGGGAACTGGAGGCAGTGCTGAGAGGTCAGGACAAGCAGAGGAAGATGTCTCTGATGCTGAGCAAACCAGGAGCTGTTTCATTAATGCAAAGGGTCAAGCCCTGAGCCCTGGCCCCTGGACAGGCAGATCCTGTCCCTCACTCACCCCTCAGGGGGATTCCTGGAGCAGTGAGATGTGGAGAGGACCAATGCCAAGTGCAGGACTATGGCACAACCCCTCCCAGACTCCTGAGGATGGACAAGGAAGCAATGAGGCCCCAGGGCTGGAAGGAGGAGTTGTCTCCTCAGAGGCAGCAGTGGCACAGACCACAGCCAGAACCCAAGGCAGGAAGAGCTTGGCTCTGCCAGGAGCCTTTCAGCTCTTGCACAGCCCTCTGTCATCTGCCCCTCAGGCTGCCCTCTGCTGCTGCATCAGCTGAGCCTCTTTCCCTGCAGGCTGTAGTCACCCAGCCAGCTGCCCCACCTTGCTGCCACCTTCCTTTGCTGCTCTCTCTCCATCCTCCCTGGCTGTTCCTTCAAACTCCAAGCCTTGGAGTGCTCCAGGCTGCTGGGGGATGTCTTGCAGTGACATTTCTTTCTCCTCATCTCCAGCCTGGACCTCCCCAGCTGCACTTTGTGGCTTTGTTTCTTTCCCTTGCACTTTGCCACTGTGCAGGAAAGCTTCTCCATATCTCAAACCACTCCCCAGGTACTCTCAGGCTACTCTGCTCCTGTCCTCACTCTTCACACCATTGAGCCCATGGCCTTCAGCCTCTCTCTACTGGTCATGTGCCTGAGGCCTCACAAGCACATCTTGAAGATCTCTGGGCACTCTCCAAGGTCTTTGCAGATGGAGATGTGGTGCTCATGGGACAAGAAAGAGACTTTTGGCCAAGTGTTGTAGTGGGTGGACAAGGGGCACTGGTTTTGAACTGAAATAGGAGACTGAGATTGGAGTTTTGCAATGAGGGTGTCAGGACACCGGAACAGGCTGCCAAGAGAAGGGGATGTCCATCCCTGGAAGTCTCCAAAGCCAGGAGTTTCAGCAACCCAACCTAGTGGGAGATGTCCCTGGCCATGGTCAGGGTGTTGCACTCGATGCTCTCTTCCATCTCTTCCAATCCAAACCATCGCAGGCAATCCAGGACCAACAGAGACTCTCTGCACCCCATACACCAACTGATTCGACGACTGGAGAGCCAGAAGGTGATCAGTATGGCTCACTCCCCCTTCAACAGCCCAATATGGCCAGTGCAGAAGGCAAATGGGGAATGGAGACTGACCGTGGACTGCCGTGGCCTGAATGAGGTGACTCCTCCGATCAGCGCTGCCGTGCCGGACATGCTGGAGCTCCAGTACGAGCTGGAATCGAAGGCGGCCAAGTGGTATGCCACAAGTGACATTGCTAATGCCTTTTTCTCCATTCCCATTGCAGAAGAATGCAGGCCACAGTTTGCTTTCACCTGGAGGGGAGTACAGTATCAGTGGAATGGGTTGCCTCAGGGCTGGGTCCATAGCTCGACCATCTGCCATGAGGTGATCCAGACTGCCTTAGAGAAAGGTGGAGCCCCTGAGCATCTGCAGTTCATCGATGACATCATCGTATGGGGTGAGACAGCAGAGGAAGTCTACCAGAAGGGTGAGAAGATAATCGATATCCTACTGGAGGCTGGCTTTGCCATCAAGAGAAGTAAGGTGAAAGGGCCTGCCAGGGAGATCCAGTTCCTGGGCGTTCAATGGCAGGATGGCCGTCGCCACATCCCTCAGGAGGTGGTGAACAGGGTAGCCACTATGGTGCAGCCCACGAACAAGCAAGAGACACAGTCCTTTTTGGGGCTTGTGGGCTTCTGGAAAATGCACATTCCTGGGTACAGTCCGATTGTGAAGCCTCTTTTCCATGGAGCAAGGAAGAAAAATGATTTTGTGTGGGGACCTGAGCAGCAGGTGGCATTCGACCAGATCAAAGGAGAGGTGGCCCAGGCTATGGCTCTGGGACCTGTTGGAACTGGACCAGAGATCAAGAATGTGCTGTACACTGCGGCTGGTGAGAATGGTCCTACGTGGAGCTTGTGGCAGAAGGCTCCTGGTGAAACCAGGGGCAGGCCCCTAGGTTTCTGGCGGAAGGGCTACAAATGCTCCCAGGCCAACTACACCGTGACAGAAAAGGAAATCTTAGCTGCCTATGAGGGCGTCCGGGCTGCCTCTGAGGTCATTGGGACTGAGTCACCTCTATTTCTAGCTCCAAGGCTTCCAGTCCTGACCTGGATGTTCAAAGGAAGAGGCTCAACCCCACATCATGCCACAGATGCCACCTGCAGGAAGTGGATGGCCCTGATAACGCAGCGAGCTCGAATGGGGAGCTTCGAACGCCCTGGCATAGTGGAAGTGATCAGCAACTGGCCAGAGGGTGCTGACTTGGGAATGCCACCAGAGCAGACAGTGAGCCGTGCTGAGGAGGCTCCCCCATACAACGATCTCCCTGACCATGAGAAGGGCTATGCTCTAGTTACAGATGGGTCCTGCCGGCTTGTGGGAAGCAAGCAGAGATGGAAGGCAGCTGTCTGGAGCCCAGCAAGGCAAGTGGCGGAAGCAAGGGATGGAGAAGGCGAATCCAGTCAGTACGCAGAGGGAAAAGCTGTCCAGCTGGCCCTGGATATAGCAGAACCAGAGAACTGGCCAGTGCTGTACCTCTCTACTGACTCCTGGATGGTAGCCAATGCCTTGTGGGGGTGGCTGAAGGAATGGAAGAGGAACGGGGTGGCAGAGAAAAGGGAAGCCTGTTTGGGCCGCTGAGCTGTGGCAAGACATCGCTGCCCGCCTGGACAGGCTGCCAACAAAGGTACGGCACATCGATGCGCACGTCCCCAAGAGCAGAGCCAATGAAGAACACCAGCATAACCACCAAGCAGATCTGGCTGCTAAAATCTCCCAAATAGACTTGGATTGGGAACACAAGGGTGAGCTGTTCTTAGCTCGCTGGGCCCATGACACTTCTGGCCACCAAGGGAGAGATGCCACATACCGGTGGGCTGGGGACAGATCCGTGGACATCTCTCTGGAGGCCATCTCACAGGTCATCCATGAGTGTGACATCTGTGCTGCCATCAAGCAGGCCAAGCGCATGAGGCCTCTGTGGTATGGGGGCAGATGGTCAAAATAGAAGTACGGAGAGGCCTGGCAGATCGACTCCATCACCCTGCCTCGGTCTCACAGCGGCAAGCAGTACGTACTGACCATGGTGGAGGCAAGTACAGGCTGGCTGGAGACCTACCCAGTACCTCATGCCACTGCTCGCAACACCATCCTGGGCCTGGAGAGACATATCCTATGGAGACACAGCACCCCCGGGAGGATTGAGTCAGACAATGGAACCCACTTCAAGAACCACCTCATAAGAGACTGGGCAAAGGACCCATGGCATTGAGTGGATTTACCACATCCCATCCCATGCACCAGCTGCCGGGAAGGTCGAGCGCTACACTGGCTTGCTAAATACCACCCTAAAAGCCATGGGGGGTGGAACCTTTAGGAACTGGGAAAGACACCTAGCTCAAGCCACTTGGTTAGTGAACAGCAGAGGAGCTGTGAACCGAGCTGGTCCTGCCCAGTCTGAACTGCAAACAGTGGATGGAGATGGAGTTCCTGTGATTGCCGAGAGAAACCTGCTGGGGAAGTCAGTGTGGGTTTCCCCTGGTGCTGGTGGGGGCAAACCAACCCGAGGGGTGGTCTCGGCTGAGGGGCCTGGTCACACCTCCTGGGTCATGTTAGAAACTGGGGACATTCAGTGTATGCCACAGCAGTACCTTGTGAGGCAACAGGAGGGCTTCTTTTAGACCTTTCTTCCCAGGCTCCATGTAAAATCCTTCCAGCCCCAAGCAGATTTTCCTTTCACAATCTTTCTAATCCTCACCCAAACTCATTTTCCTCTGCAGGAGTCTCCCATGGTGAAGGTGAGAGAGTGACCCTTGGCACCAAAATGAACCTGTTGGCATCTCTGTTCCCTTTGCTGAATTCCATCCAATTCATTCCCATGTCTCAGATTCTCCTCCTGCCTCAGCAGAACTCATTGCTGCTTTCCTCTTCTGAGGGAGGTGCCTTTGGGATTGGATTGGATTTGCCCAAGGCATTGCCATTCCTGGCCAGGAATGGCAACAATTTCCTTTGTATGGGGGTGTTAGGGCCTAGGGGAGATGCAAACACCCCATGGTGTAGGGAGATAGCTGCAGCCCTGTGGAGAAGGGGTTGGGGATACTGGAATCAAATACTAAACTGAAAGCTAACAGAATATTCTCCCTTTGATATGAAAGAAATAATAAAGGAGCTTTGTGAGGAGCACTTTGAAACCTTGAAGAAAACTGCAGAGACACAAATAGCTCTTAGGGCACTTGGGGATCATTGCCTGAGCCTCACACACTGAGAGGAGACTGAAGGAATCTGCTCAAGAAGTCAGAAGCAGAACAAAAATTCCTTCAAGTATGAATTGGCCTCACTGAGGGCCATGAGCAACAAAGCCTCCCAGGGGTGCTTAGAGAAGCTCCATGGAGGCCATGATTGAAGGCAGACAAAGGCAAAGTGCAGCTGAACAAACCCTGGCCTTGGTCTCTGAAAGAGAAAGGCCAAGCTCTGAGCCTCAGGCCCTGGAAAGGCAGATCCTGAGAACCTCCAACTCAAACTTCCTCTCAGCAGCCATGGTGGCAGAAGCTGCTGCCAGAAGGAACAGGATTAAGACCTTGTCGCTGTTGAGCCTTTCAGCGCTGCCAGAGCCCTTGGCCATCCCTCCTGCAGTCTGTGCTACACTGTCCCATGCCTGCAGCTCTTTCCCTTCAGGCTGTTGACATCCATCTGGCTTCCCCAGCCAGCTCTCCCCCTGATATTTCTACACCTTCCCTCAGGCCTCTCCACTCTTTCTGCCTGTTCCATGACACACAAAGGATCTCCAGACTCCTTCTGGGTCACCTCTTGCACCAAAGCTCTACACTTTGAATGATGTTGTTTTGTCCTGGCCTCCAGTCTGAACCTTTCAGTTGCACCTTCTGAAGGCTTCCTTCTGTGTCCACAAGCAAGAAAAGCTCCATCCCTGACAGCCCCCTTCAAGCAGGTGCACATCACCCCTGAGCCTTCACTTCACCAGGCTAAAGAAGCTCAGCAGCTTCAGGTGCTAGATAGAGACTCCAAACTCCATCCAGGCAGATCTCCTCTGGAGCTTCTCCAGTACCTCTCCACTCCTGCAGACTAAGGAACTCCACAGCCAGACACCAATATTGCAGATGTGGACACAGCAGTGCTGAGTGCAGGGGAGGACAACCTCTGTGTCTGGGTGGCCACACTCCTCCTGCCACAGCCCAGCTGCACTTGGCCTTCTGCACTCTGCTCAGGCTTTGCTCCATCCCAGGCCATTGGGAATGGTCCCTGCCAGAGGCTCTTCTGTCCATGGCATTGCCACCCCTCTCCTCCCTGTGTCCATCAGCTTCTCAGCCACAGTCCGCCTCCTGCTCCTCTTCCAAGGCCATGAAGCTGCTCTGGGAGCTCCCAGACCCTGCCCTGTGCCAGGGGGCCAAGCACAGTCACTCAAGGGTAGGAGGGGATATGAAAGAGGGGTCAGAACACAGGAAGGAGGTTTGGGGCTGAAGTATCCAGGGGAAGGCTGAGGGCTCAGAGATACCTTTGAGGGCTGGGTCTCAGGCCAGGGCTGAGGAGAAGATTTGGTGTCCTGATGAGCCTACTCTGAACTGGGAGGGTTTAAACCACAGAATCAGAGAATATGAGGGTTTGGAAGGGACCTCCAGAGATCATCCAGTCCAATCCCACTGCCAGAGCAGGATTACCCAGGCTTGGTCACACAGGCACACATCCAGGCAGGTTTGAAAGTCTTCAGAGAAGGCTCCACAACCCCCTCTGGCAGCCTGCTCCAGGGATCCAGCACCCTCACAGCACAAAAGAGTGTCCTGTCCCTGCAGGCCTTTTCAAACAATCACTTTCCATCCAGTACACTTCAGGCACTAGAAAGCAGCTATTAGGTCTCCTCTGAGCCTTCTCTTCTTCAAGCTGATCAACCCCAGCTCCCTCAGCCTGTCCTCATACCAGAGTTGCTCCAAGCCCCTGCTGGACCTGCTGCATCAGCTCCATGTTCTTCCTGTGTTGAGACTTCAGAGCTGGATGCAGTACTCCAGGGGAGGTCTCACCAGAGCAGAATAAAGTAGCAGGAACCTCTCTCTCCCTCTCTGGCCATGCTGCTTTAGATGCAGCCCAGGCTGCCCTTGGCCTTCTGTGCTGCAAGCTCACACTGCCTGCTCCTGGCCAGCTTCTCCCCCACCACCACCCCCAAGTCCTTCTCCTCAGGGCTGCTTTCTATCTCCTCCTCCCCCAGCCTGTATTGATAGTGAGGATTGTTCCAGCCCAGTTGCAGGACTCTGCTCTTGCTCTCGTTGAACCTCATGAGGGTCACCTGGACACCACCTCTCCAGCTTGTCCAGGTGCCTCTGGATGCCATGCTGTCCCTCTGGCATCTCAACAGCACCACTCAGCTTGGTGCCATCTGCACACTTGCTGATGGTGTCTCCATCCCTCTGTCTATTGCACTGATCAAAATAAAAAACAGCACAGGATGGGATGAGTGGAATCAGTTTTTCCTGGGACAAGGCCTGGTCTGTACTTGGAGATGTTAATGGGACCCAGTTTGGAATGGGAGACTCTGGTGTGCTTAGGGTATGGAGTTGTGACTGTGACAGGGCCCAGCCTGTGGTGAGAGGGTTTAAAGGAACCCAGTGTGTACTGGGATGAGACCCAGACTGTATTGGGATATGGCATGGGGACTGACTTTTACTGGGATGGGGCCCAGTCTGGTCCTAGAAGGGGGTCAGGTGATGCAGTTTTTCCTGGGAGCAGGCACAGTCTGCACTGGGAAGGAGTCCTGGTATCTGGTTTGCACTAGGATGCAAACAGCTGGTACTTGGAAGGTGCCAGAGCTTCAACTTTGCAGTGGGATGGTCCCCAGTCTGTACTGGGTGATGCCTTTAGATCTATTTCCTCTGGGACAGGTCTTGGACTATACTGGGATGGGATCAGGGCATCAGTTTGTACCTGGACAGGGCCCAGACTGTACTGGGAGGGAGTCAGGAGATGCATTTTGTATTGTGACAGGGCCCAGTCTGTAGTGGGAGTGCATAAGGGGATAAAGTTTTTACTGAGACAAGGCCTAATGGGCATTTGGAGGGACTCTGCCCCTCCACCTCTGCACACAGGCACTGCCCTGCAGCTCCACAGAAGCCTTGGAGGAAGGAACTCAAAGAAACAAGTCCCTGCAGGGTCCTTTATTGTGTTGAACAGCCAGGGAGCACAGCTCCTGATGTCTGCAGCCTCTGGGTCACAGCAGACAGGATGACACTGAACCAGAAATGGTCTGAAGAAAGACATTTGTGTGGGAACAACATTCTCCCAAGGGGAACAGCACCAGCAGCAGCCAGAACTCCAGCAGCCAGGCTGGGCCTACACTGAGTGGCATCAGAACTGCTCTACAGGAGAAGACAAAGAGTTTATTGCTTCTGAGAGCATCCAGGGATCAGTTGGCTCAGGGCAGCCTTCAGCTCCTGGTTCCTCAGGCTGTAGATGAGAGGGTTCACTGCTGGAGGAACCACTGAGTAGAGAACTGCCACCACCAGGTCCAGGGATGGGGAGGAGATAGAGGAGGGCTTCAGGTAGGCAAAAAAGCCAGTGCTGAAAAACAGGGAGACGACAGCCAGGTGAGGGAGGCAGGTGGCAAAGGCTTTGTGGCGTCCCTGCTGAGAGGGGATCCTCAGCACTGCCCTGAAGATCTGCACATAGGACACCACAATCAACACAAAACAGACAAATGCTAAACAGGCACTGGCCACAAGAAGCCAAAGTTTCCTGAGGTAGGATGTGGAGCAGGAGAGCTTGAGGATCTGGGGGATTTCACAGAAGAACTGGTCCACAGCATTGCCCTGGCAGAGGGGCAGGGAAAATGTATTGGCTGTGTGCAGCAGAGCACTGAGAAAGCCACAGGCCCAGGCAGCTGCTGCCATGTGGAGACAAACTCTGCTGCCCAGGAGGGTCTCATAGTGCAGGGGTCTGCAGATGGCAACGTAGCGATCGTAGGACATGGTGGTGAGGAGAAAATACTCTGCATCAATTAGGAATATGAAAAAGAAGACCTGGAGAACACATCCTGCATAGGAGATGTCCCTGGTGTCCCTCAGGGAATTGGCCATGGATTTGGGGACAGTGGTGGAGATGGCACCCAGGTCCAGGAGGGCGAGGTTGAGGAGGAAGAAGTACATGGGGGTGTGGAGGTGGTGGTCCCTGGCTATGGTGGTGATGATGAGGCCATTGCCCAGCAGGGCAGCCAGGTAGATGGCCAGGAAGAGGCAGAAGTGCAGCAGCTGCAGCTGCCTTGTGCCTGGGAAGGGCAGGAGGAGGAAGTGGTTGATGGAGCTGCTGTTGGACATCTGCTGCCTCTGTCCATGGAGACCTGTGCAAGGAGGGAAAGGCAGGGGACAAGTTAGAGAACACTTCTCTCAGGCTTATCATAACCTCTCTCCCTTTAGCTGCATGAGGAATGGATCAGCTCAGTCCCATCACTACCAACCCATGGCAGAGTTCATCACAGCTTCAAATGCAGCAGGGACCCAGAATTGCCATGAAGATTCCTCTGGAGTCAGAACAGAAAGTGACCAACAGCCCAGTCCCAGGGAACAAGAGTCCCATTCTGGTGGGTTGAAATTTCCCCTAGCATTAGCTTTGCCAGAGCAGCTCAGTTAGAAGCAAATGAAGCTGTATGGACAAGCAAGAGCTACACTCTACAATGGAATGCAATGAACAGGTACAGAACATACAGGAGTGACAATATGAGACAGGTGTTTACAATTAGCAAATGACATTAAAACCCCCTGGTCAGAGACCAGGGAGGCTGTTCCTCTGCCTCTATCCCCTACCCCCCTGTTCCAAGAGACAAGGGAGGAGTGGAGAGAGAAAAAAAGCAGTGGGTTAGGTTTAGCCAAGGGCAGCCAAAGCAGGTGATCTCTCCCCAGCAAAGCAAAACAGCTGAGATCAGAAGAGAAGAGAGAGAATTGTTATGGGACAGCTCCTCTGATTCCAGATATTTATCCAATGAATTTGTTTAGAAGAATCTTTTCTTTTCCTTTTCACACCCAAGAGTGATCTATTTATTGTGTTTCTACTTTTCTGCTCAAAACCTGCATCTGAATTTTAAAGGCATTGCCTAAAACCACCACACCCAGGGAGAGGTGGAGAAACAGGGAGCAGGCCTGCAGTGCTGCAGAGACAGTGAAGGGAAAAGAGAAAGGCAGAGGGGCTGGGGGTGAAGCCTTCTCCTTCCCCAGCTCTGCTCACTGCTGCTCACAGGATGGAACTGAAGGGCTTTGCTCATCCTTCTGTGTGCACACTCCAGGAGCCTTCAGCTGAGTGTCAGCAGCCGAGATGGAGATGCCTCCAGGAGCTACAGCTGCAGTGTCCTACAATCACAGCCTCACTGTGTCAGTGACTGCAGTGACTTCTCCTCCAGTTTGCTCTCAGTCATCTTCCCAGTCCTGGCCACCTTGAAGCTCTCTCTGCCTTCTTCAGCTCCCTGAGATCCTCTGGCAGTGTCCTCAGCCCTGCTGTGCTGTGCAGAGGAGCTGCTCCTGGCTAGAGCTGTCTCCTGCAGCGCTGCCTGCTTGCCAGCAGCTCCTTCCAGCCCAGGAGCCTGGCCCAATAGGGTAGCAGAGGACCAGCCCAAGGTGTTTTAATAACTCCTCTGCTGGCTTTTATTGCCCTGTAAACCTCAGGGACTGAGAGGAAGCTGATGAAACCTCTGCAGAAGTCAAAGTCAGATTCAAACTCTGAAGTTTATTCTACTGTTAATGGGTCCCAGTGAAGCATACTGGGAAAGGGTCCCCAGGGTCTGCTTAGAGCAGAGCGGGGACAGTGAATTCAAGGGAAGCATCACTGGAGGCACTGAAGCATCTCCAGGCTGTGGGGAGAGCAGAGAACTGAGGCAGTGCTGAGAGGTCAGGACAAGCAGCTCAAGGTGGCTCTTCTGCTGAGCAATCCTGGAGGGGTTTCACTGATCCCAAGGGCCAAGCTGTGACCCCCAGCCCCTGGCAAGGCAGAGCCTGTCCCTCACCTGTGGCTCAGGGCTCTGCTAGGGGCAGTGGGGAGTGAGGATGAGCAGTGAGCAGGGTAGGAGCTTGACAGGATTACTGTGGTTTGCTTGCAAAGAGACAACTCCTGCTGAAAAGGAATGAAAGGAACCTTTGTGGAATAAAAACCTCTCCAATTAGCTGCAGAAACCTTGGCAAGAATGAGAGGTTCAGCAGGATTTAATGAGCCCCCTGGAGTATTTTGGGGCTGATGATATCATCCTTAGGTACTGCCAGCAGACTCTGCCAAGGGACTGACAAGAAGCCTCTCAAGAAGTCCAAGTCAGAAGAAAACTCCAAAGTCCCTTGAAGCACTGATTGGCCTCACTGAGGCTTGTTCTGACAAAGGCTCCCCAGGGACTCCTTAGAGCAGCTTGTTAGAGGCCAGGATTGCAGGGAGACAAAGGCAAAGTACAGGGCAGAAAAACTTGCCTTTGGTGTACGAAGCAGAAAGGCCAAGCCCTGACCATTGCCCTTGCAATAGAAAAATCTCAATGCCTGAAAGCTTAGTTTCTCCTCACAGGCCTTGGTGGCAGAGGCAACTGCCAGAGTCAAGGGGACAGTGTCTTTGGTCCTGTTGGGCCTCTCAGCCTTGCTAGAGCCTTGGCCATCCCTACTGCAGCCTCTCCTACATTGTCCCATGCCTGCTCCTCTTTCCCTTCAGGCTGCTGACACCAATCTTCCTTCCCCACCAGCTCTCCCCCTGCCATTTCCATCCCTTCCCTGAGCTGTCTCAGCTCTCCCTGCCAGTTCCTGACACCTCTGGATGGCCTCATGCATAGCAGCTCTGCCCTTTGAGGGACATTTCTTCAGCCTCATCTCCACTCTGAACCTTCCAAGCTGCTCTTTGTGGAGGTTTTGGTCTCTTCCCACTCCCCAGAAAGAGCTCCATCCTCTCTGAAACCACCCTTCAGCCATGTGTTCACTGCTCTGGCAGTGCCCTGAGCCTCCATTCAGCAGGCTGAGTCAGTCCAGGTCCCTCAGCCTCCACAGAGATGCCAGCCTCCATCCTGGCAGATCTCCTCTGCAGTTTCTCCAGTTCCCCTCCCTTCATTCGGTCTGGACATACCCAAAGCCAGACACCAAGCATCCACCTGTGGCCACAGCAGTGCTGAGTCTGAGGGAGGACAACTTTGTGTCTGGCTGGCTACACTCCTCCTGCCACAGCCCAGCTGCAGTTGGCCCTTCTTCCCTGAGTGCAGGGTTTGCTTCATCCCAGGGTGTTTGGAATGTTGAAAAGAACCTCAGTAAAGGGTTGCTCACTATTGCTCTATGAAATGCAGACAGACCTCAGGCCTGGTCCTTGAAATGGGAGCTTAGGAGAATACAGAGGCTTAGGGCCTGCTCTTGAAGGTGATATTTGCCCCAGCTCTTCCCACAGAGGTCCTTGCTGTCCCCTGTTCTGCTCCCTGAAGCAGACCAGCACTCACACACACCCTGCACTAGAACAGCCACGCAAACAAAGGGGAACAAGCTCAGGGTTAGTGCTCCAACCAACTGCTTGACACTGAAGCCCAAGGCAGGAATCCACAACCATAGCCAGGCCCAGACCTCTGAGAAGCCCCAGCTGGTGTTTTCCTTTTGCACTTCATGCAGAGTCTGCTTGGTTCCCATAGCTCACTGATCACAGAATGGCTGGGCTGGAAGGGATCTCCAAAGGTTATCTTGTCCAGTCTTCCCAGGGATATGCTCAACTAGATCAGGTTGCCCACAGCCCTGTCAAGCCTCACCTTCAATATCTCCAGGGATGGGACCCCAACCACCTCCCTGGGCACCCTGTTCCAGTGTTCCACTACGCTCCTGGTGCAGAACTTGTGCTGGCTCCTCCTTCCTGCACAATCCTGCTCTGTTCCCATCTCTCACCCATCTCTATGGATGTCCTTCCTCTCTGATCCATGGAAACACAACAGCTTGTGTTCAGTGCTGTGCCCACTCCTCCTTCTGAGGCAAAGGCCATGCCTGGAGCCATTCCCTGCTGAGCAGCTAGTTCTACAACCTGTTTCACTCCTCCCTGGGAAGCTGATCCTGCACCTGCAGTCCTGTTCCAGAGGACTGGGAGAGAAGAGATCTTCACCAGGGCCTTTTCTGCTTCACTTTCTCCTAAGCAAGTGTGGTAGTTTGAGCCTGAACTGGAACTTTAGAGCTCAGATGGGGGCAAGGCTGAGAGTCCCCCACTCCCCCCTCCTCCTTTGCAATAGAGAGGGAAAAAAAAAAACAAGAACAGGAAGGAGCAAATCCACCAAGGAATAATTTGGAGTCACAGCCCCTTCACCCAATCTTGATGGGTGACATTCGAATCCTCAATGCAAGTCCCCCTTTATCCCAGCTCTCTCTCTCTCAGAGCAGTCTCTCCCTCTCTGGTGCTGGTCAGTGTAGGTGGTGCTTGAGCTGGGCAGGGATGTGGAGAAGAGTCAGGAATCAGTCTCCCTTTGAAAGGGAAAGAAAAAAATCAGGAGCAGACTGTTGCTGTAGGGACATCGGCAACAGGTGCAGGTGAGATGATGCAGGAGCTCTCTGGATTGGTGTGCAGTGTGCTTATGTTGAGTCCTGGATGTTAGCTGGTATTAAACTAGGAGGGAAAAACTTAGAATACCTTATAACTATTCACACAGTGACTACAATACATTGATGTGTGTGCCCCCTCTGAGTTCATCCCCTCTCAGCCAGAGTCACGTTCCGCTGTGGGATACACTGAATGTCCCAGTTTCTAATATGACCCAGGAGGTGTGACCAAGCCCCTCAGCAGAGAACCCCCTAGGCTGGTTTGCCCCCACCAGCAGCAGGGGAAAACCCACTGACTTCCCCAGCAGGTTTTTCTCAGCAATCACAGGAACTCCATCTCCATCCACTATTGGCAGCAGGTGGGACTGGGCAGGACCAGCTGGGTTCGCAGCTCCTCTGCTGGTCACTAACCAAGTGGCTTGAGCTAGATGTCTTTCCCAGTTCCTAAAGGTTCCACCCCCCATGGCTTTTAGGGTGGTCTTTAGCAAGCCAGTGTAGCGCTTGACCTTCCTGGCAGCTGGTGCATGGGATGGGATGTGGTAAATCCACTCAATGCCATGGTCCTTTGCCCAGTCCCTTAGGAGATGGTCTTGAAGTGGCTTCCATTGTCCCATTCAATCCTCCCAGGGGTGCTGTGTCTCCGCAGGACATGTCTCTAGGCCCAGGATGGTGTTGCAGCAGTGGTATGAGATACTGGGTAGGTTTCCAGGCAGCCTGTACTTGCCTCCACCATGGTCAGTAGGTGCTGTTTGCCACTGTGAGACCGAGGCAGGGTGATGGAGTCGATCTGCCAGGCCTCTCCGTACTTCTATTTCAACCATCTCCCCCCGTACCACAGAGGCCTCATGCGCTTGGCCTGCTTGATGGCAGCACAGATGTCACACTCATGGATGACCTGTGAGATGGCCTCCAGAGAGATCTCCACTGAGCCGTCCCAAGCCCATCGGTATGTGGCATCTCTCCCTTGGTGGCCAGAAGTGTCCTGGGCCCAGCGAGCTAAGAACAGCTCACCCTTGTGTTCCCAGGCCAAGGCTATTTGGGAGATGTTAGCAGCCAGATCTGCTTGGTGGTTATGCTGGTGTTCTTCATTGGCTGCTTGGGGACGTGCACATCGATGTGCCGTACCTTTGTTGGCAGCCTGTCCAGGCGGGCAGCAATGTCTTGCCACAGGTCAATGGCCCAAACAGGCTTCCCTTTTCTCTGCCACCAGTTCCTCCTCCATTCCTTCAGCCACCCCCACAAGGCATTGGCTACCATCCAGGAGTCAGTGTAGAGGTACAGCACTGGCCAGTCCTCTCGTTCCGCTATATCCAGGGCCAGCTGGACAGCTTTTCCCTCTGCGTACTGACTGGATTCGCCTTCTCCATCCCTTGCTTCCGCCACTTGCCTTGCTGGACTCCAGACAGCTGCCTTCCATCTCTGCCTGCTGCCTACAAGACGGCAGGACCCATCTGTAACTAGAGCATAGCCCTTCTCATGGTCAGGGAGATTGTTGTATGGGGGAGCCTCCTCAGCAGGGCTCACTGTCTGCTCTGGTGGCATTCCCAAGTCAGCACCCTCTGGCCAGTTACTGATCACTTCCACTATGCCAGGGCATTCAAAGCTCCCCATTCGAGCTCGCTGAGTTATCAGTGCCATCCACTTCCTCCAGGTGGCATCTGTGGCATGATGTGGGGTTGAGCCTCTCCCTTTGAATATCCAGGTCAGGACTGGAAGCCTTGGAGCTAGAAATAGGGCGACGCACTCCCAATGACCTCAGAGGCAGCCTGTACACCCTCATAGGCAGCTAGGATTTCCCTCTCTGTTGAGGTGTAATTGGCCTCAGAGCCTTTGTAGCACTCCCTCCAGAAACCTAGGGGCCTGCCCCTGGTTTCACCAGGAGCCTTCTGCCACAAGCTCCATGTAGGACTATTCTCACCAGCTACAGTGTACAGCACATTCTTGATCTCTGGTCCAGTTCCAACAGGTCCCAGAGCCATAGCCTGGACCACCTCTCCTTTGATCTGGTCGAATGCCACCTGCTGCTCAGGTCCCCACACAAAATCATTTTTCTTCCTTGTTCCATGGAAGAGAGGCTTCACAATCTGACTGTACCCAGAAATGTGCATTTTCCAGAAGCCCACAAACCCCAAAAAGGACTGTGTCTCTTGCTTGTTCATGGGTTGCACCAGAGTGGCTACACTGATCACCACCACCTGAGGGATGTGGCAACGGCCATCTTGCCATTGAACAGCCAAGAACTGGATCTCCCTGGCAGGCCCTTTGACCTTGCTTCTCTTGATGGCAAAGCCAGCTTCCAGCAGGATAGCAATTATCCTCTTACCCTTCTGGTAAACTTCCTCTGCTGTCTCACCCTTTACAATGATGTCATTAATGAACTGCAGATGCTCAGGGGCTCCACCTTTCTCTAAGGCAGCCTGGATCACCTCATGGCAGATGGTTGAGCTATGGACCCAGCCCTGAGGCAACCCATTCCACTGATACTGTACTCTCCTCCAGGTGAAAGCCAACTGTGGCCTGCATTCTTCTGCAATGGGAATGGAGAAAAAGGCATTAGCAATGTCACTTGTGGCATACCACTTGGCTGCCTTCGATTCCAGCTTGTACTGGAGCTCCAGCATGTCCGGCACGGCAGCTCTGATCAAAGGAGTCACCTCATTCAGGCCACGGCAGTCCACGGTCAGTCTCCATTCCCCATTTGCCTTCCGCACTGGCCATATCAGGCTGTTGAAGGGGGAGTGAGCCTTGCTGATCACCTTCTGGCTCTCTAGTCATCAAATCAGTTGGTGTATGGGGTGCAGAGAGTCTCTGTTGGTCCTGGATTGCCAGAGATGCACTATGTGAGAGGCAAGAGGGAACTTCAAATCCTGCTTCTTATGGCTGCCCACCATGGAGGGCTCATCTGACAGCTGGGGCTTGGTGGACAGCTGTTCTTTGCCTGCAGTCTCTACAGCTGCCACCCCAAATGCCCACTTGTGCCCCTTAGAGTCCTTGAAGCACCCCTCCCGCAGAAAGTCAATGCCAAGAATGCAAGGTGCATCTGGACCAGTCACTAGGTTGTGCTTTCCCCATTCATTCCCGGTCAGGCTTCTCTCAGCCTGCAGTACAGTCAGGTCTTGTGAGCCCCTGGGACTCCCTGAATGCTTATGGGCTCAGCCCCTTTGTACCTCGATGGTATCAGGGGCATGGGCCCCTGTGTCCACCAGAGCTGGGTACTGCTGGGATTCTGAAGTGCCAGGCCATTTTGCATACACATCCAAGGACACTCTGTTATCCCTGGCCTCCACCTGGCTGGAGGTAGGGCACCTTTAATGCTGGCGGCGATGCCCACACTTGTCACAGCGTCCTGTGTTCCTAGGGGAAGGGTCTCTTGAGCCAGAGGTACCACTCCAGGAAACTGGGGCAGCCCTTCTTCTGGATGAGTTATCCCTGTGGTGCCCACCTTGCAGTTCCCACACTCTGTCTCAAAGGGCAGAGGTGGGTTGGCCATGCCAGGTGTCCAGGTCCTCTCCATGGTCACAGAGGATCCTCCACAGAGACCCCCTTGACATCCCCCAATTGGCTTGGGGTGATCTCCTAGGGGAAGGTCGCCTGTTCCTGATGGCTGAAACCTGGATCCATTCTGAAGGAGAAGGGAAAAGGAGGCATCGCTCCCCCTTTTCAGTTCAGACATGGAGCTCTTGATCTCTTTGACAATGTCTTTAGCCATAGTTTCTATGGCTGAGATCAGGGGTTTCTGATTTACACTGTCCTCATATTCCCTTAAATCATTGGCAAACTCACAGACAGTCTTAGGACTTCCTTCCTGTCCAGTCAGGAGTATCCCTCCTCATGTGGGAGCATATTTCTGAGGAGCACCCTGGGTGAGTTTCTTTACCAAGCGCCGTCTCATGGGCACCTCATCTGGGTCTGAAGGGAGCTGGCCATCCCCATCAATTATTTCCAACACAGCCATCTGTCTCAGATACCAAATGCGCTGTTCCATAATTGTCCATCTAATTGGGGACCAGGGCAGGTTGTCTTTTGTGGGGTACCGGCTCTTGATGGCATTGAGGATCCGGGGCCCAGAGAGTGTGTGTTCCATTGAGCTTGGCTAACTCTTTGTCCAGACCAGCATCACTAGTCAGGGAACCTAAAAGCTTTGCTTCCCTCTTATCCAGGTCCACTGTGTCCACCCCCTCATCCCAGCATCTCAGGACCCAGCTCAGTATTGGCTCACCCTCTTTCCATGCGTAATCCAGACGAGTTTGCCTTAATTCCTTTTTGGGCAGAGATGTCACAGTTATTGCTTCCTGTTCTGAGTCATCTTCATCCATCACTGGGTTTTGTGAGGTGCCAGGCCCTGCCAACATGCCTTCCTCACCATCCATGGTTGGAGATGATTTTTTGCCTCGTTTTCCTGCATGTGGTGACCGGTACTAGAGGAACTGCATGGGCAGGAGCATCAGGGGTTAAGTGTGGGACTGCTGCTGGTGGGGCAAACCTTTGTGCCTGGGGCTCAGGCTGAGATCAGGCACACTTACTACAACCTTAACCCTCCCTCTTTGTGTTTACAGAATGCCCACAGCAGACATGCCCCTTACAAAAGACTTCCTTATCCCTCTGCAAAAGAGCTCTTAATGGGTTAGCTCTTCCCCCACCCAACATGGTCACAGCAAATGGCTCTATAAGTATTACATTTAAGCACATGGAGCATATTGCAATGTAAGGCAATTCTCCATCACAGACATTTTTATCTACAGCATTGGTTTCATAGCTTGCTTCAAGAAAATTTCCTGTGATAGAGAAGTTACCACTGACAGTAAAATTCAAAGAATTCTGGAGGTCCATGCCCAGCTGCATTGGTAAAGATTTATCCAGTTGAGCAGCATCTCTCTCATTAATCACACCACATAGTAAGGTATCAATTTGTAGATATGGGTCCAAAAGCTCCAGCCAAACACCCATGCAAAAGCTTGGGACATCAGAGGCTTCAAAATTGACATCTCTACTTCCAATCCTTTTCTTTCAGACAAAGTATTACTTTTCAAAGAGAATATTAATTTCCAAGCCACACATTGGAGTGCCAAAATATTGTAGTTGTTTGAGCCTTAACTGGGATTTAAGAGCTCAGATGGGGGCAAGGCTGAGAATCTCTCCCCTGCTCCCCCTTCCTCTTTCCCAATCAAGAGAAAAAGGGAAGGGGAAAGAATAGGGAGTGATAAGGGAGGGGAAAAAAAAAGAAGAAAGGAGATAAGGAAAAAGGGAGGAGGTAAATCTGCTGAGAAACAATTTGGAGGCAGTTTGGACGCAGAGAGGTGAAAACTTTCTTTAAAAAAAAAAATATATGTATACATATAAAGAATAACAGGAAGGGTTCACAAGGGTAAGGAACAAGGATGGATAGGGAGATAGACAAAACCAACAGTCCTTTGGAGAAATGTGGATGCAGCACGGAGCAAAGACCAGGCCTGACCATGTGGCAGAGAAGCAGGAAGCCAGCAGCGACTCAGTCCTCTTGTCCAGGCAAGGCAGAAGCAAGAGAGCAAATGGCTGTGGTGTCTTCCTTTTTACAGGCTTGCTGGACAGGGAGGGGGAGTGGAACAGAGTAACTTAGTTTACTGGGGGAAACCTCCCCTCCGGGGAGGGCAAGCCCTCCCCCCACACACACTTTCAGGATGGGCATAACCCATTACAGATGGTGTCCAGTCTGTGATGAGATTAAATCAGAGGACTTTAGATGTGGAGGGATGCAGTAGGTAGTGAGAGGGAACCAGAGAATGTAGTTTGTACTGCAGCAGGACCCGATGTGTACTGGGCTGGAGCAAGATGATTCAGTGTGTGCTGGGATGAGGCTATATCTGTTCTGGGAGGGGACCAGGGGTTTCAGTTTATCCTGGGTCTAACCCAGTCTTTACTGGGAGGGGAAACATTAAAGAGATTCAGTTTGTACAGGAGGGCAACCACAGAACCACAGAAAGTTAGGGGCTGGAAGGGACCTCCAAAGATCATCCAGTCCAACTCCCCTGCCAGAGCAGGGTCACCTAGAGCAGATCACAGAGGAACACATCCAGGTGGGCCTTGAATATCTCCAGAGAAGGAGACTCCACAGCTGCCCTGGGCAGCCTGTTCCAGATGGGGCCCAGTCTGCACTGGGTTGGAGTCAGGGATGGGATTTGTACTGGGATGGGCCTCAGACTGTACTGGGAGATATTCAAATGATCCTGTTACTGATGAGACAAGACCACATCTCTGCAGGGGTGGGGGCAGTTCAGGAGATGCAGTTTGTACTGAGACTGGGCTAGGTCTGTACTGGCAGGGGCTTAAAAGGATCAAGATTGTAATGGGATAAGGGCCAGACTGTACTGGAATGGAGCCAGGGGATCCCAAATTGTACTGGACTGGGGTCTGGTCTGTACTTAGAGAGGGAACCAAGGGAGTGGATTTACAATAAACATTGCCAGACCTATGCTGGGAGGGGATAAAGGAATCCAGCCTATTGTGGGACAAGGCCTAATGTGCACTTGGAAGTGTTAAAGTGTCTCTGTTTGGACAAGCACTCAGACAGTACTGGGAGGGCAAGAAGGTGTCCAGTTTGTACTGGAATGGATGCAGTCAGTCCCAGCAGGGGGCCTGGAGATGCATTTTGGACTGGGATAGGACAGAGGTAGTAATGGGAGAGGGCAAGGAGATGCAGTTTGTCTGGGAGGAGGCCACAGCTGTACTGGGAGCAGTTCAGATTATGTAGTTTTTACTGGGGAGGGACACAGCCTGTGCTGGGAGTGGGTTCAAAATATCCTCTCAGCACTGGGTGAGATTCAGTTGATACTGGGACAGGAACAGGGTGACCAGTTTGTTCTGGGCTGTGGCTCAAGCTGTGCCGGGATGACATCAGGAAGATCAGTTTATTTTGGACAAGGCCAGGTTTGTATGTGGAGGGCTTAAAGGGACCTTGCCTGGACTGAGATGGAGCCCAGTCTCTGGTGGGTTGGGATCAGGGTCTCCAGTTTGCACTGTGAGGTGGCCAACCTGTAGTGGGAGGAGGCAGGGTACGAAATTTGTCCTGTGATGGATGGAGTTGGTATGGGAGAGAGACAGAGGATCAGTTTGTACTGGAATGAGGAGCAGTTTGTACCAGCACCAGGGGTCCAGCAAGTACTGCTCCTCCCTGGCAGTGCTGCTGTGCTGGGACTCATTGCCCCTCCGCCTCTGCACAGAGGAGATGTCCCTGAAGCTCCAGAAAATTCTTGGAGGAAAGACCTCAGAAAAAAAAAATGTTACTGAAAGCTTCTTTATATTGATTAACCACACAAGGAGCACAGCTCCTCCAACATAAATCCTCAGTCAGAAAAGCAAAGCAGAGAGTGATTAGAAAGGTGATGAAAACATGGCCAAAAGTAAAAATCCTCCACAAACAGCAAAACTCCAGCATCCAGGCTGGGCCTGCACTGAGTGACATCAGAACTGCTCTGCAGGAGAAGACAAAGAGTTTATTGCTTCTGAAAGCATCCAGTGATCAGTTGGTTCAGGGCAGCTTTCAGCTCCTGGTTCCTCAGGCTGTAGATGAGAGGGTTCACTGCTGGAGGCACCACTGAGTACAGAACTGACACCACCAGGTCCAGGGATGGGGAGGAGATGGAGGAGGGCTTCATGTGGGCAAACAAGCCAGTGGTGAGAAACAGGGAGACTACAGCCAGGTGAGGGAGGCAGGTGACAAAGGCTTTGTGGCGTCGCTGCTGAGAGGGGATCCTCAGCACTGCCCTGAAGATCTGCACATAGGACACCACATCAACACAAAACAGACAAATGCTAAACAGGCACTGGCCACAAGAAGCCAAAGTTCCCTGAGGTAGGATGTGGAGCAGGAGAGCTTGAGGATCTGGGGCACTTCACAGAAGAACTGCTCCACAGCATTGCCCTGGCAGAGGGGCAGGGAAAATGTATTGGCTGTGTGCAGCAGAGCATAGAGAGCCCCACAGGCCCAGACAGCTGCTGCCATGTGGAGACAAACTCTGCTGCCCAGGAGGGTCTCATAGTGCAGGGGTCTGCAGATGGCAATGTAGCGATCGTAGGACATGGTGGTGAGGAGAAAAACCTCTGCTGAAAGCAAAAAGAGGATAAAAAAGACTTGGCAGCACATCCTGCATAGGAGATGTCCCTGCTGTCCCTCAGGGAATTGGACATAGATTGGGGACAGTGGTGGAGATGGCACCCAGGTCAAGGAGGGCAAGGTTGAGGAGGAAGAAGTACATGGGGGTGTGCAGGTGGTGGTGCCAGGCTATGGTGGTGATGATGAGGCCATTGCCCAGCAGGGCAGCCAGGTAGATGGCCAGGAAGAGGCAGAAGTGCAGGAGCTGCAGCTGCCTTGTGCCTGGGAATGGCAGGAGGAGGAAGTGGGTGATGGAGCTGCTGTTGGCCATCTGCTGCCTCTGGCCATGGAGACCTGTGCAAGGAGGGAAAGGCAGAGACAAGTTAGGGCACACTTCTCTCAGCCTCATTGTAACCCCTGTCCCTGACCTGCATGAGCAATGGATCATCTCAGTCCCATCACTACCAAGCCATGGCAGAGTTCATCACAGCTTCAGATGCAGCAGGGACCCAGAATTGCCATGAAGATTCCTCTGGTGTCAGAACAGAAAGTGACCAACAGCCCAATCCCAGGGAACAAGAGTCCCATTGTGGTGGGTTGAAATTTCCCCCCAGCATTAGCTTTGCAGAGCAGCTCAGTTAGAAGCAAATGCAGCTGTATTGACAAGCAAGAGCTACACTCCACAATGGAATGCAATGAACAGGTACAGAACATACAGGAGTGACAATATTAGACAGCTATTTACAATTAGCAAATGACATGAAACCCCCTGGTCAGAGACCAGGGAGGCTGTTCCTCTGCCTTATCCCCTACCCCCCTGTTCCAAGAGACAAGGGAGGAGTGAAGAGAGAAAAAAAATGCAGTGGGTTAGACTTATCCAAGGGCAGCCAAAACAGGTGATCTCTCCCAGCAAAGCAAAACAGCTGAGATGAGAAGAAAGAAGAGAAGAGAAGAGAAAGAGAAGAGAAGAGAGAGAAGAGAAGAGAAGAGAAGAGAGAAGAGAAGAGAAGAGAGAAGAGAAGAGAAGAGAAGAGAGAGAATTGTTATGGTACAGCTCCTCCAATTCCAGATATTTATCCAATGAATTTGTTTAGAAGAATCTTTCTTTTCCTTTTCACACCAAGAGTGATCTATTTATTGTGTTTCTACTTTTCTGCTCAAAACCTGCATCTGAATTTAAAGGTAGTGCCTAAAACCTTCCCCAGCTCTGCTCACTGCTGCTCACAGGATGGAACTGAAGGGCTTTGGTCCTCCTTCTGTCTGCACACTCCAGGAGCCTTCAGCTGAGTGTCAGCTGCCGAGATGGAGATGCCTCCAGGAGCTACAGCTGCAGTGTCCTACACTCTCCGCCTCACTGTGTCAGTGACTGCAGTGACTTCTCCTCCAGTGAGCTCTCAGTCATCTTCCCAGTCCTGGCCACCTTGAAGCTCTCTCTGCCTTCTTCAGCTCCCTGAGACCCTGGCAGTGTCCTCAGCCCTGCTGTGCTGTGCAGAGGAGCTGCTCCTGGCCAGAGCTGTCTCCTGCAGCGCTGCCTGCTTGCCAGCAGCTACTTCCAGCCCAGGAGCCTGGCCCAATAGGGTAGCAGAGGACCAGCCCAAGGTGTTTTAATAACTCCTCTGCTGGCTTTTATTGCCCTGTAAACCTCAGGGACTGAGAGGAAGCTGATGAAACCTCTCCAGAAGTCAAAGTCAGATTCAAACTCTGAAGTTTCTTCTACTCTTAATGGGTCCCAGTGAAGCATACTGGGAAAAGCTCCCCAGGGTCTGCTTAGAGCAGAGCAGGACAGTGAATTCAAGGGAAGCATCACTGGAGGCACTGAAGCATCTCCAGGCTGTGGGGAGAGCAGAGAGCTGAGGCAGTGCTGAGAGGTCAGGACAAGCAGCTCAAGGTGGCTCTGCTGCTGAGCAAACCTGGAGGGGTTTCATTGATCCAAGGGCCAAGCCCTGACCTCCAGCCCCTGGCAAGGCAGATCCTGTCCCTCACCTGTGGCTCTGGGCTCTGCTGGGGGCAGCGGGGAGTGAGGATGAGCAGTGAGCAGGGTAGGACCTTGTCAGGTTTTGCTGTGGTTTGCTTGCAGAGAGACAACTCCTGCTGAAAAGGAAGGAAATGTACCTTTAAAAATCAGATGCTTTGTACAATAAAAACCTCTCCAATTAGCTGCAGAAACCTTGGCAATAATGAGAGGTTCAGCAGGATTTAATGAGCCCCATGGAGTATTTGGGGCTGATGACACCATCCTTAGGTACTGCCAGGAGACTCTGCCAAGCTACTGCCAAGAAGCCTCTCAAGAAGTCCAAGTCAGAAGAAAACTTCAAAGTGCCTTGAAGCACTGATTGGCCTCCCTGAGGCTTGTTCCTGACAAAGGCTCCCCAGGGACTCCTCAGAGCAGCTTGTTAGAGGCCAGGATTGCAGGGAGACAAAGGCAAAGTGCAGGGCAGAAAAACTTGCCTTTGGTGTATGAAGCAGAAAGGCCAAGCCCTGACCATTGCCCTTTCAATAGAAGAACCTCAAAGCCTCAGAGGAAAGTTTCTCCTCCCAGTCCTTGGTGGCAGAGGCAACTGCCAGAGCCAAGGGCACAAAGACTTTGATCCATTTGTGCCTCTCATCCTTGCCAGAGCCCTTGGCCATCCCTACTGCAGCCTCTCCTACATTGTCCCATGCCTGCTCCTCTTTCCCCTTCAGGCTGCTGACACCAATCTTGCTTCCCCCACCAGCTCTCCCCTTGCCATTTCCATCCCTTCCCTGAGCTGTCTCAGCTCTCCCTGCCAGTTCCTGACCCCTTTGGATGGTCTCATGCATAGCAGCTCTGCCCTTTGAGGGACATTTCTTCAGCCTCATCTCCACTCCGAACCTTCCAAGCTGCACTTTGTGGAGGTTTTGGTCTCTTCCCACTCCCCAGAAGAGCTCCATCCTCTCTGAAAGCACCCTTCAGCCATGTGTACACTGCTCTGGCAGTGCCCTGAGCCTCCATTCAGCAGGCTGAAGCCGTCCAGGTCCCTCAGCCTCTCCACAGAGATGTCAACCCCCATCCTGGCAGATCTCCTCTGCAGCCTCCCCAGTTTCTCCTTCTCCATCAGACTGCAGAACCCCACACCCAGGCACCAAGAATCCAACTGTGGCCACAGTAGTGCTGAGTCTGGAGGGAGGACAACTTCTGTGTCTGGGTGGCCACACTCCTCCTGCCACAGCCCAGCTGCAGTTGGCCTTCTTCCCTGGGTGCAGGGATTGCTCCATCCCAGGGCATTTGGAATAGCTCCTCCCAGACCCTGTGGTGCCTTTCTGACTGGGGTGGGACACAGCAGAACTTTCAGCTCCAAAGAACAGGCAGAGTGTGTGTACTGGGATGGCACCCAGCCTGTCAGGTAGTGGGTAAGGGGATATAGGTTGTACTGGGAGGAGACACAGATGAGTGGTTGGAGGGCTTCAGGTGGTGTAGCCTTTCCTGGGAGTGGGCAGAATCTGTACTGGGAAGGAGTTCTGTTATGGCTGTTATTAATATTTAGTAATTGGCTGCACCAGGGGAAGTTTAGGCTGGAGGTGAGGAAAAAGCTCTTCCCAGAAAGAGGACTTGGCCACTGGAATGTGCTGCCCAGGGAGGTGGTGGAGTCTCCATCCCTGGAGGTGTTCAAAAAAGGATTGGATGTGGCACTAGGATCCTTGATTTAGGTGTCAGGGGGTGTTGGGTGGTAGGTTGGATTTGATGATCTCTGAGGCCTTTTCCAACCTGGGTGATTCTTTGTTTCTGTGATTAGAAGGTGAAGGGAAAAGTCTGAACACAGCTGGTGACCAAACCAATGTCTGGTGACAAACCCAAGAGATTCCAAAGCAAGTAGTGAAAGGTGAGGAGAACATCTCCTGCCCAGCTGATGGAATGAGAAACTCAAGAGTCTCCAAAAAGCAACAGAAAGAAGGGAAAGGCACCTCAGGAAAGTCTTGCTCAGTGTTGCTCTATGAAATCCAGACAGGCCTTAGGCCTGTTCCTTGAAATGGGAGCTTAGGAGAATACAGAGGCTTAGGGCCTGCTCTTGAAGGTGACATTTGCCCCAGCTCTTCCCAGAGAGCTCCTTGCTGTCCCCTGTTCTGCTCCCTGAAGCAGACCAGCACTCACACATGCCCTGCACTACAACAGCCATGCAAACAAAGGGGAACAAGCTCAGGGTTAGTGCTCCGACCAACTGCTTGACACTGAAGCCCGAGGCAGGAATCCACAACCATAGCCAGGCCCAGAGCTCTGAGAAGCCCCAGCTGGTGTTTTCCTTTTGCACTTCATGCAGAGTCTGCTTGGTTCCCATATCTCACTGATCATAGAATGGGCTGGGCTGGAAGGGATCTCCAAAGGTTATCTTGTCCAATCTTCCCAGGGATATCCTCAACTAGATCAGGTTGACCACAGCCTTGTCAAGCCTCACCTTCAATATCTCCAGGGATGGGACCCCAACCACCTCCCTGGGCACCCTGTTCCAGTGTTCCACTACCCTCCTGGTGCAGAACTTTTGCTGGCTCCTCCTTCCTGCACAATCCTGCTTTGTTCCCATCTCTCACCCGTGTCTATGGATGTCCTTCCTCTCTGATCCATGGAAACACAACAGCTTCTGTTCAGTGCTGTGCCCACTCCTTCTGAGGCAAAGGCCATGCCTGGAGCCATTCCCTCCTCAGCAGCTCTTTCTGCAACCTGTTTCACACCTCCCTGGGAAGCTGATCCTGCACCTGCAGTCCTGTTCCAGAGGACTGGGAGAGAAGAGATCTTCACCAGGGCCTTTTCTGCTTCACTTTCTCCTAAGCAAGTGTGGTAGTTTGAGCCTGAACTGGAACTTTAGAGCTCAGATGGGGGCAAGGCTGAGAGTCCCCCACTCCCCCCTCCTCCTTTGCAATAGAGAGGGAAAAAAAAAAACAAGAACAGGAAGGAGCAAATCCACCAAGGAATAATTTGGAGTCACAGCCCCTTCACCCAATCTTGATGGGTGACATTCAAATCCTCAATGCAAGTCCCCCTTTATCCCAGCTCTCTCTCTCTCAGAGCAGGCTCTCCCTCTCTGGTGCTTGTCAGTGTAGGTGGTGCTTGAGCTGGGCAGGGATGTGGAGAAGAGTCAGGAATCAGTCTCCCTTTGAAAGGGAAAGAAAAAAATCAGGAGCAGACTGTTGCTGTAGGGACATCAGCAATAGGTGCAGGTGAGATGATGCAGGAGCTCTCTGGATTGGTGTGCAGTGTGCTTATGTTGAGTCCTGGATGTTAGGCTGGTATTAAACTAGGAGGGAAAAACTTAGAATACCTTATAACTATTCACACAGTGACTACAATACATTGATGCGTGTTGCCCCCTCTGAGTTCATGCCCTCTCAGCCAGAGTAACATTCTGCTGTGGGATACACTGAATGTCCCCAGTTTCTAATATGACCCAGGAGGTGTGACCAGGCCCCTCAGCAGAGAACACCCCTAGGGCTGGTTTGCCCCCACCAGCAGCAGGGGAAACCCACACTGACTTCCCCAGCAGGTTTTTCTCAGCAATCACAGGAACTCCATCTCCATCCACTGTTGGCAGCAGGTGGGACTGGGCAGGACCAGCTGGGTTCACAGCTCCTCTGCTGGTCACTAACCAAGTGGCTTGAGCTAGGTGTCTTTCCCAGTTCCTAAAGGTTCCACCCCCCATGGCTTTGAGGGTGGTCTTTAGCAAGCCAGTGTAGCGCTCGACCTTCCCTGCAGCTGGTGCATGGGATGGGATGTGGTAAATCCACTCAATGCCATGGTCCTTTGCCCAGTCCCTTAGGGGATGGTTCTTGAAGAGGCTTCCATTGTCCCATTCAATCCTCACGGGGGTGCCGTGTCTCCACAGGGTATGTCTCTCCAGGCCCAGGATGGTGTTGTGAGCAGTGGCATGAGGTGCTGGGTAAGTCTCCAGCCACCCTGTATTTGCCTCCACCATGGTCAGTAGGTGCTGTTTGCTGCTGTGAGACTGAGGAAGGGTGATGGAGTCGATCTGCCAGGCCTCTCCATACTTCTATTTCCACCATCTCCCCCCATACCACAGAGGCCTCATGCGCTTGGCCTGCTTGATGGCAGCACAGATGTCACACTCATGGATGATCAGTGAGATGGCCTCCAGAGAGATCTCCACTGATTTGTCCCCAGCACACCGGTATGTGGCATCTCTCCCTTGGTGGCCAGAAGTGTCCTGGGCCCAGTGAGCTAAGAACAGCTCACCCTTGTGTTCCCAGGCCAAGGCTATTTGGGAGCTTTTAGCAGCCAGATCTGCTTGGTGGTTGTGCTGGTGTTCTTCATTGGCTCTGTTCTTGGGGACGTGCGCATCGATGTGCCGTACCTTTGTTGGCAGCCTGTCCAGGCGGGCAGCGATGTCTTGCCACAGCTCAGCGGCCCAAACAGGCTTCCCTTTTCTCTGCCACCCGTTCCTCCTCCATTCCTTCAGCTACCCCCACAAGGCATTGGCTACCATCCAGGAGTCAGTAGAGAGGTACAGCACTGGCCAGTTCTCTCATTCTGCCACATCCAAAGCCAGCTGGACAGCTTTTCCCTCTACATACTGACTGGATTCACCTTCTCCATCCCTTGCTTCCGCCACTTGCCTTCTTGAGCTCCAGACAGCTGCCTTCCATCTCCGCTTGCTTCCCACAAGCCGGCAGGACCCATCTGTAACTAGAGCATAGCCCTTCTCATGGTCAGGGAGATCATTGTATGGGGGAGCCTCCTCAGCACGGCTCACTGTCTGCTCTGGTGGCATTCCCAAGTCAGCACCCTCAGGCCAGTTGCTGATCACTTCCACTATGCCAGGGCGTTCGAAGCTCCCCATTCGAGCTCGCTGCGTTATCAGGGCCATCCACTTCCTGCAGGTGGCATCTGTGGCATGATGTGGGGTTGAGCCTCTCCCTTTGAAAATCCAGGTCAGGACTGGAAGCCTTGGAGCCAGAAATAGAGGTGACTCAGTCCCAATTACCTCAGAGGCAGCCCGGACGCCCTCATAGGCAGCTAGGATTTCCTTTTCTGTCGCGGTGTAGTTGGCCTCGGAGCCTTTGTACCCCTTCCTCCAGAAACCTAGGGGCCTGCCCCTGGTTTCACCAGGAGCCTTCTGCCACAAGCTCCACGTAGGACCATTCTCACCAGCTGCAGTGTACAGCACGTTCTTGATCTCTGGTCCGGTTCGAACAGGTCCCAGAGCCATAGCCTGGACCACCTCTCATTTGATCTGCTCGAATGCCATCTGCTGCTAAGGTCCCCACACAAAATCATTTTTCTTCCTTGTTCCATGGAAGAGAGGCTTCACAATCTGACTGTACCCAGGAATGTGCATTTTCCAGAAGCCCACAAGCCCCAAAAAGGACTGTGTCTCTTTCTTGTTCGTGGGCTGCACCATAGTGGCTACCCTGTTCACCACCTCCTGAGGGATGTGGCGACGGCCATCCTGCCATTGAACGCCCAGGAACTGGATCTCCCTGGCAGGCCCTTTCACCTTACTTCTCTTGATGGCAAAGCCAGCCTCCAGTAGGATATCGATTATCTTCTCACCCTTCTGGTAGACTTCCTCTGCTGTCTCACCCCATACGATGATGTCATCGATGAACTGCAGATGCTCAGGGGCTCCACCTTTCTCTAAGGCAGTCTGGATCACCTCATGGCACATGGTCGAGCTATGGACCCAGCCCTGAGGCAACCGATTCCACTGATACTGTACTCCCCTCCAGGTGAAAGCAAACTGCGGCCTGCATTCTTCTGCAATGGGAATGGAGAAAAAGGCATTAGCAATGTCACTTGTGGCATACCACTTGGCCGCCTTCGATTCCAGCTCGTACTGGAGCTCCAGCATGTCCGGCACGGCAGCGCTGATCGGAGGAGTCACCTCATTCAGGCCACGGCAGTCCACGGTCAGTCTCCATTCCCCATTTGCCTTCCGCACTGGCCATATCGGGCTGTTGAAGGGGGAGAGAGCCTTACTGATCACCTTCTGGCTCTCCAGTCATTGAATCAGTTGGTGTATGGGGTGCAGAGAGTCTCTGTTGGTCCTGGATTGCCTGCCATGTACTATGTGAGAGGCAAGAGGGAACTTCAAATCCTGCATCTTATGGCTGCCCACTATGGAGGTATCACCCAACATCTCGGGCTTGGTAGACAGCTGTTCTTTGCCTGCAGTCTCTACAGCTGCTCCCCCAAACGCCCACTTGTGCGCCATAGAGTCCTTGAAGCATCCCTCCCGCAGAAAGTCAATGCCAAGAATGCAAGGTGCATCTGGACCAGTCACTAGGTTGTGCTTTCCCCATTCATTGCCAGTCAGACTTCTCTCAGCCTGCAGTACAGTCAGGTCTTGTGAGCCCCTGTGACCCTCTGAATGCTTATGGGTTCAGCCCCTTTGTTGCTCGGGATGTTATATAAAATTGCAGCAAGGCAGGAGCTAGAGAACAAGGCACAGGTTACTCATCCTAACCAACTGCCCAGCACAGCTCCTGACATCTCATGGGAACGGAGCTGATCGGCGCTCATCTTAGCAGGCACCACACAGAGGCAACACTGAGCTGCTTGTAGGATTGGTGCAGCTCTCCTCAACTACCAGAGACCTCAGTATCCATAGATTCAGAGTTCTCTGATGCAGGGCCAGGACATCCCAGAAGGAGGAACCAAGGAGAATGAAGCTCTTCCCTGTTGTGCAACATGTTGCATAACACTCTTTCCCTGCTGCCCATGCCCATAACCCACTCAAAGGGTTGCACGACCCCTGACTGACAGTAATCTTCCTCATCTTCCTCTTTCTCTGGGGCTGTTCGACCTCTGCAGAGTCCTGGCTCTGGCTGGGATGGAGTTAGTTCTCCTCATAGCAGCCTATAGTGTCCCCTGCTTGAGATCTGTTCCTAAGCAGGTGCCTGTCCAGCTGACGATCTCCATGTATCTGAGCTACCCTGTGTGGCAGTTTAGGCCAGGTGCCTCCTGAACTGAAGCCACAGAGTCACACCTCCAGTGCCCAGAGAGTCCAGCCTAATGGGTGACCTATTGCTACACATAAATCCTGCACCTTTATATATCTGGCTGCAAAGTCCTTCTCTTTCTCTTTCTTCCCTCTCTGCACCCGTGGGAGATGCTCCCTACGGGGTAACCATGAGGAAGTATCTCAGGCCTCTTCAGCCTGTTTAGGCCTAATGCCCGGATAAGAAGTGGGGGGAGGGCAATCTCAGGCCTGGCCAGCCTGAGACCAGCCTAGCAGTGGGGGGAAAAGATACAATACAATACAATACAATACAATACATCAGGTTGGAAGAGACCTTCAAGATCATCGCGTCCAACCTATCAACCAATCCAACCCACCTAAATACAATACAATACAATACAATACAACACAACACAATACAATACAACCCACCTAAACAAATAAACAACTAAACCGTGGCACCAAGCACCCCATCAAGCCTCTTCTTGAACACCTCCAATGAAGGTGACTCCACCACCTCCACGAGTGAGCCCTGGGGGTTTTGGGTGCACCCCAGGTGGGGAGAAAGGAAGCAGTGGGCTTTTTGTGTGGTGTGAGGCAGCTCTGTGTGCTTTGGATGTGCTCACCACTGATGCTTTGTAATTGTTGCACTGTGTTGGTTGCTTTTGCATTTCAACTTCCCATCACTATCCAAACCTTTGGTGTGAGTATCATTCATTTGTCCCTTTTGGGGCAATAGAGCATCTGTCCCACTCTAAACTAGGACACCCTGACAAAACACAGGGCACCCTTGCTCCTCATCTTCCCTGGGGGTTTCTGCTCAGGATGTTTTACCTCCATCCACCCCAGAAGCCATAGGAGCTGTCCTGCCACACCTCAGCCCTTACTGCACTAAGCTCACAGCTCTGTGGTGACACATGGGGGATTTCTTGTCTGTGCTCCAGGCTGTGGGCTTTGCTGCCCCTTTGCTCTGCAGCCCTTCCACTATGGACCCAAGGCCAAGAGCAGAGCTGTCACAGGAAAACTGCTCTCCAGATGCCCCCTGTGGAAAGACTTTGCTCCCCAGCAGAGGCAGGCTGCAGTGGGTTGTCACCAGCTGCTGGCCCTCAAAGAGCACAAGATCTGAGGATACCAGTGGCTGGCACTTGGACCTCCTTCCCTCCCAAGAGCAGAGAGCTCCCTCACCTCACAAAGCTCTTGGAAATGGAGGTGTTGAGCAAACAGGACAAGCTGTGGTGATCAGTGACACAACACAGCCAGGCAAGTGGACTGATCATCCACCTGCTCACACATCACCAGCTCCTCTCATCCTCTTTGCTCTCTTTAATCCTTTTTGTTCCTCCATAAACCCCTTGATCCCACTCTTTCCCTTCTTTGGCTTCTTTCCTAGGAATCCCATGGCAAGTCCAGAACCCAAATGCAGTTTGTGGCTTGTCATGAACCTCAGACACTTAAGGGCACAAACCCTCCAAACCCATGAACAAGGTCATAATGGAAAGCTCTCCTGCTGACCCATTTGGTGAATCTTTCATTCACACACACTGGAACTTTCTTGGAGCTGATTTCTTGACCTTTTGTGTTTTGAATTCATTCTCCACAACCCTGGCAATTTATGTCCTAGAAATGGCAACTCTTTCTGTCTCATGGGAACATTGGGGTCGGCTGAAAACACCCCCATGGTGTCTGTAGGTACCTGCAGCCTTGTGGAGAAGGGGTTGGGGATATTAGAATCAAAGAATCATGGAATGGTTTGGGTTGGAAAGGACCTTAGGGAGCAGCAAGTCCAACCCCCCAGCCATGGGCAGAGACATCTTGTAAGAGTTCAGGCTGTGCAAACATCCTGACCTTGGGTGCTCCCAGGGATCTCCTGCTGTGGGCAACCTGCTCCAGGATCCTGCCACTTCATAGGGAAATATTTGTGTCTTACATCAGAATTAAATGTAAACCTCTCCTCTTTCAGTTCAATCCCACTGTCCCTTGTCCACCCACTACAGCACTTGGTAAAAAGGCTCTTGGTGTATGAGCACTAAGGTTATGTCTGCAAACACCTTGGAGACAGCCCAGAGGTCTCCCACGATGGACCTTGGATGCTTCTGGAACATGACCACTAGACAGAGGCTGAATGCTGAGCGCTCAGTGGTGTGGAGTCTGAGGACAGTAGAGGAATAGCCTGAGCATGCTTGGGGAGTGCTTTGAGACATGGAGAAGCTTTTCTGCACAGTGACAAAGTGCAAGAGAAGGAAAGAAAGCCACAAAGTGCAGCTGGGGAGGTCCAGAGTGGACATGAGGAGAGAGAAATGTCACTGCCAGGGCAGTGCTGTGTTGCAAAGATGGCTTTGTGTTTCAAAGAAGAGTCATGGAGGATGGAGAGAGATCAGCAAAGGAAGGTGGCAGCAAGGTGGGGCAGCTGGCTGGGTGACTACAGCCTGCAGGGAAAGAGGCTCAGCTGATGCAGCAGCAGAGGACAGCCTGAGGGGCAGATGACAGAGGGCTGTGGGAGAGCTGAAAGGCTCCTGGCAGAGCCAAGCTCTTCCTGCCTTGGGTTCTGGCTGTGGTCTGTGCCACTGCTGCCTCTGAGGAGACACCTCCTCCTTCCAGCCCTGGGGACTCATTTCCTCCTTGTCCATCCTCAGGAGACTGGGAGAGGTTGTGCCATAGTCCTGCCCTTGACATTGGTCCTCTCTACATCCCACTGCTCAGGAATCACCCTGAGGGGTGAGTGAGGGACAGGATCTGCCTGTCCAGGAGCCAGGGCTAAGGGCTTGACCCTTTGCATTAATGAAGCACCTCCAGGTTTGCTCAGCATCAGAGACATCTTCCTCTGCTTGTCCTGACCTCTCAGCACTGCCTCCAGTTCTCTGCTCCAACCACAGCCTGAAGACACTTTCCCAGCAGTGTCCTCACTGGGACCCATCCACAAGAGAAGAAAGTTCAGAGTTTGGAAAGTGACTTCAACTTCTGGAGAGGTTTCATCATCTCCCTCTCAGTCTCTGATGTTTACCTGGCAGCAAAGCCACCAGAGGGTCATTAAAAAGCCCTTGGGTTGGTCCTCTGCTGCTCAGCTGGGCTGAGCTCCATGGCTGGAGGGAGCTGCTGGCAAGTAGGCAGCACTGAAAAGTGTCAGCTGTGCCCAGGAGCAGCTCCTCTGCTCTGCACAGCAGGGCTGAGGGCACTGCCAGTGGATCCCAGCGAGATGAAGAAGGCAAAGAGAGCTTGGAGGTGTCCAGGAGGAGAAGTCACTGCAGTCCCTGACAGGGTGAGTCTGTGGGGGCAGGGCAGTGCAGCTGCAGCTCCTGGAGGCATCTGCTAAAGCTGGCACAGCCACAGCTGCTGGGGGCTGGAAGGAAATCTTCCTGTGCAGAGGCTCTTTTCAGGCTTTTCTGAAGAGCTGTGGAGCCCTGGGGTGCAGGCAGGGGTGGTGAGGGCTGTCCTTCAGAGCAGGGTCCCTGCAGCCCAGGGGCTGTGTGCTGGGGCAGGGACTCTGCTGCCTGCCAGGCTCAGCTCTCAGCCTGCCCAGGGAGCTCCACACAGTGCTGTGGGGAGAAGGTGTGAGTGGCAGGAGACAGCCCTGGCAGGGCAGGGCAGGGCAGGATTCTTCTGCTGTGGGGAGGGAGTTGTGTTGCCCAGAGCTGCTCACAGTTCCAGATCCCCCCTGGGCATTTCTGAGGTGGCTTCCAGAAGAGCATCAAGGCAGCATTTTGCTGGAAGGGAAGGAGTCTTGGCTTTGAATGTTGATCCCCTTGGTGTGCTGAGTCGGCTGTGTGAGACTGGAGTTTGTTTCTCCACTCTGGAGAAGACTCTCATTAGCCTTTGAGCTGCTCCTGAGCCCTGCACACCCAGAGCTGCCCCTGGGCAGTGTCCTGCTGCTGGGAGGGATCTGCAGGGCAGAGCTGAGCACACAGCAGGTGGGATGGGTGGCAGGGACAGGGAGAAGAGCTGGGCACAGAGAAGCAGCTCCTGGTAGGGACAGCTACAGGCTGCAGGGAGTTGGGCAGGGGGGGAGAGGGATCTGCTGTCAGAGATGCCCTGGCAAGGGGGATCAGGCTCCTCTGTGCCATTCTCTGCACTGCAGACACATTTCCCAATGCAACCTTTTGCTCTCCTCTTCTACCCAGCAGAGGCAGTGCCCTCAAAGCTCTGGGCTCCAGGTCAGGAGTCACAACCTTGGCAGCTGACATTCATCTGAAGGCTCCTGGAGCGTGCACACAGAAGGAGGACAAAAGCTCTTCAGTTCCATCCTGTGAGTTGCAGAGTGCTGAGCTGTGGAAGGAGAAGGCTTCACCCCCAGCCCCTCTGCCTTTCTCTCTTCCCTTCACTGTCTCTGCAGCACTGCAGAGCTGTTCCGTGTTTCTCCACCTCTCCAGGGGACTCTCATTCCCTGGGACTGAGCTGTTGGTCACTTTCTGTTCTGACTCCAGAGGAATCTTCATGGCAATTCTGGGTCCCTGCTGCATTTGAAGCTCTGATGAACTCTGACATGGGTTGGTAGTGATGGACTGAGCTGATCCATTCCTCATGAAGCTCAGGGAGGGAGGTTACAATGAGGCTGAGAGAAGTGTGCCCTAACTTGTCACTGCCTTTCCCTCCTTGCACAGGTCTCCATGGCCAGAGGCAGCAGATGGCCAACAGCAGCTCCATCAGCCACTTCCTCCTCCTGCCATTCCCAGGCACAAGGCAGCTGCAGCTCCTGCACTTCTGCCTCTTCCTGGCCATCTACCTGGCTGCCCTGCTGGGCAATGGCCTCATCATCACCACCATAGCCTGGGACCACCACCTCCACACCCCCATGTACTTCTTCCTCCTCAACCTCGCCCTCACTGACCTGGGTGCCATCTCCACCACTGTGCCCAAATCCATGGCCAATTCCCTGAGGGACACCAGGGACATCTCCTATGCAGGATGTGTTCTCCAGGTGGCCTTTTTCATATTCCTAATTCAGGCAGAGTATTTTCTCCTGACCACCATGTCCTACGATCGCTACGTTGCCATCTGCAGACCCCTGCACTATGAGACCCTCCTGGGCAGCAGAGTTTGTCTCCACCTGGCAGCAGCTGCCTGGGGCTGTGGGGTTCTCACTGCTCTGCTGCACACAGCCAATACATTTTCCCTGCCCCTCTGCCAGGGCAATGCTGTGGAGCAGTTCTTCTGTGAAGTGCCCCAGATCCTCAAGCTCTCCTGCTCCACATCCTACCTCAGGGAACTTTGGTTAATTGTGGTTACTGTCTCTTTTTCATCTGTCTGTTTTGTGTTGATTGTGGTGTCCTATGTGCAGATCTTCAGGGCAGTGCTGAGGATCCCCTCTCAGCAGGGACGCCACAAAGCCTTTGTCACCTGCCTCCCTCACCTGGCTGTCATCTCCCTGTTTATTAGCACTGGCTTCTTTGCCTACCTGAAGCCCTCCTCCATCTCCTCCCCATCCCTGGACCTGGTGGTGTCAGTTCTGTACTCAGTGGTGCCTCCAGCAGTGAACCCTCTCATCTATAGCCTGAGGAACCAGGAGCTGAAGGCTGCCCTGAGCCAACTGATCCCTGGATGCTTTCAGAAGCAATAAACTCTTCTGCAGAGCAGTTCTGATGTCACTCAGTGCAGGCCCAGCCTGGTTCTGCACTTTCTGGTGGTGCTGGTTTACGCTTTATCAAACTCTCATCCCTTTTCTAACACATTCTCTGCTTTGCTGACCAAGATTTTGTGCAGCAGGACCTATGCTCTTTCTTTGGTTAAAAAAATAAAGAACCTTTCTTTAACATTTTCCTTCCTGAAATCCTTCCTCCAGGACTTCTCCAGAGCTTCAGGGCCAGGTCCTGTACAGATTTTGGGGGAGAAAAAAGTCCCAATACAGCAGCACTGCCAGGGAGCACCAGCACCTGGACTTCCAGGGCTGTTCTCTTTCCACTTCCAGCCTCTCCTGGGTCAGTGCAAGGCCTGAGTCCTGTGGCAGCTTAGTTCTGCTGCATGCCAGTCCTGTGAGCACAGGTAGGGACAGGCCATGGGAACTTCTCTGACTGAGGTGCCCCCCCAAAAGCAGTTCCACAGAGACAGATGATCTGCTCAGGGCAGAGTCTGAAGGCTTAGGGCTTCATCCAAAGGTTCTCTCCAGAGTAGGCCCAAGAAAGTGTCCCAGGGATGCAAACAGCAGGGAACAGCTCAAGTGTGAGTGTGCAGGGCTGGGGCACACAGCAGTGTCCTGATGCCTGAGGGAGCAGCAGAGCAGGCTCTGATCTCTGCCTGTGTTCTCTGCATACCTTGGGGAAGCTGTCACAGGGCAATCATCCTGGATGAACCTCTCACTATCACCATTTCCAGTACTGGTCTCTCAGCTCACCTTAGAGAGGTTCACTGTCCCTCCATGGGAGGACAGAGAATCAGGAGGTCAGCAGTGCCTGCTGGCGTAGTGCAGATGAGATGTTGCATGGACACCATGTACATGAGGTGAGGAGAACCTGAGTGAGCACAAACACCATCAGCTGTGGCTGAGGTACCAAGGCACTGGAGGGTGTGAGGAGCCTCCCAGCCTCTGGCAGGGGCAGCAGGAGGCCAGAGACACTCTGCCTGCTGCAGTGCAGAGCCTGTGTGAGTGATGGGGAAAGACTCTGTCTCTGAACATCCTGAGGTGCAGGAGGAGTTCACAATGCCTGGCAGAGCCCTGACAGTGGATGTAGTCTACCCTGACCTCAGTAATGCTTTTGACACTGTCGCCCACATCCTTGTGAGTAAGCTCAGGAAGTGTAGGATGGAAGAGCAGGAGAGTGAGATGGATCAGGAACTGGTTACAATACAGGGTCCAAAGAGGGGTGGTCAATGGTGCCAAGTCCAGATGGAGAGCTGTAACTAGTGGAGTCTCCCAGGGATCAGTGCTGGGTCCTGACCTGTTCAACATCCTCATCAATGACATTGATGAGGGGATGTTGTTAAGTAGATGGTTCTAATCAGCCAGAGCAAAGCTTCCAGGACAAGATGTAGGGAGGGGAAGACGTTTATTACTTTATACAGCAAAGTTCTCTAGCCTATCAGCAGGCACCGGAGTCACATCGTCAGTGGCTATTCTCTGCTGGCATGCTGGCATTAAAAGGCACACAATAGGTTAAAACACGAAAACGATGTGTTAACACATCCAGCCAAATTCTGCCCAGTTGCAAGGTGTTTACATTTGTCTCTGAGCTACAGACCAAACACAGTCTTCTCTAATTTGACCACAGGCAACTCTTCCCCTCCATTTCCCCCACCTTGTTTTTCTCACAAGCACACACTAGTCATTGACCTTTCCAATGTTTTTCACATGCATAGAAGCAAGCAGGGTGAAATTAGCAATATAACAAAAGCAATTAATAAAATCAGCAATCCAGTTTTGATGAAAGATTTTATCCATCCAGGGAAGCTCCATCCATGCAAGATCTTCTCTAGTCCAAATAACGTTTGGTCTCGGTGAATCTTTGCTGTTCGACCCATCAGGGTTTTTATTCGCTGGTGGATGGAGCTAGATTTGTCAGTAAGATTGATGCAACACATCCCATCAAAATCATAGTTTCATAGTTTCATAGTTTCATAGTATCAGTCAGGGTTGGAAGGAAACCACAAGGATCATCCAGTTCCAACCCCCCTGCCATGGGAAGGGACACCCCACACTACATCAGGCTGGCCAGAGCCTCATCCAGCCTGGGCATAAACACCTCCAGGGACGGGGCCTCAACCACCTTCCTGGATAACCCATTCCAGGGCTTCACCACTCTCATGGGGAAGAACTTCCTCCTCACATCTAGCCTGAATCTCCCTACCTCCAGCTTCATTCCATTCCCCCTAGTCCTGTCACTACCTGAGATCCTGAAAAGTCCCTCCCCAGCCTTCCTTTAGGCCCCCTTCAGATCCTGGAAGGCCACAATGAGGTCACCTCGGAGCCTTCTCTTCTCCAAACTGAACAGCCCCAACTCCTTCAGTCTGTCCTCATAGGAGAGGTGCTCCAGCCCTCTGATCATCCTCGTGGCCCTTCTCTGGACACGCTCCACCACCTCCAGATCCCTCTTGGAATAGGAGCTCCAGAACTGGAGGCAGTACTCCAGGTGGGGTCTCACCAGAGCTGAGTAGAGGGGGAGAATCACCTGCCTTGCACTGCTGGCCACACTTCTCCTGATGCAGCCCAGGCTCTGATTGGCTTTCCGGGCTGCAAGTGCACACTGAGAACTCCTGTTGAGCCTCTCGTCCACCAGCACCCCCAAGTCTCTCTCCTCTGGGCTGCTCTCCAGCCAGTCCCTGCCCAGCCTGGATTTGTGCCTGGGATTGCCTCGACCCAGATGCAGGACCCTGCCCTTGGTCTTGTTGAAGCTCATGAGGTTGGCCTGTGCCCACCTCTCCAGCCTGTCCAGGTCCCTCTGGATGGCATCCCTTCCCTCCAGCGTGTCTGCTGCACCACACAGCTTGGTGTCATCAGCAAACTTGCTGAGGCTGCACTCAATGCCACTGTCCATGTCACCCACAAAGATGTTGAACAAGACTGGTCCCAGGACTGATCCCTGAGGGACTCCGCTTGTCCCTGGCCTCCACTGGGACATGGACCCATTGACAGCCACTCTTTGGGTGCGGCCATCAAGCCAGTTCCTTATCCATCTGGTGGTCCATCCATCAAACCCATGTGTCACCAGCTTGGAGACCAGGATGTAGTGCAGGACAGTGTCGAAGGCTTTGCTCAGGTCCAGGTAAACGACATCAGTTGCTGGCCCCTCATCTATTAATGCTGTCACCTGCTCAGAGAAGGCCACCAGGTTTGTCAGGCAGGATTTGCCCTTGGCAAAGCCATGCTGACTGCTCCCAATCACCTCTTCACTACTCTTCTGAGTCAGCAGTGCCTCCAGGAGGATCTGCTCCATGATCTTTCCGGGCACAGAGGTGAGACTGACCGGTCTGTAGTTCCCTGGTTCCTCCTTCTTACCCCTTTTGCAGATGGGAGCAATGCTCACACCCATGACCATGGAATAGTAACAAGAAATCTATGGTAGCCCTATTCTGTAAAGTAGCATGTCTAACAGATTGATGCTCAGTAGCTGAATCACTTAATATCTCTGATGTGACATTGTTTTGTTTTCCTAACCAACAACTCATTCTATTTAACTGCAAGAGAGCTTTCGCAGCAGCTGTTCCTGGAGTAAAGATGCTACCTGCTATTATTTCTCCTTTAGAATTGTGGTGGGGTGAGAAAGTTCCCTCCCCACACACAAAGAAAGAAACCACAGCTAGCTCAGTCGGAAAAGCAGATGAAAGCTCTATTTACAGGCAGAAATGGAATGCAATGAATATGTACACAAATATACAATATTTACAATATATTTACAGAAACACACAGCAATGAACACAATGCAGAAAAACCTTTTCCCTCCAGCTGGCCAGGAGGGTTCCCTGAACCCCCCTCTCTCCCTCCCCACATCCCCTTTTTCCCAAAAAGGGTTAATGAGAGAGAGAAAGGCAATTAAGGAAGAAAAATTCTGTTAGCTCAAAAGCACATGCAAGAATTAGTTTTCTTGTCTGGTTAGCTGTTAACTCAAGGCTGTTCCTGCTTCAGAAAGAGAGAAGCTGTCCAACCCACAGGACAGAGAAGCACAGACTGAACACAGCCTGAACCCAGACCAGACTGAACTAACAGAACCCAAACTTAAAATTGCATTCTACAATCTACCAATGAAATTAGTTTAGACTATCTTGTTTTTGTTCAAATATCAAAAACATTCAGCCAGAGTGTTCAGCAACTGTCTCTTTCTTAAAGGCATAGCCTCAACTGGTCACAATCCACCTCTTCTAAACAATTTCATTGGCTGTTCATACTGTCCATCCAATCTAAAACAATATCTACAATTTGCTAGTAAAGTCCATAGTCCATTCTGGCTATCCTCAGGTGGAGATGATTCAGAAGTCCAAGAAACAAGAAAAATGGAAAACAGTTTGTCTCTTTGCAGTCAAAGTGAAGAAAAGGGAAACAGGGAAACAGGGACACAGGGACTCTCAGTTGACTCAGGGCTCTCAGGGTTCTCAGGGTTCGTGCACCGTGGATTCCTCAAGGATTCTTCCTTTGGGTGCGATGTAGCTGTACAACACTCTGAAATTAAACTCTCTCAGCTAAAGTTAGATTTCTTTGTGGAATACACTGAATTTCACCATTCTCTTGCATACCCAATAAGTGTGACCCGACCTTAAGCTGAAACCACCCCTCGGACAGGTTTAGCCTCTCCTGAGGGAGAAATACCCAAACAGTTTGACCTAACAGATTCTTTTCTCTAACAACAGGAACTCTATCACCTTCTACTTTCTGCAGCAGATCTGAGTGTGCCGGTCCAGCTCGGTTCACTGAACCTCTACTATTTACCAGCCAGGTTGCTTGTGCTAAATGCTTTTCCCAGTTTTTCAAAGATCCACCCCCCATGGCTTTAAGAGTGGTCTTCAGCAAACCGTTGTAGCATTCAATCTTCCCTGCAGCTGGTGCATAGTAGGGGATGTGGAATATCCACTCAATGCCGTGCTCTTTGGCCCAGCTCTTTACAAGGTTGTTTTTGAAATGAGTTCCGTTGTCTGACTCAATCCTCTCTGGAGTTCCGTGTCTCCACAGGATTTGTCTCTCCAGACCAAGAATGGTGTTGCGTGCAGTTGCATGTGGAACTGGATAAGTTTCCAACCAGCCAGTGTTTGCCTCTACCATAGTGAGCACATACTGCTTACCAGAACGAGAACGTGGTAGAGTGATGTAGTCAACTTGCCAAGCTTCACCATACTTGTACTTGGACCATCTGTCACCATACCATAAGGGCTTAAGTCGCTTTGCCTGCTTAATAGCAGCACAAATGTCACAGTCATGGATGACTTGTGTGATAGCATCCATGGAAATGTCTATGGATCTGTCACGAGCCCACTGGTAGGTTGCATCTCTGCCTTGATGTCCTGAGGAATCGTGAGCCCACCGAGCTAAGAATATCTCCCCTCGGTGTTTCCAGTCGAGATCAAGCTCAGAGTCCATGTCTACTTGAGAAACTCTTGCAGCTAGATCTGCCTGATGGTTGTGTTGCTGTTCCTTAGTAGCTTTGCTCTTAGGGATGTGAGCATCAATGTGTCTCACCTTCACTGGAATTCTCTCGATTCGATCAGCAATGTCCTGCCACAGGTCAGCTGCCCATATAGGCTTTCCTTTCCTCTGCCAACCACTCTTCTTCCAGTCCTTTAGCCAACCCCACAGAGCATTGGCTACCATCCATGAGTCGGTGTAGAGATAAAGCTTTGGCCACCTCTCACGTTCAGCTACGTCGAGAGCTAGCTGGACAGCTTTTACCTCTGCAAACTGACTGGATTCTCCTTCTCCATCCTTTGCCTCTGCAACTCGGCGTGTTGGACTCCACACTGCAGACTTCCACCTTCGCTTGTTCCCGACAAGACGACAGGAACCGTCTGTGAACAAAGCATATTTCTTTTCATCATCAGAAAGGTCATTGTAAGGAGGAGCTTCCTCAGCACGAGTTACTCTCTCCTCTGGAGGTTTAGTGCAGTTGGTACCTTCAGGCCAACTTGAGATCACCTCCACCAGACCAGGTCTTTCAAGATTTCCCATTCGAGCTCTCTGTGTTTGCTCCCAGTTACACTGGGCCTTGTCCAAACTCTGAAACCCTAATCCTGTGCCAGTACAGCCTGGGCCCTTACTGTACAAACTGGATCCCTGCAGTCTGGGGCTGCCCAGATCAAGAGAGACAGAGATCTGCTGTAGACAGTCCAACAGAGGCTATGAGGATGAGGAAGGGACTTGAACATCCCTGCTGTGAAGATAGACTGAGAGCCCTGGGGTTGTTTAGTCTTGAGAGGAGAAGCCTGAGAGGGGATCTGATCAATGGCTATCAGTATCAGAGGGGGGTGTCAGAGGAAGGTGCCAGGCTCTTGGCAGTGGTGCCCGGTGATAGGACAAGGAGCAATGGGTGCAAGATGGAACACAGCAACTTCCACCTCAGCATGGGGAGACTCTTCTGTGCTGTGAGGGTGCTGGAGCCCTGGAGCTGGCTGCCAGAGCAGTTGTGTGAGTCTCTTGCTGTGGAGACTTTCAAACCTGCCTGGATGTGTTCCTGTGTGACCTGCCCTGGGTGATCCTGCTCTGGCAGGGGGGTTGGAGTGGAGGATGTCTGGAGGTCCCTTCCAACCCCTCATGTTCTGTGAGTTGGTGATTTAAACCTTCCCAGTACAGGCTGGGCCATATCCAACACCAACTGCATCTACCAGTAGATACTGGACCTTGTCCCAGTACAAATTGCATCCCCTGGCTTCCTCCCAGTACTAAATAAGCTCCTTCCCACTACTAACTGGATTGCTTTAGCCTCCCTCAGTAGGGAGGGAGTCTCTACCAACACCCTGAATTTTTAGTAGGGGCCACTGTGATTGAGGGCACATGTAGGCCTAGTATCCCATTACAGTGGCTAACATCAACCCTTGTGATGATGGATCAGTGGCCCCTACCCAATGAAAAACACAGAGCCATCAAAGAACTGCTAAAGGAACAGCTGCAGCAAGCCCATTTAGAACCATCTCAGAGCCCATGGAATACCCTGGTCTTGTAATTAAGAAAAAAATCAGGGAAGTGGAGGCTGCTTCAGGACTTGAGAGAAGTCAATAATGTACTGAAAAGCATGGGCTCTCCACAGCCTGGAATGCCCTCACCAGCAATGATCCCTGAAAAATGAGACATCTGTATTATTGATTTGAAGGATTGTTTCTTTATCATCCCACTGAATCCTGATGCTCCAAAATGTGCCTTCACTGTCCCTGTGACTAATAACAGTGAATCATTTAACCATCTCTCAGAGTGGTATGAGCCCTGTCACAGTAACTCATTTCTTGTCATTGCAGTCTGTGAGCAATCTTTGGCAAAAAAGGCCCCAGTGTGGCTCTGCAATTTACAGACCCTTGATTGGGAAGGCCCCTGGGATCTTGTGACCTGGGGCCATGGCTATGCTTGTGTTTCCACAGGTGCCAGGGTCCAGCGGGTCTATGGTTTGTTTTTGTTCCACTGCTCCAGAGCATGATCAATGGAAACAAAGCCCTCAGCCCACATCAGCTAACTCCATGGGATAGCAAAACATTTTGGGCAGCACTGCTGCATGCATGAAATCAAACCTGGAATTTAATGCCTGTCCAAATTCAATTGTAGCACCCAGTAAGGTGTTTTGAGCATCAGGACATGTGGGATGATAATTTGCTCTTTGCCCCATTAGAGCCTCAAGAATTAGATCTTTCAGGGACTTTCCAAGCAGAAAGCTGTGTGTACCTGCAGCATAGATCTGCAGCTGATGTAGTACTGTGATCTTTAATCACACTCACTTTGCCTTAAAGCCATGCAGGCTTAGCCTAACAGCTGAAGGAGATGATCATGGAGGTTTGTAGAACAAAGCTGAACACACAGCAGCCAGGATAATCTTGCTTCATTGCTGCAGCAAAGCATCAGCTCTCATAGGAACGGCATCTTGGTTGCAAAACAAGACAAGGAAACATCAAAAGTGTTGCTTGAATTAGCCACTGATGTGGAATGTCAGCCATGCGCCTGCAAATCCAGCTGCTGTTGGCTCTTTGTTATCAGCTCCTGGTCAGGGCTGGAGAGAATGTGATGGTCTGTGCTGTACACACTGAAGTGATCATTCTAAACATAGACAGAAGAGTGTTACAAACTGGGTTGTGAATATTGCTGATTGGATCACTCTTGGTGTTGGCAGTGCCCTGTTCATTCTCCTGTCTGCAAAGGGCCCTGCAGAAGAGAATGAACCCTGGGCAAAAAGGAGGAATTGAAGGTAAAGCAGGTGGCCATGGGCAGCTTGAACCTTGAACTAAGCAGAGCTCTGCCCTTGAATCAGGATGTAACAACCCCTCCAGGAAGAAGATCTGTGAATAACAAAGGCAGAAACAGAGAGACCTCCCCTGGCTACCAAAGGGGAGAGAGGTGCCTGGACACCAAGCCTAAACCATCACTTAAGTACAAAGGGCCCATGGACACAGAAAGGAAATCTATAAGCCATGATGTGTATTAATCAAGTGGCCTCTGCTGCTGGCTGGTGCTTGAGCACATCTTGCTGTCATCCTTCTTCCTGGCTGCCAACACTGCACAGCCTTAGCTGTTGAGTTTTTCCAGTTCTCTGAGTCACTTCTTCCTGTTGTTTGTTTGGAGAACCTTGAGTTTTCCCTTCCATCAGCTAGCCAGGAGAAGTTCTCCTCACCTTTCACTGCCTGTTTTGGAATCTCTTGGTGTTGTCACAAGACATTGGTTTGGTCACCAGCTGTGTTCAGACTTTGCCCTCCACCTTCTGTGGCAGTTCAGGCTGGGTGCCTTCTATTCCTGCCACATAAGCTACACCTCCTGTGTCCAGAGGGTCCACACCCAAGGTGGACACAGGAAACAGCCTATTTCATACCCATAATATCCTGCACCCCATAAATCCATCTGCAAAGTCCTTCTCTTCCTCTTTTTTCCTCTCTGCTCCCATGGAGATGCCCCCTATTGGGGGAGGGCATCTCATGGCCAAGGGCTCTGGCAAGGTTGAGAGGCCCAACAGGACCAAGGCCTTTGTGTCTTTGGCTCTGGCAGTTGCCTCTGCCACCAAGGCCTGTGAGGAGAAACTTGGCTTTGAGCCTTTGAGGTTCTTCTAGTCCAAGGGCAGTGGTCAGGGCTTGGCCTTTCTGCTTCCTACACCAAAGGCAAGTTTTCCTCCCCTGTACTTTGCCTTATTCTCCCTGCAATCCTGGCCTCTAACAAGCTGCTCTAAGGAGTCCCTGGGGAGCCTTATCAGTCAAGCCTCAGTGAGGCCAATCAGTGCTTCAAGGCACTTTGGAGTTTTCTTCTGACTTGGACTTCTTGGCAGTACCTTGGCAGATTCTGCTGGCAGTAACTAAGGATGATGTAATCAGCCCCAAATACTCCAAGGGGCTCATTAAATACTGCTGAACCTCTCATTGTTGCCAAGGTTTCTGCAGATAATTGGAGAGGTTTTTAGTGCACAAAGCATCTGACTTTTAAAGGTACTTTCATTCTTTTCAGCAGGAGTTGTCTCTTTGCAAGCAAACCACAGCAAACCTTTCAAGGTCCTACCCTGCTCCTGCTCATCCTCACTCCCCACTGCCCCAGGAGAGCCCAGAGCCACAAGTGAGGGACAGGATGTGCCTTGCAAGGGTTTGGGGACAGTCTTGGCCTTTTGGATCAATGAACCCCTCCAGTTTGCTCAGCAGCAGAGCCCACCTTGAGCTGCTTGTCCTGACCTCTCAGCACTGCCTCAGCTCTCTGCTCTCACCAGACCCTGAGGACACTTTCCCTGTAGTGTCCCCCAGTGGAACTTATTAACACTACAAGAAACTTCAGACTTTGACTCTAACTTTGACTTCTGCAGAGGTTTCATCAGCTTCCTCTCATCCCCTGAGATTTATATGGCTCCAAAGCCACCAGAGGCTCCTTTAAATGCCCTGGGCTGATCATCTGCTGCTGAGCTGGCCTGGCTCCTGGGCTGCATCGAGCTCTGGCCAGGAGCAGCCCTCTGCACAGCACAGCAGGCTGAGGGCGCTGCCAGGGCATCTCTGGGAGATGAGGAAAGAAAAAGAGCTTCAAGGCAGCCAGGACTGGAGGATGCTGAGAGCTCACTGAGGAGAAGTCACTGCAGTGCTGACATGGTGAGTCTGGAGCTCTTGAGCCTTTCCTGGCAGGGACAGCTCCAGCAGGAGAAGATGGGCTGGGGATGTGGGGAAGCTGCCAGGAAGCCCTGGGGGAGGCTGTGTTCAGGCTGCTCTCTCTGCAGGTGTCTCTGGCTGCTGTCTGCTGGGCAATGACTCTTTAGAACATCTCATCTCCAGGATCCCTGACTGCTCTGCCCCTCCTGCTGGGCTTGGAGCTGCCCCCAGAAGGCCCAGATCTGCCACAGGGCACTGGGCAGTGCTGAGCCTTTTCTTGGGGTCAGCACTCTGCTACTCTCTGCTCCCAGAGGCCTTTGATTCTCTTCAGGAGAGGCTGTGTCCTGCTCTATCTCTCACAGCTGCACCTCTGGGTTGGGACAGGGAAGAGTTCACAGAGCTGTCCTTTGAAGCAGTGCTGTCCTGCTCTCCTCAGAGCACAGAGAGCTGGGGGGGTTCTAAAGGCTAATTTGGGCAGAACATCTGCAAGGCAGCACTGGGGAAAGGGCAGGGCAGAGGGAACAGCCTGATGGGCAGAGTAGCTCCACTATAGCAAGCCAATATGAGCCCTTGGCAGCACTGGCCTGAGCTCTGCTCTCCTCACAGCAGCCTCAGCCAGAACAAAGCAGACAGCAAATCCATTTCAGATGGGGGATTGCTGTGCCCCCAGAGTGCTGCTTCTCAGAGGAGTCTGTCATCAAGTTTTGCTTTCTTTTCTTTCTTAGACATTCCCACAAGCAGCAGATGGCCAACAGCAGCTCCATCACCCACTTCCTCCTCCTGCCATTCTCAGGCACAAGGCAGCTGCAGCTCCTGCACTTCTGCCTCTTCCTGGCCATCTACCTGGCTGCCCTGCTGGGCAATGGCCTCATCATCACCACCACAGCCTGGCACCACCACCTCCACACCCCCATGTACTTCTTCCTCCACCTGGCCCTGCTTGACCTGGGTGCCATCTCCACACAGTGCCCAAATCCTGTTCAATTCCCTGAGGACTCCAGGGACATCTCCTATGCAGGATGTGTTGCTCAGGTCTTTCTCCTTCCTTTTTTCATGCCAGCAGAGTATTTTCTCCTCACCCCATGTCCTAACGATCGCTACGTTGCCATCTGCAGACCCCTGCCTATGAGACCCTCCTGGGCAGCAGATTTGTCTCCACCTGGCAGCAGCTGCCTGGGGCTGGGCTTTCTCAATGCTCTGCTGCCACAGCCAATACATTTTCCCTGCCCCCTGCCAGGGCAATGCTGTGGAGCAGTTCTTCTGTGAAATCCCCCAGATCCTCAGCTCTCCTGCTCCACATCCTACCTCAGGAACTTTGCCTTCTTGTGGCCAGTGCCTGTTTATTCTTGTGTGTTTTGTATTGATTGTGGTGTCCTATGTGCAGATCTTCAGGCAGTGCTGAGGATCCCCTCTCAGCAGGGACGCCACAAAGCCTTTGCCACCTGCCTCCCTCACCTGCTGTGTCTCCCTGTTTATCAGCACTGGCTTCTTTGCACACTTGAAGCCCTCCTCCATCTCCTCCCCATCCCTGGACCTGGTGGTGTCAGTTCTGTATTCATGGTGCCTCCAGCAGTGAACCCTCTCATCTACAGCCTGAGGAACCCGGAGCTGAAGGCTGCCCTGAGCCAACTGGTCCCTGGATGCTTTCAGAAGCAATAACTCTTTGTCTTCTCCTGCAGAGCAGATCTGATGTCACTCAGTGCAGGCCCAGCCTGGCTGCTCAAGTTCTGGCTGCTGCTGGGGCTGTTCCCCTTGTGAGAATGTTGTCCACACCAATGTCTTTCTTCAGACCATTTCTGCTTCATTGTTTTTCTTGTCTGTGTGACCCAGAGGCTGCAGACATGAGGAGCTGTGCTTGCTGGGTGTTCAGCACAATCATGGACCCTGATCTCTCTGAGCTCCTTCCTCCAAGGCTTCTGTGGAGCTTCAGGGCATGCCTGTGTGCAGAGGTGGAGGGGCCAGAGTCCCAGCACAGCAGCAGTGCCAGGCAGCTCCACAGCTTGGGCTGTCCTCAGCTGCTCTTTCTCCTTTCCACTCTCTCCTGCTGAGCCTCTGTGCTGGGGCAAGGCCTGAGTGCTCTGGCAGCTTGGGCACTGTGCTGCTGGTGGCAGTGCTGGGACTGCAGGCAGGGAGAGTCCAGGCTGCTTGTGGGACAGAGCTGTGCTCCAGAGCACGCTGCCATCAGAACAAGAGGTCTCCTCATGCCTTCATACCCCAACCCCCCCATTACAGACTGCACCTACTCAGAGTCCAGTGGATACCCTGACCCCCTTCCAGTATAGACTCAGTCCAAACGGGTTCCTGTATCCCCTCCCAGTACAGATGTGGCCTCATCCCAATACAAACTGTATCATACTGTCCTCTAGCACTGCAGTCTGGATCCCATCCCAGCACAGAATGTATCCCCTGGCTCCCTTCCCAGTACTGAATGCATCCATCCCAGTACACACTGCACACCCTCATGCCCTTCCAGGACAGATTGGGCATAAGCTGCATTCCCTGACCACATTCTCGGACATTTTGGCCCTGCCAGCACATTTGTCCTTTTAGCCCTCCCAGTACGACCTGATCACATCTCAGGAAAACTGCATCTCCTCAACCCCTCCCAGCTCAGATGTGCTCTTAACCCAGGACAAACTGCATCCCTTTGCCATCTCCCATACAGTTTCCTGTGCCAGTCCAAAGTGCATCCCTTGGAGCCCTTCCCAGTCCCAACTGCACCCAGCACAGCACAAAGTGGATATCCTGATCCCAGGGCAGCTGTGGCCTGATCCTGGTACAAATGGATCCCATTGCCATCTCCCAGCACAGTCTAGTCTCATCCCAATCCAAACTGCATCTCCTGACTCTCTCCAATACAGAGTAGTCCCTTGTCCAAGTACCAACTGTTGCCCTGATCCCATCCCAGTAAAGTCCAGGACCTGCCCCAGAGGAAATTTATCCAATGGCATCACCCAGTACAGACCGGGACCATCCCAGTGCAAACTGCATCTCCTGATCTCCTCCCAGTACAGACAGGTTCTCATCCCACAGCAAGGTTGAAGCCCTGCCCCCTCCCAGTGCCAGCTGCTTCCCTCCCAGTGCAAACCAGAGATCAGGACTCCTTCCCAGTACAGACTGTGCCTGCTCCCAGGAAAAACTGCAATACCTGAACCCTTCCCAGAACCAGACTGGGACCACCCAGTACAAACTCTATCCCTTTACCCCCTCCCAGGGAGACTGGGCCCCATCCCAGTACAACCTGAGTTCCCTGGACACATTCCAATACAGTCTGGTTCTCATCCCAGTACATACTGGGTTCCTTTAAACCCTCCCACCACAGACTGGGCCCTGTCACAGTCACAACTCCATACCCTAAGAGCACCAGAGTCCAGTCTGGGCCATGTTCCATTTCAAACTGGCTCCCATTAACATCTCCAAGTACAGCCCAGGCCTGTCCCAGGAAAAACTGATTCCACTCATCCCATCCTGTGCTGTTTGATATTTTTATCAGTGCTATAGACAGAGGGATGGAGACACCATCAGCAGGGTGCAGATGGCCACCACAGCTGAGTGGTGCTTGATATGCCAGAGGGACAGGATGGCATCCAGAGCCACCTGGACAAGCTGGAGAGGTGGTTGCCCCGTGACCCTCATGAGGTTCAACAAGAGCAAGAGCAGGTCCTGCAGCTGGGCTGGAACCATCCTCACTATCAATACAGGCTGGGGAGGAGGACATAGAAAGCACCCTGAGGAAAAGGGCTTGGGGGTGCTGGTGGGGGAGAAGCTGTCCAGGAGCATGCAGTGAGCTTGCAGCACTGAAGGTCAATGGCAGCCTGGGCTGCATCCAAAGCAGCATGGCCAGAGATGGAGAGAGATCCTGGCACTTATTCTGTTTCTGATGAGATCTCCCCTGGAGTACTGCATCCAGCTCTGAAGTCTCAACACAGGAAGGACATGGAGCTGATGGAGATGGTCCAGAGGAGGGACACAGAAATGGTCAGGGCTTGGAGCAGCTCTGCATTGGGGACAGGCTGAGGGCCCTGGGTTGATCAAGCTGAAGAAGAGAAGGCTCTGGGGACCTAATACTGCTTTCCAATGCCTGAAGTGTACTGGATGGAGAGAGACTGTTTGCAAGGTCCTGCAGTGACAGGACCAGGGCAATGGGCTGTGGATGTGAGGAAGAAGTTCTGCACCATGAGGTGATGATGAACACTGCCACAGGTTGCCCAATGAGATGTTTGAGGCATGCAAACATTCAAGTGAGGCTGCACAGGGCTGTGGGCACCTGATCTAGTTGAGGATGTCCCTTTCGGTCTGCAGGGGGTTGGATTGGATGATCTTTGAGGCCCCTTCCAACCCAGACCTTTCTATGATTCTACCTCCCAGTAAGAGCTGAGCCATGGCCTCTTCAAGTAACACTGGGCCTTGTCCCAGGACACTCTGAAAGCCTAATCCTGTCCTAGTACAGGCTGGCCCTTCCTGTCCAGACTGGATCCTTCATTTGGGGCTGCCCAGGTCAAGAGAGACAGAGATCTGCTGGAGAGAGTCCACAGAGGCTAGGAGATGAAGAAGGGACTTGAACATCTCTGTGGCCAAGCCACTCTCCATTATTGACACCTGGAGTCCTGGCTCACTGGGGAGGTCCTAGGGTATTGGAGAGGAGCAATGTGACACCCAGCTGCAAGAAAGGAATAAAGAGGATCCAGGAAACTATAGAGCTGGCAGTGATGCTGGGTAGCAGGGCAGGGGAGGGAGCAGAGCATCTCCAGCACCATTACATGACCTGGAGAGGACAAGCAGGGGATCAGGCCCAGTCAGCAGGTGTTAGGAAGGGCAGGTGCTGCCTGACCCACCTGATCTCCTCCTCTGACAGGATGTGACTGTTGGATGAGGGCAAGGCTGTGGCTATTGTCTCCCTAGACATCCCAAAAGCCTTTGGCACTGCTCCCCCGAAATTCTCCTGGACAAGTGGCTGCTCCTGGCTTGGATGAGCATGCTCTGCTGGATACAGCCCTGGCTGGGTGAAAGGGCCCAAAGAGTGGTGCTCAGTGGAGTTAAATCCAGTTGATGACCTTGATGAAGACACAGAGTGTGTCAACAGTGAGTCAGCAGATGACACTAAGTGAGGTGGCAGAGTTGATCTGTATGAGGGTAGGGAGGCTCTGCAGAGGGACTTGGACAGATTGGATCCATGGCCAACATTACCAGAAGAGCTTCAAGAAGGCCAAGTGCCAGGTCCTGCCCTTGGGCACAACGACCCCAAGCAATGCTCCAGGGGCAGTGTGGCTGGAGAGCTGCCTGGCAGAAAGGCCTGGTGTGCTGATGGGCAAGCAGCTGAATAGGAGGCAGCAGTGTGCCCAGTGGCCAAGAAAGCCAAAGGCATCCTGGCTGGGATCAGCAATGCTGTGTCCAGCAGGAGCAGGAGGTTTACACTGGACAATAGAAAAAATTCTCCCTCCAGAGTGTTCAGGGAGTGGAATGTGCTGCCCAGGGAGGTGGTGGATCACCAAGCCTGGAGGTGTTTCAAGGTGGTTTGGATGTGGTGCTTGGGGATATGGTTTAGGGATGGACCTTGTAAGTAGGGTTACTGGTTGGACTTGGTGCTCCTGAGGGTCTTCTCCAACCTGATGTTTCTGTGATTCTGTGACAGACTGAGAGCCCTGGGGCTGTTTTAGTCTGGAGAGGAGAAGCCTGAGAGGGGATCTGATCAATGGCTATCAATATCAGAGGGGGGTGTCAGAGGAAGGTGCCAGGCTCTTGGCAGTGGTGCCCAGCACCCCCAATTCTCTCTCCTCTGGGCTGCTCCCCAGCCAGTCCCTGCCCAGCCTGGATTTGTGCCTGGGATTGCCTCGACCCAGATGCAGGACCCTGCACTTGGTCTTGTTGAAGCTCATGAGGTTGGCCTGTGTGGTGGTTTAGGCTGGGTGCTGGCCCGGATGCCACTGCCCAGACCACACCTGGGAGGTCCCAAGGGGTGGGCCCAGCCCAGGGGGGTGGTCACAGGAAACCAGGTATCCCATACCCATAATGCCCTGCTCCCCTATAAAACATCCACGCGGGGTCTGCACTTCCTCTTTCATCCCCTGCTGCTGCCTAGGTAAAATGGCTTGAGCTGCCTCCCTTGGGCCTGCCCAGGCCCGAGGCTGGTTGGAGGGGGAAAAGATCCCTTGGGGGCTTGGTGTACCCCCAGTGGTGATGGGATCTCTCTCTCTTTGTCACAGTGCTTGTGGTGTCTCTGCTCTGTAAAAACTTTCATTGTTCCTTTTTGTTTTTCTATTTAAACTTTCCATCACTTTTGCAATCTGTTTGTCTGAGTCATTATTTGTGCCTGTGGTGGGAGGATGCTCTCCCAAACCATGACATCTTGACAGTGGTGCCCAGTGACAGGACAAGGAGCAATTGGTGCAAGATGGACACAGCCATTTCACCTCAGCATGAAGAGACTCTTCTGTGCTGTGAGGGTACTGGAGCCCTAGAGCAGGCTGCCAGAGAGGTTGTGGATCTCCTTCTCTGGAGACTTTCAGACCTGGCTGGATGTGTTCCTGTGTGACCTGCCCGGGTGACACTGCTCTGGCAGTGGGTTGGACTGTAGGATCTCTGGTGATCTCTTCCACCCCTCATATACTGTGACTGTGATTTAGCCCTCCCAGTTCAGACTGGGCTCATCAGGACACCAAAGCCTCTCCTTAGCCCTGGTCTGTTTCCAGCCCTCAAAGGCATCTCTGAGCCCTCAGCCCTCCCCTGGACACTTCAGCCCCCAACCTCCTTCCTGTGCTTTGACCCCTCTTTTCTGTCCCCTCCTACCCTTGAGTGACTCTGCTTGCCCCCGCACAGGGCAGGGGCTGTGAGCTTCAAGAGCAGCCTCATGGCCTTGGAAGAGGAGCAGGAGTTGACCTGTGGTTGAGCAGCTGATGGACACCAGGAGCATGGGTGGCAATGCCATGGGCAGCTCAGCTGTGCCTCAGGATCTCCTGCACGCAGCAGCCACAAGGCTGGGCAGGGGCTGGGAGGTCACTGCTGGCTCCGCAGCTGAGAGGGCAGCAGCAGGAAGAGGGTAGGAAAGGGACTGGGAGGTCACTTCTTGCTGCAGCAGCTGAGAGGACACCCCTGACTCCTGCCTGGGCTCTGTGCTTTTGGCCTCCCAGCTGCCAGAGTCCCCGCAGCAGCAGCAGAAGGCCTGTGGAGGGCAAGGGACTTGTGTGACTCCCTGTCCCTAAGCACCGGTGACCCCTGCAGGAGAGCCTTGGAGCTGGGTTGTCACTTTTCCTCCCTGCCACCTGAGGGCCTGAGGGGACAGCAGCAGGGACAGGGCTTGGCTGGCTGCTGGAGAAGCTGAGGGCAGCAGCAGGGACCTGCCTTGGAAGGCCCTGCGAGGTTTCTTGTGGCTGCTGAGCTGCCAGGCCCAAGCAGGCTGAGGCCTTGGGCCAGCATTGGGGACATCAATGAGAACTGAGAAGCTCCTAGTCGGAGGAGCCACATGGCCAGAGGTGATGTGAGGTCACTGCAAACTACTTCCAATCCTTGTGCCACTGGCCAGCTGCAGACCTCTGGCAGAGACCATTCCCAATGGCCTGGGATGAGCAGAGTGAGCAGAGTGCAGAAGCCAGTGCAGCTGGGCTGTGGTGAGGAGTGTGGCCACCCAGACACAGAGATTGTCCTCCCCTGCACTCAGCACTGCTGTGACCACATCTGCAACATTGGGTCTGGCTGTGGAGTTCCTTAGTCTGGAGGAATGGAGAGGTACTGGAGAAGCTCCAGAGGAGATCTTCCTGGATGGAGTTTGGAGTCTCTATCTAGCACCTGAAGCTGCTGAGCTTCTTTTGGCTGGGAAGTGAAGGCTCAGGGTTGATGTGCACCTGCTTGAAGGGGGTGTCAGCTGATGGAGCTTTTCTTGTTGTGGACACAGAAGGAAGCCTTCAGAAGTGCAACTGAAAGGTTCAGACTGGAGGCCAGGACTAAGAAATGTCCCTCTAAGTGTAGAGCTGTGGTGCAAGAGGTGACCCAGAAGGAGTGTGGAGATCCTTTGTGTGTCAAGGAACAGGCAGCAGGAGTGGAGAGGCCTGAGGGAAGGGATGGAAATGTCAGGGGGAGAGCTGGCTGGGGAAGCCAGATGGATGTCAACAGCCTGAAGGGAAAGAGCTGCAGGCATGGGACAGTGAAGCACAGCCTGCAGGAGGGATGGCCAAGGGCAGGCCTGAAAGGCTCAACAGTGACAAGGTCTTGATCCTGTTCCTCCTGGCAGCAGCTTCTGCCACCATGGCTGCTGACAGGAAGGTTTAGTTGCAGGCTCTGAGGATCTGCCTTTCCAAGGCCTGAGGCCCAGAGCTTGGCCTTTCTCTTTCCTAACCCAAGGCCAGAGTTTGTTCATCTGCACTTTGCCTTTGTCTGCCTTCAATCATGGCCTCCATGGAGCTTCTCTAACCCCCCCTGGGAGGCTTTGTTGCTAATGGCCCTCAGTGAGGCCAATTCATACTTGAAGGCATTTTTGTTCTGCTTCTGACTTCTTGAGCAGATTCCTTCAGTCTCCTCTCAGTGTGTGAGGCTCAGGCAATGATCCCCAAGTGCCCTAAGAGCTCTTTGTGTCTCTGTAGTTTCCTTCAAGGTTTCAAAGTGCTCCTCACAAAGCTCCTTTAGTATTTCTTTCATATCAAGGGAGAATATTCTGTTAGCTTTCAGCTCAGAGCAGAGATGATAATTCCCCAAGTGACACTGACCCAGGCTGTCTCAGCAGGACATCTGCACTTGCAGGGAAATCTGTCCTTCAGGTCTGACACGGAAGGGACAACTTTGCTCCTCACCCTCCCCAACCTCCCCATTGCTGTCCCTGCCCAATCCCAACCCCATCCAAGGCTTCCCAGGCACAGAAGCCTCTGGGTTTTGCCCATATCATGGCCACAATGCCAATGGACAGTAGCTTCACTAGTACAGGTTGGGCTATCTGTATCTGTGGTAGGATTCCCTCCTTTGTCCATCAGGGCCATGGGCAGCAGCCATCACTAGTTCCATGGACTAAAAGTTGAATTTTGGGGCTTCCATATATTCCTCATCAGCTGCTGGCAGTAAAAACTTCTTGTGCCAACTGTGAGTCCCAGCTGTGCCTTGAGCTATCAGCATGTCTTGCAATAAGACCATTGGTCTGTTCAGCTACACCATTAGCCTGAGTATAACATGGGGTAGGGAACACTCCTTTAATTCATCTCCTTGCACCCAGCCTTGCACTGTGCTCACTGTGAAGTGTAATCCATGGGCACTTTGGACACACTCAGGCACAGGTAGAATGCTGAACCATTTCTCCAGAGCTTCAATCCTTTGAGCTCCTGTGGCAGTGCTGAGAGCTGTGGCCATGGTTCATCCTGAACCACTTCTGCTCCTACCGGATATAACTTTTCCTGGAGAGGTCTTCGAAGGGCCAACATAATCAATTTGCCAGGGACTCCACAGAGTCTTGTTGTGTCTGGTGTGTTGGGCAGAGTCTTGGTTTGGGTGGTTGGCCTTAAGCTTTACCCAACATTTTGGACAAGCTGTTGGAATTGTTCCAAATGTTTCAAACTGACCTCCCTCGAGCCTGAGACTCAGAATAGAGGTTGGCCTTCCCGGGTGGCCTCTTCTCATGTGCAGCCACTCAGCAATCTTGCTCAATCTTCCCCTTCATTGCTCACCACAGAATTCTGCTTGCTGGTGATCTGCCTGCTGGTTGCATTGTGCAGCAGCTCTTTCCCTTCTGTGCATGCTTTGACCTCCTGCCTTTGAGGCTCTTGAGTGACCTTTTTCTCAGAGTCATTGCCAGTCTCCACTCTCCTGATATGATTGATTCCCCCTGACCACATCCATTCAGTGGCACCCTTGGAGCTGCACAAGCATCAGTGTGAATAGCAGTGGCACCATTCTCTGCTGCCAGCATGAGTGCAGGGCATCCTCCTACCTGTGCACACCCCTTCCTCTGCCACAGTCTTCCCAGTGCCAGCCTCCAGCACTGCAGCTTTTCTCTTGCCATTTGCATCCCATACAGTGGTGGAGTCAGCTGAGAACCACACTCTCCTGCCACTTGAGTCTGGGTCAGCTCAGCTGCTGCCTTAGTTGCAGACAGTTCCTAGGGCAGGCCTACAGCACTGTGTCTGCAGTCCCAGGCTGTGTGTATTGGAAACTTTGCTGGAGCCTTTTGCATTTTCCAGTGAGTGTCCAATGGCAGCATTGCAGCCAAGAAAGACAAGGCAAAAAGAAGACATCAGGAGTCTGATGAAGATCCATTCCTGGCCAGCCCTGGAGCTTGCTTCTCATCAGGGGGTCCTTGTCTTCCTTCACCAGGCATGGTGCAGGCTCCTTGGCAGTGAAGTGTATTCCTCTCCCCAGCCACTCTCCCATGGTGTCTGGGGGTCTCCTCCGGGGGGTTCTGAATTGAAACTCTCACAGCTCCCATGACAGACTGAATGCTTTTAGCACCTCCCAGTCCAGCTGGATCCTAGGATGCCCTCCCAGTCCAGCCTGGGCCCCTCCCTCCTCTCTACTCACAGTCCCCTTCTCCATGCAGTGCAGCTGAGCCCATCCCTCACCTCACCCCTTACCCTCAGCCCCTCCCAACCCACATCCTGACCCTGACTCTGCCCCCAGTGCTCATCCTGGCTCCAGCCTTTACCCTTGGCATTGACCCTTGGGTGTTAACCCCAGGCCTCAACCCAGCCACAATCTGAACCTCCTCAGAGCTGGCCCTCAGCTGAGCCCTTCCCAGAACACTCAGCAGGACAGCTGAGGGAAGGAGACTTCTGAACTTTCTCACTACCTGTTTGAAACTCTCCCCCTAGGGTCAGAGCTTATCTTTCTGACATCAATCAAGTCATCCTGAGCTTGGGAGAGCAAATGGAGCTAGAGCAGCAGATGGCAGCTCTAGACAGAGAGAGAACTCAGGCTGAGTCTGGAAAGCAGGCTGGGTTTCTCACAGCCCTGGGCCTCACTAACAATAGAGACAGTTCTGTGGGATTGGCAGAGGACCAACGGAAAAAAGACATGAAGAAGACTGGGGACTGCAATGTTGCTAAAAGGACA
>JAAWVA010000030.1:3952409-4001273 GCA_015227895.2 Colaptes auratus | reverse complement strand
TCCAACCTTTCATCTGCTTCTCCCTCTCAAGACTCTGACTGGCTGAGAAATCACGCCATGGCAGAACTTTATGGCCCTCCTCATCCTTGTGGACAGGCAAGCTGCTGAGAGACAGCTTGTGCTGAGCAGATGGTTCCAGAGGCCTTGGATGGCTGAGGCAACTTTCTCAGGCTTGGCTTTGCTTAGCTTCAAAGAGCAACATTCTTCTGTGGCTGTGTGCAGGCAGTTGTCTAAGGAGCAGGAGAAGCTGGTGCCATGGAGCTGTGAGCTCCAGCTGCAGAGAGCAGTGGAGAAGTCTGATGCAAGGAGCAGGGATGAAAGGCCCAAGTGTGCAGCGACAGCAAGGGGGAGGTTGGGGAGGGTGAGGAGCAAAGTTGTCACTCATGTAGACCTCAAAGGACAGCTTCTCCTCACAGTCAGACCCCTGAGCAGACAGCCTGCATCATTCTGGCTTGGTGGATGCTGCTGTCACCTCTGCCCTCATCTGAGAAAGATCAAATAGTTTACCCTCAAACCTGAGCTTTGGAGGTGCACTTTGAAATCTGGAAGTGAACAACAAAGACACAAAGAGGTCCTCAGGGCACTTGGGGATCATTCCATGAACCTCAGGTACTGAGAGAAGAGTGAAGAAACTGTGCAAGAAGCAAGAAGCAAAAGACAAAAACCTTGAAGCACTGATTGGCCCCACTGAGGCTTGTTACTGCCAAGCTCCCCAGGGACTGGTTAGAGCAGCTCAGGAGAGGCTGTGATTGCAGCAGGCAAAGGCAAAGTGCAGGAGAGCAAACTCTGGCTCTGGGTTCTGCAGCACAAAGGCCAAGGCCTGAGCACAGCCCCTGGGCAGGCAGATCCTGCCCTCATGTGTGGGTCAAGCTCTTCAGGTGCAGTGGGGGTGGGGGGTGGGTTTCATAGCAGCATAGCAGGGCCTAGGCTGGAAGGGACCTCAGAGCTCCTCTGCTCCAACCTGCCTGCCATAGGCAAGGATGCCTCTCCTATAGACTCAGCTGCTCAAGGCCTCATCCAGCCTGGCCTTCAACACCCTCAGGAGAGGGCATCCTGCCTGGGCAGCCTATTCCAGAGTCCCACAACCCTCATACTGAAGAACTTCTTCCTAAGGCCCAGTCTAACCTCCTTTTCCTCACCTTCAAACCTTTCCCTCCTGCCCTGTCACCAACACCCTCATGAAAAGTCCCTCTCCAGCCTTCCTTAGCATCCCTGTAGGGTTTGTGATGCTGAGTGGAGGACAAGGGCCTGACAGTCCCCAGCCTTCCTGGGGTTGTGGAAAGAGGCAGTGAGGCCCTCCCAGTGCCTTAGGACAACAGCTCCTCTCAGGCCTGGGGGGCAGAGAATTGCCAGAGTCAAGAGGGCACAGCCTTGGCTTCTCTTCGTCACTCCCACCACTGCCATTGCCCTTTGCCAGCTCTCCCACAGCTTTGTCCTGCACTGTCTCACAGCTGCTTCTCCTGCCCTGCAGGCTGCAGACACTCCTCTCACTTCCCCACCTTGGCCTTCCCATGCCTTCACTGACACCTGCCCACACTCACCCTCTGCTCCTGGGGACACAAAGAGAAGGGCTGATCCCAGACTCCTGCTGCAGAACTTCCCAGGCCACAGCACTACCCTTTGAGAGAGGTTTCTTGCTCCTCATGGCCAATCTCCACCTGCCAGGCTGCACCATCTGGCACTGTTCCTCTCTCCTGCTCTTGCCTACCTCAGCAGGAGCTCCCAAGGCTGCTGGCCTTGCAGTTTCTTGCATAGACAGCACCAAGCCCTGTGCCTGCTGCTGTCCCATCAGGTCCTCAGCAGCAAGACACAGCAACCAACCCATCAGCCCCTTCCTGCAGTCAGCCCAGGCCCTTTGGCAGAGGCCATCTGACAGATCACTCTGCCCATCTGCCAGCCAGGAGCCCAGGGCTGCCCTAGCAGCTCCTGCAGACACACCTGACCTCACAGTCCCTTTCCCAGCTGTCTTCCTGCTGTTGCCCAATCCTCTCAGGAGGCAGAAGTGGGCTCACCTCCCCCTTCCCAGTCCTTGGCTTCCTACTGAATGCTGAGTTCCTGAGACACAACTGAGCACAGGATTGCACCCTCAGCCCTCAGCCTCCTTGTGGCCAGAGCCTGAGCAGATCCAAGTTTCACCAGATCCATCTGGCAGATTTCCTACCAAGGCTTTGAGTGGAGAAGCTGCTGGCTCTGTCCTGCTGCAGTTGTGGAGGAGACTCCTGCACATCCTCTTGTCCTCTTACCCTGCTCAGGGCAGGGGTAAGCAGATGAGGTCCCTCAAGGGCTCTGCCCACTTTGGCTTCATCTCCAGAGGAGCTGCAAAGGCCCTGGCTCAGATGGTGCAGGGAGTTCATGAAGACATTGCACAGTGCTGGCCCAAGGGCTTGCCCTGAGGGATGCCACTGGCAAGTGTCTGCCAGGAGGACTCTCCACTGGTGACATTTGTGCTTCATCCACCCCCCAGCCACCACCTCACCCATTTCTGCACTCCAGCTCTCAGCAGTCAGGCTCTAAAGAGACTATGGGGGACCATGGCAAAGCCCTGGCTAAGGTCTAGGCACAAAACATCCCCTTCTTGCCCCTACCCATATGGCTTCAGCACTACCTCTCTTGTCCTGCAAGGGCCTGCAAATGGCTGCAGAGGTGTTTGAGCCTTCACCTTCCCAGGGACTGTGCTGAGGGTGACCAGCCTGCAATGTTCCCCATCCTCCTGTTTGGTTCTTGAAGAGGCCTTTTCCAAGGAGCCCAGAACCTCTGGGATGGCTCTGTGCACATCTCAGGGCACAGTCAAGCAAGGGTTATGTGAGCAGACAGGAGGACTTTGAGTCTCTCACTGATCAGCCACAGTTGTCTTTGGGAGCACTGCCCCAGGGGCACAGATTCCTGACCAGCTGAGGGCTAATCTTTTCCTGCCTTTACTGCCACATCTCCAAGACTTTCCCTTTCCTCCTGCTGCTGCCCACCCTGTGTGTTTGTTCCTTATTATGGGATGGTGACAGCCTGGATGGATGCACACCCTAAGTGTTTTTCCCCCAGAGGTGACTTGACTTCAGGCAGTCAATGTTTGCTAATCAGTTAGGTTGCATCTCTGGAGACATTTGGAATCTCTCTTCTTTGGATCAGGAGCCTCTTCCATCCCCATCCTGTGCTTCTAGTTCTGGATTATCCTGCAGTCACCCACAGAAATGTCAGAGCTCTGTCAGGTGTCCACACCTGAGCTGACCTCATGAACTGCTTCTGCACCTCAGGATGTTCAGACAGTCTCTTTTCCCATCCCTCACACAGGCTCTGCACTGAAGCAGGCAGAGTGTCCCTGGCCTCTTGCTGCCCCTGCCAGAGGCTGGGAGGCTCCTCACACCTCCAGTGCCTTGGTACCCCAGCCACAGCTGATGGTGTTTGCGCTCACTGAGGTTCCTCTCACCCCACACACCATGGCCATGCTTGCATCTCAGCTGTGCAATGCCAGCAGCCACTGCTGACCTCCTGATCCTGTGACCTGCAACTGGGGGACAAAGAAACTTTGCAAGTTGTGATGAGAGACCAGTGCTGGAAATGGTGGTGGTGAGTGGCTAGAGCAGGATGATTACCCTGGGACAGCTTCCCCAGGCTGTGCAGTGAACACAGACACAGTCCAGAGCCTTCTCTGGGGATCCTTGAGGCCTCTGGCAGGAGGCCTGTCTGTGTCAGGACACTGCTGTGTGCCCCAGCCCTGCACACTCACACTTGAGCTGCTCCCTGCTGTTTGCATCCCTGGGACACTTTCTTGGGCCTGCTCTGGAGAGAACCTTTGGATGAAGCCCTAAGCCTTCAGACTCTGCCCTGAGCAGATCATCTGTCTTTGTGGAACTGCTTTTGGGGGTCAGCTCAGTCAGAGTCGTTCCCATGGCCTGTCCCTGCCTGTGCTCACAGGGCTGGCATGCAGCAGAACAATGACCAAGCTGCCACAGCACTCAGGCCTTGCACTGCCCCAGGAGAGGCTGCAAGTGGCAAGAAAACATCCCTGAAAGTCCAGGTGCTGGTGCTCCCTGGCAGTGCTGCTGTGCTGTAACTCTTTTCTCCCCCAGATCTGCACAGGGCCTGGCCTAAAAGCTCTGGACATGTTCTGGAGGAAGGATTTCAGGAAGGAAAATGTTAATGAAAGGTTCTTTATTTTTTAAACCAAGCAAAGAGCAGAGGTCCTGCTGCACAAACTCTTGGTCAGCAAAGGAGAGAATGTGTTAGAAAAGGGCTCACCTTAGCCAGCACTGCCTCAGCCACACCAGTGAGAAGTCCTTCACCTGCAGGGACTGCGGCAAAAGTTTCGAGCACAGCTCCAGCCTCACCATCCACCGCCGCAGCCACACTGAAGAGCATCTCTTCCCCTGTGCTGAGTGCGGCAAGAGCTTCACCACCAGCACTTTATGCATCAAGCACCAACTCACTCACAGTGGTGACAAACCGTACAGCTGTGCCGACTGCGGTAAGAGTTTCACTCACAGCTCTGCCCTCACCCAACACCGCAGTGTGCACAGCACTAAGTCCTTCACCTGCAGGGACTGCGGCAAAACTTTCAAGCACAGCTCCAGCCTCACCATCCACCGCCGCATCCACACCGGGGAGAAGCTGTTCCCCTGTGCTGCGTGTGGCAAGAGCTTCACCTCGAGCACTCAATTCATCAACCACCAGCTCAGGCACAGCGGTGACAAGCCGTACAGCTGTGCTGACTGCGGCAAGCGCTTCAGCCGTAGTTCCCATCTCGCCCAGCATCGTCATGTGCACAGCAGAGAGAAGGCTTTCACCTGCCCTGACTGCAGCAAGAGCTTCAGCAGCAGCTCCAACCTCACCAGGCATCGCCGCAGCCACACTGCTGACCAGCCCACAGTGCGGGGCAGGCAAAATAAACCCACCTAGGGTCTGTTGGGGTAATCATGAGCCCCTGAAAGGACCTTTCCCGCAATTTGAACCAAAATCACCTCTTTTTCACCTGCATTTCTTAGAGGCTGGAGGCTCCAGCAGGAACAAACTCCTCCTACCCTTTTGAACACCAATTAGTGCTGATGAGAACGATTACAGTGATGAGTCAGCTCAGCTGGAGCTGCCACTAGAGCTCGGCTCAGCTTTGTCAGGGTTTGTCTGGTTCTTCCCCCTTTCTTTTTGTCTCCTTGGGATGAAATCTCTCTGTCCATTGCCCAGTTGTGTCTATAAAATCCCAACTCAAAGAATCCTGTCTGTTTTGCCTTTATTTTAGACATTTATTCCCTGGGAATGGAGCTGTGTGCCCAGTTCAGGGAGGTCAAAGCAAGGTTCTCAGAAGAATCTTGAGAGTGCCTTGCTAGGGGCAGTCTCAGGGGTATCTCAGAGGGGTTTTTTGGGGGGGGATGTCAGGGGATGTTAGGTGTTTGGATGGTGTCCTGAAGGTCAAAGCCCAGAACGTGCCCCAGCTCAGACAGCTGTGAACTCTGTGTGTGCCTCTGGACATGCCCCATTCTATAGATACAGTTATTAGTGTTCTGTGGTACCAAAGGGAATGAATTGTCTTGGGACAGTATTTAAACCAGCCAAGAAGTTAGACAACTTGCCTGGTTCTCACCCAGACAGCAACAAGAGACAAATGCTGCCAGAGTTGCAGCTAATGAGCCTGCACCAACAGGCAGCAGCTACACCCAGGCCTTGCACCTGGACCAAGGCAGAAAGGGGAAAACTCCAAAAGATTTGAATCCCAGAAGAGGCTACAGCCTCGCAATAGAGCACACAAGAGAGAGGCCCCTAGCCCTCTCTGAGCCAAAGGCAAGCTCCAGACTGTTAATTGGGCATGAGAGGAGAGAGGCCCCTAGCCCTCTCCTAGCCAAGGACTGCTCAAATTATAGCCACAGCATCTGGGCAGGTACAGGACAGAAGAGCAAGTTGTGAGTCCCTGGCTAACCTGCCACAGAATCCCCTCTGTGGGAAACCACAGAACCTTCATTTCCAATTGGAATTGCTGCATTGGAACCTCTTAGGTCTATGCTTAAGTCATTGAACTGTCTTGAGATGTGAAATGTAATACCCACAGCCCAACGCCAGAACCTGTGAATGTACTTTGTCAATCAGCCAGGGCGGTGTTTGAAGATACCACTGCCCAAGAGATTCAACAGTAAAGGATATAAAATATTTATTTGATTGCAGAGAGACTGCAGGGATCCCGGATTGACTTTCAGAATCTCTGGAGGGTACAGAGGGGATCTCAGGGAGGTCTATGGAAGCACTCAGAAGCTTCTGTCAGCTTCCCAATAAGCAGCTCTGCTGCTTCCAGCAGGCCTGGGGCTTCCACAAGCCTTCTCCCTAGCTCAGCAGTGTTCCTGATGGATTCCTGCTGATCTGGATCTTCCCTAAAGCTTTCCACCCACCCAGGAGTGGGAAGAGATTTTGTTGAGTGTTGGGGAGCTTTTAGGAGCTTGAAGAGTTGTATTGGTTTGGCTGAACTGGAGTTAATTCTCCTCAGAGCATTGTTTCTTTTCTAGTGCGTGTTTTGCAGTGCTGGAACTGATACCACAGCAGTGGTTTGGCTACTGCTGAACAAGCCTCCAGGCTCTGCTTTCCCAACATTTCCCTGCCCCAGGAGTACACTGAGGGGCTGTGCTGGATTGAGTTGAACCTGCTGCTGTTATTCAGAGCATGCTGCAGCCATGCCAGCTTCAGAAAGTGAAAGTGCTGACTGCAACAAAGTCTGATGGGGCTTGAAGTTCAGATTGCAACATGGGAGGCTTCCTGTTCCAGTTGCTGCTTCTGGGTTCCAGCTTCCTGGGTGTGTGCAAGGTGCTGGCTCTTTGGGCTGGTATTTATAGATTTCCCAAGACAATGCTGGCCAGTGACAACAGAGATTGAGAGAGAAAAGCCTGACACTGTAACCTGTAGAATGAGTTCTCTCCAAACGTGGCCACAGGCACACACACCTGGCCCACTTGGACCCCAGGACATGGTCAGACAAGCCTGGGCAACATGGGCAATTTCCTGCCAAACCAGCCCTGCTGGCTCCTGCTCCATTGTCTGAGCCAGAGCATTTTTGAGGCTTTTTGTCCCTTCAGGACAAGGTATCAGTGGGCTGTGTTGCCCCAGGGCATGAAAAACAGCCCTGCTGTTTGTCAGTGGTATGTGGCACAGGCCATATCACAGGTAAGGATACAATAAATATCCCACTAGGTATTGCTACCAGATATGGATGATGTGCTAATTGCTGCACAGACAGAGGCCATGCTGAGTGCAGTTGTGCCTGATGTGACAGAAGCATTGAGGAAACATGGGTTAGAAATAGCCCCAGAGAAGGTGCAGCACCAAGCACCTTGGAAATATTTGGGACTAAAAATCTTAGCTCAAGCAATGCAGCCACAAGTGATACAAATTCAGCAATCTGTGACCACCCTTCATGATTTGCAGAAATTACTGGAACCATAAACTGGGTAAGACCCTTGCTAGGTCTTAGCACAACCCTGCCAGCTCCCTTATTTGACTCACTGAAGGGAGACCCTGACCTTTTATCTCCTCGAGGCTTGGCTGCAAAAGCACAACCTGCACTGCAGCAAATGGAGCTCGCCATGGCCATGGGAACAAGCCCATCGGGTAGCAGAAGCAGCACCTGTCAGCATTTCTGTGCTTATCTCCCAAGGGCATCCTCCAGCTCTCACAGCACAATGGAATGGACACTGGCCACATCCTTTGCATTTTCTGGATTGGGTCTTTTTACCATTTCCCCCAAAGCAAACAGTGAGCACTCAAATGGAGCTGGTTGCTGGGGTTGTGTGCAAAGCCAGGCAATGGTGTGTTCAACTCTCAGGACCAGACCCTGCCACTCTGACATTGCCTTTAACGTCAGAATATCTGGACTGGTGTATGGCACACAGCCCTGAGTTGCCAATGGCCCTGACAGATTCCCCAGGGAAGGTTTTGCTGCATGCTAGGCACATCGATTTTTGCAGCTACGTGGAGGGCTGCAACGAGTGGAACCGACTTGGTTCTCTGTGACACCAGTCCCAGGAAAGACAATCTCTACTGATGGTTCAGGGGAAACAGGGAAGGCAGTCGCTGCCTGGCAAGAAAAGGGGAAATGGCAGGAGCTCCTAGCCTCTCAGGATGGTTCACCTCAGCTCCTGGAGTTAAAAGCTGTGGTAATGACCTTTGCTAAGTGGCCCAATGCACCCATAACCGTTGTCACTGACACAGTGTGTTTGTAACCTTGTACAGAGGTTGGACCAGGCACTGCTGAAGGAGGTTAACAACAAATCTTTGTTTCATTTGCTAAAAGCCCTATGGCTTGTGCTGCAAAGTCAAACAGAACCATTCCATGTGCTGCATGTTCATAGCCACACAGTGCTGCCAGGGTGTTTGTCCAAGGGAAACACCACAGCTGATTCCCTGATGGTGCCTGCCTGGGCTGCACCTATGCCTGATGTGGCAGCAAGCAGCTCAGTCCCTGCCTTTTTCCACCAAGGGGCTCACACACTGCAGAGGCATTTGGGATATTGTTGTCTTCAGCAAGAGATATTGTGGCCTCTTGTGCAGATTGTCAACATTTCTCCTCGACCCAGCCAGCTGGTGTCAATCCCAGGGGATTACAGAGCCTACAGCTATAGCAATCTGATGTTACTCACATGCCCAAGTCCAGGCCTTTGAAATATGTCCATGTCTCAGTTGACACATTCTCTGCTGTGCTATGGGCTACCCCACATGGTGGTGAAAAGGCCTGAGATGGAATTATGCCCTGGAGAAAAGCTTTTTCTGCCCTGGGCATTCCACAGCAAATCAGAGCTGATGTTGGCCCCAGCTCTATCGCCTGCAGGTCACAAGCGTTTGTACGCCAGTGGGGGGTTCCTCATGTTCCCAGCACACCCCACTGCCCTAACTGAACCTGCCCATCACACTCTTCAAGCTATGCTTGAAAAACAGAAAGGGGGAATGTTGGGGGAGACACCACACGGCAGGCTGTAGAAAGCTGTCTATACCCTGAATCATTTAACCATCTCTCAGAGTGGTATGAGCCCTGTCAGAGGAACTCATCTCTTGTCATTGCAGTCTGTGAGCAATCCTTTGGCAAAAAAGGCCCCAGTGTGGCTCTGCAATTTACAGACCCTTGATTGGGAAGGCCCCTGGGATCTTGTGACCTGGGGCTATGGCTATGCTTGTGCTTCCACAGGTGCCAGGGTCCAGTGGGTCTCTGCTTGTTGTTCTTGGCCTACTCCAGAGCATGATCAATGGAAACAAGGCCCTCAGCCCACATCGGCTTACTCCATGGGATAGCAAAACATTTGGGCAGCACTGCTGCATGCATGAAATCAAACCTGGGATTTAAAATGCCTGACAAAATGTAACACACCAGTAAGGAGTTTTGAGCATCAGGACATGTGGGATGATAATTTGCTCTTTGCCCCATTCGAGCCTCAAGAATTAGATCTTTCAGGGACTTTCCAAGCGGAAAGCTGTGTGTACCTGCAGCATAGAGCTGGAGCTGATACAGTACTATGATCTTTAATCACACTCCCTTTGCCTTAAAGCCATGCAGGCTTAGCCTAACAGCTGAATGAGATGATCATGGAGCTTTGTAGAACAAAGCTGAACACACAGCAGCCAGGATAATCTTCCTTCTAATTGGTGCAGCAAAGCAGCAGCTCAGCTAAGGGAACTGGCATCTTGGGCTGCAAAACAAGACAGGGAAACATCAAAAGTGTTGCTTAAATCAGCCACTGATGTGGAGAGTGTCAGCCATGGCAGTCCACAAAATCCAGCTGCTGTTGGTTCTTTGTTATCAGCTCCGGGTCAGGGCTGGCCAGAATGTGATGGTCTGTGCTGTACACACTGAAGTGATCATTCTAAACATAGACATGAGAGTATTACAAACTGGGTTGTGAATATTGCTGATTGCATCACTCCTGGTGTTGGCAGTGCCCTGTTCATTCTCATGTCTGCAAAGGGCCCTGCAGAAGAGAATGAGCCCTGGGCAATAAGGAGGAATTGTAGCTAAAGCAGGTGGCCATGGGCAGCTTTAACCTTGAACTAAGCAGAGCTCTGCCCTTGAATCAGGAATGCAAACAACTCCAGGAAAGAAGATCTGTGAATAACAAAGGAAGAAACAGAGAGACCTCCCCAGGCTACCAGCGCAGGGGGAGAGAGGTGCCTGGACACCAAGCCTAAACCAATCACTTAAGTACAAAGGGCACAGGGACACAGAAAGGAAAAGATCTAAGCCATGATGTGTATTAATCAAGTGGCCTCTGCTGCTGGCTGGTGCTTGAGCACATCTTGGGGTCATCCTTTTTCCTGGCTGCCAACACTGCACAGCCTTAGCTGTTGAGTTTTTCCAGTTCTCTGAGTCACTTCTTCCTGTTGTTTATTTGGAGAACCTTGAGTTTTCCCTTCCATCAGCTAGCTAGGAGAAGTTCTCCTCACCTTTCACTGCCTGTTTTGGAATCTCTTGGTGTTGTCACAAGACATTGGTTTGGTCACCAGCTGTGTTCAGACTTTTCCCTTCACCTTCTGTGGCAGTTCAGGCTGGGTGCCTTCTATTCCTGCCACATAAGCTACACCTCCTGTGTCCAGAGGGTCCAACCCAATAAGGTGGACATAGGAAACAGCCTATTTCATACCCATAATATCCTGCACCCTCTAAATCCATCTGCAAAGTCCTTCTCTTCCTCTTTTTTTCCCTCTCTGCTCCCATGGGAGATGCCCCCTATTGGGGGGGGGCATCTCATGGCCAAGGGCTCTGGCAAGGTTGAGAGGCCAAACAGGACCAAGGCCTTTGTCCCCTTGGCTCTGGCAGTTGCCTCTGCCACCAAGGCCTGTGAGGAGAAACTTGGCTTTGAGCCTTTGAGGTTCTTCTAGTCCAAGGGCAGTGGTCAGGGCTTGGCCTTTCTGCTTCCTACACCAAAGGCAAGTTTTCCTCCCCTGTACTTTGCCTTATTCTCCCTGCAATCCTGGCCTCTAACAAGCTGCTCTAAGGAGTCCCTGGGGAGCCTTTGTCAGTAACAAGCCTCAGTGAGGCCAATCAGTGCTTCAAGGCACTTTGGAGTTTTCTTCTGACTTGGACTTCTTGGCAGTACCTTGGCAGATTCTGCTGGCAGTAACTAAGGATGATGTCATCAGCCCCAAATACTCCATGGGGCTCATTAAATACTGCTGAACCTCTCATTGTTGCCAAGGTTTCTGCAGCTAATTGGAGAGGTTTTTATTGCTCAAAGCACCTGGTAGAAATTATTTTTAAAGAAACATTTCATTCCTTTTCATCAGGAGTTGTCTCTTTGCAAGCAAACCACAGCAAAACCTGTCAAGGTCCTACCCTGCTCACTGCTCATCCTCACTCCCCACTGCCCACAGGAGAGCCCAGAGCCACAAGTGAGGGACAGGATGTGCCTTGCAAGGGGTTGGGGGACAGGTCTTGGCCTTTTGGATCAATGAAACCCCTCCAGGTTTGCTCAGCAGCAGAGCCACCTTGAGCTGCTTGTCCTGACCTCTCAGCACTGCCTCAGCTCTCTGCTCTCACCAGACCCTGAGGACACTTTCCCTGTAGTGTCCCCCAGTGGAACTTATTAACACTACAAGAAACTTCAGACTTTGACTCTAACTTTGACTTCTGCAGAGGTTTCATCAGCTTCCTCTCAGTCCCTGAGGTTTATATGGCTCCAAAGCCACCAGAGGGCTCCTTTAAATGCCCTGGGCTGATCATCTGCTGCTGAGCTGGGCCTGGCTCCTGGGCTGCATCGAGCTCTGGCCAGGAGCAGCTCCTCTGCACAGCACAGCAGGGCTGAGGGCGCTGCCAGGGCATCTCTGGGAGATGAGGAAAGAACAAAGAGCTTCAAGGCAGCCAGGACTGGGAGGATGCTGAGAGCTCACTGGAGGAGAAGTCACTGCAGTTGCTGACATGGTGAGTCTGAGGAGCTCTTGAGCCTTTCCTGGCAGGGACAGCTCCAGGCAGGAGAGAGATGGGCTGGGGATGAGGGGAAGCTGCCAGGAAGCCCTGGGGGAGGCTGTGTTCAGGCTGCTCTCTCAGTACTTCTCTGCAGATGGCTCTGGCTGCTGTCTGCTGGGCAATGACTCTTTAGAACATCTCATCTCCAGGATCCCTGACTGCTCTGCCCCTCCTGCTGGGCTTGGAGCTGCCCCCAGGAAGGCCCAGATCTGCCACAGGGCACTGGGCAGTGCTGAGCCTTTCCTTGGGGGTCAGCACTCTGCTCCCAGACGCCTTTGATTCTCTTCAGGAGAGGCTGTGTCCTGCTCTATCTCTCACAGCTGCACCTCTGGGCTGGGACAGGGAAGAGTTCACAGAGCTGTCCTTTGAAGCAGTGCTGTCCTGCTCTCCTCAGAGCACAGAGAGCTGGGGGGGTTCTAAAGGCTAATTTGGGCAGAACATCTGCAAGGCAGCACTGGGGAAAGGGCAGGACAGAGGGAACAGCCTGATGGGCAGAGTAGCTGCACTGTAGCAGAGCCAAGATGAGCCCTTGGCAGCACATGGCCTGAGCTCCTGCTCCTCACAGCAGCCTCAGCCAGAACAAAGCAGACAGCAAATCCATTTCAGCTGGGGGATTGCTGTGCCCCCTGGAGTGCTGCTTCTCAGAGGAGTCTGTCATCAAGTTTTGCTTTCTTTTCTTTCTTAGACATTCCCACAGGCAGCAGATGGCCAACAGCAGCTCCATCACCCACTTCCTCCTCCTGCCATTCCCAGGCACAAGGCAGCTGCAGCTCCTGCACTTCTGCCTCTTCCTGGCCATCTACCTGGCTGCCCTGCTGGGCAATGGCCTCATCATCACCACCATAGCCTGGGACCACCACCTCCACACCCCCATGTACTTCTTCCTCCTCAACCTCGCCCTCCTTGACCTGGGTGCCATCTCCACCACAGTGCCCAAATCCATGGCCCAATTCCCTGAGGGACTCCAGGGACATCTCCTATGCAGGATGTGTTGCTCAGGTCTTTCTCCTTCCTTTTTTCATGCCAGCAGAGTATTTTCTCCTCACCACCATGTCCTACGATCGCTACGTTGCCATCTGCAGACCCCTGCACTATGAGACCCTCCTGGGCAGCAGAGTTTGTCTCCACCTGGCAGCAGCTGCCTGGGGCTGTGGCTTTCTCAATGCTCTGCTGCACACAGCCAATACATTTTCCCTGCCCCTCTGCCAGGGCAATGCTGTGGAGCAGTTCTTCTGTGAAATCCCCCAGATCCTCAAGCTCTCCTGCTCCACATCCTACCTCAGGGAACTTCGGCTTCTTGTGGCCAGTGCCTGTTTATTCTTTGTGTGTTTTGTATTGATTGTGGTGTCCTATGTGCAGATCTTCAGGGCAGTGCTGAGGATCCCCTCTCAGCAGGGACGCCACAAAGCCTTTGCCACCTGCCTCCCTCACCTGGCTGTGGTCTCCCTGTTTATCAGCACTGGCTTCTTTGCACACTTGAAGCCCTCCTCCATCTCCTCCCCATCCCTGGATCTGGTGGTGTCAGTTCTGTACTCGGTGGTGCCTCCAGCAGTCAACCCTCTCATCTACAGCCTGAGGAACCAGGAGCTGAAGGCTGCCCTGAGCCAACTGATCCCTGGATGCTTTCAGAAGCAATAAACTCTTTGTCTTCTCCTGCAGAGCAGATCTGATGTCACTCAGTGCAGGCCCAGCCTGGCTGCTCAAGTTCTGGCTGCTGCTGGGGCTGTTCCCCTTGTGAGAATGTTGTTCCCACACAAATGTCTTTCTTCAGACCATTTCTGGTTCAGTGTTGTCCTGTCTGCTGTGACCCAGAGGCTGCAGACATGAGGAGCTGTGCTTGCTGGGTGTTCAGCACAATCATGGACCCTGAGTCTCTCTGAGTTCCTTCCTCCAAGGCTTCTGTGTAGCTGCAGGGCAGTGCCTGTGTGCAGAGGTGGAGGGGCAGAGTCCCAGCACAGCAGCAGTGCCAGGCAGCCCCAGAGCTTGGCCTGTCCTCAGCTGCTCTTTCTTCCTTTCCACTCTCTCCTGCTGAGCCTCTGTGCTGGGGCAAGGCCTGAGTGCTCTGGCAGCTTGGGCACTGTGCTGCTGGGTGGCAGTGCTGGGACTGCAGGCAGGGAGAGTCCAGGGCTGCTTGTGGGACAGAGCTGTGCTCCAGAGCAGCGCTGCCATCAGAACAAGAGGTCTCCTCATGCCTTCATACCCCAACCCCCTCCCATTACAGACTGGACCTACTCAGAGTCCAAAGTGGATACCCTGACCCCCTTCCAGTATAGACTCAGTCCAAACAGGGTTCCTGTATCCCCTCCCAGTACAGTGGCCTCATCCCAATACAAACTGTATCATACTGTCCTCTAGCACTGCAGTCTAGTCTAATCCCAGCACAGAATGTATCCCCTGGCTCCCTTCCCAGTTCTAAATGCATCCATCCCAGTACAAACTGCAAACCCTCATGCCCTTCCAGGACAGATTGGGCCCTGTCCCAGCATAAGCTGCATTCCCTGACCACATTCTCGGACATTTTGGGCCCTGCACAGCACAATTTGGATCCTTTTAGCCCTTCCCAGTACAGACCTGGTCACATCTCAGGACAAACTGCATCTCCTGAACGCCTCCCAGCTCAGATGTGGTCTTATCCCAGGACCAACTGCATCACTTTGCCATCTCCCATACAGTTTCCTGTGCCACTACAAAGTGCATCCCTTGGAGCCCTTCCCAGTCCCAACTGCACCCAGCACAGTACAAAGTGGATATCCTGATCCCAGGGCAGCTGTGGCCTGATCCTGGTACCAATGGGATCCCATTGCCATCTCCCAGCACAGTCTGAGTCTCATCCCAATACAAACTGCATCTCCTGACTCCCTCCACTACAGAGTAGGCCCTGTCCAAGTACCAGCTGTTGCCCTGATCCCATCCCAGTAAAGTGCAGGTCCTTGCCCCAGAGGAAATGGATCCAGTGGCATCACCCAGTACAGACTGGGCACCATCCCAGTGCAAACTGCATCTCCTGAACTCCTCCCAGTACAGACAGAGTCTCATCCCAGAGCAAAGTTGAAGCCCTGGCCCCCTCCCAGTTCCAGCTGCTTCCCTCCCAGTGCAAACCAGAGATCAGGACTCCTTCCCAGTACAGACTGTGCCTGATCCCAGGAAAAACTGCAATACCTGAACCCTTCCCAGGACCAGACTGGGACCCCTCTCAGTACAAACTCTATCCCTTTACCCCCTCCCAGGGAGACTGGGCCCCATCCCAGTACAACCTGAGTCCCCTGGACACATTCCAATACAGTCTGGGTCTCATCCCAGTACATACTGGGTTCCTTTAAACCCTCCCACCACAGACTGGGCCCTGTCACACTCACAACTCCATACCCTAAGCACACCAGAGTCCAGTCTGGGCCATGTTCCATTTCAAACTGGCTCCCATTAACATCTCCAAGTACAGCCCAGGCCTTGTCCCAGGAAAAACTGATTCCACTCATCCCATCCTGTGCTGTTTCATATTTTGATCAGTGCTATAGACAGAGGGATGGAGACACCATCAGCAAGGGTGCAGATGGCACCAAGCTGAGTGGTGCTGTTGAGATGCCAGAGGGACAGGATGGCATCCAGAGGACCCTGGACAAGCTGGAGAGGTGGTGCCCAGGTGACCCTCATGAGTTCAACAGCAGCAAGAGCAGGGTCCTGCAGCTGGGCTGGAAGAATCCTCACTATCAATACAGGCTGGGGGAGGAGGAGATAGAAAGCAGCCCTGAGGAAAAGGGCTTGGGGGTGGTGGTGGGGGAGAAGCTGGCCAGGAGCAGGCAGTGTGAGCTTGCAGCACTGAAGGTCAATGGCAGCCTGGGCTGCATCCAAAGCAGCATGGCCAGAGATGGAGAGAGAGAGGATCCTGGCACTTATTCTGTTCTGGTGAGACCTTCCCTGGAGTACTGCATCCAGCTCTGAAGTCTCAACACAGGAAGGACATGGAGCTGATGGAGATGGTCCAGAGGAGGGACACAGAAATGGTCAGGGGCTTGGAGCAGCTCTGCATTGGGGACAGGCTGAGGGAGCTGGGGTTGATCAGGCTGAAGAAGAGAAGGCTCTGGGGAGACCTAATAGCTGCTTTCCAATGCCTGAAGGGTACTGGATGGAGAGAGACTGTTTGCAAAGTCCTGCAGTGACAGGACCAGGGCAGTGGCTGTGGATGTGAGGAAGAAGTTCTGCACCATGAGGGTGATGAGACATTGCAACAGTTTGCCCAATGAGATGTTTGAGGCCTGCAGACATTCAGAGTGAGGCTGCACAGGGCTGTGGGCAACCTGATCTAGTTGAGGATGTCCCTTTTGGTCTGCAGGGCGTTGGACTGGATGACCTTTGGAGGCCCCTTCCAACCCAGACCTTTCTATGATTCTACCTCCCAGTAAGAGCTGAGCCCATGGCCTCTCCCAGTAACATTGGGCCTTGTCCCAGGACACTCTGAAAGCCTAATCCTGTCCCAGTACAGCCTGGGCCCTTCCTGTCCAAACTGGATCCCTGTAGTTTGGGGCTGCCCAGGTCAAGAGAGACAGAGATCTGCTGGAGAGAGTCCAACAGAGGCTAGGAGGATGAGGAAGGGACTTGAACATCTCTGTGGCCAAGCCACTCTCCATTATTGACCTGGAGTCCTGGCTCACTGGGGAGGTCCCAGGGTATTGGAGAGGAGCAAATGTGACACCCAGCTGCAAGAAATGAAGAAAGGAGGATCCAGGAAACTATAGAGCTGGCAGTGTGAGCTGGGTAGCAGGGCAGGGCCTGGAGCAGAGCATCTCCAGCACCATTATATGACCTGGAGAGGACAAGCAGGGGATCAGGCCCAGGCAGGTTTAGAAAGGACAGGTCCTGCCTGACCCAACTGATCTTTTCTGAGTGACTGTTGGATGAGGGCAAGGCTGTGGCTATTGACTCCCTAGACTTTCCAAAAACCATTGGCACTGCTCCCCACAGAATTCTCCTGGGCAAAGTGCCTGCTCCTGGCTTGGATGAGCAATGCTCTGCTGGATACAGTCCTGGGTGGGTGAAAGGGCCCACAGAGTGGTGCTCAGTGGAGTTCAATCCAGCTGGTGGCAGGGCACAAGTGGTGTTCCTCAGGGCTCAAGATTGGGATCACTCCTGTTGAACTTCTTTATTGATGACCTTGATGAAGACACAGAGTGAGTCAGCAGTGAGTCAGCAGATGACACCAAATGAGGTGGCAGAGTTGATCTGCATGAGTGGAGGGAGGCTCTGCAGAGGGACTTGGACAGATTGGATCCATGGCCAACATCACCAGGAGGAGCTTCCACAAGGCCAAGTGCCAGGTCCTGCACTTGTGGCACAACAACCCCAAGCAATGCTCCAGGGGCAGTGTGGCTGGAGAGCTGTCTGGCAGAAAGGGCCCTGGGGGTGCTGATGGAGAAGCAGCTGAATAGGAGGCATCAGTGTGCCCAGGTGGCCAACAAAGCCAAAGACATCCTGGCTGGGATCAGCAATGCTGTGTCCAGCAGGAGCAAGGAGGTGACTGTGCCCTGGGACTCAGCTCTGGGGAGGCCACACCTTGAGTGCTGTGTCCAGTTTTCGGCACCTCCCTGCAAGAGAGATGTGGAGGTGCTGGAGCCAGGGCAGAGGAGGGCAGGGAGCTGGGGAAGGGCCTGGAGAAGAAATCTGATGAAGAGCAACTGAAGGAGCTGGGGCTGGTTAGTTTGGAGAAGAGGAGGCTGAGGGGAGACCTCCTGGCTCTCTACAACTATCTGAAAGGAGGTTGTGGAGAGGCTGCTGCTGGTCTCTTCTCACAGGTCATTAGTGACAGAACAAGAGGGAATGGCCTCAAGCTAGGACTGGGTAGGTTTAGACTGGACAGTAGGAAAAACTTTTTCCCATCCAGAGTGTTCAGGGAGTGGAATGTGCTGCCCAGGGAGGTGGTGGAGTCACCAAGCCTGGAGGTGTTTCAAGGTCGTTTGGATGTTGTGCTTGGGGATATGGCTTAGGGGTGACTCTTGTGGAGTAAGGTTATTGGTTGGACTTGGTGCTCCTGAGGGTCTTCTCCAACCTGAATGTTTCTGTGATTCTGTGACAGACTGAGAGCCCTGGGGCTGTTTAGTCTGGAGAGGAGAAGCCTGAGAGAGGATCTGATCAATGGCTATCAATACCAGAGGGGGGTGTCAGAGGAAGGTGCCAGGCTCTCGCCAGGGTGCCCAGTGATAGGACAAGGAGCAGTGGGTGCAAGATGGAACACAGGAGGTTCTACCTCAGCATGAAGAGACTCTTTTGTGATGTGAGGGTGCTGGAGCCCTGGGGCAGGCTGCCAGAGAGGTTGTGGAGTCTCTTGCTGTGGAGACTTTCAAACCTGCCTAGATGTGTTCCTGTGTGACCTGCTCTGGGTGTTCCTGCTCTGGCAGTGGGGTTGGACTGGAGGATCTCTGGAGGTCCCTTCCAACCCCACATATTCTGTGACTCTGTGTTTTAAGCCCTCCCAGTTCAGACTGGGCTCATCAGGACACCAAAGCTGTCACCAAACCCTGGCCTGAGCCCCAGCCCTCAAAGGTATCTCTGAGCCCTCAGCCTTCCCCTGGACACTTCAGCCACAAACCTCCTTCCTGTGCTCTGACCCCTCTTTTATATCCCCTCCTACCCTTGAGGGACTCTGCTTGGCCCCTAGCACACGGCAGGTACTGGGAGCTCACAGAACAGCCTCATGGCCTTGGAAGAGGAGCAGGAGGTGACCTATGCCTGAGTAACTGATGGACACCAGGAGCAGATGGGTGGCAATGCCATGGGCAGCGCAGCTGTGCCTCAGGATCTCCTGCACAGCAGCAGCCACAAGGCTGGGCAGGGGCTGGGAGGTCATTGCTGGCTCATCAGCTGATTGGGCAGCAGCAGGAAGAGGGCAGGAAAGGGACTAGGAGGTCACTTCTTGCTGCAGCAGCTGAGAGAGCAGCCCCTGACTCCTGGCTGGGCTCTGTGCTTTTGGCCTCCCAGCTGCCAGAGTCCCCAGCAGGCAGCAGAAGGCATGTGGTGGGCAAGGGACTTGTGTGACTCCCTGTCCCTAAGCACCTGGTGGCCCCTGCAAGAAGAGCCTTGGAGCTGGGTTGTCACCTCCCTGCCACCTGAGGGCCTGAAGGGACAGCAGCAGGGACAGGGCTTGGCTGTGGCTGCTGGAGAAGCTGAAAGGTAGCAGCAGGGACCTGCCTTGGAAGGCCCTGCAGAGGTTTCTTGTGGCTGCTGAGCTGCCAGGCCACAAGCAGGCTGAGGCCTTGGGCCAGCATTGGGACATCAATGAGAAGCTCCTAGGGTGGGAGGAGCCACATGGCCAGGAGGTGAGTGTGAGGTCACTGCAAACTCCAATCCTTTGTGCCATTGGCCAGCAGCAGGCCCAGGGCTGGGCTGGGGACTGTGCCATCCCTTGTGCCTGCCAAGCTGAGAGGCAGCAGCAGGGAGATGCCTTGGCTGTTGCTTTGCAGCTGGAGTTTCTGCTCTGTGCCAGGCAGAAAAGCCTCTGGCAGAGACCATTGCCAATGGCCTGGGATGGAGCAGAGGCTGAGCAGAGTGCAGAAGGCCAAGTGCAGTTGGTCTGTGGCAGGAGGATTGTGGCCACCCAGACACAGAGGTTGTCCTCCCCTGCACTCAACACTGCTGTGACCACATCTGCAATATTGGGGTATGGCTGTGGAGTTCCTTAGTCTGCAGGAATGGAGAGGTACTGGAGAAGCTCCAGAGGAGATCTGCCTGGATGAAGTTTGGAGTCTCTATCTAGCACCTGAAGCTGCTGAGCTTCTTTAGCCTGGGGAAGTGAAGGCTCAGGGGTGATGTGCACCTGCTTAAAGGGGATGTCAGCTGATGGAGCTTTTCTTGCTTGTGGACAGAGAAGGAAGCCTTAAGAGAGTGCAACTGAAAGGTTCAGACTAGAGGCCAGGACAAAGAAATGTCACTTCAAGTGTAGAGCTGTGGTGCAAGAGGTGACCCAGAAGGAGTCTGGAGATCCTTTGTGTGTCAAGGAACAGGCAGCAAGAGTGGAGAGGCCTGAGGGAAGGTGTGGAAATGTCAGGGGGAGAGCTGGCTGGGGAAGCCAGATGGATGTCAACAGCCTGAAGGGAAAGAGCTGCAGGCATGGGACAGTGTAGCACAGCCTGCAGGAGGGATGGCCAAGGGCTCTGGCAGGACTGAAAGGATTAACAGGGACAAGGTCTTGATCCTGTTCCTTCTGGCAGCAGCTTCTGCCACCATGGCTGCTGAGAGGAAGGTTTAGTTGGAGGCTCTCAGGATCTGCCTTTCCAAGGCCTGAGGCTCAGAGCTTGGCCTTTCTCTTTCAGAAACCAAGGCCAGGGTTTGTTCAGCTGCACTTTGCCTTTGTCTGCCTTCAATCATGGCCTCCATGGAGCTTCTCTAAGCACCCCTGGGAGGCTTTGTTGGTCATGACCCTCAGTGAGGCCAATTAGTACTTGAAGGAATTTTTGTTCTGCTTCTGACTTCTTGAGCAGATTCCTTCAGTCTCCTCCCAGTGTTGAGGCTCAGGCAATGATCCCAAGTGCCTAAGAGCTCTTTGTGTCTCTGTAGTTTCCTTTAAGGTTTCAAAGTGCTCCTCACAAAGCTCCTTTAGTATTTATTTCATATCAAAGGGAAAATATTCTGTTAGCTTTCAGCTCAGAGCAGAGATGATAATTCCCCAAGTGACACTGACCCAGGCTGTCTCACCAGGACATCTGCACTTGCAGGGAAATCTGTCCTTCAGCTCTGACATTGAAGGGACAACTTTGCTCCTCACCATCCCCCAGACTACCCATTGCTGTCCCTGCCCAATCCCAATCCCATCCAAGGCTTCCCAGGCACAGAAGCCTCTGGGTTTTGCCCATATCATGGGCAGAATGCCAATGGACAGTAGCTTCAGTAGTAGAGGTTGGGCTATCTGTATCTATGGTAGGGATTCACTCCTTTGTCCATCAGGGCCATGGGCAGCAGCCATCACTAGTTCCATGGGAAAAAATGTCTGAATTTTGGGGCTTCCATATATTCCTCATCAGCTGCTGGCAGTAAAAACTGCTTGTGCCAACCGTGAGTCCCAGCTGTGCCTTGAGCTATCAGCATGACTTGCAATAAGACCATTGGTCTGTTCAGCTACACCATTAGCCTGAGGATTATATGGGGTAGGGAACACTCCTTTAATTCATTCTCCTTGCACCCAGCCTTGCACTATGCTCACTGTGAAGTGTGATCCATTGGCACTTTGGACACACTCAGGCACAGGGAGAATGCTGAACCATTTCTCCAGAGCTTCAATCCTTTGAGCTCCTGTGGAAGTGCTGAGAGCTGTGGCCATAGCTCAGCCTGGAACCACTTCTGCTCCTACCAGGATATAACTTTTCCCTGGAGAGGTTTTCCAAGGGCCAACATAATCAATTTGCCAGGGACTCCACAGAGGCTTGTTGTGTCTGATCTGTGGGGCAGAGGCTTGGTTTGGGTGATTGGCCTTAAGCCTTACCCAACATTGTGGCCAAGCTGCAAGAATTGTTTCAAACTGGCCTCCCTCGAGCTTGGCACTCAGAATAGAGGTTGACCTTCCCTGGGTGGCCTCTTCTCATGTGCAGCCACTCAGCCAATCTTGCTCATCTTCCCCTTCATTGTTCTTGCTGGGTGATCTGCCTGCTGGTTCCATTGTGCAGCAGCTCTTCCCTTCTGTGCATGGCCTTTGACCCCTCCTGCCTTTGAGGGTCTTGGGTGACCTATTTCATAGTTTCATAGTTTCAGTCAGGGTTGGAAGGGACCACAAGGATCATCCAGTTCCAACCCCCCTGCCATGGGCAGGGACACTCTACACTAGATCAGGCTGGACAGAGCCTCGTCCAGCCTGGTCTTAAACACCTCAAGGGACGGGGCCTCAACCACCTCCCTGGACAACCCATTCCAGGCCTTCACCACCCTCACGGTGAAGAACCTCCTCCTCACATCCAGCCTGAATCTCCCCATCTCCAGCTTCATTCCATTCCCCTAGTCCTATCACTTCCTGATAGTCTGAAAAGTCCCTCCCCAGCCTTCTGTAGGCCCCCTTCAGAAACTGGAAGGCCACATGAGGTCACCTCGGAGCCTTCTCTTCTCCAGACTGAACAGCCCCAACTCCCTCAGTCTGTCCTCACAGGAGAGGTGCTCCAGCCTCTGATCATCCTCGTGGCCCTTCTCTGGACACGCTCCAGCACCTCCAGATCCCTCTTGTAATAGGGGCTCCAGAACTGGACGCAGTACTCCAGGTGGGGTCTCACCAGAGCTGAGTAGAGGGGGAGAATCACCTCCCTTGACCTGCTGGCCACACTTCTCCTGATGCAGCCAGGATATGATTGGCTTTCTGGGCTGCAAGTGCACATTGAGAGCTCATGTTGAGCTTCTCGTCCACCAGCACCCCCAAGTCTCTCTCCTCTGGGCTGCTCCCCAGCCAGTCACTGCCCAACCTGTATTTGTGCCTGGGATTGCCTCGACCCAGATGCAGGACCCTGCACTTGGTCTTATTGAAGCTCATGAGGTTGGCCTGTGCCCACCTCTCCAGCCTCTCAAGGTCCCTCTGGATGGCATCCCTTCCCTCCAGCGTGTCTGCTGCACCACACAGCTTGGTGTCATCAGCAAACTTGCTGAGGGTGCACTCAATGCCACTGTCCATGTCACCACAAAGATGTTGAACAAGACTGGTCCCAGGACTGATCCCTGAGGGACTCCGCTTGTCCCTGGCCTCCACTGGGACATGGACCCATTGACAGCCACTCTTTGGGTGCGTCCATCAAGCCAGTTCTTTATCCATCTGGTGGTCCATCCATCAAACCCATGTGTCACCAGCTTGGAGACCAGGATGTGGTGTGGGACAGTGTCAAAGGCTTTGCTCAGGTCCAGGTAAACGACATCAGTTGCTCGCCCCTCATCTATTAATGCTGTCACCTGTTCATAGAAGGCCACCAGGTTTGTCAGGCAGGATTTGCCCTTGGCAAAGCCATGCTGACTGCTCCCAATCACCTCTTCACTACTCTTCTGAGTCAGTAGTGCCTCCAGGAGGATCTGCTCCATGATCTTTCCGGGCACAGAGGTGAGACTGACCGGCCTGTAGTTCCCTGGTTCCTCCTTCTTACCCTTTTTGAAAATGGGAGCAATATTTGCCCTTTTCCAGTCTGTGGGGACTTCCCCAGTCTGCCATGACTTTTGGAATATAATAGAGAAAGGCTTAGCAACCTCATCTGCCAGTTCTCTCAGCACCCGTGGGTGTATCCCGTCGGGTCCCATGGACTTGAACACTTTCAGGTTCTTCAGGTGATCACCAACCTGAGCTTCACTTATGAAGGGCAGTTCTTCCTCCCCGTCCCTGGCATCGTCTGCCATGACTCCAGGAGTGTGGCTGGAGGCCCTTGCAGTGAAGACTGAGGTAAAGAAGTTATTGAGTACCTCAGCCTTTTCCACATCACTTGTGACCAATTCACCAGTTTCCTTTCTGAGGGGGCCCACACCTTCCCTACTCTTCTTCTTGCCATTAATATACCTGTAGAAATTCTTAGTGCTCCCTTAACCTCCCTGGCTAGATTCAATTCAAACTCTGCTTTGGCTTTCCTAACCAGGCTCTTGCTGCTCGGGCAGCTTCCTTATATCCCCCCTGTTCTATCTGTCCTTCCCTCCACTTCCTGTAGAGTTTCTTTTTAAGTAATAGTGTGTCCAGGAGCTCCTTGTTCATCCAGGCAGGCCTCCTAGCGCTCTTCCCTGTTTTTCTCAGGGTCATTGCCAGTCTCCAGCTCTCCAGATGATTAGATTCCCCCTGACACATCCATTCAGTGGCACCCTTGGAGGCTGCACAGGCATCAGTGTGAATAGCAGGGGCACCATTCTCTGCTGCCAGCATGAGTGCAGGGCAATCCTCCTACCTGTGCACCACCTTTCTCTGCCACAGTCTTCCCAGTGCCAGCCTCCAGCACTGTAGCTTTCTGTTGCCATTTGCATCCCATACAGTGGGTGCAGTCAGCTGAGAACCACTCTCCTGCATTTGTGTCTGTGGTCAGCTCAGCTGCTGCCTTAGCTGGAGACAGTTCATAGGGCAGGCCTAACAGCACTGTGTCTGCAGTCCCAGGCTGTGGTAGGTTGGAAACTTTTGCTGGAGCCTTTCTCAAGTGACTGTCCAGTGAGCAGCATTGAAGCCAAGACAAGGCAAAAAGAAGACATCAGGAATCTGATCAAGATCCATTCCTGGCCAGCCCTGGAGCTTGCTTGTCTTGCTTCACCTGGCATGGGTGCAGGGCTACTTGGCAGGGAAGTGTATTCCTCTCTCCCCACCCAGCCCTCTCCCAGTGCCTGGGGGGACTCCGCGGGATCTGAATTGAAACTCTCACAGCTCCCATGACAGACTGAATGCTTTTATCACCTCCCAGTACAGACTGGATCCTAGGATGCCCTCCCAGTCCAGCCTGCGCCCCTCCCATCCTCTCTACTCAGTCCCCTGCTCCAATGCAGTGCAGCTGAGCCAAGCCCTCACCTCACCCCTATACCTCAGCCCTCCCAAACCCACTCCTGACCCTGACTCTGCCCCATTGCTCATCCTGGCTCCAGCCTTTACCCTTGCCATGACCCTTGGGTGTTAACTTCAGGCCTCAACCCAGCCACAACCCAACCTCTGCCCCTCAGAACTGGCCCTCAGCTGAGCCCTTCCCAGAACACTCAGCAGGACAGCTGAGGGAAGGAGACTTCTGAACTTTCTCACTAACTGTTAGAAACTCTCCCACTAGTTCAGAGCTTAGCTTTCTGACATCAATCAAGTAATCCTGGAGCTTGGAAGAGCAACTGCAGATAGAGCAGCAGGTGGCAGCTCTAGACAGAGAGAGAACTAAGGCTGAGTCTGGAAAGCAGGCTGGGTTCTCACACCCCTGGGCCTCACAAACAAGGGAAGGACAGTTCTGTGGGATTGGCAGAGGACCAACAGGAAAAACACAAGAAAGAAGACATGGGGACTGCAATGTTGCTAAATAGACAGGAGATGGGCAGCAAACACCAAGACATGGAAGGACTCTATTAAGTTTTTATCCTTCTAATGCCTGTATGACTGAGTCCTAGATGAGGACCATGGTTAATCTTGTCAGCACTTTTAATTCCCTCATCTATGGTGTTCCAAGGCTTAGGGTTCCATGGAAGGTCATCTCTGGATGGACACCTCCTAAGAGCTGCCAGTCAAAGGCATGTCCACAAAGGAACCTTACCAAGGTTCCTGCCTAGGTGCCTATCTATTCCACTAGCTTTTGAGAGGGTTCCAAGCTGAGATGCTGACTTGTCCCCCACTACTGAAGCAGGGGTCCCTGTATTTGTGGCACCTGCCTAGACATGTAAGAATTGGCTCATTCTCTCCTCTAATGTAATCCTTTCTTACATGCCTGATTTCCTGCCTGGGGGCATTAGCTGCTTGGATGTTATCTTCATCAGTCTCCTCCTCTTGAAGTGGCTGTCCCCATAATCCTGCTGCTGCCCTCCGTAGGACGTCTTTAAGTTCAGAAGCACCTCCATTATCTCCTGACTTACCAGAACCTGTATCCTGTCCTGCATCTCCACTCTCCACTGATGGCCTCAGCAATTCAGCTCTATCTTTAAGGCAAACTTTCTCTCCATTTTCAGAAGGATCCTTTTTAACCAGCAGAGGGATCTTGCTGATCTTCTGCCTCTGCATCTGCCTTGTGCCTGCCCCTTTTATCCAAAGCTGTGATTTGTTGAACTGGAGCTGCATTTAAGTTTACAGCAGACTTTGCAGAAGCAGAAGGGGTTTGCAAGGGAACACCACTGGCAGGTGGACTTTGGGACCCAGGGGCTGCTGTGGAACTCACTTCCATTCCTGCTGCTGCAGGTGGAAGAGATTTTGCCTCGTTAATGGCTGCCGGTGGAGCCACAGCTGGTGGCACTGCTGTTGTGAGCTGCGTCTGCCCCCCGCTGGCTGAATGCCAGAACTGCTGCCGGTCTCACTCAGAGCTGCTTTCCCATTAACTCCTGTCTTCCTGTTTCCTCCTGTTTCCCCCTGTTTGTCCTGTTTCTGTGTCTTCCTCATCACTGGAAATGTCTGCATTTGAGTTAGAACTAGCCCTACGACGTCTGCGTCTGCTGCGTCTGAAAGCAGAACAGCTATTCGCTGCTCGTCTCTCTCGCTGCAGTGCCATCAGTAAAATCATTCTGGGGTCCCAGCTGCTCACATAACTCTCTGCAACAGGAATGCTGAATTGATGTATTCCTGCAGGAACAGTCACAGTCACATTATCATAGCTGTTAAGCCACAGAAATCCCAAGCAGTGCTCATACAGCATTTTCAGCTTCTGTTTAAACCAAAGGGACAGTTTATGTGCCAAATATCTTCCTCACTTACCCAACTTCAAGGCCACACACCATTTGTACAGAATCCCAGTCAGAGCAGAATATATCAAATGCCACAAACCCCAAACCAGCTTCATTTTGCTTCCTTACTCTGAGCAGCAATTAATCAATCAAGCAATTGCTCCACTTTGAATAGGCACCAATATTTATAGTTTTTGTGATGGGTGATCAGCACAGGAACATTTAGGAGCCATCATTCCATGTCCATGCAGGTTATTGAAGGATACTGTTGAATGGCTATGGGAGGCACTGAGTTTTATTTCCTCACTTCACATTCAAGACTCTCCCAGGACCCCTCAAGGACACCTCCCTGCAGTGGGCACATGGCTTCATCCCTGGCCCTGGGGAAGAAATGTCCCCAAAAGTGGCCTTTTGGGACAGAAATGTCAAAGAAAAAACATATACTTCATCCTTGCTGTCCTCAGCCAAGTCTCCATCAACCACTGCTCCTCTTCCTCAAGGCTGAGATTTGGCTCCTTCAGATTATACCAAGAAAATTCTTCTCCTCCCAGATCTTGTCCAGGTCTTTCTGGGAGGCCATGCTGCTGAGAGGAATGGTCACCCCTGAATGCTTTTAGCACCTCCCAGTACAGGCTGGATCCTAGGATGCCCTCCCAGTCCAGCCTGGGCCCCTCCCATTCTCTCTACTCAGTCCCCTGCTCCAATGCAGTGCAGCTGAGTCATGGCCTCGCCTAACCCCTTCCAGTTCAGCCCCTCCCAAACCCACTCCTGACCCTGACTCTGCCCCCATTGCTCATCCTGGCTCCAGCCTTTACTCTTGGCATTGACCCTTGGGCACTAACCCCAGGCCACAACTCAACCTCTGCTTCTCAGAACTGGCCCTCAGCTGAGCCCTTCCCAGAACACTCAGCAGGACACCTGAAGGAGACTTCTGAACTTCCTTACTAACTGTTAGAAACTCTCCCACTAGTTCAGAGCTTAGCTTTCTGACATCAATCAAGTAATCCTGGAGCTTGGGAGATCAAATGCAGATAGAGCAGCAGATGGCAGCTCTAGACAGAGAGAACTAGGGCTGAGTCAGGAAAGCAGGCTGGGTTCTCACAGCCCTGGGCCTCACTAACAAGAGAAGGACAGTTCTGTGGGATTGGCAGAGGACCAACAGGAAAGAGACATGACAGAAGCCATGGGGACTGCAATATTGCTAAATGGACAGGAGGTGGGAGCAAAGACCAAGACATGGAAGGACTTTATCAAGATTTTATCCTTCTCCTGCCTGTGTGTGACTGAGTCCTAGATGAGGACCATGGTTAACCTTTCCAGCACAGGTACATTTTGGAGCCATCATTCCATGTCCATGCAGGTTACTGAAGGATACTGCTGCATGGCTATGGCAGACACTGAGTTTGATTTCCTCACTTCACATTCAAGACCTTCCCAGGACCCCTCAAGGACACCTCCCTGCAGTGGGCACATGGCTTCATCCCTGGCCCTGGGGAAGAAATGTCCCCAAAAGTGGCCTTTTGGGACAGAAATGTCAAAGGAAAACCAACCCAAAGACAATACTTTATTAGGGTTGGGGTTTCCATTCTAATCAGGCATTATCCTTGGGATGAGGTTTTTCTTTTACCTCTGGGAAACCCATAGTGTGGGGGGGAAAGCAGCCAAATCCCAGCCCAGCTGCAGTGGTGGCACTGGCTGTGCTGACTCAGCACTGTCATTCCTCTCCTCAGCACTGGCTGGTGCAGAGAAGGGCAGGGGCACATTTGCTTCTGAGGAAAGAAGGTGTAAAAGAGGAGATTGCAGTTCAAGCTGCTGGAGAAGGCCCCCCCAGGGGGTCACGTTTGGCCTGGCAGTGCCGGGGTCGGTGTATTGCTGTGTCCCCTGGGGCACGCTGGTCACCGGCGTGGGGGTGAATGTGCCAGGTGAGGGAGGAGCTGTGGATGAAGTCCTTGCTGCAGCCCACGCAGAGGAAGGGCTGGCACCGGTGTGGGTGCAGCGGTGCTGACTGAAGGTGGCCATCTGAGTGCAGCTCTTGCCTCAGGCAGCTCAGAGGTGCAGCTGCTTCTGGCTGTGGACACAGCAGTGCCGGATGAGGTTGGAGATGAGGGAGAAGTTCATGCCGTAGTCCCCACAGACAGAAGGCTGGGCACTGGGCTGGGGACAGTGGGGCTTCAGCAGCTCCAGCAGCTGGGTGGGAAGCTTTGCCCACCCTCAGGGCACTGATGTGGCTGCTTGGGTGGCACAGAGGGGCTGATATGGGTTTGCCCTCTTCCTCCTCTTCATCTTCCTCCTCCTTCTCTTCTTTGTCCTATTCCATATCATCCCTTTGTCCTCCACATAATTATTGTCATCCCCTCCTCCTAATCCTCATACACTTCATCCTTGCTGTCTCAGCCATGTCTCCATCAACCTCTTCTACTATTCCTCAAGGCTGAGATTTGGCTCCTCCAAATTATTCTTCAGGTGATTCTTCTCCCCCAAGATCTTGTCCAGGTCCTTCTGGGAGGCCATGCTGCTGAGAGGAATGGTCACTCCTGAGCTCTTGTGCAAATCCTTGGGGACCAAGTGACTGGGAAGTAAGGACACTGTGTGTGACTCCTTGCAATGGAGGGATCAGATCCCTGAGTCCTGTGCTGAGTCCCCTGGTTGTAGTGCTGATGGGGCTGACACCCCAGGACGTAGCCATCCCAACCATCCCCCTCTGGCCATGCAACTGAGACCTGACCAGCTGGGGCTCAGGCAGGTGAACTCCTACATTCCCATCACAGCCAAATGACCCTCAAAGCTCCACAAGTGGTGAAGTGTGGTTTGGGAGGAGGATCTGGAGAGGGTTGAGAGGTGCTCAGGGGTCAGCTGGAGCCTGGGATGTTGTTGCTGTCCCCAAGTTGGGTTCTTTACCTTCTGGCCTGTTCCAAGGAGCAGATCTGCAAACTTTGCTCCTCCCCAGCACAAAGGAGCAGGGCTGATGGAGAGAAGTGAAGGATATGAGCCCAGGCAGAGAAGCAAAGGGTTCAGAGGAGAGGACTGACCTGCAAGGAATGGCTCAGCCCTGACCAAGGCTCACCCAGCCTTGCACTGCTCTCCCTATGGCTTGGGGGTTTGTCACCTCCTGCCAGCTCAGTGCATCTGTGCTTTGGATCACAGCCAACAGGGAGCTGATAGAAAACTCTGGAGGTCAAAACCTTCAGGGTCTGTGCAAGTGGCAACAGGTCCCAGGATGATTCAGCATCCAAGTGTTCTCCAGATCAGAGAAACACCTGATGGAAGTCAATGATCTCCACCTCTCAAAACAGTGACCCTAAAGCCAGAGCCTTGGAGCTCTCCTGGATCACAGCAGCTGTGTCCAGCATCTCCCCCACTCAGACATCTTTCAGGCACAACCTGCACCAAGGGCCAGCACCAAGTCAGACTTCTCCAGGCTCAGTTCTCATCCTCTGAGAATGTTGAAGCTTGTGTTTGCCCTGAGCTCCAGCAGAAGGCAACTGAACTCCAGGACAGCCTCTCTGCCAACCACCTCTCCAACCCTCTGTCACCATGTTGGGGCTCTACATGCCACTGGAGGCAGCCAGCTCTGTCCCTGTGTCTGTGTGCTTGGTGCTTCTCTCCAGGCACAGCCATAGAAATAGATTTGAATTCAGGATTGGTTTATGAGGAAGGGCTGCTAGGATCCAACCTTTTCATCTGCTTCTCACTCTCAAGAACTCTGATGGCTGAGAAATCACAGCCATGGCACAACTTGTTGGCTTTGCCTCATCCTTGTGGACAGGCAAGCTGCTGAGAGACAGCTTGTGCTGAGCAGATGGGTCCAGAGGCCTTGGACTGCTGAGGGAACTTTCTCAGCCTTGGCTTTGCTTCCAAAGAGCAACAATTCTTCTGTGGCTGTGTGCAGACAGTTCTATAAGGAGAGCAAGGGGCAGCTGGTGCCATGGAGCTGTGAGCTCCAGCTGTAGAGAGCAGTGGAGAAGTCTGATGCAAGGAGCAGGGATGGAAGGCCCAGGTGGGCAGGGACAGCAAGGGGGAGGGGCTGGGGAGGGTGAGGAGCAAAGTTGTCCACTCCATGTCAGCCCTCAAAAGACAGCTTCTCCTCCCAGTCCAGACCTCCTGAGCAGACAGCCTGCATCATTCTGGCTTGGTGGATGCTGCTGTCACCTCTGTCCTCATCTGACAAAGAATCAAATAGTTTACCATCAAAATCTGAGCTTTGTGAGGTGCACTTTGAAATCTGGAAGTGACAACAAAGACACAAAGAGCTCCTCAGGGCACTTGGGGATCATTCCATGAACCTCAGGTACTGAGAGAAGAGTGAAGAAACTGTGCAAGAAGCAAGAAGCAAAAGACAAAGTCCCTTGAAGCACTGATTGGCCCCACTGAGGCTTGTTACTGCCAAAGCCTCCCCAGGGACTGGTTAGAGCAGCTCAGGAGAGGCTGTGATTGCAGCAGGCAAAGGCAAAGTGCAGGAGAGCAAACTCTGGCTCTGGGTTCTGCAGCACAAAGGCCAAGGCCTGAGCACAGCCCCTGGGCAGGCAGATCCTGTCCCTCATGTGTGGGTCAAGGCTCTTCAGGTGCAGTGGGGGTGGGGTGTGGGTTTCATAGCAGCATAGCAGGGCCTAGGTTGGAAGGGACCTCAGAGCTCATCTGCTCCAACCTCCCTGCCATAGGCAAGGATGCCTCTCCTATACACTCAGCTGCTCAAGGCCTCATCCAGCCTGGCCTTCAGCACCCTCAGGAGAGGGCATCCTACCTGGGCAGCCTATTCCAGAGTCCCACAACCCTCATACAGAAGAACTTCTTCCTAAGGCCCAGTCTAAACCTCCTTTTCCTCACCTTCAAACCTTTCCCTCCTGCCCTGTCACCAGACACCCTCATGAAAAGTCCCTCTCCAGCCTTCCTTTAGCATCCCTGTAGGGTTTGTGATGCTGAGTGGAGCACAAGGCCCTGACAGTCCCCAGCCTTCCTGGGGCTGTGGAAAGAGGCAGTGAGGCCCTCCCAGTGCCTTAGGACAACATCTCCTCACAGGCCTCGGGGGCAGAGAATGCCAGAGCCTAGAGGGCACAGCCTTGGCTTCTCTTCATCACTCCCACCACTGCCATTGCCCTTTGCCAGCTCTCCCACAGCTTTGTCCTGCCCTGTCTCACAGCTGCTTCTCCTGTCCTGCAGTCTACAGACACTCCTCTCACTTCCCCACCTTGGCCTTCCCATGCCTTCACTGACACCCTGCCCACACTCACCCTCTGCTCCTGGGGACACAAAGAGAAGGGCTGATCCCAGACTCCTTCTGCAGAACTTCCCAGGCCACAGCACTGCCCTTTGAGAGAGGTTTCTTGCTCCTCATGGCCAGGCTGCACCTGCCAGGCTGCACCATCTGGCACTGTTCCTCTCTCCTGCTCTTGCCTACCTCAGCAGGAGCTCCCAAGGCTGCTGACCTTACAGTTTCTTGGCTAGGCAGCACCAAGCCCATCTGCCAGCCATGAGCCCAGGGCTGCCCTAGCAGCTCCTGCAGACACACCTGACCTCACAGTCCCTTTCCCAGCTCTGTTCCTGCTGTTGACCAATCCTCTCAGGAGGCAGAAGTGGCCTCACCTCTCCCTTCCCAGTCCTTGGCTTCCTACTGAGTGGTGAGTTCCTGAGACACAGCTGAGCACAGGATTGCACACTCAGCCCTCAGCCTCCTTGTGGCCAGAGCCTGAGCAGATCAAAGTTTCACCAGATCCATCTGGCAGATTTTCCTACCAAGGCTTTGAGTGGAGAAGCTGCTGCCTCTGTCCTGCTGCAGTTGTGGAGGAGACTCCTGCACATCCTCTTGTCCAATGATCCTGCTCAGGGCAGGGGTAAGCAGATGAGGTCCCTCAAGGGCTCTGCTCACTTTGGCTTCATCTTCAGAGGAGCTGCAAAGGCCCTGGGTCAGATGGTGCAGGGAGGTCATGAAGACATTGCACAGTGCTGGCCCAAGGGCTTGCTCTGAGGGATGCCACTGGCAAGTGTCTGCCAGGAGGACTCTCCACTGGTGACATTTGAGCTTCAGCCACCACCCAGCCACCACCTCATCCATTTCTGCACTCCAGCTCTCAGCAGTCTGGCTCTAAAGAGACTATGGGGGACCATGGCAAAGCCCTGGCTAAGGTCCAGGCACAAAACATCCCCTTCTTGCCCCTACCCATATGGCTTCAGCACTACCTCTCTTGTCCTGCAAGGGCCTGCAAATGGCTGCAGAGGTGTTTGAGCCTTCACCTTCCCAGGGACTGTGCTGAGGGTGACCAGCCTGCAATGTTCCCCACCCTCCTGTTTGGTGTTCTTGAAGAGGCCTTTTCCAGGGAGCCCAGAACCTCTGGGATGGCTCTGTGCACATCTCAGGGCACAGTCCAGCAAGGGTGATGTGAGCAGACAGGAGCCTGCCCAAGCCATCTGAGATGAATCTGCCTGGGCCAGTAGGGTTTGTTCTGGAGTGACACCCAGCAATGTCCCAGCTCTGCCAGGTGTCCACACCTGAGCTGGCCTCACAGACCCTAATGGATTGTGGGATGTTCAGAGACAGAGTCTTTCTCTGCCTGGCAGCAGTCAGAGAGTCTCCCTGGCCTCCTGCAGCCCCTGCCAGAGGCTGGGAGGCTCCTCACACCTCCAGTCGCCTGGTACCTCAGCAATAGCTGATGGGGTTTGCTCACTCAGGTTCACCTCAGCTCATCTGCTGACATCTCACCTGCACAATGCAATCAGGCACTGCTGACCTCCTGAGGCCATGTCCTCCTGTGGAGGGACAAAGAGTCTCTCCAAGCTGAGGTGTGAGGCTGCTGCTGGAAACGCTGGTTGTGAAGGCTAGTCTGGGGTGACTGCCCTGGGACAGCTTCCCCAGGGTGTCCAGTGAGCACAGACACAGTCCAGAGCCTTCTCTGCTGATGCTTCAGGTCACTTGCAGGAGTCCTGGCTGTGAGGACACTGCTGTGTGCCCCAGCCCTGCACACTCACAGGGAAGCACTGCCCCTGAAATCCCTGCACCCAAACTCTGAGTCATAAACCAGGAACCAAGACTGGCACCAGGATTAGATTTAACCCCAGACAGGCATCTCTCTCAAGTTGTTGAGAGAGTGAGGGAGCCCATTCAGAGCCTTTTGGGGCAACAGAAGGGCTTCCTTTAGGCCTTTTTCCCAGGCTCCATGTCAATCCTTCCAGCCCAAGGAGATTTTCCTTTCACAATTTTTCTAATCCTCCCACAAAATGATTTCCTCTGCAGGAGTCTCCTATGGTGAAGGTGAGAGAGTGACCCTTGGCACCAAACTGAACCTGTTGACATCTCTCTTCCCTTGCTGAATTCATCCAATTCATTCCAGTGTCTCAGATTCTCCTCCTGCCTCAGCAGAACTCATTGCTGCTTTCCTCTTCCGAGGGAGGTGCCTTTGGGCTTGGATTGGATTTGCCCAAGCCATTGCTATTCATGGCCAGGAATGGCAACAATTTCCTTTGTATGGGGGTTCAGGGACCTAGGGGAGATGCAAACACCCCCATGGTGTAGGGAGGTAGCTGCAGCCCTGTGGAGAAGGGGTTGGGGGTATTGGAATCAAAGAATCCTGGAATGGTTTGGATTGGAAGAGATGGAAGAGAGCATCGAGTGCAACACCCTGGCCATGGCCAGGGACATCTCCCACTAGTTGGGTTGCTGAATGCCTGACTTGGAGACTTCCAGGGATGGACATCCCCTTCTCTGGGCAACCTGTCACAGTGTCCTGCCACCCTCCTTGCAAGCCATTTCTTCCTTCTATCCAATCTCAGTCTCGTCTTCCAGGTCTAAACCACTGCTCCTTGTCCCCCCACTACAGCACTTGGTCAAAAGTCTCTTGGTTGTCCTATGAGCACCACATCTCCACCTGCAAAGACCTTGGAGAGTGCCCAGAGATCTCCCCAGATGTGCTTGGGAGGCCTCAGGCACGTGACCAGCAGATAGATGCTGAAGGCCATGGGCTCAGTGGTGTGAAGAGTGAGGACAGGATCAGAGTAGCCTGAGAGTGCCTGGGGAGTGGTTTGAGACCTGGAGAAGCTTTTCTGCACAGTGACAAAGTGCAAGAGAAAGAAACAAAGCTACAAAGTGCAGCTGGGGAGCTCCAGACTGGAGATGAGGAGAAAGAAATGTCACTGCATGACATCCCCCAGCAGCAGCCTGGAGCACTCCAAGGCTTGGAGTTTAAAGCAACAGCCAGGGAGGTTGGAGAGAGAGCAGCAAAGGAAGGTGGCAGCAAGGTGGGGCAGCTGGCTGGGTGACTACAGCCTGCAGGGAAAGAGGCTCAGCTGATGCAGCAGCAGAGGGCAGCCTGAGGGGCAGATGACAGAGGGCTGTGGGAGAGCTGAAAGGCTCCTGGCAGAGCCAAGCTCTTCCTGCCTTGGGTTCTGGCTGTGGTCTGTGCCACTGCTGCCTCTGAGGAGACAACTCCTCCTTCCAGCCCTGGGGCCTCATTGCCTCCTTGTCCATCCTCAGGAGCCCGGGAGGGGTTGTGCCATAGTCCTGTCCTTGACATTGGTCCTCTCCACATCTCACTGCTCCAGGAATCACCCTGAGGGGCGAGTGAGGGACAGGATCTGCCTGTCCAGGAGCCAGGGCTCAGGGCTTGACCCTTTGCATTAATGAAAGACCTCCAGGTTTGCTCAGCATCAGAGACATCTTCCTCTGCTTGTCCCGAGCTGTCAGTTCTCTGCTCCAACCACAGCCTGGAGATATTTTCCCAGGAGTATCCTCACTGGGACCCATCAACAAGAGAAGAAACTTCAGAGTTTGAAAGTGACTTCAGCTTCTGGAGAGGTTTCATCATCTCCCTCTCAGTCTCTGATGTTTACCTGGCACCAAAGCCACCAGAGGGTCATTCAAATGCCCTTGGGTTGGTCCTCTGCTGCTCAGCTGGGCTTAGCTCTGTGGCTGGAGGGAGCTGCTGGCAAGTAGGCAGCAATGAAAAGTGTCAGCTGTGCCCAGGAGCAGCTCCTCTGCTCTGCACAGCAGTGCTGAGGGCACTGCCAGTGGATCTTAGTAAGATGAAGAAGGCAAAGAGAGCTTGGAGGTGTCCAGGAGGTTGACTGAGAGCTGACAGGAGGAGAAGTCACTGCAGTCCCTGACAGGGTGAGTCTGTGGGGGCAGGGCAGTGCAGCTGCAGCTCCTGGAGGCATCTCCTCAAGCTGGCACAGCCACAGCTGCTGGGGGCTGGAAGGAAATCTTCCTGTGCAGAGGCTCTTTTCAGGCTTTTCTGAAGAGCTGTGGAGGCCTGGGGTGCAGGCAGGGGTGGTGAGGGCTGTCCTTCAGAGCAGGGTCCCTGCAGCCCAGGGGCTGTGTGCTGGGGCAAGGACTCTGCTGCCTGCCAGGCTCAGCTCTCAGCCTGCCCAGGGAGCTCCACACAGTGCTGTGGGGAGAAGCTGAGAGTGGCAGGAGACAGCCCTGGCAGGGCAGGGCAGGGCAGGGCAGGGTCCTTCTGCTGTGGGGAGGGAGCTGTGTTGGCCAGAGCTGCTCACAGTTCCAGCTCCCCCTGGGTGTTTCTGATGAGGCTTTCCAGAAGAGCATCAAGGCAGCATTTGGCTGTAAGGGAAGGAGTCTTGGCTTTGAATGTTGATCCCCTCGGTGTGCTGGGTGGGCAGTGTGAGACTAGAGTTTAGAGTTAGTTTCTCCACTCTGGTGAAGACACTCATTAGCCTTTAATCTGCTCCTGAGCCTCTGCACACCCAGAGCTGCCCCTGGGCAGTGTCCTGCTACTGGGAGGGGTCTGCAGGGCAGAGCTCAGCACACAGCATGTGGGAAGGGCTCTGTCAGCAGGGGCAGGGAGGAGAGCTGGGCACAGAGAAGCAGCTCCTGTCGGGGACAGCTGCTGGCAGCAGGGACTTAGGCAGCAGGGGGAGAGGGATCTGCTGTCAGAGATGCCCTGGAAGGGGGATCAGGCTCCTCTGTGCCATTCTCTGCACTGCAGACACACTTCCCAATGAAACCTTTTGCTCTCCTCTTCTACCCAGCAGAGGCAGTGCCCTCAAAGCTCTGGGCTCCAGGTCAGGAGTCACAACCTTGGCAGCTGACATTCAGCTGAAGGCCTCTGGAGTGTGCACACAGGAGGACAAAAGTCTTCAGTTCCATCCTGTGAGCTGCAGAGAGCAGAGCTGGGGAAGATGAAGGATTCATCCCAAGCCCCTCTGCCTTTCTTCCCATTCATTGTCTCTGCAGCACTGCAAAACTGGTCCCTGGTTCTCCACCTTTCCATGGGACTCTTGATCTCTGGGATTGGGCTTTTGGTCACTTTCTGTTCTGACACCAGAGTAATCTTCATGGCAGTTCTGCATGTGAAGATGTGATGAACCATCACTGGTTGGTAGTGATGGGACTGAGCTGATCCATTCCTCATGCAGCTCAGGGACAGGGGTTACAATGAGGCTGAGAGAAGTGTGCCCTAACTTGTCACTGCCTTTCCCTCCTTGCACAGGTCTCCAAGGCCAGAGGCAGCAGATGGCCAACAGCAGCTCCATCACCCACTTCCTCCTCCTGCCATTCCCAGGCACAAGGCAGCTGCAGCTCCTGCACTTCTGCCTCTTCCTGACCACCTACCTGGCTGCCCTGCTGGGCAATGGCCTCATCATCAGCACCATAGCCTGGGACCACCACCTCCACACCCCCATGTACTTCTTCCTCCTCAACCTCGCCCTCCTGGACCTGGGTGCCATCTCCACCACTGTGCCCAAATCCATGGAGAATTCCCTGAGGGACACCAGGGACATCTCTTACACAGGATGTGTTGTCCAGGTGGCCTTTTTCATATTCCTAATTCAGGCAGAGTATTTTCTCCTCACCACCATGTCCTACGATCGCTACGTTGCCATCTGCGGACCCCTGCACTATGAGACCCTCCTGGGCAGCAGAGTTTGTCTCCACCTGGCAGCAGCTGCCTGGGGCTGTGGCTTTCTCACTGCTCTGCTGCACACAGCCAATACATTTTCCCTGCCCCTCTGCCAGGGCAATGCTCTGGAACAGTTCTGTGAAATCCCCCAGATCCTCAAGCTCTCCTGCTCCACATCCTACCTCAGGGAACTTTGGCTTATTGTGGCCAGTGTCTGTTTAGCATTTGTCTGTTTGTGTTGATTGTGGTGTCCTATGTGCAGATCTTCAGGGCAGTGCTGAGGATCCCCTCTCAGCAGGGACGCCACAAAGCCTTTGCCACCTGCCTCCCTCACCTGGCTGTGGTCTCCCTGTTTCTCACCACTGCCATCTTTGCCTACCTGAAGCCCTCCTCCATCTCCTCTCCATCCCTGGACCTGGTTGTGTCAGTTCTGTACTCAGTGGTGCCTCCAGCAGTCAACCCTCTCATCTACAGCCTGAGGAACCAGGAGCTGAAAGCTGCCCTGAGCAAAGTGATCCCTGGATGCTTTCAAGCAATAAACTGCTTGTCTTCTCCTGCAGAGCAGTTCTGCTGTCACTCAGTGCAGACCCAGCCTGGCTGCTCGACTTCTGGCTGATGCTGGGGCTGTTCCCCTTGTGAGAATGTTGTTCCCACACAAATGTCTTTCTTCAGACCATTTCTGGTTCAGTGTTGTCCTGTCTGCTGTGACCCAGAGGCTGCAGACATGAGGAGCTGTGCTCCGTGGGTGTGTTCAACACAATAAAGGACCCTGCAGGGAGTTGTTCCTTTGAGCTCCTTCCTCCAAGGCTTCTGTGGAGCTGCAGGGCAGTGCCTGTGTGCAGAGGTGGAGGGGCAGAGTCCCAGCACAGCAGCAGTGCCAGGCAGCCCCACAGCTTGGGCTGTCCTCAGCTGCTCTTCCTGCCCTTCCACCCTCTCCTGCTGAGCCTCTGTGCTGGGACAAGGCCTGAGTGCTCTGGCAGCTTGGGCACTGTGCTGCTGTGTGGCAGTGCTGGGACTGCAGGCAGGGAAAGTCCAGGGCTTCTTGTGGGACAGATCTGGGCTCCAGAGCAGCACTGCCATCAGAACAGGAGGTCTCCTCATGCCTTCATCCCCCAACCCCCTCCCATTACAGACTGCACCTACTCAGAGTCCAAAGTGGATACCCTGACCCCCTTCCAGTATTGACTCACTCCAAATATGGTTCTTCTAACCCTTCCCAGTACATATGTTGCCTCTTCCCAGTATAAACTTGATTCTACTGTCCTCTATCACTGCAGCCTGGGTCCCATCCCAGCACAGAATATATCCCCTGGCTCCCTGCCCAATACCATCTGCATCACTCCCAGTACAAACTGCACACCCTCATGCCCTCCCAGTACAGTCTGAGCCCTGTCCCAGACCAAACAGGATCCCTTTCATCCCTCCAAATGTACATTGGACCTTGTCTCAGTAAAACCTTAAACCCCTTATTCACTCCCATTACAGACTGAGCCCTGTCACAGTCACAACTCCATACCCTAAGCACACCAGAGTCCAGTCTGGGCCATCTCCTATTTCAAACTGGGTCCCATTAACATCTCCAAGTACAGCCCAGGCCTTGTCCCAGGAAAAACTGATTCCACTCATCCCATCCTGTGCTGTTTCATATTTTTATTAGTGCTATAGACAGAGGGATGGAGACACCATCAGCAAGTGAGGAAAAGGACTTGGGGGTGGTGGGGGAGAATCTGGCCAGGAGCAGGCAGTGTGAGCTTCTATCTCTGAAGGCCAAGGGCAGCCTGGGCTGCATCCACAGCATCATGGCCAGAGATGGAGAGAGAGGATCCTGGCACTTTATGATGCTCTGGTGAGACCTCCCCTGGAGAACTGCATCCAGCTCTGAAGTCTCAGCACAGGACAGACATGCAGCTGATGGAGATGGTGTCGTGGTTTGGGAGGGCAATCCTCCCACCATGGGCAGAAATAATGACTCAGACAAACAGATTGCAAAAGTGATGGAAAGTTTAAATAGAAAAACAAAAAGGGACAATGAAAGTTTTACAGAGAACCACAAGCACCGTGACAAAGAGAGAGAGAGATCCCACCACCACCTGGAGGTACACCCAAACCCCCTCCCAGTGCTCTTTCTCCCCCCTCCAACCCAGCCTTAGGCCTAGGCAGGCCCAAGGGAGGCACTTCAAGCCATTTTACCTGGGCAGCAGCAGGGGACGAAAGAGGAAGTGAAGACCCTGCATGGATGTTTTATAGGGGAGCAGGGCATTATGGGAAATGGAATACCTGGTTCCTGTGACCACCCCCCTGGGCTGGGCCCACCCCTTGGGACCTCCCAGGTGTGGTTTGTGCAGTGGCATCCGGGCCAGCACCCAGCCTAAACCACCACAGATGGTCCAGAGGAGGGACACAAAAATGGTCAGGGGCTTGGAGCAGCTCTGCTATGGGGACAGGCTGAGGGGCTGGGGTTGATCAGAATGAAGAAGAGAAGGCTCTGGGGAGACCTAATAACTGCTTTCCAATGCCTGAAGTGTACTGGATGGAGAGAGACTGTTTGCAAAGTCTGCAGTGACAGGACCAGGGCAATGGCTGTGGATGGAGAAGAAGTTCTGCACCATGAGGATGATGAGACACTGCCACAGGTTGCCAGTGAGATGTTGAGGCATGCAAACATTCAAAGTGAGGCTGCACAAGGCTGTGGGCAACCTGATCTAGTTGAGGATGTCCCTTTTGGTCTGCAGGGGGTTGGACTGGATGACCTTTGGAGGTCCCTTCCAATCCAGACCTTTCTATGATTCTACCTCCCAGTAAGAGCTGAGCCCATGGCCTCTCCCAGTAACACTGGGCCTGGTCCCAGGACACTCTGAAAGCCTAATCCTGTCCCAGTACAGGCTGGGCCCTTCCTCTCCAAACTGGATCCCTGCAGTTTGGGGCTCCCCAGGTCAAGAGAGACAGAGATCTGCTGGAGAGAGTCCAACAGAGGATAGGAGGATGAGGAAGGGACTTGAACATCTCTGTGGCCAAGCCACTATCCACTATTGATCTGGAGTCCTGGCTCACTGGGGAGATCCCAGGGTACTGGAGAGGAGCAAATGTGACACCCAGCTGCAAGAAAGGAAGAGAGGAGGATCCAGGAAACCATAGAGCTGTCAGTGTGAGCTGGGTAGCAGGGCAGGGCCTGGAGCAGAGTATCTCCAGCACCATTACATGACCTGGAGAGGACAAGCAGGGGATCAGGCCCAGTCAGCATAGGTTTGTGAAGGGGAGGTCCTGCCTGACCCACCTGACCTCCTTCTCTGGCAGGATGAGTGACTGTTGGATGAGGGCAAGTCTGTGGCTATTGTCTCCCTAGACTTCCCAAAAGCCTTTGGCACTGCTCCCCACAGAATTCTCCTGGGCAAAGTGGCTGCTCCTGGCTTGGATGAGCAATGCTCTGCTGGATACAGCCCTGGCTGGGTGAAAGGGCCCAAAGAGTGGTGCTCAGTGGAGTTAAATGCAGCTGGTGGCAGGTCACAAGTGGTGTTCTTCAGGGCTCAGTGTTGGGACCACTTCTGTTTGACATCTTTATTGATGACCTTGATGAAGAGACAGAGTGTGTCAGCAGTGAGTCAGCAGATGACACCAAGTGAGGTGGCAGAGTTGATCTGCATGAGGGTAGGGAGGCTCTGCAGAGGGACTTGGATAGATTGGATCCATGGCCAACATTCCCAGGAGGAGCGTTGTTGGCAACGGAGAATGAAGTCCATATGGACGACCAATGTGATCCAGTATTGTTTGTTTATTAAGGGAACCTCCACAGCTTATACAGACTCGGGGAGCATCGCTGGCACAGCTTCATTGACTCCCCACCAGTGACCACACATCGCACTGTTATAGATTATTGGTCACACTACTAATACCACGCGAGGCTGTTGATGCAGGTGTGTGTCCTGTTATTCCCAGATAACTCTCTGTGTTTATAGCTACCAGTGTCCTGCTTTAGTTACATGCTGCAGGCACAGCACTGCTTTGCTACACTGCTAGCCACTTCTGCACTCATGCTGAGCATGGCCTACCACCATGTCAAGCTCTAAGCCTACACTGCCAGATTGCTCACACTGCTTATTGCTAACATTGCCACCAATCCCCCTTTTTGTTTTTGGGAGCAATCTGCTCATGGGAGTTGTTCCTATCCCATACAAGATACTCTTTGCATACACAGAAGCAAGCGAGTTAAAGCTAAGCTGGATAGCAAAAGCAAAAGTCCTGTAGCGCAGCATGTCTGACAGACTGATGGAACCCATACAAGGCACAATGCTTAAGTTGAGCCAGTTAGAATGTTCTAGCAGAGCTGGCATAATACATGGTCAGAGATAGCAAACCTTGTAAAGAAGAACTTAGATCTTAAGAGTTCTGATCTTTACATTTCTCCTCTTATTGCCAGAGAAGACTTGATTATGCCTGAACACATTGCACACAGAGATTCAGACACAAATCCAATCCTCAGCACTGTCTTTTACAATCTGCTTTAGGGGTATGTTGCATCTTTATTTATCTCTAGGATGGTCAATAATCATGAATTGTTTAATGGTAGCAAGATTTCTTTCATCTGTAAAGGTAGATCTGGCCAGGCTCTCGCTTCACAGACAGAAAACTTGCAGGCAAACAGCAAGAGAAAAGGAGCTTCATTGCTTTGCCCAATAGAAAATTACCCATAATAATATGTGCTGTGGTACATTCTTCTGACTGATGCTTTTGATCTCAGATTATCATAACAGTTATTGTGATCGATGTTCGACTCCATGGGAAATGCTGTTTCCTCATAGTCTTGATCCTTCTGCCGTTGTTCATTGTGATGATTGCAGTTGACAGAAAAGAAGACTCCGAGGTGACCTTATGGTGGCCATCCAGTATCTGAAGAGAGTCTACAAGAATGCTGGGGACGGACTTCCTAGCGTGTCAGGAAGTGACAAGACTAGGGAGAATGGAATGAAGCTGTGGGTGGGGATGGAGATCAGGCGGACATGAGGAGGAAGTTCTTCCCCATGAGAGTGGTGAAGCCCTGGAATGGGTTGTCCAGGGAGGTGGTTGAGGCCCTGTCCCCGGAGGTGTTTAAGCCCAGGCTGGATGAGGCTCTGCCCAGCTGATCTAGTGTGAGGTGTCCCTGCCCATGGCAGGGGGGTTGGAACTAGCTGATCCTTGTGGTCCCTTCCAACCTGACTGATTCTATGAGTCTATGATGCCATATATTTTTAATTAATTATTATTATTTTTAATTTTAAAATGTAATCTATTTTTAATCATTTTTCAATCTATTTTTTTAAAAGTGTTTTGGTTTAATTTATTAATTTTTAAGTTTAAATGTAATATTTTTCCCATTTTATTATTTTTCTTGACTTTTCTTTTTTTATATTTTTTTGGGTTTTGGTCTTGATAATCCTTATTTTTATTTTTGCTAATAATCCTTATGATTTTGTTACTAATCTTATGAATTTTTAGTGGTCATATTTTGTTTTTTTTTTTTAATTGTTGCTCTTATTTTTTCATATTATTTGCTTAATTGTTTTTATTTTAATCTTCTTGTTGTTGTTTTTAATTTGCTCTCTATCATTATTTTTGTTATTATTTTATTATTTTTATTGTACCTTTTGTATCTAAGTTGTAATATTTTGGTTTTGGTTTGTTATATATATTTGTAGTTTAAATTTTTAAAAAATTTGTTTTCTTTTTTACTATTTTTTGTATTATTTATATGTTTTCTAGTCTTTGTTTAAGTAGGAAATAAGTAGATGTTACATTAACCTAGGAATACTTTTAAGAATGAATACCTGTGTGCTACAAACCTTATCTATATTACACGGAGCTCCTTTGCAATGCCGAGGCACACAGCTAAGAAGGTTCCAACCAAAAGAACAACTTACAATGTGACCTCATTACTAAGTGCTTATGCCTTACTGCAATTACTATGTACTGAGTACTGTGGATACCAAATGCTTACTATTCATTATGCTTACTAGGAAGACTTAGCAAAGCTCTAAATAACAAATCTCTGAGAGACATTACAATCAGGAATGGTGAAATTAGCACTGTTGCATTAAATCAGAGCAGAGCTTTCGTAGACTAGAGTCGTACCAGAAAAGAGAGTTGTGGTAGGGGTGACTACCTCTTAGACCATCTGCTTCATTAAGATGTCATGTACCGTCCTCTGCAGGCCACAGTGACTATCTCTGGAGTCACCTTTCCCGGGGCAGACTGGACAGCCCAAGGCCCTTTCCATCATTCTCCAATTTGCTTCTGCACTTATTCTTTGTTCATTCCGGTTCCTCTCTCCTATGCTGCTTTGACCTTTCGGGAGGCAAAGCTGCAGTTGTCCCCTGGGCCACCTCTGTGATTGTTTTTCCTCTCCACTTCTTGTATCTACTTGCCTAAAACTTTGCTTCTCAGATCATGCCTTGGAGAGGGGCAACCTACTGAGAGACATCTTGTGCTGAGCAGCTGGTTCCAGAGGGGTTTGATCACTGATGCAACTTTATCAGACTTTGCTTTTCTTTACTTCTAAACAGGAACAATTCTCCTGTGGCTGTATGCAGACAGACCTCTATGGAGAGCAGGGGGGAGCTGGTTCCATGGAACTATGACCTGCAGCTGCAGAGAGCAGTGAAGAAGTCTGATGGGATAGTGATCTAAGCCCGAGGTGGGCAATGACAGCAATGGGGAGGTTGTGGAGGGGGTGAGGAGCAAAGTTGTTCATACAGTGTCAGATCTTGGGGAAGAGTGTTTCCTTTGAGTCCAGGCCGGCTGAGGAGACTCTGTGGATCAAGGTGACATGGAGAGTGCTGCTGTCAGCTCCCTTCTCTCAAATGCAGCTAATTAAAAACATCCTTTATAAACAACCCAGGGGGTTATGAGGCCCAGTGGGAAATCTTCCTCATTAACTGCACTCTGAAATAGCTTCAATTATGAGCTGTGAAAAAGCTCCAGTGAGCTGGACAAGTCTTCAGTACCTGGAGGAAATCCCAGGCATAGCCACAGCTCCTGAGGGACTTCTGTGTTCTAATGAGCCCCATGGAGGATTTGGGGCTGACTCCAGGTGTCAGGGACTGAGAGAGGATTGAAGAAACTGCTCCAGAAGTCAGCAGCAAATGCCAAAGCAGCTGGAAGCACTGATTGGACCCACTGGGGCTTGTTACTGACAAAGCCTCCCCAGGGGCTCCTTAGAGCAGGTAATTGGAGGCTGTGATTTCTAGAGCAAAAAAAAGGTAAAATGCAGGAGTCTGTGATGCTGAAAAACCCTGGGTTTGGGTTATGGAGCAGGAAGGCCAAGCCCTGAGCACAGTCCCTGGGGACAGTAGAGCCTGAAAACCTCAAAAGAAAGGATCTGCTCCCAGGCCTGGGTGGCAGAGACAAGTGCCAGAGCCCAGGGACCAAGACCTTGGTCCTGTTGGGCTTTCAGCCTTGCCAGAGCCCTTGGCCATGCTTTGCCAGCAGACTTGGTAGGCTTAGGTAATGGCTGCCCTGGATGACTTGAAGGTCTTTCCAACCACAACAGTTCTGTGATTCTATGTTTCTGTGTAGGAGAAGGATTGGTTTTGGATAGCTTTAGAAGACTCTAGGGAAGGTTGCCTTTGCTTGAAGGTAAGGATTATCACAGTATCACAGTATCACTAAGGCTGGAAGAGACCTCAAAGATCATCGAGTCTAACCTGTCACCACAGACCCCATGACTAGACCAAGTGCCACGTCCAATCCCCTCTTGAACACCTCCAGGGATGGTGACTCCACCACCTCCCTGGGCAGCCCATTCCAGTGGTGAATGACTCTCGGTGAAGAACTTTCTACTCACTCGAGTCTAAACTTCCACTGGCACAGCTTGAGACTGTGTCCTCTGTTCTGGGGCTGGTTGCTAGAGAGAAGAGGCCAACCCCTTCCTGGCTACAACCAACCTTCAAGTAGTTGTAGAGAGCAATGAGGTCTCCCCTGAGCATCCTCTTCTCCAGGCTAAACAACCCAGCTCCCTCAGCCTCTCCTCACAGGGCTGTGCTCAAGGCTCTCCCCAGCCTTGTTGCCCTTCTCTGGACACCTTCAAATGTCTCGATGTCCTTCTTAAACTGAGGCGCCCAGAACTGGACACAGGACTCAAGGTGTGGCTAACCAATGCAGAGTACAGGGGCACAATGACCTCCTGCTCCTGCTGGCCACACATTCCTAATGCAGGCCAGAATATATAAATATATATATATATATATGTATAAAACACAGAGAGAGAACAAGAGGGATGCATATTGTGCCTTTTATAACTAAGGCTTTAGTGACACCAGCAAGAAATAGCTACCCAAGTCAACACCTGGAAACATCAACTTTGCAAGGCAGTAATGCAATCATCTCAGCAAACAAACAGCACATGAATCAAGAGGACAGGACAAAGAGCACTTCCATGGAGCTGAAGATCAGCAGAGCTACCTACACCCATCACAATGACTGCTGTGATAATCTGAGATCAAAAGCATCAATCAGAAGAATGCACCAAAACCCATCTGAATTAGGACTGAACATCATGATTGTTTCACTGTTGTGTGATTAGGGAGTATGTTCACATGGGTTGATATGGTAACTCACCAGTCTGTCATTCTTAAATAGTTAAAGGAAAAGTCAAAATTAATTATAGCACAAAAGATATTTTCATTTAAGGTTATAAAAAACAAAAAAGGGGAATCAGGATTATGTCACAAAAGAGAATTGGTTCAAGCATGTTATGTTCTCAAATTTTCCTTTTACATGTGGTTTCAAATGTGATTTAACAAAATTTTTGGAGGATATAAGAGTTCTGGAAGTTTTACCTAGGAGAAACTTGAAAGAAGAACAAACAACATTAGGCCAGAGTCAGTATCAACAGGACTCAGTGCTTTCCTTAGCAAATACAAGCCATCAGCAGATCAGTATGTTAGGATGAGTAAAAATGGATTATTGTGTTATGTTCAGTTTTACACTGGGCAGAACCATGAATATTCAGGATGTCATCCTGACCCAGCCAAGGGCCTTTGCACTCTTGCTGTTTGCCTGCAAGTATTTTCCTTCTCTGTGGAGATGGAGCCTGCCAGCCAGCTACCCTTACAAATCAAGGAGAATCTTGCTGACATAAACACACCACCACAAAGTGCAGCAGCCAGGCTGGGCCTGCACTGAGTGACATGAGAAACTGCTCTGCAGAAGAGTTTGTTGCTGCTGAAAGCATCCAAGAATCAGTTGGCTCAGGGCAGCCTTGAGCTCCTGGTTCCTCAGGCTGTAGATGAGAGGGTTCACTGCTGGAGGCACCACTGAGTACACAACAGCCACCAACAGGTTCCAGGATGGGGAGGAGGTGGAGGGAGGCTTCAATCCCTTCTATGATTTTTGACCATCTCAGAAGAAAAGAAATAAGGATATAGCACACCTTTGAAGCAGATTGTAAAGGCAGTGCTGGAGATTGGGTTTGCTGTGTTTGGAGCTCTTGTATCTGATTCTTGTGTACAATGTGTTCAGGCTTGATCAAGTCTTCTTTGTTAATAAGAAAAGGAAAGTGTAAGAATTGGAGCTAGTAAGATCTGAGATCTCCTTTGAGAGATCAGGCAGGCAACAAAGAACTTCAAAGCTGTAGGATGAAACCTTCTGTCTGAAAAAAAGCAACTGTTCTGTGTGTGTTCGATTGTAAGATAAGGGCCAGGTGAGCTTGTTACTGAGATGGCAGCTGGAAGTTCTGTTACTTTAGCCCATAGTATTATGCCAGTTCTGTTAGATTGAGCTAATTCATACAACCTGAGCATTGTGTCTTGTATGGGTTACATCAGTCTGCGCTACACAACTTCTGCTTATGCTATAGAGGTTAGTTTAACTGCTTCTGTGTATGCCAAGAGTGTTAGAAAAGGCCAATCAAAAGTGTTGTTCTATGGAAAAAAACAAAAAAACAGAAAGGGGGAGATGTGGGAAGAGATTGTTTTCAGATAGCTTTGGTAGTCTATAGGGAGATTTGCTTTGCTCAAGTTAGAGCAAACTATGTTTTGTCTATGACTCTGAGGGGAATGTAAATACCTTGTCACCAAAGGAGAGAAGCTGGGCACAATCTGTTGGATGTGTTAAAATACTGGTTTGTTCTTTTGAACTATTGCATGCCTTAATGACATGCATGCCAGTAGAAAATGACCAGTTGAGATGTGACACCTGTGCTGCTGATAGGCTAGAGAACCTTCCTGGTAATGTAATAAACGTCTTTGCCTGCTTGCATCGGTCCTGGAAGCATGCTCGAGGTGATTAAACACAACTGTTCTACAACTACCCCCCTCCTTGTGGCTAGAGCCTGAGCAGATCAAAGTTTCATCCAATCCATATGGCAGATTTCCTACCATGGGTTTGAGTGGAGGAGAAACCTCCCCAGAGTTGCTGCTGCCTCTGTCTGGTGATCTGTGGAAGAGGTCCCTGCACATCATCTTGGCCCAATGACCCTGCTCACGGCACGGGTAAGAAGATGAGGTCCCTTATGCCTGAGCCCAGTTTGGCCTCACCAAAGGAGCTGCAGAGGCCCTGGGTCAGAAGGTGCAGGGAGCTGATGAAGGATTGCACAGTGCTGGCCCAAGGGCTTGCCCTGAGGGATGCCATGGGAAGTGGCTGAAAGGAGGACTCTTCCCTGGGACTTCTGGGCTTGATCCACCCCCACCTTCCCACCCAACACCTCATCCATTTCGTCAGTCCTGCTGTCACCAGTATGGCTCTAAGGACCCCTGGCTAAGGTCCAGGCAGAAAACATCCCCTTCTTGCCCTTACCCAGACAGGTTTGATGATATCTCTCTTGTCCTGCAAGGGCCTGCAGATGGCTGCATCAGTGTTGACCTATCACTTTTGACCCAACACCAGGACTGTTCTGAGGGTGACAGCCTGGACCTTTGCCCAGCCTCCTTTGTGACCTTCTGAAGATGCTTTTCCAAGGAGCCAGAACCTCTCTGCTGGCTCTGTGCAATTTCAGGGCACAGCCCAGGAAGGCTGATGTGAGCAGACAGCAACATTTGCAATGAGCCTGTGCAGGACCACCTGAGATGAATCCCCCTGGGGCAGTGAGGTTTGTTTGCAGTCACACAAAAAAATGTGGTAGGGTGAGAAAGTTACACACACACACACACACCAAGAAACCACAGTTAGCTCAGTCAGAAAAGCAGATGAAAGCTATATTTACAGGCAGAAATGGAATGCAATGAATATGACACAAATATACAGTATTACATATATACAGAAATACACAGCAATGAACGTAATACAGACGAATTTTCCCTCCAGCTGGCCAGAGGGGTTCCCTGAACCCCCTCTCTCGCTCCCTACTCTCCTTTTTCCCAAAAAGGGGTAGAGAAGAGGAGAAGGCAATTAAAGAAAAACATTCTGTTAGCTCAAAGCATATGCAAGAATTTAGTTTCTTATCTGGTTAGCTTTGTTAACTCAAGGCGCTCCTGTCCGGCAAAGCTGTTGCTTCAGAGGGGGAAACAGGCCCACACGAACAGAGGGAAAAAGCACGAATGAATCCAGGTTGAACACAGACTGAACTGACAGAACTTAAACCTACCAATGAAATTAGTTTAGACATCTTGTTTTTGTTAAAATATCAAAAACATGTTCAGCCAGAGATGTTCAGCAATTGTCCCTTTCTTAAGGCACAGCCAACTGGTCACAATACCACACCTCACAATACAGACTGGGCCCATCCCATCCTTTCTACTCAGTCCCTGCTCTAACCCAATGGAGCTGAACCCTTCTTAACCTCACCCTACAGCTCATCCCTCCCAAATCCACCCCTCACCCTGACTCTGC
>JAAWVA010000030.1:3915913-3951909 GCA_015227895.2 Colaptes auratus | reverse complement strand
ATTGATTGCTGCTGTCTTCCCTCGCCACTCCTGACATCTGGTGCCCTTAACAGGGACGATCCAGTGAAAAGGGAGAGAACCCCCAACGCGGGATAGATACCTTCGGAGACCCTCTCACGTGTTGGGGTGATGTGGCAAGCCTGGAAAAGTATTGATTTGCTGTGATTGAGGGGCAAAAGTGCGACTCAACCTGGCATAGGGGAGTTCGTACCGTGCCTGACTGGAATTAAGCTTGCTGTCCGGGTAGGGCTGCTGTCAGCTTCCAGGGTTTAAAGGCTGCACTAAGGGATAGAACGTGGAAAGCGAAGTAGCTCTTAATTACTTTAAAGTTTCCTTGAGAAACACAGAGTAGAGGAGGTGGATTTAAAGAAGCATCCTGAACGTTTATTGCAGTTTGGTAAAGAGAATGGTCTTTTCAAGTCATCAGAGGATGTGTTTAGTGTTGATGTATTGGAGAAAAACATGGAAACAAGCTGTGGGACTGATCATAGATGGTGACAAAACTGCTATAAAGCTGCAAGAGCAGCCGGGGAGAGGCCACGGCAAAGCACTCCGCGAAACAGAAGAGGCTGTGCTAAACCGCCTCCAACTGTCCTCTCTGTGAGAGGTATGACTGACGATTCTGGGATTTTGAAAGGGCTATTAGCCTGGGCCAGAGTCATGATCTTATGCCCACAGCAACGAAGCTTTCACTTACGAAGCATGGGACAAAACTGGAGCCCAGCTGTGGGTGAGGTCTAAATACTTTAAAAGAAGCTTTTTTGCTATAGCACTGTGTGGCGAATCGTGCCACACACCGCGTTCACCAGGCACCACCCCAGCAGGGAGGAAGCGATAAAAAAAGCAGCGAAATTTGTGGTTCAGCGTGTTTGATCCCATTCATCAACATCGCCTTCTAATATCGCCAATGACAGCTCGGTTTTGAAGACGACAACAACGACGCTGAGAAATTCTAACAGCGCCGACTTTACAGCCCCTCAGAAAAAATGGAGCGCTTGGAGGCTTGTGGTTGGCATTCTTACAACCGCACCCCTCCCGCAAGCCCCGAACGGCCCCCAAGGGCACTGACAGCTCTGACCGACGCACCACCGACACAGGCAGCACTGATGGTGGCAGTGGCCCCCAGCGGCCCCCACGGTGGCCCCACGGCTGTCCCCATGGCGGTGGCTCGGCATGTGCCCCACAGCGGCACCCCCCTCACCTGCACCAGCGGTCACCCCCCCCAGCGGCTTCAGCTGCGCTACACCCCCCAGCCTCCTAGTGTCCCAGACATTGTCAGCAGAAAACATCACTGCGACGGAGGCTACAATCGAATTCCGATGGGACGATAGTGTAAGGGACGGGAGGTGGGAGGGACAGGGAACTGTCCTGCTGTGCCAGTGGACCCTCCCCCATCTTCTGGTATGAATCTATTCTACCACTCTCTGTTCTGATTTAAAGCAACAGTGCTAATTTCATCATTTCTGATGTGTAATGTCTTTCAGAGTTTGGTTATTTAGAGTTTGTGCTAAGCCTTCCTAGTAATAATGAATAGTAAGCACTTTGGTATTTACAGGTACTCAGTACAGAGTAATTGCAGTAAGGCATAAGCACTTAGTAATGAGTTCACATTGTAGTTCTTCTTTTGGTTCAAAACCTTTTTAGTTTGTTGCCTCGGCATTGCAAGGAGCTCCATGTAATATAGTTAGGTTTGTAGTAAATAGGTATTCATTCTTAAAAGTATCCTTAGCAATGTGCAGAAGAATCAAGACTATGAGGAACACAGCATTTCCCATGGAGCCCAACATCGATCACAGTAACTACTATGATAATCTGGGAACAAAAGCATCAGTCAGAAGAATGTACCACAGCACCAGTGAATTAGGACTGAATATTATGGTGGTTTGATTGTTGTGTGATTAGAGAAAATTTCATATGGACTTTATGTTATCTCACCAGTTTTGCTATAATTTTACACACTTAGAGGAAAATCACAATTCATTATAACAAAACATGCATTTTCATTTTAGGTTGGAGACAACAACAAACACATGAATGCCAAAAAGAAAAAAAAAAGGGGGGGGAAAGAGAATAGCCCATAGCAAAAAAAGTTTTTTAATGGTACCCAACAAGAGATAGTTAGCTCATGTCAACACCTAGAAAACATCAACTTTGAAGGAGGGGAACCTGTCCACATGCTGGGGACAAGATCTAGTATCTGGGCAGAATGTGCCTTCACCACACCCCTGCTTCCAGGTGAGCCCATCACATCCCACCCCCTCTGTTCCATTTCTACTCTCCTGTCACAGCCCCTTCATCCAATTGTGACATATGGTATCAAATCTCGATACAAGTCCCTCTTTATCCCGTCTCTCTCTCTCTCTCTCAGGGCAGTCTCTCCTCTGTGGTGCTGGTCAATGTAGGTGGTGCTCGAACTGGGCAGAATGAGTGGATCTTTGAAAGAAAAAGAAAACATTGGGAACAGTCCATTGCTGTAGAGACATCAGGAACGGTCTCTTGCTGTGGGGCATCAGGAACAGGTGCAGGCAAGATGATGCAGGAGCTCTCTGGATTGGTGTGCAGTGTGTTCATGTTGAGTGCAGGATGCTAGGCTGGTATTAAACTAGGAGAGAAAACACAACAACTTATAACTATTCTACCGTGACTCTATTACTTGGTGTGCACTGCCCCCTCTGAGTTCATTCCTCTCAGCCAGAGTCACATTCCGCTGTGGGATACACTGAATGTCCCCAGTTTCTAACATGACCCAGGAGGTGTGACCAGGACCATCAGGAGAGACCACTGCTCGGCTTTGGTTTGTCCCCCCCAGCAGCGGGGAACCCACACCGACTTCCCCGCGTTCCCCAGTAGGTTTTCACAGCAATCACAGAACTCCATCTCCATCCACTGTTGGCAGCAGGTGGGACTGGGCAGGACCACTGGGTTTCACAGCTCCTCTGCTGGTCACTAACCAAGTGGCTTGAGCTAGTGCCCTTCCCAGTTCCTAAAGGTTCCACCCCCCCATGGCTTTTAGGGTGGTCTTAGCAAGCCAGTGTAGCGCTCGACCTTCCCCGCAGCTGGTGCATGGTATGGGATGTTTAAACCACTCAATGCCAGGGATTTAAGAGCTCAGATTGGGGCAAAGCTGAGAATCCCTCCCCTGGTCTCCCCCTCCTCTTTCATGATCGTGAGAGAAAAGAGAGGGATGGAGAAAATCTACAGAGAAATAATTAAGTCAGTTTGAAAGTAAAGAGGTAAAAATTTTCTTTAAACAATGTAGATATGCATATGTGTGTGTGTGTGTGTGTAAATAACAGTAACAGGAAGGGCTCATAAGGGTAAGGAACAAGGATGGATGGGGGAAAAATATATACAAAACCAGGGTACAGTGAAATTGTGAAACCTCTCTTCCATGTAACATAGAAGCAAAATGATTTAATATGGGGACCTGAGCAGCAGGTAGCACTCAACCAGATAAAAAGAAGGTGGCACAGGCTATGGCTCTGGGACCTTGTCGACTGGACCAGGGATTATTTCTCAGTGAATGTACTTCCTCCCTTTTTTTTCCTTATTCCCCTTTATTTCCTTTTGTTTTCTTTTTCCCTTCTCTTATCTCTCCCTGTTCTTTCCTCTTCCCTTTTTCTCTCTCAATCAGGAAAGAGGAGTGTGAGCAGAGGAGGATTCTCAGTCTTGCCCCCCATCTGAGCTCTTAAATCCCAGTAAAGCTCAAGAACCACACCCTCTCAGTTCCTGATATTGTATTTCCTAACCCAGGGAATCCAGTTTGTACTGCAACAGGGTCCAGGATTAATGTGAGGGCAGAAGGGGATGCAGTATGTATTGAAACAAGACCTAATGTACACCTGGAGGGATGAAAGGGATCCTGTTTGGACTGGGACAGGGCAGACTGTAGTGGCAGGGCATGAGGGTGTGCAGTTTGTACTAGATGGATGCATTCACTACTGCGAAGGCAACCAGGGGACACATTCAGTGCTGGGATGGGACCCGGCTGCAGTGTGAGAGGACAGTAGATCCAGTTTGTGCTGGGATGAGGCAACATCTGTACTGGGAGGGGATAAAGGACTGGGTCTATACTGGAAGGGGGTCAGGGCATCCAGTATGAACTCTGAGTAGATGCAGTCTGTAATGGGAGGGGGTTGGGGTATGAAGGCATGAGGAGACCTCCTGTTCTGATGGCAGTGCTGCTCTGGAGCACAGCTCTGTCTCACAAGCAGCCCTGGAATCTCCCTGCCTGCAGTCCCAGCACTGCCACCCAGCAGCACAGTGCCCAAGCTGCCAGAGCACTCAGGCCTTGCCCCAGCATAGAGGCTCAGCAGGAGAGGGCGGAAGGGCAGAAAGAGCAGCTGAGGACAGCCCAAGCTGTGGGGCTGCCTGGCACTGCTGCTGTGCTGGGACTCTGCCCCTCCACCTCTGCACACAGGCACTGCCCTGCAGCTCCACAGAAGCCTTGGAGAAAGGAACTCAGACAAAATAATTCCCTGCAGGGTCCTTTATTGTGTTGAACAAACAGGGAGCACAGCTCCTCATGTCTGCAGCCTCTGGATCACAGCAGACAGGAAAACACTGAAGCAGAAATTATCTGAAAAAGACATTTGTGTGGGAACAACATTCTCACAAGGGGAACAGCACCAGCAGCAGCAAGAACTCCAGCAGCCATGCTGGGCCTGCACTGAGTGACATCAGAATGCTCTGCAGGAGAAACAAAGAGTTTATTGCTTCTGAAAGCATCCAGGATCAGTGGCTCAGGGCAGCCTTCAGCTCCTGGTTCCTCAGGCTGTAGATGAGAGGGTTCACTGCTGGAGGCACCACTGAGTACAGAACTGACACCACCAGGTCCAGGGATGGGGAGGAGATAGAGGAAGGCTTCAGGTAGGCAAAGAAGGAAGTGCTGAGAAACAGGGAGACCACAGCTAGGTGAGGGAGGCAGGTGGCAAAGGCTTTGTGGCGTCCCTGCTGAGAGGGGATCCTCAGCACTGCCCTGAAGATCTGCACATAGGACACCACAATCAACACAAAACAGACAAATGATAAACAGGCACTGAACCAAATAACCAAAGTTCCCTGAGGTAGGATGTGGAGCAGGAGAGCTTGAGGATCTGAGGGATTTCACAGAAGAACTGCTCCACAGTTTGCCCTGGCAGAGGGGCAGGGAAAAGTATTGGCTGTGTGCAGCAGAGCAAAGACAAAGCCACAGCCCAGGCAGCTGCTGCCAGGTAGAGACAAAACTCTGCTGCCCAGGAGGGTCTCATAGTGCAGGGGTCTGCAGATGGCAACGTAGCGATCGTAGGACATGGTGGTGAGGAGAGACACCTCAGCAAACATGAAAAGGGAAAGAGAAGACCTGGAGAACACATCCTGCATAGGAGATGTCCCTGGTATCCCTCAGGGAATTGGCCATGGATTTTGGCACAGTGGTGAGATGGCACCCAGGTGCAGGAGGGCGAGGTTGAGGAGGAAGAAGTACATGGGGGTGTGGAGGTGGTGGTGCCAGGCTATGGTGCTGATGATGAGGCCATTGCCCAGCAGGGCAGCCAGTAGATGGCCAGGAAGAGGCAGAAGTGCAGAGCTGCAGCTGCCTTGTGCCTGGGAATGGCAGGAGGAGGAAGTGGGTGATGGAGCTGCTGTTGGCCATCTGCTGCCTCTGGCCATGGAGACCTGTGCAAGGAGGGAAGGCAAGACAAGTTAGGGCACACTTCTCTCAGCCTCCTTGTAACCCCTGTCCCTGAGCTGCATGAGGAATGGATCAGCTCTTTCCCCACCACACCCAAGCTGTGGGATGTTCAGCACACCTTCAAATGCAGCTTGGACACTTAGCTCCATGAAGCAAACACTGGGCCTGACTTCCAGTCAGTCAGAACACAAAGTGACCACATCCCACAACAAAGCCACAGAGCAAGAGTCCTGTGGATCCATGGAGAACCAGGGACAGCTCTGCAGTGCTGCAGAGACAATGAAGGGAAGAGAGAAAGGCAGAGGGGCTGGGGGTGAAGCCTTCTTCCCATCTCTGCTCAGGATGGAACTGAAGAGCTTTTATCCTCCTTCTGTGTGCACACTCCAGGAGCCTTCAGATGAATGTCAGCTGCCAGGTTGGGACTCCTGACCTGGAGTCCATAGCTTTGAGGGCACTGCCTCTGCTGGTAGAAGAAGAGAGCAAAAGGTTGCATTGGGAAATGTGTCTGCAGTGCAGAGAATGGCACAGAGGTGCCTGATCCCCCTTGCCAGGGCATCCCTGACAGCTGATCCCTCTCCCCCCTGCCCAAGTCCCTGCTGCTGGCAGCTGTCTCCCCCAGGAGCTACTTGTCTGTGCCCAGCTCTCCTCCCCGTCCCTGCTGACACACCCTCCCTACCTGCTGTGTGCTCAGCTCTGCCCTGCAGACCCCTCCCAGCAGCAGGACACTGCCCAGGGGCGGTCTGGGTGTGCAGGGCTCAGGAGCAGATCAAAGGCTAATAAGAGTCTTCTCCAGAGTGGAGAAACAAACTAGTCTCACACAGCTCACCCAGCACACCAAGGGATCAACATTCAAAGCCAAGACTCCTGCCCTTCCAGCAAAATGCTGCCTTGATCTGTTCTTGAAAACCCTCTCAGAAATGCCCAGGGGGGAGCTAGAACTGTGAGCAGCTCTGGCCAACACAGCTCCCTCCCCACAGCAGAAGAACCCTGCCCTGCCCTGCCTGCCAGGCTGTCTCCTGCCACTCACAGCTTCTCCCCCCAGCACTGTGTGGAGCTCCTGGGCAGGCTGAGAGCTGAGCCTGGCAGGCAGCAGAGTCCCTGCCCCAGCACACAGCCCCTGGGCTGCAGGGACCCTGCTCTGAAGGACAGCCCTCACCACCCCTGCCTGCACCCCAGGCCTCCACAGCTCTTCAGAAAAGCCTGAAAAGAGCCTCTGCACAGGAAGATTTCCTTCCAGCCCCCAGCAGCTGTGGCTGTGCCAGCTTTAGGAGATGCCTCCAGGAGCTGCAGCTGCACTGCCCTGCCCCCACAGACTCACCCTGTCAGGGACTGCAGTGACTTCTCCTCCTGTCAGCTCTCGTCACCCTCCTGGACACCTCCAAGCTCTCTTTGCCTTCCTCATCTCGCTGGGATCCACTGGCAGTGCCCTCAGCCCTGCTGTGCAGAGCAGAGGAGCTGCTCCTGGCACAGCTGACACTTTTCATTGCTGCCTACTTCTTCCAGCAGCTCCCTCCAGCCCTAGAGCTCAGCCCAGCTGAGCAGCAGAGGACCAACCCAAGGGCATTTAATGACCCTCTGGGGGCTTTGGTGCCAGGTAAACATCAGAGACTGAGAGGGAGATGATGAAACCTCTCCAGAAGTTGAAGTCACTTTTCAAACTCTGAACTTTCTTCTCTTGTTGATGGGTCCCAGTGAGGACACTGCTGGGAAAGTGTCTGCAGGCTGTGGTTGGAGCAGAGAACTGGAGGCAGTGCTGAGAGGTCAGGACAAGCAGAGGAAGATGTCTCTGATGCTGAGCAAACCTGGAGGTGCTTCATTAATGCAAAGGGTCAAGCCCTGAGCCCTGGCTCCTGGACAGGCAGATCCTGTCCCTCACTCACCCCTCAGGGTGATTCCTGGAGCAGTGGGATGTGGAGAGGACCAATGTCAAGGGCAGGACTATGGCACAACCCCTCCCAGGCTCTGAGGATGGACAAGGAGGCAATGAGGCCCCAGGGCTGGAAGGTGGAGTTGTCTCCTCAGAGGCATCAGTGGCACAGACCACAGCCAGAACCCAAGGCAGGAAGAGCTTGGCTCTGCCAGGAGCCTTGCAGCTCTCCCACAGCCCTCTGTCATCTGCCCCTCAGGCTGTCCTCTGCTGCTGCATCAGCTGAGCCTCTTTCCCTGCAGGCTGTAGTCACCCAGCCAGCTGCCCCACCTTGCTGCCACCTTCCTTTGCTGCTCTCCCTCCATCCTCCCTGGCTGTTCCTTGAGAATATCAAGTCTTGAGCTGATCCAGGGTGCTGCTGGGTGACATCTTGCACCACAGCATCCTCCTCATGTCCAGTCTGGGCTTCTCCTGCTCCACTGTGTGACTTTATTTCTTTCTCCTGCTGCTCTTCACCAGTCAGGAATCTTCTCATGTCTCCAAGCCCTCTCATGCTGCTCTCCACTCTTCTCATTCTCCACACCACTGGGCTCAGGGGCATCAGCCACTACCTAGTGGTCATATGTCAGATGCCTTCAAATCCCTGGTCAAAGGACAGTGGATTTAAACTGAATGAAGGGAGAGCTAGATCAGATAGAAGGAGGAAATATTTTACAGTGAGGGTGGCAGGACACTGGAAAAGGTTACCAGAGAAAGGGAGAAGAGAAGGTTCTGAGGAGACCTTCTTGTGACCTTCCAGTATCTGAAGGGGCTACAAGAAAGCTGGGAGGGACTTCTTTGGGTGTCAGGAAGTGACTGGGGGGAATGGAACAAAAGTAGAACTGAGTAGATTCAGACTGGATGTTAGGAAGAAGTTCTTCCCCATTAGAGTTGTGAGACACTGGCACAGGTTGCCCAGGGAGGTGGTGCAAGCCTCATCCCTGGAGGTTTTGAAGGCCAGGCTGGATGTGACTCTGAGCAACCTGCTCTAGTGTGAGGTGTCCCTGACCATGGCAGGGGGTTGGAGCTGGATCATCCCCAGAAGCTGAGTTAGTCTGTTCCACTCCCCTCTCTGTCCAAGCCTATAAAGGGAGAGTACAGCAACCCTTTGGGGCTCTTTTGCTTCTGCCTCACCAGGAAGAGAGGACTAAGAGAGTCACTGCTGGCTTCCTGCCTCTCTGCTTTGTGGTCAGGCCTGGTCTTTCTCCCTGCTGCATCCATGTTTCTCCAAAGGACTGTTGGTTTTGTCTATCTCCCCATCCCTCCTTGTTCCTTACCCTTGTGAGCCCTTCCTGTTACAGTTCTAGGTGTGTATATAGATGTATTTGAAAGACAACTTTTACCTCTCTGCTTCCAAACCGACTCCAAATTATTTCTCAATGGATTTCAGCCTTCCCTTTTCTTTTCCTCTCTATTGGAAAGAGGAGGGGGGAAGTGGGGGAGGGATTCTCAGCTTTGCCCCCATCTGAGCTCTTAAATCCCAGTCAAGGCTCAAACCACCACACTGCAGCAGCTGATAACCAGCAAGGCCACAGGTTCCACCTTGGAGAGTGCTGCAATGCAAGCTGAGGCTCCCTGTGTGACTGCACCCAGAGATTATGGAACGGGTTGAGAGTTTTGTGGCTCTGCTGCTGGACAGAGCCCCTGAGGATGAGTGAGGCAGCAGTTCAGAGCCAGAAGAGCATGCATGCCCCCCATAACTCTGGGACAGTGCTGACAGGAGTTGAATGTGCTGTAGGCATGGCAGCTGGCTGAGGAACTGTGACCACCTCTGAGACTGGAAAGGCAATAAAGCTGCAAGGGTAACAGAGAAGTTTGGAGCTCCCCCAGCTTTTGAGACCTTCAGAGCCTGGGAGGTGTTGCTGGCAGCCATGGTGGTGACTTTCTCTTTGCTTTTCTTATTTCCAACTTTCGCTCCTCTTCTGTATTTCTGACATTCCTCCTGCCCATGCAGGGAAGCACAAGCCAGGGGCTTTTATCAACCGACTACTTGGTTCCTTCTTGGTTTCCTTTGCAGGGTCTGTAAAAGAACCTCCTGCTCTGCAGAAGTGGATCAGGATGCTAAGGCTCAATGGAGGGAGATCACCACTCCCCTGGTGCAGGTAGCCCACACTCCTAATGCAGTCCCAGATGCACCTGGCCTTGCTCATGGTGAGCATTTCTGGTGGCTCCTCTTGCATCCCTGGAAGTACCCAGGTCCATGTCTTCAGGGTCTCTACTCAGCCAGTCAGGTCCCTGCCTGCCCTGATAGGTGGTGGCTTCTTCTTCCCCTCCAGAAGGAAACAGGACAAGCTGCAGTGATCACAGTAGCACAGTAGCACAGTATCACTAAGGGTGGAAGAGACCTCGAAGATCATTGAATCCAACCTGTCACCACAGACCCCATGACTAGACCATGGCACCAAGTGCCACGTCCAATCCCCTCTTGAACACCTCCAGGGACGGTGACTCCACCACCTCCCTGGGCAGCACATTCCAATGGCGAATGACTCTCTCAGTGAAGAACTTTCTCCTCACCTCCAGCCTAAACTTCCCCTGGCACAGCTTGAGACTGTGTCCTACTGTTCTGGTGCTGTTTGAGAGAAGAGGCCAACCCCTTCCTGGCTACAAGCTCCCTTCAGGTAGTTGTAGAGAGCAATGAGGTCACTCCCTGAGCCTCCTCTTCTCCAGGCAAACAACCCCAGCTCCTTCAGCCTCTCCTCAAGGGCTTGTGCTCAAGGCCTCTCCCCAGCCTTGTTGCCCTTCTCTGGACACCTTCAAGTGTCTCAATGTCCTTCTTAAACTGAGGGGCCCGGAACTGGACACAGGACTCAAGGTGTGGCCTAACCAGTGCAGAGTACAGGGGCAGAATGACCTCCCTGCTCCTGCTGGCCACGATATTCCTAATGCAGCCAGGATGCCATTGGCCTTCTTGGCCACCTGGGCACACTGATGGCTCATGTTCAGGCAGCTGTCGATCAGCACCCCCAGGTCCCTCTCCGTTTGGCAGCTCTCAGCCACTCTGACCCAGCCTGTAGCTCTGCATGGGGTTGTTGTGGCCAAAGTGCAACACCTGGCACTTGGATTTGTTGAATGCCATCCCATTGGACTCCGCCCACCTGTCCAGTCGTCGAGGTCCCTCTGCAGGGCCCTTCTGCCCTCCAACTGACCAACATCTGCTCCCAACTTGGTGTCATCTGCCAATTTGCTGATGACTGTCTCCATCCCCTCATCCACCGTCAATGAAGACATTGAAGAGGATGGGGCCCAGCAACATCAGTTACAGGCACAGCCAGGGAAGTGATCTCTTTATGAGGACCAGCTGCTTGATTCCCATTTCCCTCTCCTTTCCCATTCTTCTTCCCCCATAAACCACCTTGACCCCACTTTGTCCCTTCCTTGCATCTTTTCCAAGACAGCCCATGGTAAGTCTTGCAAGCCCCAAAGACACTTTCTACCTTCCCATCACTGATCTCAGACTGTTCAGGCAGATTGTTCCATCCTCCATTGGCCAGGCCATCATGGGAGCCTCTTCTACTGATACACTTGGGGAAACATTCACAGAATTTGAAAGTGTCTTTGAATTGACAATTTTTACCCTTCATTACCTCATTATTATTATTGTATTATTATTATTATCATTATCATTCTCATTCTTATTATTTCTCCAAACCAACTCATGGCCAAGACATAGTAATTATTCTTTTTGTGAAGGTGTTGGGGACCAGGTCAGAAGAGAACAGCCCCATGGTGCATGTACTCTCTGCAGTCCCATGGAGAACCACTTTGGGATATTAGGATCAAAGAATCATGGAATGGCTTGGAAGGGATGGAAAAGAGCTCTAGTTCAGCCATCCAGCCGTGGCAGGGGCATCTTGCACAGGTTGAATAAACATCCTGACCTTGGGCAATTCCAGGGATGGGACCTTCCCTTCTCTGGGCAACTGTTCCAGTGCCCTCTACCTTCACTGCAAAATATTTCTTCCTTATATCCAATCTCAGCCTCCCCTGTTTCAGCTCAAAGCCACTGCTCTTTGTCCAGACACTACAGCACTTGCTAAAACTTCTCTTTCTTGGCCTGTGACCTCTGCACTTCCATCTGCAAACACCTTGGAGAGTGCCCAGAGATGTCCCAAGATGGGAGCACATGATAGAGCTGAAGGCTGTGGGTTCAGTGGTGTGGAGACTGAGTTCAGCAGAGGAGCAGCCTGAGAGTGCTTGAGGACTGCTTTGAGACTACTTCATAGTGACCAACTGCAAGAGCAGAAACAAAGCCATGAGGTGCAGCTGGGGAGGTCCAGACTGGATATGAAGAGAAAGAAATGTCATTGCCAGGGCAGTGCTGTGGTGCAAGACATCCCCCAGCAGGAGCCTGGAGCACTCCAAGGTTTTATGTTTCAGGAACACCAGGGAGGATGGAGAGAGAGCAGGAAAGGTGGCAGCAAGGTGGGGCAGCTGGCTGGTGACTACAGCCTGCAGGGAAAGAGGCTCAGCTGATGCAGCAGCAGAGGACAGCCTGAGGGGCAGATGACACAGGGCTGTGGGAGAGCTGAAAGGCTCCTGGCAGAGCCAAGCTCTTCCTGCCTTTGGTTCTGGCTGTGGTCTGTGCCACTGCTGCCTCTGAGGAGACAACTCCTCCTTCCAGCCCTGGGGCCTCATTGCCTCCTTGATTGCTTCCTTGTCCTTCCTCAGGAGGCTGAAAGGGATTGTGCCATAGTCCTGCCCTTGGCATTGCTTCTGTCTGTATCTTAATGTGCCAGGAAGAGCTCTGAGGGGTGAGTGAGGGACAGGAGCTCCCTTACCAGTGTCTGGGGTCAGGGCTTGACCCTTTGCATTAGTGAAACACCTCCAGGTTTAGTCAGCATCAGAGACAACTACCTCTGCTTGTCCTGACCTGTCAGCACTGCCTCCAGTTCTCTGCTCCAACCACAGCCTGCAGACACTTTCCCAATAGTGTCCCTCACTATTAACACTGCAGGAAACTTCTGGATGCAATATTCCAGGTGTGGCCTCACCACGGCAGAGTAGAGTAGAGGGGGAGGAGAACCTCCCTCTGTCTGCTGGACAAACTTCTCTGAATCACCCCAGGATCCCATTGGCCTCCTTGGGCACCAGGGCACATTGCTGTGCCATGCAGAACTTGTTATCCACCAGGACTCTCAGGTCTCCTCTCCAGCAGATCACCCCCAGCCTATACAGCTGCAGTTTATTCTTCCTTCCCAGATGCAGAACTGAGCAGGATCATTGGACAAGATGATGTGCAAGGATCTCTTCCACAAGTGTACCAGGAGAGATACAGCAGGTCCTCTGAGGAAGGCTTCTCCACTCAAAGCCTTGGTAGGAAATCTGCCAGATGCATCTGGTGAATCTTTGATCTGCTCAGGCTCTGGCCACAAGGAGGCTGAGGGCTGAGGGTGCAATCCTGTGCTCAGCTGTGTCTCAGGAACTCACCATTCAGTAGGAAGCCAAGGACTGGGAAGGGTGGTGAGGCCACTTCTGCCTCCAGAGAGGATTGGCCAACAGCAGGAACACAGCTGGGAAAGGGACTGTGAGGTCAGGTGTGTCTGCAGGAGCTGCTAGGGCAGCCCTGGGCTCATGGCTGGCAGATGGGCAGAGTGATCTGTGAGATGGCCTCTGCCAAAGGGCCTGGGCTGACTGCAGGAAGGGCTGATGGGTTGGTTGCTGTGTCTCTGCTGCCTGAGGACCTGATGGACAGCAGCAGGCACAGGGCTTGGTGCTGTCCAGCCAAGAAACTGCAAGGCCAGCAGCCTTGGGAGCTCCTGCTGAGGTAGGCAAGAGCAGGAGAGAGGAACACTGCCAGATGGTGCAGCCTGGCAGGTGCAGCCTGGCCATGAGGAGCAAGAAACCTCTCTCAAAGGGTAGTGCTGTGGCCTGGGAAGTTCTGCAGAAGGAGTCTGGGATCAGCCCTTCTCTTTGTCCCCAGGAGCAGAGGGTGAGTGTGGGCAGGTGTCAGTGAAGGCATGGGAAGGCCAAGGTGGGGAAGTGAGATGAGTGTCTGCAGCCTGCAGGGCAGAGAAGCAGCTGTGAGACAGGGAGGAAAGCTGTGGGAGAGCTGGCCAAGGGCAATGGCAGTGGTGGGAGTGATGAAGAGAAGCGAAGGCTGTGCCCTCTTGGCTATGGCAATTCTCTGCCCCGAGGCCTGTGAGAGATGTTGTCTTAAGGCATTGGGAGGGCCTTGCTGCCTCTTTCCAGAGTCCCAGAAGGCTGGGGACTGTCAGGCCCTTGTCCTGCACTCAGCATCACAACCCTGCAGGGATGCTAAAGGAAGGCTGGAGAGGGACTTTTCATGAGGGTGTCTGGTGACAGGGCAGGAGGGAAAGGTTTGAAGGTGAGGAAAAGGAGGTTTAGACTGGGCCTTAGGATGAAGTTCTTCAGTATGAGGGTTGTGGGACTCTGGAATAGGCTGCCCAGGTAGGATGCCCTCTCCTGAGGGTGTTGAAGGCCAGGCTGGATGAGGCCTTGAGCAGCTGAGTCCATAGGAGAGGCATCCTTGCCTATGGCAGGGAGGTTGGAGCAGATGAGCTCTGAGGTCCCTTCCAGCCTAGGCCCTGCTATGCTGCTATGAAACCCACACCCTACACCCACAGCTCCTGAAGAGCCTTGACCCACACATGAGGGACAGGATCTGCCTGCCCAGGAGCTGTGCTCAGGCCTTGGCCTTTGTGCTGCACAAACCAGAGCCAGAGTTTGCTCTCCTGCACTTTGCCTTTGCCTGCTGCAATCACAGCCTCTCCTGAGCTGCTCTAACCAGTCCCTGGGGAGGCTTTGGCAGTAACAAGCCTCAGTGGGGCCAATCAATGCTCCAAGGTACTTTGTCTTTTGCTTCTTGCTTCTTGCACAGTTTCTTCACTCTTCTCTCAGTACCTGAGGTTCATGGAATGATCCCCAAGTGCCCTGAGGAGCTCTTTGTGTCTCTGTTGTTCACTTCCAGATTTCAAAGTGCACCTCACAAAGCTCAGATTTTGAGGGTACCAAATTATTTGGTTCCTTCTCAGATGAGGGCAGAGGTGACAGCAGCATCCACCAAGCCAGAATGATGCAGGCTGTCTGCTCAGGAGGTCTGGAGTGGGAGGAGAAGCTGTCCTTTGAGGGCTGACATTGAGTGGACAACTTTGGTCCTCACCCTCCCCAACCTCCCCATTGCTGTCCCTGCCCACCTGGGCCTTCCATCCCTGCTCCTTGCATCAGACTTCTCCACTGCTCTCTGCAGCTGGAGCTCACAGCTCCATGGCACCAGCTGCCCCCTGCTCTCCTTAGACAACTGCCTGCACACAGACACAGAAGAATTGTTGCTCTTTGGAAGCAAAGCAAAGCCAAGGCTGAGAAAGTTCCCTCAGCAGCCCAAGCCCTCTGGACCCATCTGCTCAGCACAAGCTGTCTCTCAGCAGCTTGCCTGTCCACAAGTATGAGGCAAAGCCAACAAGTTGTGCCATGGCTGTGATTTCTCAGCCAGTCAAGAGTTCTTGAGAGTGAGAAGCAGATGAAAAGGTTGGATCCTAGCAGCCCTTCCTCATGAACCAATCCTGAATTGAAATCTCTTTCTATGGCTGTGCCTGGAGAGAGCACCAAGCACACAGACACAGGGACAGAGCTGGCTGCCTCCAGTGAATGTAGAGCCCCCAACATGGTGACAGAGGGTGGAGAGGTGGTTGGCAGAGAGGCTGTCCTGGAGTTCAGTTGCCTTCTGCTGGAGCTCAGGGCAAACACAAAGCTTCAACATTCTCAGAGGATGAGAACTGAGCCTGGAGAAGTCTGACTTGGTGCAGGCCCTTGGTGCAGGTTGTGCCTGAGAGATGTCTGAGTGGGGGAGATGCTGGACACAGCTGCTGGGATCCAGGAGAGCTCTAAGGCTCTGGCTTTAGGGTCACTGTTTTGAGAGGTGGAGATCATTGACTTCCATCAGGTGTTTCTCTGATCTGGAGAACACTTGGATGCTGAATCATCCTGGGATCTTTTACCACTTGCACAGACCCTGAAGGTTTTGATCTCCAAAGTTTTCTATCAGCTCCCTGTTGGCTGTGATCCAAGCACAGATGCACTGAGCTGCCAGGAGGTGACAAACCCCCAAGCCATAAGAGAGCAGTGCAAGGCTGGAGAGCCCTGGTCAGGGCTGAGCCATTCCTTGCAGGTCAATCCTCTCCTCTGAACCCTTTGCTTCTCTGCCTGGGCTCATATCCTTCACTTCTCTCCATCAGCCCTGCTCCTTTGTGCTGGGGAGGAGCAAAGTTTGTAGATCTGCTTCTTGGAACAGGCCAGAAGGTAAAGAACCCAACTTTGGCACAGCAGCAAGATCCCAGGCTCCATCTGAACCCTGAGCACCTCTCAACCCTCTGCAGACCCTCCTCCCAAACCACACTTCACCACTTGTGGAGCTTTGAGGGTCATTGGCTGTGATGGGAATGTAGGAGTTCACCTGCCTGAGCCCCAGCTGGTCAGGTCTCAGTTGCATGGCCAGAGGGGAATGGTTGGGATGGCTGTGTCCTGGGTGTCCCCCCCATCAGCACTACAACCAGGGACTCAGCACAGGAGTTAGGGCTCTGATCTCTCCATTGCAGGAGTCACACACAGTGTCCTTACTCTCAGTCACTTGGTCCCCAAGGATTTGCCCAAGAGCAGAGGGGTGACCATTCCTCTCAGCAGCATGGCCTCCCAGAAGGCCCTGGACTAGATCTGGGAGGAGAAAAATAGAATATAGTTTGGAGGAACCAAAGCTCTGCCTTGAGGAATAGTAGAAGAGGTTGATGGAGACATGAATGAGGACAGCAAGGATCAAATGTATGAGGATTAGGAGGAGGATGACAATAATTATGTGGAGGACAAAGGGATGATGTGGAAGAAGAGAATGATATGGAATAGGAGAAGAATAAAGAGAAGGAGGAGGAAGATGAAGAGGAGGAAGATAGAAAACCCATATCAGCCCTCTGTGCCACCCAAGCAGCCACATTAGTGCCCTGAGGGTGGGCAGAGCTTCCTTCCCACCCAGCTTGGAGCTGGTAAAGCCCCACTGCCCCCAGCCCAGTGCCCAGCCCTCTGTCAGTGGTGACTATGGCAACAGGTTCTTCCTCAGCTCCAACCACAGCCGGCACTGCTGCGTCCAGAGCCAGAAGCAGCTGCACCTCTGAGCTGCCTGAGGCAAGAGCTGCACTCAGATGGCCACCCTCAGCCAGCACCGCTGCACCCACACCGGTGCCATAGCTTTACCTGCACAGGCTGCAGCAAGGGCTTCATCCGCAGCTTCTCCCTCACCTGGCATAGTCACCCCCACGCCAGTGACCATCGTGCCCCAGGGGACACAGCAATACACCGACCCCGGCACTGCCAGGCCAAACGTGACCCCCCTGGAGGGACCTTCTCCAGCATCTTGAACTGCAGTCTCCTCTTTTACACCTTCTTTCCTCAGAACAAATGTGCCCCTGCCCTTCTCTGCACCAGCCAGTGCTGAGGAGAGGAATGACAGTGCTGAGTCAGCACAGCTGGCAGCAAGACTGCAGCTGGGTTGGGATTTGGTTCTTTGTTCCTCAACACTTTGGATTTCCTGGAGGTAAAAGGAAAACCTTGTCCCAGGGATAATGCCTAATTAGAATGGAAACCCCAACCCTAGTAAAGTATTGTCATTGGTTGGTTTTCCTTGGACATTTCTTTCCCAAAAAATCACTTTTGGGGGCATTTCTTCCCAGGGCCAGGGCTGGAGCCATGTGCTCAGTTCAGGGAGGTGTCCTTGAGGGGTCCTGGGAGAGTCTTGAAGGTCAAGTGAGGAAATCAAAACAACTCATGGCCATTGAACAGGATCCTTTAATAACCTGCATGGACACGGAATGGATCACTCCAAAGCTTACACGTGCTTGTCCTGGAGGCACAAGTCTGAACATGCCCAAACACAAACCCCCTTGCACCCCCTCCCCATGGAGCTGGGTGCTCAGCACAATACTAGACAGAAGGCAAGGTGCTGGTAAATCTGCAAAGCTGGACAGTCCCAGGCTTGTCTAGGCAGGTCCTGTGGTCAAGGGAAACAAAGTGCACTTTTGGCAGCTGTGCCTGGCCAGCTGCCACGCTTATGGACTCCCTGTGCAGCTTCCCATGGTTGGGCAAACTTTATTCTCTAGGCTGAACTCTCTTGTTCCTCTCTTTCTTTCTCTTCTGCCATTGGCCATTATTGTCTTCAGCACCTTATTAATCCAAGCCAGGAGGGTAAACAACTCTCCCTTGTTCTACCAAGAAGCCCTGGGGTTCCCCAGAGCCTATTTTGTCCACATGAAACTGGAACATGCTGTGGCTGCAGCGGGTGAATGCTGCTGGACTCGAGAGCAGCCTCTGCATGGCTGCTGCCTGAGTCTGCAGCCAGAAAGTTGCTTTGCTCCACCTGTGACAACTGAGGTGCTGGTGCAAGCTGCTGGAGTTGTGGTGAGATAAATGAGAGCTGCTCATCCCACCCTGAGCACTGCAGAACTGTCAACTGCTTGCCTGGACGGCAAGCTGCCCTGCGAGCCCATGAGCCACAAGCCGCTCCCTCAGCCCCAACAATTCCTCTCCAGGGGGAGACTGCTTCTCCCCTCCACACACACACTCTGCACTGCTCCTTTTCTGAACACCATATTTCTTGCTTTGTTTCACTAGTGCAGACTGCACTCTGTGCTTTGCAGCATAATTGCAGTGTCCAAAAAGGTCCCAGGTGGCAGTGCCCTGAGCACAAAGGCTGATTCCTATCAAGTCTCTTTGTACAGCTCTGTGCCAACCACCTCTGTAGCAGCCATAGATTCCCCTTGCAGGTAAACTGCCCTTGAAGCATTAACTCTTTCTTAAGCTGAATCAATATTTAAAAGATTCTAGCTTGATTCAACAGTTAAAGTTGTATTGAATGTGCATGTTGTGAAATACATTAACCACAACCAAACAGCTGTACCTGTGTGGGTGGTATCACAGTATCACATTAGAGGTTGGAAGGGACCTCAAGAGACCATCAGGTCTGACCCCCCTGCCAAAGCAGGATCACTGAGGGTAGTCCACACAGGAGTGTACCCAGGTGGCTTTTGAAAGTCTCCAGAGAAGGAAACTCCACAAGCTCTCTGGGCAGCCTGTTCTAGTGCTCTGTCACCTGCACTGCAGAGAAGTTGCTCCTCATGCTGAGGTGAAATTTTCTATGTTCAAGCTTGAACCTCTTGCTTCTTACCTTGGATTGGCCCCCTCCACTTGACACCCACCCCTCAGATATTTATACACATTGATGAGATTTGATATTAATGCACTGATTTAAATGATTTTTATATTATTAAAGAATTAATATATTTGAATAAATATTAGTAATTGATAACAGTGCTGAACAAGGTTAACCATATGCCTCATATAGTATTAGTAATACAGATCCATGGGAATGATAAAATCTTCTTTGAAGAGCTAAAATCCTTCCATTCCTTGCTCTTTGCTGCCATCTGCTGTCCTTCTGTCAACATTGTAGTCACTGTGTCATCCTCTTGTATTTTTCCTGTTGGTTGTCTGCCAATCCCACAGGACTGTTCTCATCTTGTTACTGAGGCCCAGGTGTGTGAGACCCCATCCTGTTTTCCAGACTCAGCATTACCTCTCTCTTTGATGTCTGGGACTGGGGTCTGCTGCCTTATGTCCCTTCACTCTACCAAGCTCTGTGGTTCCTTTATTGATGGCTGAAGGCTACTCTAATGAGTGGGAAAGTTTCTAAGGGTTAGTGAGGAGTTAATGAGTCTCCTTCCTTCAGCTGTCCTGCTGAGAGTGCTGGGCAGGGCTCAGGTGAGGGCCAGCTCTGAGGGGCAGGGGTTGTGTTTGGTCTAGGTTGAGGCTGGGGTTAAGGTCAAAAGACCAATGCTTAACAAAGGGTAAAGGCTGGGGCCAAGATGAGCAATGGGGGCAGAGTCAGGGTGAGGGGTGGGTTTGGGAGGGGATGAGCTGTATGGGGTGAGGTGTGGGAGGGGTTCAGTTCAACTGTGTTAGAGCAGGGGACTGAGTAGAGAGGATGGGAGGGGCCCAGTCTGTATTGTGAGGTGTGGTATTTTCAATGCAGACCCCAGTAAGACTCCCCCACTGCAGGGGGCTGGGCAGGGAGAGAGGGAGACACTTCCCTTCCTATGAGCCCACCAAGAGTGGGTTAGACATTCCACCTTCCAAATGTCAAGGTCCAGGACAAGAGATGAAATTTCTTGGTGTGATGAAGAGGTTATTAATCTATGAATGTGAAATATGAGTTATAAAAAATATTATTTTGTATTAATTATTAAAATTATCACTAACCAATGGGTCACTATTTTATATCCATATTCTAGTTCATGATTGTGAAATACATCCCAGAAATGGTTCAGTATTGATAATTTGGACTCAATTCGAACATTTGCAGAATTAATTTCTATTAATATAACTCAGGCTGCAATTCCACTGCTTGTCCACCAGGTGGAGACTCGATGAGACACTGGCAGCTGTTTAACTATATACAGAGATCTTACAATGCATCAGAGGTTACTCTGCTAGGCACAGGTGCTTTGAACTGAGCATCAGTGAGTGGGAAGCAGGTGGAAGATTCACTGTGTCCTTTGTTAGGTTCCAGCAGGCTGCTCTCGTTGGGGCTGGCTCCTGGTCTGGTCTGGATGGGAATGGTGGAGACAACCTTCTCCTTGCCGTGACAGAGGACAGGGGATGGAACGTAGGCTAGCCGGTAGGCAGGCTCCCTTAGCAGGACTCAGGTGCCTCCCTCCAGACAGCAGGGAGCAGTCCTGTGGGGTTGGCCTGGCAGGGATGGTCCCAGGACAGGGTTGGCCCTCGTGGCAATGACCTTCAGGACCAGTGAGGACGAACCACCACAGCAATCAGTTCAGCTTCTGTCTGTGTGATGTCTCTGTAATCACTGGCTGTGATTGGAAATTCTCTGTGCCAGTCACTCCTCACCAGGATGTGTCTTTGCTCACATGTTGTATGGTTAGCTGCAATCTACACCCACTGGAAAGAATTTCACTGCAACCCAACAGCTCCTCCAGCACCCTGATTCCATCAGCCTGCTACAGCAACCAGGACAAGCAGGACAAAAGACTCTGCCCAGAGCCCACCATGACAGTGAAGCAAATCCACTGAGTGCTAAAAGTAACCAAGAGGAGTGGAGAACACTGCTGGTGGGAAGTGCTGTTTGGATGGTGTCCAGCAGCAGCTGGGACACTGCCCCTGGTGGCACAGCCACTGTGATTTTCCTGCCTGCTCTGCTCTCTGCTTGCTGTTCAACATGGGTTTGCAGTTAGAGTTAGGAGGATGGCCAAGCAAGTCACACTGCTGCAGACATTTCCCATCATCAGTGTTTCCTGTGTGCTTTGTGTCACTGAATGGCATTGAAGAGGACTTTGGAGGCTAAGGAACCACCAAATTTCCTTCCCATTCTGATTGGATGATGACATTCTCTGTTGAGAGGCACAGAGACAGGAGGCAACCACACAGCCACTCTCTGGCTGAGAGAGATGCACTCAGGTCACAGAGTAGATTGTGGTGGCACAGTCCCCCTGTCACAGGGGAGCCTGCTCAAGACCTGATGTGTTTCCCCCTCCCCCTTGCCAAGGCCATGAACTAGCCCAGGGTAAGGCAGGTGTGGATCAGGACGGACAGAGAACTGAGATGTGTCCTTGGTGTGCTGCACCCTCGCTCTCCCAGCCTTGCACTGCTCTCCCTATGGCTTGGGGGTTGGTCACCTCCTGCCAGCTCAGTGCATCTGTGCTTGGATCACAGCCAACAGGGAGGTGACAGAAAACTTTGGAGGTCAAAAACTTCAGGGTCTGTGCAAGTGGCGAAAGATCCCAGGATGATTCAGCATCCAAAGTTCTCCAGATCAGAGAAACTCCTGATGAAAGTCAATGATCTCCACCTCTAAAAACAGCGACCCCAAAGCCAGAGCCCTGGAGCTCTCCTGGATCACAGCAGCTGTGTCCAGCATCTCCCCCACTCAGACATCTCTCAGGCACAACCTGCACCAAGGGCCAGCACCAAGTCAGACTTATCCAGGCTCAGTTCTTGTGCCCTAAGAATGCCAAAGCTTTGTGAGTGTTTGCCCTGAGCTCCAGAAGGAAACTGAACTCCAGGGCACCCTCTGCCAGCCTCCTCTCCACCTCTCTGTGTCTTTGGACAGACCCTTTGCTGTCACCAGGGACAAGGTTTCTATCTTGCACTGAACCCCGGCAGCTCTGTCTCTGTATCTTTGTGCTTGGTGCTTCTCTCCAGGCACAGCTGTAGAAAGAGATTTGAATTCAGGATCCCTTGCAGTCAGTCAGGGTCAGCCTTGTCCTTATCCACTCTGTCCTTCAGAGGCTCTTGGATTAGAACACATTCTGCTGAATTACCTTGTAAGCCCCAGGTGGGCAGTGACAACAATGGGAAGGTTGGGGAGGGTGTGGTGGGGTGAGAAAGTTCCCTCCCCCCACACACAAAGAAAGAGACCACAGCTAGCTCAGTCAGAAAAGCAGATGAAAGCTATATTTACAGGCAGAAATGGAATGCAATGAATATATACACAAATATACAATATTTAGAATATATACAGAAATACACAGCAATGAACACAGTGCAGAAAAGCTTTTTCCCTCCAGCTGGCCAGGGGATTCCCTAAACCCCCTCTCTCCTCCCTCCCCCCTTTTTCCCAAAAAGGGTTAGAGAGAGAGACAGTAAGGCAATTAAGGAGAAAAATTCTGTTAGCTCAAAGCGAATGCAAGAATTAGTTTTCTTATCTGGTTAGCTCTGTTAACCAAGGCCGTTCCTGCTTCAGAAAGAGAGAAGCTGTCCAGCCCACAGGACAGAGAAGCACAGACTGAACTCAGATCAGACTGGCAGAACCCAAACCCAAAGCTGCATTCTACAATCTACCAATGAAATTAGACTATCTTGTTTTTGTTTAAATATCAAAAACATTCAGCCAGAGTGTTCAGCAACTGTCTCTTTCTTAAAGGCATAGCCTCAACCAGTCACACCGTGTTGGGTGGGGGAGGAGCTAACCATTAAGCTGTTTGGAGGGTGATAACACACTCCTTTGCACTCTTTAACGACTGGGGATGTGTCTGCTGTGGGCATTGTAAGCACTCTGTAAACACAAAGAGGGAGGGGTCGGGTTGTAATGAGTGTGCCAGATCTCAGCCTGAGCCCCAGGCACAAGGGTCTGCCCCACCACCAGCAGCTCCACAGTTAACCCCTGATGCTCCTGCCAATGCAGTCTCTCTGGCACCAGTCACCACACGCAGAAAAAGAAGTCAAAAATCATTGCCAAGCACAGATGGTGAGGAAGGAACCTCAGCAGGCCCCAGCACCTCACAGAACCCAGCGGTGGATGAAGATGAGTCAGACCAGGAAATAACTGTCACATCGTTACCCAGAGAGGAACTAAGGCAAACTCATCTGGATTACGCAAGGAAAGAGGGTGAGCCAATACTGAGCTGGGCCCTGAGATGCTGGGACGAGGGGGTGGACACAGTGGACCTGGATAAGAGGGAGGCAAAGCATTCAGGCTCCCTGACTCGTGATGCTGCTCTGGACAAAGAGTTAGCCAAACTCTTTGGCTAACTCTCTGGGCCCAGATCCTCAATGCCATCAAGAGCCGGTACCACTCAAGGGACGACCTGCCCTGGGCCCCAGTCAGATGGACAACTATGGAACAGGGCATTCGCTACCTGAGACAGATGGCTGTGCTGGAAATAATTGATGGGGATGGCCAGCTCCCTTCGGACCCAGATGAGGTGCCCATGAGACGGCCCTTTGTGAAGAAACTCACCCAGGGTGCTCCTCAGAAATATGCTCCACGTGAGGAGGGATACTCCTGACTGGACAGGATGGAAGTCCTAAACTGTCTGTGAGTTTGCCAATGATTTAAGGGAATATGAGGACAGCGTAAATCAGAAACCCCTGATCTCAGCCATAGAAACTATGGCCAAAGACATTGTCAAAGAGATCAAGAGCTCCATGTCTGAACTGAAAAGGGGGAGCGATGCCTCCTTTTCCCCTTCTCCCTCAGAATGGATCCAGGTTTCAGCAATCAGGAACAGGCGACCTTCCCCTAGGAGATCACCCCAAGCCAATTGGGGGATGTCAAGAGGGTCTCTGTGGAGGTTCCTCTGTGACCACGGAGAGGACATGGACACCTGGCATGGCCAACCCACATCTGCCCACTGGAACAGAGTGCGGGAACTGCAAGGTGGCCACACTGGGGATAACTCTTCCAGAAGGGCTGCCCCAGTTTCCCAGAGGGGTCCCTCTGGCTCAAGAGACCCTTCCCCTAGGAACACAGGACCCTGTGACAAGCGTGGGCATCGCCGCCAGCATTAGAGGTGCCCTACCTCCAGCCAGGTGGAGGCCAGGGACAACAGAGTGTCCTGGGATGCGTATGTGAAATGGCCTGGCACTTCAGAAGCCTTGAAGTACCCAGCTCTGGTGGACACAGGGGGCCCATGCACCCTGATACCATCGAGGTACAAAGGGGCTGAGCCCATAAGCATTCAGGGAGTCCCAGGGGCACACAAGACCTGACTGTACTGCAGGCTGAGAGCAGCCTGACCGGGAATGAATGGGGAAAGCACAACCTAGTGACTGGTCCAGATGCACCTTGCATTCTTGGCATTGACTTTCTGCGGGAGGGATGCTTCAAGGACCCTAAGGGGCACAAGTGGGCATTTGGGGTGGCAGCTGTGGAGACTGCAGGCAAAGAACAGCTGTCCACCAAGCCCGAGCTGTCGGATGACCCCTCCGTGGTGGGCAGCCATAAGGTGCAGGATTTGAAGCTACCTATTGCCTCTCACATAGTGCATCGCAGGCAATCCAGGACCAACAGAGACTCTCTGCACCCCATACACCAACTGATTCGACGACTGGAGAGCCAGAAGGTGATCAGCAAGGCTCACTCCCTTCAACAGCCCGATATGGCCAGTGCGGAAGGCAAATGGGGAATGGAGAATGACCGTGGACTGCCGTGGCCTGAATGAGGTGACTCCTCCGATCAGCGCTGCCATGCCGGACATGCTGGAGCTCCAGTACGAGCTGGAATCGAAGGCGGCCAAGTGGTATGCCACAAGTGACATTGCTAATGCCTTTTTCTCCATTCCCATTGCAGAAGAATGCAGGCCACAGTTTGCTTTCACTTGGAGGGGAGTTCAGTATCAGTGGAATCGGTTGCCTCAGGGCTGGGTCCATAGCTCGACCATCTGCCATGAGGTGATCCAGCCTGCCTTAGAGCAAGGTGGAGCCCCTGAGCATCTGCAGTTCATCGATGACATCATCGGATGGGGTGAGACAGCAGAGGAAGTCTACCAGAAGGGTGAGAAGATAATCGATATCCTACTGGAGGCTGGCTTTGCCATCAAGAGAAGTACGGTCAAAGGGCCTGCCAGGGAGATCCAGTCCCTGGGTGTTCAATGGCAGGATGGCCATCGCCACATCCCTCAGGAGGTGGTGAACAGGGTAGCCACTATGGTGCAGCCCACAAGCAAGCAAGAGACACAGTCCTTTTTGGGGCTTGTGGGCTTCTGGAAAATGCACATTCCCCGGTACAGTCAGATTGTGAAGCCTCTCTTCCATGGAACAAGGAAGAAAAATGATTTTGTGTGGGGACCTGAGCAGCAGGTGGCATTCGACCAGATCAAAGGAGAGGTGGTCCACGCTATGGCTCTGGGACCTGTTCGAACTGGACCAGAGATCAAGAACGTGCTGTACACTGGGGCTGGTGAGAATGGTCCTACGTGGACCTTGTGGCAGAAGGCTCCTGTCAAACCAGGGGCAGGCCCCTAGGTTTCTGGAGGAAGGGGTACAAAGGCTCCAAGGCCAACTACACCGCATAGAAAAGGAAAGCCTAGCTGCCTATGAGGGTGTCCGGGCTGCCTCTGAGGTCATTGGGACTGAGTCACCTCTCTTTCTGGCTCCAAGGCTTCCAGTCCTGACCTGGCTGTTCAAAGGAAGAGGCTCAACCCCACATCATGCCACAGATGCCACCTGCAGGAAGTGGATGCCCTGATAACGCAGCGAGCTCGAATGGGGAGCTTCGAACGCCCTGGCATAGTGGAAGTGATCAGCAACTGGCCAGAGGGTGCTGACTTTGGGATGCCACCAGAGCAGACAGTGAGCCGTGCTGAGGAGGCTCCCCCATACAAGGATCTCCCTGACCATGAGAAGGGCTATGCTCTAGTTACAGATGGGTCCTGCTGGCTTGTGGGGAGCAAGCGGAGATGGAAGGCAGCTGTCTGGAGCCCAAGAAGGCAAGTGGCAGAAGCAAGGGATGGAGAAGGGGAATCCAGTCAGTACGCAGAGGGAAAAGCTGTCCATCTGGCCCTGGATATAGCAGAAGGAGAGAACTGGCCAGTGCTGTACCTCTACACTGACTCCTGGATGGTAGCCAATGCCTTGTGGGGGTGGCTGAAGGAATGAAGAGGAAACGGGTGGCAGAGAAAAGGGAAGCCTGTTTGGGCCGCTGAGCTGTGGCAAGACATCGCTGCCCGCCTGGACAGGCTGCCAACAAAGGTACGGCACATCGATGCGCATGTCCCCAAGAGCAGAGCCAATGAAGAACACCAGCACAACCACCAAGCAGATCTGGCTGCTAAAATCTCCCAAATAGACTTGGATTGGGAACACAAGGGTGAGCTGTTCTTAGCTCGCTGGGCCCAGGACACTTCTGGCCACCAAGGGAGAGATGCCACATACCGGTGGGCTCGGGACAGATCAGTGGACATCTCTATGGAGGCCATCTCACAGGTCATCCATGAGTGTGACATCTGTGCTGCCATCAAGCAGGCCAAGCGCATGAGGCCTCTGTGGTATGGGGGCAGATGGTCGAAATATAAGTACGGAGAGGCCTGGCAGATCGACTCCATCACCCTTCTTTGGTCTCACAGCGGCAAGCAGTACATACTGACCATGGTGGAGGCAAGTACAGGCTGGCTGGAGACCTACCCAGTACCTCATGCCACTGCTCGCAACACCATCCTGGGCCTGGAGAGACATATCCTATGGAGACATGGCACCCCCGGGAGGATTGAGTCAGACAATGGAACCCACTTCAAGAACCACCTCATAAGAGACTGGGCAAAGGACCATGGGATTGAGTGGATTTGCCACATCCCATACCATGCACCAGCTGCCGGGAAGATCGAACGCTACACTGGCTTGCTAAAGACCACCCTCAAAGCCTGGGGGTGGAACCTTTAGGAACTGGGAAAAACACCTAGCCCAAGCCACTTGGTTAGTGAACAGCAGAGGATCTGTGAACCCAGCTGGTCCTGCCCAGTCCCACCTGCTGCAAACAGTGGATGGAGATGGAGTTCCTGTGATTGCTGAGAAGAACCTGCTGGAAAGGCAGTGTGGGTTTTTCCTGCTGCTGGTGGGGGCAAACCAACCCGAGGGGTGGTCTCAGCTGAGGGTCCTGGTCACACCTCCTGGGTCATGTTAGAAACTGGGGACGTTCAGTGTATCCCACAGCAGAACGTGACTCTGGCTGAGAGGGGATGAACTCGGGGTGGGGTGACACTTATCAATGTATTATAGTCATTGTGTAAATAGTTATAAGTTGTTCTAAGTTTCTCCCTCCTAGCCTAATACCAGCCTAGCATCCAGGACACAACGTACACACTGCACACCAGTGCACCAGAGAGCTCCTGCATCATCGCACCTGTACCTGATGTCCCTACAGCAACGGACTGTACCCAATGTCCCTACAGCAATGGACTGTACCCAATGTCCCTACAGCAGCAGACTGTTCCTGGCTTTTCCCTTCCAAAGACAAACTGATTCCTGATTTTTCTCCACATCCCTGCCCAGTTCAAGCAGCACCTACATTGACCATCACCAGAGAGAGAGAGACTTGCCCTGGGAGAGAGCGAGCCGGATAACAAGGACTTGCATCAAGGATCTGAATATCACGTGTCAAGATTGCATGAAGGGGCTGTGGCAGGAGAGAGGAAGTGGAACAGAGGGGTGGATTGTGGTGGGTTAACACCCTTTTCTGGGAACAAAGAACAAAGCAGGGGGAGGGCTTGCAGGTACTTTCACTCCCTGCAGGGCATTTTTCGCCTGGGAAGCTGAGTCTGTTCCACTCCCCCCTCCCTGCCCAGCTAGGGTATAAAAAGCAGGACCTCATGGCTGTTGGCCCCGGCTTTTCTGGCTTCTGCCTCTGCTGGATGAGAGCTACTGCAGCTGCCCTCCTGCTCCTCTGCCACGTGGTCGGACCTGCTGCCTCCACGCTTCCTCAGAGAAAGGCTGGTTTTGTATTATTCTCTTGTTTTTTGTCCCCCTCCCATCCATCCTTGTTCCTTGCCCTTGTGAACCTTTTTCCTGTTATTGTTATATATATATATATATATATTGCTTAAAGGCAACTCTTTGCCTCTCTACTTCCAAGCCGACTCCAAATTATTGTTTGGTGGATTTGCTCTTTCCTTTTCTCCCCTCTCTGTTGGGAGGGAAGAGGGGGGGAGTGGGGGAGAGATTCTCAGCCTTGCCCCCCACCTGAGCTCTTAACTTCCAGTTAAGGCTCAAACCACCACACCTTACTACAATTACTCTGTACTAAGTACCTGAAGATACCAAATGCTTACTATTCATTATGTTTGCTAGGAAGACTTAGCAAAACTCTAACTAACAGAACTCTGAAACATTACAATCAGAAATAATGAAATTAGCACTGTTGCTTTAAATCAGAGCAGAGCTTTGGTAGACTAGAGTCTTACCAAAAAGGGGGGTGGGGGAGGGAGGTGGGAGGTGAGGGTGGCTAGCAAGGTGTGCCCTAGTTGCAATTGTTTCTGCAGTAGGGTCTTAACAACTTACAATACAATACAATACAATATAATACAATACAACCCACCTAAACAACTAAACCGTGGCACCAAGCACCCCATCAAGCCTCTTGAACACCTCCAATGAAGGTGACTCAACCACCTCCTCGGCAGCTGATTCCAGTGGGCAATCACTCTCTCTGTATAGAACTTCTTCCTAAGATCCAGTCTAACCTGCCCTGGCGCAGCCTGAGACTGTGTCCTCTTGTTCTGGTACTGGCTGCCTGGGAGAAGAGACCAACCTCTGCCTGGCTACAACCTCCCTTCAGGTAGTTGTAGAGAGCAATAAGGTCACCCCTGAGTCTCCTCCTCTCCAGGCTAAGCAACCCCAGCTCCCTCAGCCTCTCCTGATAGGGCTTGTCTTCCAAACCCCTCACCACTTTGTTGCCCTTCTCTGGACACGCTCCAGCAAGACAACATCCTTCCTAAACTGAGGGGCCCAGAACTGCACACAGGACTCAAGGTGCGGCCTAACTTGCAGCCTATCATGTCTGAGCAACCGCTGCTCCACCCATACTGGATTATCTGTTGCCCATTTAATTTGAGGGTTGGTTGCTGACCAGCAGCCACTACAGAAAAGGATCAGTAACAAGTTTTGCTCCTAGCTAACTTAAGGCATCTCAGCCCAATAGAGCAACTGGAAGGGTTAACACGTACGGTCTTACAGTGATTGATTTGCCATTGTAAAAGCCAATTGCACTGGCTCTTTGCTGACCTGGGTTGTTTGCATACCTTCTAAAGCCAAGACTCTGGAATCATTTGCCATGAGCAATGGAGAATTTGCCATGACCAATGGCTAGAGACCATTCCATTTATGGCGAGGTAGTATAGTGACATTGTCTCCAGTATCCACAATCATTGAAAGTTGTATAGTTTGGCCACAAGGGTGTCTGATAGTCACAATCTGTTCTAGCTTTCCCTTTTGGATTCCTGGGGCCAATGAGGTATTAGGCACATCCGTGGAACCAGAGCCTTCTTGTCCTCAAATCCTGGTAGAAGTTTTAGGCACTCAGGACTCAAATGGTATTAGCTGAGCAATTTCTGTCCCAGCAAGATTGCTAACAGGAGGGTAATGCTATAGAGCACAATTTTCATAGCCCAGTCATAATCAGAATCTATTGAACCAGGAATTATGAGGATGCCCTGTCTAGAGGTAGACAATCTGCTAATTAACAGAGCACAGGGTCTGTGACCCAGAGGACCATGCTGATGGGACTCGACAACAACATTTTGCGGACTCAAGAGTGACATCCACTGCCGTTGCCTGGTTTGATGTTGTCACGCGGGGTGTACTCATGCTTCGGGAGCAGTTTCCCTGCCTATGACAATCTTGAGCAAAATGATTAGGTCTGTGACAGTGAGCACAGCAGTTTCAAGTCTGTCCAGCAGTCAGGCAATTTGACTTAAGGTGCCTAGGTTTCCCAGAAGTGCGATGTTTTCCACCCAGGTTGTGTCCCTTGTGCAGTGGTCGTACTGGTTTCACAACTGGTTCTATGGCTGTGGCTGGATACGTTGCTGTTTGTTGGTGCTTCATTTGTTCTGCTGTGTCCAGCAGTCGTGGGACAGTGGCATCTGTAGGTAAAATGCTGAGAACCTGTTTAGCTTTTTTGTTAGCATTGTCAAATGCCAGAATAATACCACAGGAGATGCATGTACAGGAAATTCTACAGATTCTCCTTCTATTACTGCATTTCTCACAATACCTTTCCAGCAGCACAGAGGAACAGTTCCCCGTCCCTCCCACTCCCGATCCCTTACACTATCGTTCCATCGGAATTCGACTGTAGCCTCCATCTCAGTGATGCTTCTGCTGACAGTGTCTGGGACATAGGAGGTGGGGGGGGTGACCACTGGTGCTGGCTGCTGCCATGCTGCCGCCATGGGGATGGCCGCTGGGGCCACTGCCGTGGCTGCTGCTGTGGGGGCCACCATGGGGCCACTGGGCCACCGCTACGGTCCGTGCTGCCGGTGTTGGGGGTGCGTCAGTCAGTGCGGCCTCGTTCGGAGCAGTCGGTGCCTGTGAGGGCCGTAGGGCTCGCGGGAGGGGTGCGGTCGTAAGAATGCCGTAACCATGAGCCTCCAAGCTCCATTTTTTCTAAGAGAGGCTGTAAAGCAAAGTTGGCGCTGTATGAATTTCTCAGCATCGGTGGTGTTGTCTTCCGAATCCGAGCTGTCGTTGGTGATATTAGAGGGAGATGTTGATGAAGGGGTTCGAACACGCTGAACCACAAGTTTCACTGCCTTTTTATCACTTCCTCCCTGCTGGGGTGGTGGCTGGTGTTTAGCACCTCATCCCACAGCTGGGCTCCAGTTTTGTCCCGTGCTTCGGAAGCGAAAGCTTCGGTTGCTGTGGGGATAAGATCATGACTCTGGGCCCAGGCTAATAGCCCTTTCAAAATCCCAGAATCGTCCGTGATACCTCTCACGGAGAGGATAGTTAGCCTGTTCAAAATGCCAGAATCGTCAGTAATACCTCTCCCGGAGAGGACATTTTGGAGGGCATTTAGCACAACCTTTTCTGTTTCACAGAGTGCTTCGCCGTGCCTCTCCCCGGCCGCTTTTCTAAAAAGCATTTAAATAATTCATACACTGCTTGCCTATCCATGTCTAATTACCGTCAGCGCTGACTGCAGTCTCCCAAGGTCTCGGCAGTGTCTTGGCTGGATCACTTCTCTAAGTGCCTCCAAGGTGCGGAGCTCCCATCTTGTTCAGCTCTTTCACCTCCTGTGCTGCTGCAGGGCCGAAAATTACTTCAATCTGGACTGTGGCTGTTCCTCTATTGCTTTCCGAAGCGCGGGATCAGGGTTCCACCTTTCGGGCGCCATTTGTCGCTTAAGGGGAGGCTTGACTAATCACACAATCAATGTGATTGATAAGCACACTTCGACTTTATTGCCTGGATACACAGCTTATATAGCATCTCAGCTAAATATGCACAAGCGTCACTATTCTATTGGTCTCTGAAGGCAACATTATAATATCCAGCCCACTTGCAATTAGGTCTGTGTACAATATCAAAGGCTCTGTGTACATTCTCAGAAAACTCCTTCTCATTAACTCTTCCTTTCCCATCCTGTTATCTTACAAACACAGCTGCGAGAACAGCTACAAGGCCACAGTGACCTTGCAGCACCAGCGTGCCACCTAACTATGGGCAGTAAACAACAAGATGGAGTAAGGCCTACACATTCTGCTCAGTAGCTGTTACACAGAATCATGTCCCTTAGATTTAAGCCTTCTCCAACACTACTCCACCTGAGCTCCTCCTTGAGCTCCCCTTAACTCCACCTTGACTCACCTCCACCTTGACTCCATCTGAGCTCCACCTGAGCTCCACCTTGAGCTCCACCTTGAGCTCCACCTTAAGCTTAAGCTTCACCTTGAGCTCCACCTTGCCACTTGCTCCACCTTGACCTCAGCTTGAACTCACTTTAGCTCGACCTGAAGCTCCACCTTGGCTCCACCTTGAGCTCAGCCTCCACCTTGAGATCTACCTTGAGCTCAACCTTGAACTCAACCTTAAGCTCAACCTAAGCTCCACCTTGTTCCACCTTGACTCAGCATCTTGAGCTCCACCTTGAGCTCCACCTAAGCTTCACCTTGACTCCACCTTGCTCCCCTTAAGCTTCACCTTGAGCTCCACCTTGAGCTCAGCCTCCACCTTGACCTTGAGCTCCAACTTGAGCTCCACCTTAAGCTCCACTTGACGCCAGCCTTAAGCTCCACCTTGAGCTCCACCTTGAGATCCACCTTGAGCTCAGCCTTGAACTCAACCTTAAGCTCAACCTAAGGCTCCACCTTGTGCTCCACCTTGAGCTCCACATTGGCTTCACCTTGAGCTCCACCTTGAGCTCAGCCTCCACCTTGAGCTCCACCTTGAGCTCCACCTTGAGCTCCAACTTGAGTTCCACCTTGACTCCACCTTGAGCTCCACTTGAGCTCCCCTTGAGCTCAGCCTTGAACCCTCAAGCTCAACCTAAGCTTCACCTTGTGCTCCACCTGAGCTCAGCCTCCCCTTGAGCTCCACCTTGAGCTCCAACTTCCCCTTAGCTCCACCTTGAGCTCAGCCTTAAGCTCCACCTTGAGATCCACCTTGAGATCCACCTTGAGCTCAGCCTTGAACTCAACCTTAAGCTCAACCTAAGCTCTCCACCTTGTGCTCCACCTTGAGCTCCACATTGGGCTTCACCTTGAGCTCAGCTCCACCTTGAGCTCAGCCTCCACCTTGAGCTCCACCTTGAGCTCCACCTTGAGCTCCAACTTGAGTTCCACCTTGAGCTCCACCTTGATCTCCACCTTGTGCTCCACCTTGAGCTCAGCCTCCATCTTCAGCTCCACCATGAGCTCCACCTTAAGCTCAGCCTCCACCTTAAGCTCCACCTTAAGCTCCACATTGAGCTCCAGCTTGAACTCCACCTTGAACTCCACCTTGAGCTCCATCTTGAGTGTCACCTTGAGCTCCACCTCGAGTTCCACCTTAAGCTCCATCTTAAGCTCTACTTAGCTCTGGTGAGACCCCTTCATTGTTCACCACAGGAATTCTTGCTGGGTGATCTGCCTGCTGGCTCCATTGTGCAGCAGCTCTTCCCTTCTGTGCATGGCCTTTCACCCCTCCTGCCTTTGAGGCTCTTGAGTGACCTGTTTCTCAGAGTCATGGCCAGTCTCCAGCTCTCCTGATTGATTCTCCCGACACACCCATTCAGTGGCACCCTTGGAGGCTGCACAGGAATCAGTGTGAATAGCAGGGGCACCATTCTCTGCTGCCAGCATGAGTGCAGGGCAATCCTCCTACCTGTGCACCACCTTCCTCTGCCACAGTCTTCCCAGTGCCAGCCTCCAGCACTGCAGCTTTCTGTTGCCATTTGCATCCCATACAGTGGGTGGAGTCAGCTGAGAACCACACTCTCCTCCTGCATTTGTGTCTGTGGTCAGCTCAGCTGCTTCCTTAGTTGCAGACAGTTCATAGGGCAGGCCTAACAGCACTGTGTCTGCAGTCCCAGGCTGTGTTAGGTTGGAAACTTTTGCTGGAGCCTTTCTCAAGGGACTGTCCAGTGAGCAGCATTCAAGACAGGAAAGACAAGGCAAAAAGAAGACATCAGGAATCTGATCAGATCCATTCCTGGCAAGCCCTGGAGCTTGCTTGTCTTGCTTCACCTGGCATGGGTGCAGGGCTCCTTGGCAGGGAAGTGTATTCCTCTCTCCCCACCCAGCCCTCCCCCAGTGCTTGGGGACTCCGCGGGATCTGAATTGAAACTCCCCACCTCCCATGACAACTGAATGCTTTTAGCACCTCCCAGTCCAGGCTGGATCCTAGGATGCCCTCCCATCCAGCCTGGCCCCCCCATCCTCTCTACTCAGTCCCCTGCTCCAATGCAGTGGAGCTGAGCCAAGCCCTCACCACACCCCTTATACCTCAGCCCCTCCCAAACCCACTCCTGACCCTGACTCTGCCCCCATTGCTCATCCTGGCTCCAACCTTTACCCTTGGCATTGACCCTTGGGTGTTAACTTCAGGCCTCAACCCAGCCACAACCCAACCTCTGCCTCTCAGGACTGGCCCTCAGCTGAGCCCTTCCCAGAACACTCAGCAGGACAGCTGAGGGAAGGAGACTTCTAAACTTTCTCACTAACTGTTAGAAACTCTCCCACTAGTTCAGAGCTTAGCTTTCTGACACCGATAAAGTAGTCCTGGAGCTTGGGAGAGGAAAATGCAGATATAGCAGCAGGTGGCAGCTCTAGACAGAGAGAGAAATTAGGCCGAGTCTGGAAAGCAGCTGGGTTCTCACCCCCTGGGCCTCACGAACAAGAGAGGACAGTTCTGTGGGATTGGCAGAGGACCAACAGGCAAAACACAAGAAAGAAGACATGGGGACTGCAATGTCATTAAAAAGAGAGGAGATGGCAGCAAAGACCAAGACATGGAAGGACTTTTCTGTATCAAATAAGATTTTATCCTTCTCATGGCTGTGTGTGACTGAGTTCTAGATGATGACCATAGTTAATCTTGTCAGCACTCTTAATTCCCTCATCTATGGTGTTCCTAGGCTTAGGGTTCCATGGAGGTCATCTCTGGATGGACACCTCCTAAGAGCTGCCAGTCAAAGGCATGTCCATAAGGAACCTTACCAAGGTACCTGCCTAGATGCCTATCTATTCCACCAGCTTTTGAGAGGGTTCCAAGCTGAGAGGCTGACTTGTCCCCCACTACTGAAGCAGGGGTCCCTGTATCGTGGCACCTGCCTAGCCATGTAAGAATTGGCTCATTCTTTCCTCTAATGTAATCCTTTCTTACATGCCTGATTTCCTGCCAGGGGGCATTAGCTGCTTGGATATTATCTTCATCATTCTCCTCCTCTTGAAGTGCTGTCCCCATAATCCTGCTGCTGCCCTCTGTAGGACATCTTTAAGTTCAGAAGCACCTCCATTATCTCCTGACTTACCAGAACCTGTATCCTGTCCTGCATCTCCACTCTCCACTGAGGCCTCAGCAATTCAGCTCTATCTTTAAAGCAAACTTTCTCTCCATTTTCAGAAGGATCCTTTTTAACCAGCAGAGGGATTTGCTGTTCTTTCTGTCCTTCTGCCTCTGCATCTGCCTTGTGCCTGCCCCTTTTATCCAAAGCTGTGATTTGTTGAACTGGAGCTGCATTTAAGTTTACAGCAGACTTTGCAGAAGCAGAAGGGGTTTGCAAGGGAACACCACTGGCAGGTGGACTTTGGGACCCAGGGGCTGCTGTGGAACTCGCTTCCATTCCTGCTGCTGCAGGCGGAAGAGATTTTGCCTCGTTCATGGCTGCCGGTGCCACAGCCGCTGGCACTGCTGTTGTGAGCTGCGTCTGCCCCCCGCTGGCTGAATGCCAGAACTGCTGCCGGTCTCACTCAGAGCTGCTTTCCCATTAACTCCTGTCTTCCTGTTTCCCCCTGTTTCCCCCTGTTTGTCCTGTTTCTGTGTCTTCCTCATCAGGGGAAATGTCTGCATTTGAGTTAGAACTAGCCCTACAACGTCTGCATCTGCTGCGTCTGAAAGCAGAACAGCTATTCGCTGCTCGTCTCTCTCGCTGCAGTGCCATCAGTAAAATCATTCTGGGTCCCAGCTGCTCACATAACTCTCTGCAACAGAATGCTGAATTGATGTATTCCTGCAGGAACAGTCCACATTATCATAGCTGTTAAGCCACAGAAATCCCATGCGTGCTCCTGCAGCATTTTCAGCTTCTGTTTAAACCAAAGGGACAGTTTATATGCCAAAATCTTCCTCGCTTACCCAACTTCAAGCCACACACCATCTGTACAGAATCCCAGTCAGACAATATATCAAATGCCTCAAACCCAAACAGCTTCCTTTTGCTTCCTTACTCTGAGCAGCAATTAATCAGTCAAGCAATTGCTCCACATTGAATAGGCACCAGTTTTTTATAGTTTTTTTGTGATGGGTTGAAGTTTTCCCCCAACATGAACTTTGCCAGACCAACTCAGTTAGAAGCAAATGAATCTGTATTTACAAGCAAAACCTGCACTCTACAATGGAATGCAATGAATGTGTACAAAAATACAGGATTTACAGTACTACACGATCCTACAACTAATAACAGCACAAGGACCCACCCCCAGGCAAGGACCAGGG
>JAAWVA010000030.1:3868021-3915413 GCA_015227895.2 Colaptes auratus | reverse complement strand
AATACCTGTCTAATATTGTCACTCCTGTATGTTCTGTACCTGTTCATTGCATTCCATTGTAGAGGCAGCTCTGGCTGTCATACAGCTTCATTGGCTTCTAACTGAGCTGCTCTGGCAAAGCTAATGCGGTGGAAATTCAACGCACCACAATGGGACTCTTAATCCCTGGGACTGGGCTGTTGGTCAATTTCTGTTCTGACACCAGAGGAATCTTCATGGCAATGCTGGGTCCATGCTGCATCTGAAGCTTTGATGAACTCTGCCATGGGTTGGTAGTGATGGAATGAGCTGATCCATTCGTCATGTCGCAGAGGGACAGGGATTACAATGAAGCTGAGAGGTGTGCCCTAACACACTGGGTGTTTGTCCTCCTTGGACAGATCTCCATGGCCAGAGCCACATATGGCCAACAGCAGCTCCACAGCCACTTCCTCCTCCTGCCATTCCCAGGCACAAAGGCAGCTGCAGCTCCTGCACTTCTGCCTCTTCTGGCCATCTACTTGCTGCCCTGCTGGGCAATGGCCTCATCACACCACCATAGCCTGGGACCACCACCTCCACACCCCCAATACTTCTTCCTCCTCAATCTTGCCCTCCTTGACCTGGGTGCCATATCCACCACTGTGCCAAAATCCATTTCCAATTCCCTGAGGGACACCAGTGACATCTCCTATGCAGGATGTGTTCTCTCAGCTCTTCTTTTTTGTGTTCCTAATTGATGCAGAGTATTTTCTCCTCACCACCATGTCCTACGATCGCTACGTTGCCATCTGCAGACACCCTGCACTATGAGACCCTCCTGGGCAGCAGAGTTTGTCTCCACCTAGCTGCAGCGCCTGGGGCTGTGGCTTTCTCTATGCTCTTCTGCACATAGCCAATACATTTCCCTGCCCCTCTGCCAGGGCAATGCTGTGGAGCAGTTCTTCTGTGAGATCCCCCAGATCCTCAAGCTCTCCTGCTCCACATCCTACCTCAGGGAAATTTGGCTTATTGTGGCCAGTGTCTGCTTAGTATTTGTCTGTTTTGTGTTGATTGTGGTGCCTATGTGCAGATCTTCAGGGCAGTGCTGAGGATCCCCTCTCAGCAGGGACGCCACAAAGCCTTTGCCACCTGCCTCCCTCACTGGCTGTGATCTCCCTTTTATCACCACTGCCTTCTTTGCCTACCTGAAGCCCTCCTCCATCGCCTCCCCATCCTGGACCTGGTGGTTTCAGTTCTGTACTCAGTGGTGCCTCCAGCAGTCAACCCTCTCATCTACAGCCTGAGGAACCAGGAGCTCAAGGATGCCCTGAGCCAACTGTTCCTGGATGCTCTCACAAGCAATAAACTCTTTGTCTTCTCCTGCAGAGCAGTTCTGATGTCACTCAGTGCAGGCCCAGCCTGGCTGCTGGAATTCTGGCTTCTGCTGGTGCTGTTCTCCTTTGGAGAGTGTTGTTCCCACACAATGTCTTTCTTCAGATCATTTCTGGTTCAGTGTTGTCCTGTCTGCTGGGAGTCAAGGCTGCAGACATGAGGAGCTGTGATCCCTGGGTGTTCAACACAATAAAGGACCCTGCGGGAGTTGTTTCTCTGAGTTGCTTCCTCCAAGGCTTTTGTGGAGCTTCAGGGCAGTGCCTGTGTGCAGAGTTGAAGGGGCAGAGTCCCAGCACAGCAGCAGTGCCAGGGAGCCCCACAGCTTGGGCTGTCCTCAGCTGCTCTTTCTGCCCTTCCACCCTCTCCTGCTGAGCCTCTGTGCTGGGGCAAGGCCTGAGTGCTCTGGCAGCTTGGGCACTGTGCTGCTGGTGGCAGTGCTGGGACTGCAGGCAGTCCAGGGCTTCATCTGGGACAGAGCTGTGCTCCAGAGCAGGAACTGCCATCAGAACAGGAGGTCTCCTCATGCCTTCATACTCCAAGTCCATCCCATTACAGACTGCACCTACTCAGATTCCAAAATGGATACCTGACCCCCTTCCAGGTGAGACTCAGTCCAAACATGGTTCCTCTAACCCCTCCCAGATAATGTGGCCTCTCCCAGTAGAAAGTGGATCATACTCTCCTCTAGCACTGCAGCCTGGGTCCTGACCCATTTCCAGTATAAGCTATGTTATTGTCCCCACATAGTACAAAGTTGATCCTTTTAACAGATCCCAGCACAAACTGGATCATCTTGGTCCCTTCCCAGTACTTTCTGCATCCCTTCCAATGTTAACTCAGTAATTGATTCCAAACCCAGTACAGTCTGGGCTTCCTCACAGTACAAACTGCATCTCCTGATCTCCTCCCAGTACAGACAGGGTCTCATCCCACAGCCAAAGTTGAAGCCTGGCCCCCTCCCAGTTCCAGCTGCTTCCCTCCAAGTGCAAACCAGAGATCAGGATCCTTCCCAGTACAGACTGTGCTGCTCCCAGGAAAATCTGCATCATCTGAATGTCTCCAGGACCATTCTGGGACCCTTCCCAGTACAAACTGCATCCATTTACCACTCCCAGACAGACTGGGCCCCATCCCAGTACAACCTGAGTCCCCTGGCCACATCCCAGTACAGGCTAGGATTTTCCCAGTACATACTGAGTTCCTTTAAACCCTCCCACCACAGGCTGGGCCTTGTCACAGTCACAACTCCATACCCTAAGCACACCAGAGTCCAGTCCAGTCCCTTTCAAACTGGCTTCCATTAACATCTCCAAGTACAGCCCAGGCCTTGTCCCAGGAAAAACTCATTCCACTCATCCCATCCTGTGCTGTTTCATATTTTGATCAGTGCTACAGACAGAGGGATGGAGACACCATCAGCAAGTGTGCAGATGGCACCAAGCTGAGTGGTGCTGTTGAGATGCCAGAGGAACAGGATGGCATCCAGAGGCATCTGGACAAGTGGAGAGGTGGTGCCCAGGTGACCCTCATGAGGTTCAACAAGAGCAAGAGCAGGGTCCTGCAGCTGGGTTGGAACAATCCTCACTATCAATACAGGCTGGAGGAGGAGGTGATGATAGCACCCTGAGGAAAAGGACTTGGGGGTGCTGGTGGGGGAGAAGCTGTCAGGAGCAGGCAGTGTGAGCTTGCAGCACAGAAGGCCAAGGCAGCCTGGGCCGCATCCAAAGCAGCATGGCCAGAGATGGAGAGAGAGGAGCCTGAACTTTTGTTGTCTCTGTGACTCCTTACCTGGAGTACTGCATCCAGCTCTGAAGTCTCAACACTGGCAGGACATGGAGCTGATGGAGCACATCCACAGGAGGGCCACAGGAGGGCCACAGGAATGGTCAGGGACTTGGGGCAGCTCTGCTATGAGGACTGGCTGAGGGAGCTGGGTTGATCAGACTGAAGAACAGAAGGTTCTGGGAGACCTAATAGCTGCTTTCTAGTGCCTGAAGGGTCTGGATGCAGAGAGCCTCTTTGAAAAGGCCTGCAGGGACAGGACTGAGGCAATGGCTTCAGTAGCAGGGCAGAGCATGGAGCAGAGCATCTCCAGCACCATTACATGACCTGGAGAGGACAAGAAGGAGATCACCCCAGTCAGCATCGGGTTATGAAGGGCAGGTCCTGCCTGACCCACCTGATCTCCTTCTCTGACAGCTGACTGGTTGGATGAGGGCAAGGCTGTGGCTATTGTCTCCCTAGACTTCCCAAAGCCTTTGGCACTGCTCCACACAGAATTCTCCTGGGCAAAGTGGCTGCTCCTGGCTTGGATGAACAAAGCTCTGCTGGATACAGCCCTAGGTGAGTGAAAGGGCCCAAAGAGTGGTTCTCAGTGGAGTTAAATGCAGCTGGTGGCAGGGCACAAGTGGTGTTCCTCAGGCTCAGTGTTGGGACCATTTCTGTTTAACATCTTTATTGATGACCTTGATGAAGACACAGAGTGAGTCAGCAGTGAGTCAGCAGATGACACCAAGGGAGGTGGCAGAGTTGATCTGCATGAGGGTAGGGAGGCTCTGCAGAGGGACTTGGATAGATTGGATCCATGGCCAACATTCCAGGAGGAGCTTCAAGAAGGCCAAGTGCCAGGTCCTGCTCCCTGGGGCACAACAACCCCAAGCTATGCTCCAGAGGTGGTGTGGCTGGAGAACTGTCTGGCAGAAAGGGACCTGAGGGTGCTGATGGACAAGCAGCTGAATAGGAGGCAGCAGTGTGCCCAGGTGGCCAAGAAAGCCAAAGGCATCCTGGGTGAGATCAGCAATGCTGTGTCCAGCAGGAGCAGGGAGGTGACTGTCCCCTGGGACTCGCTCTGGGGAGGCCACACCTGGAGTGTTCTGTCCAGTTTTGGCACCTCCATCCAAGAGAGATGTGGAGGTGCTGGAGCCAGGGCAGAGGAGGGCAAGGAGCTGGGGAAGAGCCTGAGAAGAAATCTGATGAAGAGTAACTGAAGGAGCTGGGGCTGGTTAGTTTGGAGAAGAGGAGGCTGAGGGGAGACCTCCTGGCTCTCTACAACTACCTGAAAGGAGGTTGTGGAGAGGCTGCTGCTGGTCTCTTCTCACAGGTCATTAGTGACAGAACAAGAAGGAATGGCCTCAAGCTAGGATTGGGTAGGATCAGACTGGACAGGAGGAAAAAAATTCTCCCATCCAGAGTGTTCAGGGAGTGGACTGTGCTGCCCAGGGAGTGGTGGAGTCACCAAGCCTGGAGGTGTTTGAAGGTGGTTTGGATGTGGTGCTTGGGGATATGGCTTAGGGGTGACCCTTGTAGAGTAGGGTTAATGGTTGGACTTGGTGCTCCTGAGGGTCTTCTCCAACCTGAATGTTTCTGTGATTCTGTGACAGACTGAGAGCCCTGGGGCTGTTTAGTGTGGAGAGGAGAAGCCTGAGAGGGGATGATCAATGGCTATCAATATCAGAGGGGGGTGTCAGAGGAAGGTGCAGGCTCTTGGCAGTGGTGCCCAGTGCCAGGACAAGGAGCAATGGTTGCAAGATGGAACACAGGAGGTTCCACCTCAGCATGAAGAGACTCTTCTGTGAGTGGGTGCTGGAGCCCTGGAGCTGGATGCCAGAGAGGTTTTGGAGTCTCCTTCTCTGGAGACTTTCAGACCTACCTGGATGTATTCCTGTGTGACCTGCCCTGGGTGATCCTGTTCTGGCAGTGGGTTGGAGGGGATGTCTGGAGGTCCCTTCCAACCCCTCATATTCTGTGATTTAAGCCCTCCCAGTTCAGACTGGGCTCATCAGGACACCAAAGCCTCTCCTCAGCCCTGGACTGAACCCCAGCCCTCAAAGGTATCTTTGAGCCCTCACCCTGCCCTGGACACTTCAGCCCCAAACCTCCTTCCTGTGCTCTGACCCCTCTTTTATATCCCCTCCCACCCTTGGTGACTCTGCTTGAGTGGCACAGGGCAGGGGCTGGGAGCTCTCAGAGCAGCCTCATGGCCTGGAAGAAGGGCAGGAGGTGATCTGGGCTGAGCAGCTGATGGACACCAGGAGCAGATGGGTGGCAATGCCATGGGCAGCTCAGCTGTGCCTCAGGATCTCCTGCACAGCAGCAGGCACAAGGCTGGGCAGGGGCTGGGAAGTCACTGCTGACTCAGCAGCTGAAGGGCAGCAGCAGGAAGGGCAGGAAAGGGCCTGGGAGGTCACTTCTTGCTGCAGCAGCTGAGAGGGCAGCTCCTGACTCCTGGCTGGCCTCTGTGCTTTTGGCCTCCCAGCTGCCAGAGTCCCCAGCAGGCAGCAGAAGGCATGTGGTGGCCAAGGGACTTGTGTGACTCCCTGTCCCTGAGCACCTGGTGGCCCCTGCAGGAAGAGCCTTGGAGCTGGGTTGTCACCTCCCTGCCACCTGAGGGCCTGAGGGGACAGCAGCAGGGACAGGGCTTGGCTGTGGCTGCTGGAGAAGCTGAAAGGCAGCAGCAGGGACCTGCCTGGAAGGTCCTGCAGAGGTTTCTTGTGGGCTCAGCTGCCAGGCCAAAAAGGCTAAGGCCTTGGGCCAGCATTGGGACATGATGGATGGCTGAGAAGCTCCTAGGAGAGGAGGACCCTCATGGCCATGAGTGGAGTGTGAGCTCACTGCAACTCCAATGCCTTTGTGTCATTGGCCAGCAGGAGGCCCAGGGCTGGGCTGGGGACTGTGCCATCTCTTGTGCCTGCCAAGCTGAGAGGCATCAGCAGGGAGGTGCCTTGGTTGTTGCTTTGGAGATGGAGGTTCTGCTCTGTGCCAGGCAGAAAGGCCTCTGGCAAGACAGTGCCAATGCCTGTGATGGAGCAGAGGCTGAGCAGAGTGCAGAAGGCCAAGTGCAGCTGGGCTGTGGTAGGAGGAGTGTGGCCACCCAGACACAGAGGTTGTCCTCCCCAGCACTCAGCACTGCTGTGACCACATCTGCAATATTGGGGACTGGCTGTGTGGAGTTCCTTAGTCTGGAGGAATGGAGAGGTACTGGAGAAGCTCCAGAGGAGATTTGCCTGGATGGAGTTTAGAGTCTCTATCTAGCACCTGAAGCTGCTGAGCTTCTTTAGCTGGGGAAGTGAAGGCTCAGGGGTGATGTGCACCTGCTTGATGGGGGTTATCAGCTGATGGAGCTTTTCTTGCTTGTGGGCACAGAAGGAAGCCTTCAGAAGGTGAAACTGAAAGGTTCAGACTGGAGGCCAGGATTAAGAAATGTCACTCCAAATGTAGAGCTGTGGTGCAAGAGGTGACCCAGACAGAGTCTGGACATCCTTTGTGTGTCAAGGAACAGGCAGCAAGAATGGAGAGGCCTGAGGGAAGGTGTGGAAATGTCAGGGGGAGAGCTGGCTGGGGAAGCCAGATGGATGTCAACAGGCTGAAGGGAAAGAGCTGCAGGCATGGGACAGTGCAGCACAGCCTGCAGGAGGGATGGCCAAGGGCTCTGGCAGGGCTCAAAGGCTCATCAGGGACAAGGTCTTGATCCTGTGCCTTCTGGCAGCAGCTTCTGCCACCATGGCTGCTGAGATAAAGGTTTCAGTTGGAGGCTCTCAGTCTGCCTTTCCAAGGCATGAGCTCAGAGCTTGGCCTTTCTCTTTCAGAGACCAAGGCCAGGTTTGTTCAGCTGCACTTGCCTTTGTCTGCCTTCAATCATGGCCTCCATGGAGCTTCTCTAAGCACCCCTGGGAGGCTTTGTTGCTCATGGCTCTCAGTGAGGCCAATTAAGACTTGAAGGAATTTTGTTCTGCTTCTGACTTCTTGAGCAGATTCCTTCAGTCTCCTCTCAGTGTGTGAGGCTCAGGCTCCCCAAGTGCCCTAAGAGCTCTTTGTGTCTCTGTAGTTTTCTCCAAGGTTTGAAAGTGCTCCTCACAAAGCTCCTTTAGTATTTATTTCATATCAAAGGGAGAATATTCTGTTAGCTTTCAGTTCAGAGCAAGATGATAATTCCCCAAGTGACCCTGACCCAGGCTGTCTCACCAGGACATCTGCACTTGCAGGGAAATCTGTCCTTCAGGTCTGAAATTGAAGGGACATCTTTGCTCCTCACCCTCCCCAACCTCCCCATTTCTGTCCCTGCCCAATCCCAATCCCATCCAAGGCTTCCCAGGCACAGAAGCCTCTGGGTTTTGCCAATATCATGGGCACAATGCCAAGGCACAGTAGCTATCTGTATCTGGGCTATCTGTATCTGTGGTAGGGATTTACTCCTCTGTCCCTCAGGGCCATGGGCAGCAGCCATCACTAGTTCCATGGGACTGAATGGCTGAATTTTTGGGCTTCCATATATTCCTCATCAGCTGCTGGCAGTAAAAACTTCTTGTGCCAAACATGAGTCCCAGCTGTGCCTCGAGCTATCAGCATGACTTGCAAGAAGACCATGGTCTGTTCAGCTACACCATTAGCCTGAGGATAATATGGGCTGTGGAACACTCCTTTAATTCATTCTCCTTGCACCCAGCCTTGCACTGTGCTCACTGTGAAGTGTGATCCATTGGCACTTTGGACACACTCAGGCACAGGTAGAATGCTGAACCATTTCTCCAGAGCTTCAATCCTTTGAGCTCCTGTGGCAGAGCTGAGAGCTGTGGCCATGCTCATCCTGGAACCACTTCTGCTCCTACCAGGATATAACTTTTCCCAGGAGTGGTCTTCCAAGGGCCAACATAATCAACTTGCCAGGGACTCCACAGAGGCTTGTTGTGTCTGATCTGTGGGGCAGAGGCTTGCTTTGGGTGGTTGGCCTTAAGCCTTACCCAACATTGTGGACAAGCTGTAAGAATTGTTCCAAATGTTTCAACTGACCTCCCTCCCCTGGCACTCAGAATAGAGGTTGGCCTTCCTGGGTGGCCTCTTCTCATGTGCAGTGGATCTTGCTCAATCTCCCCTTCATTGCTCACCACAGGAATTCTTGCTGGGTGATCTGCCTGATGGTTCCATTGTGCAGCAGCTCTTCCTTCTGTGCATGGCCTTTGACCCCTCCTGCCTTTGAGGGTCTTGAGTGACCATTTGTCAGAGTCATTGCCAGTCTCCAGCTCTCCTGATTGATTCCCCCTGACACTTCCATTCAGTGGCCCCCTTGGAGGCTGCACAGGAATCAGTGTGAATAGCAGGGGCACCATTCTCTGCTGCAGCATGAGTGCAGGGCAATCCTCTTACCTGTCCACCACCTTCCTCTGCACAGTCTTCCCAGTGCCAGCCTCCAGCACTGCAGCTTTCTCTTGCCATTTGCATCCCATACAGTGGGTGGATGCACCTGTGAACCACACTCCTCCTGCACTTGAGTCTGTGGTCAGCTCAGCTGCTGCCTTAGTTGCAGACAGTTCCTAGGGCAGGCCTAACAGCACTGTGTCTGCAGTCCCAGGCTGTGGTAGGTGGAAACTTTGCTGGAGCCTTTCTCAAGTGACTGTCCAAAGCAGCATTGAAGCCAAGAAAGACAAGGCAAAAAGGAGACATCAGGAATCCGATCAAGATCCATCCTGGCCAGCCCTGGAGCTTGCTTCTGATCAGGGGGTCCTTGTCTTGCTTCACCTGGCATGGGTGCAGGGCTCCTTGGCAGGGAAGTGTATTCCTCTCTCCCACCCACCCCTCCCCCAGTGCCTGGGGGGCTCCTCGGGATCTGAATTGAAACTTCACACCTCCCTGACAGACTGCATGCTTTTACACCACACCTGACAGACTGAATGCTTTTAGCACCTCCCAGTACAGACTGGATCCTAGGATGCCCTCCCAGTCCAGCCTGGGCCCCTCCCATCCTCTCTCCTCAGTCCCCTGCTCCAATGCAGTGCAGCTGAGCCAAGCCCTCACCTCACCCCTTACAGTCCAGCCCCTCCCAAACCCAATCCTGACCCTGACTCTGCCCCCATTGCTCATCCTGGCTCCAGCCTTTACCCTTGGCATTGACCCTTGGACGTTTACCCCAGGCCTCAACCCAGCCACAACCCAACCTCTGCCTCTCAGATCTGGCCCTCAGCTGAGCCCTTCCCAGAACACTCAGCAGGACAGCTGAGGGAAGGACACTTCTGAACTTTCTCACTAAGAGAAACTCTCCCACTAGTTCAGAGCTTAGCTTTCTGACACCAATCAAGTAATCCTGGAGCTTGGGAGAGCAAATGCAGATAGAGCAGCAGGTGGCAGCTCTAGACAGAGAGAGAACTAAGGCTGAGTCTGGAAAGCAGGCTGGGTTCTCACACCCCTGGGCCTCACTAACAAGAGAAGGACAGTTCTGTGGGATTGGCAGAGGACCAACAGGCAAAACACCAGAAAGAAGACATGGGGACTGCAATGTTGCTAAAAGGACAGGAGGTAGCAGCAAAGACCAAGACATAGAAGGACTCAGTGCTGACTCAGCACTGTCATTCCTCTCCTCAGCACTGGCTGGTGCAGAGAAGGGCAGGGGCACATTTGCTTCTGAGGAAAGAAGGTGTAAAAGAGGAGATTGCCGTTTGAGCTGCTGGAGAAGGTCCCCCCACGGGGGTCATGTTTGGCCTGGCAGTGCCGGGGTCGGTGTATTGCTGTGTCCCCTGGGGCACGCTGGTCACCGGCATGGTGGGGGAATATGCCAGGTGAGGGAGAAGCTGCGGATGAAGTCCTTGCTGCAACCTATGCAGAGGAAGTGCTGGCACCGGTGTGGGTGCAGCAGTGCTGGCTGTGGTGGCCATTTGAGTGCAGCTCTCGCCTCAGGCAGCTCAGAGGTGCAGCTGCTTCTGGCTGTGGACTCAGCAGTGGCGCTGAGGTTGAGCCGAGGGAGAAGTTCATGCCGTAGTCATCACAAACAGAGGGCTGGGCACTGGGCTGGAGGCAGTGGGGCTTCAGCAGCTCCAGCAGCTGGGTGGGAAGCCATTCCTCTTTCTCCTTCACTGAAGTGGCTAAACAGGCACCTAAAACCGCACAACAAAAGCTTTGCCTTTTCCGGCTTTGGCTCTTACATCTTTCTGCAGGGCCACAATACGATCAGCCACACTCTGGAGTTATTCCATTTTTCACGGGCCCAGTCAAGTACCTGTACAGATGGGCAGGCACCGTGAGCTTCTAAAAGGTTAAAAAGCCTCTCACTCCGGGCCATCTCTTTTGTTTCACAAAGCATTTCTTAATAGAGCACTAAGTTCACGGGGAATTCAGATCAAAACACTGTTTGTACCAACAAAATCTTCCCTGGAAAAATGTACACTTTTAAAAGGCTTACTCCACAATAATCTTCTCCAGGAAAAATGCACAATAGATTTTTCAGGAGAGGTCACACACCAAAAACAACCAACCTGGGCTTCTCAGAGAAAGTCACACTATTTCCCTGAGAGAACCCACACTTGCAAAAGCTTCTCAGCTTTTGTTCCTCAAATTTTCCATTACAACAGGACAAGAACCTTATGTTTCTTAGGGAAGAGTGACTCTGTTTCCCTGAGAGAACACACAAACTTCTCAACTTTTGTTTCAATACTGGACTTCTCGGGGAAGCCCGAGACAATACACACTTTACAAATATCACCCAAAACTGGGCTTGTCAAAACAGGGTACTGAGAATTCTCGGGGAGGTCACACTATAAAATCAACATTTGTACCCCAGTTAATCTTCCCCGGGAAAACACACATTTAAAGCAGGGTACAGAGGATTCTCGAGGAGGTCACACTATGAAATCAGCATTTGTACCCCAGATAATCGTCCCCGAGAAAGCACACACGTTTAAAGCTTTTGAGATCCCACACAGTCTCTCTGAAAACTTCCACTTCGTCCTTCTCTGGCCACTTCCCTCTCGGGAGAGTGAAACGCGAATCTGGACTCCGCACTCACTTCGTACTCAGAGTTCGTCTCAGACACACACACATTTAGGGGTTCTCAGAAATGCAATAGTCTTGCTGTGAAACTTTCACTGCACGGGAATCCTGCCGACTACGCCAATTGTAAAGGTCTAATGTCTCGATCCTGAGAGGGAAAGAGATTCAGGTTTTTAATGAATATTCCCGTGTTGTGAAATTAGAGGTACAAACGAGGCCAAAATATCAACAGCTAGACTATTTATTACATAAATACAGTGAATGGACATAAATAAAGTGGATGGATCAGAAGGGGAGAGAGAGAGAGAATAGAGAGAGAAGAGAGAAGAGGAAAGGAATTATTACCACACACCTCACCACCCCCCAAGACAGTTTGAGTCTGTGGAGGAAAGGTAAACGGTGCTGCAGGAGATGTTGGGTCTGTAGAGAAACGGTGCTGCAGGAGATGTTGGGTCTGTAGAGGAAGGGTGATGAGGCTTTGGCTGTAGAAGGGATGTGGTCCTCTGGGCAGCTTCTTCAGCTCCATGAGTTACAGCAGCCAGAACTTAGGGCACGGAGAGAGGGTTTTCAGAGTCCAGGATCCGTTGTGTTGGCCAGTGATCTTTCCAGCGTGTGTGGTGCTGCATCTTGCTTCTCCAGCTTTCTTCTTGAATTTTCTTCACTCAAGCCAGTAGTTGCTCCAGTCTTTTATACAGTTTTTTAGTCCTCAGGCAAGTGTCCAGGTGTTGTTCCCCAGGATATCGTTCTGGGAAATCATCCTTAGGTAAGTGTCCAGCTATCGTTCCCCAGGAAATCTTTTTGTGTACTCAGGGAGTTTGGGCAGCCGTCTGGATGGAGGGGGGAGGAGGCCTCCACCTCCTCCTGCTCCATCTACCTACCCACACCCCTTTACACATCAGGGAATCCATTGTCCTTTCCTGGGGTATCTGATGGCTGGAAATGATCTTGTCCTGAAGGCGTGATGGCTGGGCCCTTGGACCATTGTTGTAGGCCAGCTGCAGTCCCGTGAGCAATGTTATCTTTGCACCTTCCAAGAGTCCTTCCAGTGGCTCTGCCCAACACACATCAGCTATTGTCTGGGCAAGCAGCAAGTGATTTTATCTTTGTGAGTCACACCAGGAGAGACAAGCTTTAGACTCTCACAAGTACTCAAGGTGAGTACCCAAGTTGGTGAAACACTGGAACAGGTTGCCCAAGGATGTGGTTGGGCCCCATCCCTGGAGATACTCAGGCCATTTTGGCTGGAGAGCTGATCAGGACCGGCACCGGGTCCGGTGTGCTTCAGCTGAGAACTTTCTCTTTTGGTTTCCTTTTGGGGCTATGCAGGTCAGAAGGACCCCTGGCAGATGGTGAGGACCAGCAGGGCTAACTTCTTGCCTGCCTGCTCGGCATTCTGACATCAGCCATAGGAAGTTTAAACCCCAGTGGTGCTGAGCGCACAACACCATTATGGCTGGAGAGCCTTCTTGTCTGACTGCACATGCTGGGGCAGCTGACAGAGTGCAGAAGCCTCTGTGGTAACTCAGATAAATTATAGTAGTTAGGTGGGATATATATTTTTAACAACTAACAATAACCCCTGAACCATGGTAACAACTCAGCCAAAGGCTATTAGAAAATCAGTAGGTATCCAGAGAGAGTTGGCACATAAGCACACAGGTGTCCAGGCTGCCAGCTGCAGAGAGTGCTGGAGCCTGGCACTTGCAATGGAGGGGGAAGGAGACAACACCTGTGTCAGGTGTGACCAGGCGAATTTTCTCCTCAGTCTGGTGGCTGAGCTAAAGAATGAAGTATCTAGGCTCAGGACTATATGGGTATGTGAAAGGGAGTTAGATATGTGGGAGAAGGCTTTGCAGACCTCCCCTGTTGAGGGAGGCATCCCCGGAAACAGGGAGGGATGGATACAGGTCCCTGTTAGGGGAAGCAAGAGAAATCCAGCCCTGCCCTCTCCCCCTCCCCCATTGCCCTTGCATAATAAGTATGAAGCCCTGCAGGCTGAGGCAATGTGGATGGGAGGGCTGAGGAGCAGCCATTTGGGGAGGTGCCTAAGGCCAAGTGGTCCCCACCAACTATAATGACCAGCTCCACAAAGAAAAGGAGAAGGGTTATAGTCGTTGGGGACTCTCTCCTGGGGGGTACTGAGGGAGGTCTGCTCCCTACGTGTGGCATGGGTTAGGGACATCACAAGGAGACTCCCAAAGCTGATCCACCCCTCTGACTATTACCCTCTGCTGGTGATACAAGCTGGGAGTGATGAAATTGACAAGAAGGGCACCAGGGCAATTAAAAAGGAGTTTAAGGCCCTTGGACAATTGATTGAAGGGGCAGGAGCTCAAGTGGTGCTCTGCTCAGTTCCCCCAGTGGCAGGGTAGCACACTGAGAGGAACGGGAGAACCCACCCATCAACAATTGGCTCAGGGGACGGTGCCAGCAGCGGAATTTTGGTTTTTCTTCGATCATCACGGCAACTTTTACTGCTGTGGTGGGTTAACACCCTTTTCTGGGAACAAAAGAACAAAGCAGGGGGGAGGGCTTGCAGGTACTTTTCACTCCCTGCAGGGCATTTTTCGCCTGGGAAGCTGAGTCTGTTCCACTCCCCCCTCCCTGCCCAGCTAGGGTATAAAAAGCAGGACCTCATAGCTGTTGGCCCCCGGCTTTTCTGGCTTCTGCCTCTGCTGGACGAGAGCTACTGCAGCTACCCTCCTGCTCCTCTGCCACGTGGTCGGACCTGCTGCCTCCACGCTTCCTCAGAGAAAGGCTGGTTTTGTATTATTCTCTTGGTTTTGTCCCCCTCCCATCCATCCTTGTTCCTTGCCCTTGTGAACCTTTTTCCTGTTATTGTTTTATATATATATATATATTGCTTAAAGACAACTCTTTGCCTCTCTACTTCCAAGCCGACTCCAAATTGTTTGGTGGATTTGCTCTTTCCTTTTCTCCCCTCTCTGTTGGGAGGGAAGAGGGGGGGAGTGGGGGAGAGATTCTCAGCCTTGCCCCCCCACCTGAGCTCTTAACTTCCAGTTAGGCTCAAACCACCACATTTTTGGCGCCTCCAATGTGGGGCTTGGAAATAATCTTGTCTTGGGAAAGCAAAACTTTGTCTGAAAAAGGGACTGGAAGTAGAGATGGCGATTTTAAAGAGCCTGGTGGTCCAAGCCTTTGCCTGGGTGTTTGGCTGGAGCTTTTGGACCCACATCTACAAATTAATAACTTACCATGTGGTGTGGTTAATGATAGAGATGCTGATCAAATGGATGAAAACTTTACCAATGAAGCTGGCATGTATCTCCTGAATTCATTGAGTTTCACTGTCAGTGGTAACTTTTCGAACACAGGAAATTTTCCTGCAGAAGGCTGTGAAACCAATGGTGTAGATAAAAGTGCCTGTGATGGAAAATTGCTGTACATTGCAATATGCTCCATATGCTTGAATGTAATCCTTACAGGGGCATTTGCTGTGACCGCGTTGGGTGGGGGATGAGCTAACCCATTAAGAGCTGTTTGGAGGGTGATAACACACTCCTGTGCACTCTTTAACGACTGGGGGCGTGTCTGCTGTGGGCATTGTGAGCACTCTGTAAACACAAAGAGGGAGGGGTCAGGTTGTAATGAGTGTGCCAGATCTCAGCCTGAGTCCCAGGCACAAGGGTCTGCCCCACCACCAGCAGCTCCACAGTTAACCCCTGATGCTCCTGCCAATGCAGTCTCTCTGGCACCAGTCACCACACGCAGGAAAAGAAGTCAAAAGTCATCTCCAGGCACAGATGGTGAGGAAGGAACCTCAGCAGGCCCCAGCACCTCACAGAACCCAGCGGTGGCTGAAGATGAGTCAGACCAGGAAATAACTGTCACATCGTTACCCAGAAAAGAACTAAGGCAAACTCCTCTGGATTATGCAGGGGTAAGGTGAGCCAATACTGAGCTGGGCCCTGAGATGCTGGGATGAGGGGGTGGACACAGTGGACCTGGATAAGAGGGAGGCAAAGCTTTTAGGCTCCCTGACTCTTGATGCTGGTCTGGACAAAGAGTTAGCCAAACTGGATGGAACACACACTCTCTGGGCCCGGATCCTCAGTGCCATCAAGAGCCAGTACCGCTCAAGAGATGACCTGCCCTGGGCCCCAGTTAGATGGACAACTATGGAACAGGGCATTTGGTATCTGAGACAGATGGCTGTGCTGGAAATAATTGATGGGGATGGCCAGCTCCCTTCGGACCCAGATGAGGTGCCCATGCGATGGCCCTTGGTAAAGAAACTCACCCAGGGTGCCCCTCACAAACATGCTCCCACATGAGGAGGGATACTCCTGACTGGACAGGATGGAAGTCCTAAAACTGTCTGAGTTTGCCAATGATTTTAGGCAATATGAGGACATCACTGCCCGCCTGGACAGGCTGCCATCAAAAGGTAGGGCACATGGATGCACACAGAGGAGCACAAGCACAACCACCAAGCAGATCTGGCTGCTAAAAGCTCCCAAATAGCCTTGGCCTGGGAACACAAGGGTGAGCTGTTCTTAGCTCCCTGGGCCCAGGACACTTCTGGCCACCAAGGGAGAGAGGCCACATCCTGGTGGGCTGGGGACAGATCCGTGGAGATCTCTCTGGAGGCCATCTCACAGGTCATCCATGAGTGTGACATCTCTGCTGCCATCAAGCAGGCCAAGCGCATGAGGCCTCTGTGGTATGGGGGAGATGGTGGAAATAGAATTACGGAGAGGCCTGGCAGATCGACTCCATCACCCTTCCTCGGTCTCACAGCGGCAAGCAGTACGTACTGACCGTGGTGGAGGCAAGTACAGGGTGGCTGGAAACCTACCCAGCACCTCATGCCACTGCTCACAACACCATCAGTGTGCCCAGTGCTGAGAACACAGAGATGCTGCTGTTTGTGCTCAGTGGTGCCTAAGGATTGATTAGATTGCAGCATCCTCCTTACCCCTTTCAGTCATACTGGGCCTGGCTGATGATAAACTCAACCCCCTGGGCCCCTCCCAGGACAGACTGGACTCAGTTCCAATACTAGCTGGATTCCCTAGCCCCATTTCAATATAATCTGGGACACATCCAGCACACACTTGATCTTTGTGTCTCCTCCTAGCACAGCCTGAGCCACCTGTCAGTAGGACCTGGATCTCCTGAGCCACCCAGCACAGATGTGGTCTTCATCCAGTACCAGCAGCATCATCTCCGCATCTCCCAGTCCAGTCTGGGTCTCATCCCTGTGCCAAGTGCATCGCCCAGAATCCCTGATTCCATTCCAGTAGAGCCTAGGCCCCATGCCAGTGCACACAGGACACCCTGATGCCATTCCAGTTCACACTGGGCTCTCCTCCCTGCACAAACTGGAGCAAAGTCTGAACACAGTGGAGAAGGCAGAGTGGAAAAGGCCAACTGCAGCTGGGCTGTGGCAGGAGGAGTGTGGCCACCCAGACACAGGAATTGTCCTCCCAAAGACTCAGCACTACTGTGACCACATCTGGACGCTTGGTAGCTGGCACTGGAATGTCCAGACTGAAGGAATGGAAAGGAACAGGAGAGACTGCACAGAGGGGGTTGACATCTCTGTGGAGATGCTGAGGGACCTGGCCTGCTTCAGCCTGATGAATGGAGGCTCAGGGAACTGCCACAGCAGTGTGCACATGGTTGAAGGGTGGTTTCAGAGAGGATGGAGCTCTCCTGGGGACTGGGGAAGAGACCAAAACCTCCACAAAGTGCAGCTTGGAAGGTTCAGAGTGGAGATGAGGCCAAAGAAATGTCCCTCAGAGGGCAGAACAGCTATGCATGAGGCCATCCAGAGGGGTCAGGAAATGGCAGCAGGGAGAGCTGAGACAGCTCAGGGAAGGGATGGAAATGGCAGGGGGACAGCTGGTTGGGGAAGCAAGATTGGGTCAGTAGCCTGAAGGATAATTGCTGCAGGCACGGGACAGTGTTGGGCAGGCTGCAGTAGGGACAGCCAAGGGCTCTGGCAAGGCTGAGAGGCCCAACAGGACCAAGGAATTTGTCCCCTTGAGTCTGGCAGTTGCCTCTGCCACCAAGGCCTGGGAGAAGAAACTTGGATTCGAGGCTTTGAGGTTCTTCTGTTGCAAGGGCAGTGGTCAGGGCTTGGCCTTTCTGCTTCCTACACCAAAGGCAAGTTTTTCTGCCCTGTATTTTGCATTTGTCTCCCTGCAATCCTGGCCTCTAACAAGCTGCTCTAAGGAGTCCCTGGGGAGCCTTTGTCAGGAACAAGCCTCAGGGAGGCCAATCAGAGCCTCAAGGGACTTTGGATTTTTCTTCTGATTTCGACTTGTTGAGAGGCTTCTTGTTAGTACCTTGGCAGAGTCTCCTGGCAGTACCTGAGGATGATGGAATCAGCCCCAAATACTCCATGGGGCTCATTAAATACTGCTGAACCTCTCATTATTGCCAAGGATTCTGCAGCTAATTGGAGAGGTTTTTAGTGCACAAAGCATCTGATTTTTAAAGGTACATTTCATTCCTTTTCAGCAGGAGTTGTCTCTTGGCAAGCAAACCACAGCAAAACCTGACAAGGTCCTACCCTGCTCACTGCTCATCCTCACTCCCCACTGCCCCCAGCAGAGCCCTGAGCCACAGGTGAGGGACAGGATCTGCCTTGCCAGGGGCTGGGGGTCAGGGCTTGGCCCTTTGGATCAATGAACCCCTCCAGGTTTGCTCAGCAGCAGAGCCACCTTGAGCTGCTTGTCCTGACCTGTCAGCACTGCCTCAGTTCTCTGCTCTCCCCACAGCCTGGAGATGCTTCAGTGCCTCCAGTGATGCTTCCCTTGCATCCACTGTCTCCTTCTGCTCTAACCAGCCCCTGGGGACCCTTTCCCAGTATGCTTCACTGGGACCCATTAAGAGTAGAAGAAACTTCAGAGTTGGAATCTGACTTTGACTTCTGGAGAGGTTTCATCAGCTTCTCAGTCTCTGAGGTTCATGAACTTGGCAACAAAGCCATCAGAGGGTTCTTTTAAATGCCTTGGGCTGGTCCCCTGTTGCGCTGAGCCAGGCCAGGCTTCTGGTCTGGAAGATGCTGCTGGCAAGCAGGCAGCACTGCAGAGAGACAGCTCTGGCCAGGAGCAGCTCCTCTGCACAGCACAGCAGGGCTGAGGACACTGCCAGAGGATCTCAAGAACATAAGGAAGGCAGAGAGAGCTTCAAGCTGTCCAGGACTGGGAGGATGCTGAGAGCTCACTGGAGGAGAAGTCACTGCAGTCACTGACACAGTGAGGCTGTGGGGGCAGGACACTGCAGCTGGAGCTCCTGGAGGCATCTCCATCTCGGCAGCTGACGCTCAGCTGAAGGCTCCTGGAGTGTGCACACAGAAGGAGGAGCAAAGCCCTTCAGTTCCATCCTGTGAGCAGCAGTGAGCAGAGCTGGGGAAGGAGAAGCCTTCACCCCATCCCCTCTGCCTTTCTCTCTTCCCTTCCCTGTCTCTGCAGCACTGCAGGCCTGCTCCCTGTTTCTCCACCTCTCCATGGGTGTGGTGGTTTAGGCAATGCCTTTAAAATTCAGATGCAGGTTTTGAGCAGAAAAGTAGAAACACAATAAATAGATCACTCTTGGGTGTGAAAAGGAAAAGAAAAGATTCTTCTAAACAAATTCATTGGATAAATCTCTGGAATCAGAGGAGCTGTACCATAACAATTCTCTCTCTTCTCTTCTCATCACAGCTGTTTTGCCTTTCTGGGGAGAGATCACCTGCTTTGGCTGGCCCTGGCTAAGTCTAACCCACTGCTTCTTTTCTCTCTCCACTCCTCCTTTCTCTCTTGGAACAGGGGGCTAGGGGTTAGGGGCAGTGGAACAGCTTCCCTGGTCTCTGACCAGGGGGTTTCTATGTTGTTTGCTACTTGTAAATACCTGTGTAATATTGTCACTCCTGTATGTTCTGTACCTGTTCATTGCATTCCATTGCAGAGTGTAGCTCTTGCTTGTCAATACAGCTTCATTTGCTTCTAATTGAGCTGCTCTTGCAAAGCTAATGCTGGGGGAAATTCAACCCACTACAATGGGACTCTTATTCTCTGGGCTTGGGCTGTTGGTCACTTTCTGTTCTGACACCAGAGGAATCTTCATGGCAATTCTGGGTCCCTGCTGCATTTGAAGCTGTGATGAACTCTGCCATGGGTTGGTAGTGATGGGAACTGAGCTGATCCATTCCTCATGCAGCTCAGGGACAGGGGTTATGATGAGCCTGAAAGAAGTGTGCCCTAACTTGTCACTGCCTTTCCCTCCTTGCACAGGTCTCCATGGCCCGAGGCAGCAGATGGCCAACAGCAGCTCCAGCACCTACTTCCTCCTCCTGCCCTTCTCAGGCACAAGGCAGCTGCAGCTGCTGCACTTCTGCCTCTTCCTGGCCATCTACCTGGCTGCCCTGCTGGGCAATGGCCTCATCATCACCACCATCGCCTGGGACCACCACCTCCACACCCCCATGTACTTCTTCCTTCTCAACCTTGCCCTCCTTGACCTCGGATCCATCTCCACCACTGTGCCCAAGCTCATGGCCAATTCCCTGAGGGACACTAGGGACATCTCCTATGCAGGATGTGTTCTCCAGCTCTTCTTTTTCATATTCCTAATTTCAGCAGAGTATTTTCTCCTCACCACCATGTCCTACGATCGCTATGTTGCCATCTGCAGACCCCTGCACTATGAGACCCTCCTGGGCAGCAGAGTTTGTCTCTACCTGGCAGTAGCTGTCTGGGCCTGTGGCTTTCTCTATGCTCTGCTGCACACAGCCAATACATTTTCCCTTCCCCTCTGCCAGGGCAATGCTGTGGACCAATTCTTCTGTGAAATCCCCCAGATCCTCAAGCTCTCCTGCTCCACATCCTACCTCAGAGAACTTTGGCTTCTTGTGGCCAGTGTCTGTATGGCATTTGCCTGTTTTGTGTTGATTGTGGTGTCCTATGTGCAGATCTTCAGGGCAGTGCTGAGGATCCCCTCTCAGCAGGGACGCCACAAAGCCTTTGCCACCTGCCTCCCTCACCTGGCTGTCGTCTCCCTGCTTGTCACCACTGGCTTCTTTGCCTACCTGAAGCCCTCCTCCATTTCATCCCCTACCCAGAACTTGGTTGTTTCAGTTCTGTACTCAGTGGTTCCTCCAGCAGTCAACCCTCTCATCTACAGCCTGAGGAACCAGGAGCTGAAGGCTGCCCTGAGCCAACTGAGCACTGGATGTTTTCAGAATCAATAAACTCTTTGTCTTCTCCTGCAGAGCAGTTCTGATGTCACTCAGTGCAGGCCCAGCCTGGGTGCTGGAGTTTTTCTGTTTGTGGTGGATTTTCACTTTTGACAATGCTGTCATCACCTTTCTAATCACTCTCTGCTTTGCTTTTCTGGCTGAGGATTTATGTTGGAGCTGCTGTGCTCCTTGTTTGGTTAAACAAAATAAAGAACCTTTCAGTAACATTTTTTTTCCTGAGGTCCTTCCTCCAAGAAATTTCTAGAGCTTCAGGGACATCTCCTCTGTGCAGAGGCGGAGGGGCAATGAGTCCCAGCACAGCAGCACTGCCAGGGAGCAGCAGTACTTGCTGGACCCCATGTCCTACTACAAACTGCTCCTCATCCCACTACAAACTGATCCTCTGTCTCTCTCCCATATCAACTCCATCCATCACAGGACAAATTTCATACCCTGCCTCCTCCCACTACACTGTTGCCACCTGACAGTGCAAACTGGAGACCCTGATCCCAACCCACCAGAGACTGGGCCCCATCTCAGTCCAGGCATGGTCCCTTTAAGCCCTCCACATACAAACCTGGTCTACTCCCAAAATAAACTGATCCTCCTGATGTCATCCCAGCACAGCTTGAGACACAGCCCAGAACAAACTGGTCACCCTGTTCCTGTCCCAGTATCAACTGAATCTCACCCAGTGCTGAGAGGATATTTTGAACCCACTCCCAGGACAGGCTGTGTCCCTTCCCAGTAAAAACTACATAATCTGAACTGCTCCCAGTACAGCTGTGGCCTCCTCCCAGAACAAACTGCATCACCTTGCCCTCTCCCACTACTGCCTCTGTCCCATCCCAGTCCAAAATGCATCTCCAGGCCACCTGCAGGGACTGACTGCATCCATTCCAGTACAAACTGGACACCTTCTTGCCCTCCCAGTACTGTCTGAGCCTTGTGCTTGTCCAAAGACCCTTTAACACTTCCAAGTGCACATTAGGCCTTGTCCCAAAATAGGCTGGATTCCTCTATCCCCTCCCAGTATAGGTCTGGCATTGCTTATTGTAAATCCACTCCCTTGGTTCCCTCTCTAAGTACAGACCAGACCCCAGTCCAGTACAGTTGGGATCCCCTGGCTCCATTCCAGTACAGTCTGGCCCTTATCCCATTACAATCTTGATCCTTTTAAGCCCCTGCCAGTACAGACCTAGCCCAGTCTCAGTACAAACTGCATCTCCTGAACTGCCCCCACCCCTGCAGAGATGTGGTCCTGTCCCATCAGTAACAGGACCATTTGAATATCTCCCAGTACAGTCTCAGGCCCATCCCAGTACAAAGCACATCCCTGACTCCATCCCAGTGCAGACTGGGCCCCATCTGGAACAGGCTGCCCAGGGCAGCTGTGGAGTCTCCTTCTCTGGAGATACTCAAGGCCCACCTGGATGTGTTCCTCTGTGATCTGCTCTAGGTGACCCTGCTCTGGCAGGGGGGTTGGACTGGATGATCTTTGGAGGTCCCTTCCAGCCCCTAACATTCTCTGATTCTGTGGTTGCCCTCCCTGTACAAACTGAATCTCTTGAATGTCTCCCCCTACCAATAAAGACTGGGTAAGACCTAGGATAAACTGAAACCCCTGGTCCCCTCCCAGAACAGACATAGCCTCATCCCAGCACACACTGGATCATCATACAATACAATACAATACAATACAATACAATACAATACAATACACCAGGTTGGAAGAGATCTTCAAGATCATAGCGTCCAACCTATCAACCAATCCAACCCACCTAAATACAATACAATACAATACAATACAATACAATACAATACAATACAACCCACCTAAACAACTAAACAACTAAACCGTGGCAAAAAGCACCCCATCAAGCCTCTTCTTGAACACCTCCAATGAAGGTGACTCCACCACCTCCACGGGCAGACCATTCCAATGGGCAATCACTCTCTCTGTATAGAACTTCCTCCTAACATCCAGTCTAAACCTCCCCTGGCGCAGCCTGAGACTGTGTCCTCTTGTTCTGGTACTGGCTGCCTGGGAGAAGAGACCAACCTCCGCCTGGCTACAACCTCCCTTCAGGTAGTTGTAGAGAGCAATAAGGTCACCCCTCAGTCTCCTCTTCTCCAGGCTAAGCAACCCCAGCTCCCTCAGCCTCTCCTCATAGGGCTTGTCTTCCAAACCCCTCACCAACTTTGTTGCCCTTCTCTGGACACGCTCCAGTAAGACAACATCTTTCCTAAACTGAGGGGCCAGAACTGGACACAGTACTCAAGGTGCGGCCTAACCAGTGCAGTGTACAGGGGCAGAATGACCTCCCTGCTCCTGCTGGCCACACTGTTTCTGATGCAGGCTAGGATGCCATTGGCCTTCTTGGCTGCCTGGGCACACTGCAGGCTCATGTTCAACCTACAATCAACCAGCACCCCCAGGTCCCTCTCTGCCTGGCCGCTCTCCAGCCACTCTGACCCCAGCCTGTAGCACTGCATGGGGTTGTTGTGGCCAATGTGCAGAACCCGGCACTTGGATGTGTTAAATCTCATGCCGTTGGACTCTGCCCATCTGTCCAGCCTGTCGAGGTCCCTCTGCAAAGCCTCTCTGCCCTCCAGCAGATCAACTACTGCCCCCAGCTTGGTGTCGTCCGCAAATTTACTGATGATGGACTCAATGCCCTCATCTAGATCATCAATAAAGATGTTGAAGAGCATGGGGCCCAGCACCGATCCCTGGGGCACACCACTAGTGACTGGCCGCCAGCCGGATGTGGCACCATTCACCACCACTCTCTGGGCTCGGCCCTCCAGCCAGTTCCTAACCCAACGCAGTGTGCTCCCATCCAAGCCATGGGCTGCCAGCTTGGCCAGGAGTTTGCTGTGGGGGACGGTGTCAAAGGCCTTGCTGAGGTCCAGATAGACCACATCCACAGGCCTCCCCACATCAACCAGTGTGGCCTGTGTGACATGGGCTAAGTGCCTTTGTGTTAGGAAGGTCTAGCACTACCTTACAAGGACATTTTGTGCTCTCAGGGGTGATAGATTCTGATTGCCGTTCCCTCCAGTACCTATCCCTGCAGTGGATAGTCGAATCGCGCAGTGCCTTTTACTGCACAGGTCCTGGCAGCCTCCAGATTACAAGCATTTGTATGCCAGTGGGGGGTTCCTCATGTTCCCACTACACCCCACTGCCCCACAGGCCAAGCCATAGCTGAACCTGACCATCACACTCTTAAAACTATGCTTGAAAAAAAGCAAGCGAGAATGTTGGGGGAGACACCACACAGCAGGCTGTGGAAAGCTGTCTATCCCCTGAATCATTTAACCATCTCTCAGACTGGTATGAGCCCTGTCACAGGAACTCATCTCTTGTCATTGCAGTCTGTGAGCAATCCTTTGGCAAAAAAGGCCCCAGTGTGGCTCTGCAATTTACAGACCCCTGACTGGGAAAGCCCCTGGGATCTTGTGACCTGGGGCCATGGCTATGCTTGTGTTTCCACAGGTGCCAGGGTCCAGCGGGTCTCTGCTTGTTGTGTTTGGCCTACTCCAGAGCATGATCAATGGAAACAAAGCCCTCAGCCCACATCCACTAACTCCATGGGATAGCAAACCATTTGGGCAGCACTGCTGCATGCATGAAATCAAACCTGGGATTTAAATGCCTGACAAATTGTAACACACCAGTAAGGAGTTTTGAGCATCAGGACATGTGGGATGATAATTTGCTCTTTGCCCCATCAGAGCCTCAAGAATTAGATATTTCAGGGACCTTACAAGCAGAAAGCTGTGTGTACCTGCAGCATAGAGCTGGAGCTAATACAGTACTATGATCATTAATCACACTCCTTTTGCCTTAGAGCCATGCAGGCTTAGCCTAAAAGCTGAAGGAGGTGATCATGGAGGTTTGTAGAACAAAGCTGAACACATAGCAGCCTGGATAGTCTTGCTTCAAATTGCTGCAGCAAAGCAGCAGCTCAGCTAAGGGAACTGGCATCTTGGGTTGCAAAACAAGACAAGGAAACATCAAAAGTGTTGCTTGAATTAGCCACTGATGTGGAGAGTGTCAGCCATGGCTGCCTGCAAACTCCAGCTGCTGTTGGTTCTTTGTTCTCAGCTCCTGGTCAGGGCTGGGCAGAATGTGATGGTCTGTGCTGTACACACTGAAGTGATCATTCTAAACATAGACATGAGAGTATTACAAACTGGGTTGTGAATATTGCTGATTGGATCACTCCTGGTGTTGGCAGTGCCCTGTTCATTCTCATGTCTGCAAAGGGTCCTGTAGAAGAGAATGAGCCCTGGGCAAAAAGGAGGAATTGTAGGTAAAGCAGGTGGCCATGGGCAGCCTGAACCTTGAACTAAGCAGAGCTCTGCCCTTGAATCAGGAATGCAAACAACTCCAGGAAAGAAGATCTGTGAACAACAAAGGAAAAAACAGAGAGACCTCCCCAGGCTACCAAAAGGGGAGAGAGGTGCCTGGACACCAAGCCTAAACCAATCACTTAAGTACAAAGGGCACAGGGACACAGAAAGGAAAAGATCTAAGCCATGATGTGTATTAATCAAGTGGCCTCTGCTGCTGGCTGGTGCTTGAGCACATCTTGGGGTCATCCTTTTTCCTGGCTGCCAACACTGCACAGCCTTAGCTGTTGAGTTTTTCCAGTTCTCTGAGTCACTTCTTCCTGTTGTTTGTTTGGAGAACCTTGAGTTTCCCTTCCATCAGCTAGCCAGGAGAAGTTCTCCTCATCTGTCACTGCCTGTTTTGGAATCTCTTGCTTTTGTCACAGGACATTGGTTTGGTCACCAGCTGTGTTCAGACATTTCCCTTCACCTTCTGTGGCAGTTCAGGCTGGGTGCCTTCTATTCCTGCCACATAAGCTACACCTCCTGTGTCCAGAGGGTCCAACCCACTAAGGTGGACACAGGAAACAGCCTATTTCATACCCATAATATCCTGCATCCCATAAATCCATCTGCAAAGTCCTTCTCTTCCTCTTTCTTCCCTCTCTGCTCCCATGGGAGATGTTCCCTATTGGGTAATTGTGGGGGAGTATCTCATGGCCAAGGGCTCTGGCAAGGCTGAGAGGCCCAACAGGACCAAGGCCTTTGTCCCCTTGGCTCTGGCAGTTACCTCTGCCACCAAGGCCTGTGAGGAGAAACTTGGCTTTGAGGCTTTGAGGTTCTTGTATTCCAAGAACAGTGGCCAGGGCTTGGCCTTTCTGCTTCCTACACCAAAGGCAAGTTTTTCTGCCCTGCACTTTGCCTTTGTCTCCCTGCAATCCTGGCCTCTAACAAGCTGCTCTAAGGAGTCCCTGGGGAGCCTTTGTCAGTAACAAGCCTCAGTGAGGCCAATCAGTGCTTCAAGGGACTTTGGAGTTTTCTTCTGACTTGGACTTGTTGAGAAGTTTCTTGGCAGTACCTTGGCAGTGTCTCCTGGCAGTACCTAAGGATGATGTCATCAGCCCCAAATACTCCATGGGGCTCATTAAATACTGCTGAACCTCTCATTCTTGCCAAGGTTTCTGCAGCTAATTGGAGAGGTTTTTATTGCACAAAGCATCTGATTTTTAAAGGTATATTTCATTCCTTTTCAGCAGGAGTTGTCTCTTTGCAAGCAAACCACAGCAAAACCTGACAAAGTCCTACCCTGCTCACTGCTCATCCTCACTTCCCACTGTCCCTAGCAGAGCCCAGAGCCACAGGTGAGGGACAGGATCTGCCTTGCCAGGGGCTGGGGGTCAGGGCTTGGCCCTTTGCATCAGTGAAACCCCTCCAGGTTTGCTCAGCAGCAGAGCCACCTTGAGCTGCTTGTCCTGACCTCTCAGCACTGCCTCAGGTCTCTGCCCTCCCCACAGCATGGAGATGTTTCAGTGCCTCCAGTGATGCTTCCCTTGCATCCACTCTCTCCTTCTGCTCTAAGCAGACCCTGGGGACCCTTTCCCAGTATGCTTCACTGGGACCTATTAAGAGCAGAAGAAACTTTGGAGTTTGAATCTGACTCTGACTTCTGGAGAGGTTTCATCAGCTTCTCAGTCTCTGAAGTTCATGGACTTGGCAGCAAAGCCACCAGAGGTCTCCTTTAAAATACCTGGGCTGTTTCTGTTGTGCTGAGCCAGGCCAGGCTCCTGGACTGGGAGGTGCTGCTGGTAAGCAGGCAGTGCTGCAGAGACAGCTCTGGCCAGGAGCAGCTCCTCTGCACAGCACAGCAGGGCTGAGGACACTGCCAGAGGATCTCAGGAAGATGAGGAAGGCAGAGAGAGCTTTGAGGTGGCCAGGACTGGGATGCTGAGAGTTCACAGGAGGAGAAGTCACTGCAGTCACTGACACGGTGAGGCTGTGGGTGCAAGGTGGTGGAGTTGCAGTTCCGGGAGGCATCTCCTAAAGCTGGCACAGCCACAGCTGATGCTGGCTGTGGGGAGCAGCTGTGGGTGGCAGGAGCCACCCCTGGCAGTGCAGAGCAGGGTGGGGCAGGGTCCTCCTGCTCTGGACAGGCTGCTGTGTGGGTCAGGGCTGCTCACAGCTGCAGCTCAGCACAAGGGAACTTCCAAAGGGATCTTTCAAGGACAAGGTCCAAGAAGGCTCTCCTCTAAAGAGAGAAGAGTTCCTGAGTTTGTGTTTGCAGTTTCCTGTTCTGAGGACAAGGGAAAGTGGGGAGAGAAAGAGAGGTAGCAAAGGACCATTCAAGTTGGAACAAGTCCTTGACACTGGGGAGGTGTATCTTGGAGTGGTCAGGAGGTCTGCTGGGAGCCCCCTAAGGAGCCTTCAGCCACTCCTCTGCCTGTGGACAGCAGCAGCAGCACCCTGGCTGGACTCCTCAGGATGCCTCCAGCCAGTACCCTGCAAACAGGCAGGTTTCTGTAGGTGAGTGCAGAGGGGCTGGGCTGGGCTCTGTGAGCAGGGCAAATCCATCCCCCAGCACACTCCTGCCAGGGTGAGAACCTTCTTTGAAGCAGGGAGCTGATCAGGGAAGGAAAGGAAACTGAACCCAGCAATGTTGTGGGAGGCAGCATTCAGATATTTCCATCTGATCCCCTCCAGACCAGATCCTTCCTCTGAGCACAGCCCTAGGCCTCGTCTTCCCCCCACCCCCGAAAAGCTTTAGGCCTCAGGGTCATGGGCTCCAAGCTGTGAAGCACCTCCTCTGCAGCCAAAGCTTCAGCAGAGGCAGAGCTGCCACAGAAGAGGAAATGCCATTGGGTGTTGCAATGAGCCCTGAGTGTGCTGGGCTGCAAGTGTGGTGCTGAGACCTTGAGAGAGGCTGAGACACTGAGTGGTCTGTGGTGGATCCCTCTGCTCTCAGCAGTGTCTGGTGGCTCTTCAGGGTCACATGGGAGTGTGATCAACTCCAGCTCAGCAGGGCACAAGCCCAGAGAAGTGGGGAAGTAGCAGCAGGACCAGAGCAGCTCCCCTCACTCTGCTCTGAGGCACAGCAGCCTCTTGCCTTGCAGGCTTCTGCTCTCTCTGTTCCCCCTGAGGGCAGCAGAAATGCTGTGTATGAGAACTTGTGACAGCCATGACCACTCTGGGGGGGAGATGTGGGCAGCTGGAGTACAAAAGCCTAAAACATTCAGGAACTGCCTTTTTCTACCCTCTCTCCTTAGCACTGGGAGATGCTGAGAAGCCTTTCTGCTTTGGGACTCTTTCCTCTGACAGTGGACACCAGAGCTTGCTGCTGCCTCCACCACTGCCCTGCTGCAGAGCAGGACTGACTCAGCAGCAGGAAGCAGGAAGAGTCTCTGCTCTTCCCTGCATGCTCAGCCAGCACAAAAGAGTCCAGCAACAGAGCTGGAGGGAGGTCTCCTCAAAAAGAGAACTTAAGGCTCTGTATCAGGGCCTGAGAAATGGCTTTGGTTGTGCTCCATTGACTTGTGACTGCCTTTGCCTTTTGGCTACTGCACTGTGCACAAAGGGCACAAATGTCCAACAGCAGCTCCATCAGCCACTTCCTCCTCCTGCCATTCCCAGGCACAAGGCAGCTGCAGCTCCTGCACTTCTGCCTCTTCCTGGCCATCTACCTGGCTGCCCTGCTGGGCAATGGCCTCATCATCACCACCATAGCCTGGCACCACCACCTCCACACCCCCATGTACTTCTTCCTCCTCAACCTTGCCCTCCTGGACCTGGGTGCCATTACCACCACTGTCCCCAAGTCAATGGCCAATTCCCTGTGGGACTCCAGGGACATCTCCTATGCAGGATGTGTTCTCCAGCTCTTCTTTTTCATATTCCTAATTGATGCAGAGTATTTTCTCCTCACCACCATGTCCTATGATCGCTACGTTGCCATCTGCAGACCCCTGCACTATGAGAGCCTCCTGGGCAGCAGAGTTTGTCTCCACCTGGCAGCAGCTGCCTGGGCCTGTGGCTTTCTCTATGCTCTGCTGCACACAGCCAATACATTTTCCCTGCCCCTCTGCCAGGGCAATGCTGTGGAGCAGTTCTTCTGTGAAGTTCCCCAGATCCTCAAGCTCGCCTGCTCCACATCCTACCTCAGGGAACTTTGGCTTCTTGTGCCCAGTGCCTTTTTAATCTTTGTCTGTTTTGTGCTGATTGTGGTGTCCTATGTGCAGATCTTCAGGGCAGTGCTGAGGATCCCCTCTCAGCAGGGACGCCACAAAGCCTTTGCCACCTGCCTCCCTCACTTGGCTGTGGTCTCCCTGTTTATCACCACTGGCTTCTTTGCCAACCTGAAACCCTCCTCCATCTCCTCCCCATCCCTGGACCTGGTGGTGTCAGTTCTGTACTCAGTGGTGCCTCCAGCAGTGAACCCTCTCATCTACAGCCTGAGGAACCAGGAGCTCAAGGCTGCCCTGAGCCAACTGATCCCTGGATGCTTTCAGAAGCAATAAACTCTTTGTCTTCTCCTGCAGAGCAGTTCTGATGTCACTTAGTGCAGGCCCAGCCTGGCTGCTGGAGTTCTGGCTGCTGTTGGTGCTGTTCCTCTTGGGAGAATGTTGTTCCCACACGAATGTCTTTCTTCAGACCATTGCTGGTTCTGTGTTGTCCTGTCTGGTGTGACCCAGAGGCTGCAGACATGAGGAGCTGTGCTCCCTGGGTGTTCAACACAAGAAAGGACCCTGCAGGGAGTTGTTTCTCTGAGTTGCTTCCTCCAAGGCTTCTGTGGAGCTGCAGGGCAGTGCCTGTGTGCAGAGGTGGAGGGGCAGAGTCCCAGCACAGCAGCAGTGCCAGGCAGCCCCACAGCTTGGGCTGTCCTCAGCTGCTCTTTCTGCCCTTCCACCCTCTCCAGCTGAGCCTCTGTGCTGGGGCAAGGCCTGAGTGCTCTGGCAGCTTGGGCACCGTGCTGCTGGGTGGCAGTGCTGGGACTGCAGGCAGGGAGAGTCCAGGGCTGCTTGTGGGACAGAGCTGTGCTCCAGAGCAGCACTGCCATTCAGAACAGGAGGTCTCCTCATGCCTTCACACCCCAACCCCCTCCCATTACAGACTGCACCCACTGAGATTCGACAGTGGTTACCCTGACCCCCTTCCAGTATAGACTCAGTCCAAACATGGTTCCTTTATCCCCTCCCAATACAGATGTGGCCTCATCCCAGCACAAACTGGATCCTACTGTACTCTAGCACTTCAGCCTGGGTCCTTTACTCTTCCTGGTATAAGCTGTGTTATTGTCCACACTTAGTGCAAAGTTCATCCTTTTAACACAGACCTGGTCACATCCCAGCACATACTGGATCATCTTGGTGCCTTCCCAGTACCTACTGCTTCCCTCCACATGTTAACTGTGTGCTGTGGTTCCAACCCAGTCCAGACTGGCCCCCCTGCCAGTACAAACTGTATCACCTGACTCCCTCCCAGTACCGGCTGGGCCCTGTCCAAGTACAATCTGGTGCCCTGATCCCATCCCAGTAAAGTGCAGGTCCTGTCCCAGAGGAAATAGATCCAAAGGCATCACCCAGTACAGACTGGGGACCTTCCCAGTGCAAACTGCATCTCCTGATCTCCTCCCAGTACAGACAGGGTCTCATCCCAGAGCAAAGTTGAACCTCTGATTCCCTCCAAGCACCAACTGCTTCCCTCCCAGTGCAAACCAGATATCAGGACTCCTTCCCTGTACAGACTGTGCCTGCTCCCAGGAAAAGCTGCACCACCTGAACCCTTCCCAGGACAAGACTGGAACCACTCCCAGTACAAGCTGTATTCCTTAACCACCTCCCAGGCAGACTGGGAACCATCCCAGTACAACCTGAGTCCCCTGGCCACATCCCAATACAGTCTGGGAACCATCCCAGTACATACTGGGTGCTTAATTAATTAATTATAGATTATTGGTCACACTACTAATACCATGCGAGGTTGTTGATGCAGGTGTGTGTCCTGTTATTCCCAGATAACTCTCTGTGTTTATAGCTACCGGTGCCCTGCTTTAGTTACATGCTGCAGGCACAGCACTGCTTTGCTACACTGCTAGCCACTTCTGCACTTATGCATGAAAATGCATGTTGTGTTGTAAGGAATTGTGATTTTCCCTCTAAGTGTGGAATATTATGGCAAACTGGTGAGATAACATTTAAGTCCATATGAACATTTTCTCTAATCACATAACAATCAAACCACCATAATATTCAGGCCAAATTCACATGGTGCTGTGGTACATTCTTCTGATCGATGCTTTTGATCTCAGATTATCATAACAGTTATTGTGATCGATGTTGGACTCCATGGGAAATGCTGTTTCCTCACAGTCTTGATCCTTCTGCCGTTGTTCACTGCGATGATTGCAGTTGACAGAAAAGAAGGCTCCGAGGTGACCTTATTGTGGCCATCCAGTATCTGAAGAGAGCCTACAAGAATGCTGGGAAGGGTTTTCCTAGGGTGTCAGGAAGCGACAGGACTAGGGAGAATGGAATGAAGCTGTGCGTGGGGAGATTCAGGCTGGATGTGAGGAGGAAGTTCTTCACCATGAGAGTGGTGAAGCCCTGGAATGGGTTGTCCAGGGAGGTGGCTGAGGCCCCGTCCCTGGAGGTGTTTAAGCCCAGGCTGGATGAGGCTCTGGCCAGCCTGATCTAGTGTGAGGTGTCCCTGCCCATGGCAGTGGGGTTGGAACTAGATGATCCTTGTGGTCCCTTCCAAACCTGACATTCTATGAGACTATGATTCCATATATGTTTTAATTAATTTTGTTTTTTTTGGTTTTAATATATCTATTTTTTTTTTTCTATTTTAATAAATTTGTTACATTTTGTTTTTGTTTTATTACTCCTTTTGCAATTTTTTTCTTTACATTATTTTTTACTCTTTTAAAACTTTTTTATTTAAAATTTTTTTTTAATTTTTTATGAATTACTTTTTTTCTCTAATTTATTTAATTTTTTTCTCTTTTTTGTTATTTTTAGTAATTTTTTTCATTTTTAATATGTTTAAGTTTAATTTTTATTAATTTTTTTTCTTTTTTATATTTTGTTTGTTTTAATTTTTCATTTAATTTTAAATATTTGAATATTTTAATTTTTTATTTTTATTTTATTTTTTTTTTTTTTTTTTTTTTATATTTTTAATTTTTAATTATTTATTTTTATTTTTTTTTTTTTATATTTTTTTATGTATTTTTTATCTATTTTTATATTTTTTGTATTTTTTTAATCTATTTTTTTTTTTTTTTTGTAATTTTTTTTTTTATTTTAATTACTTTTATTTTTATTGTAATTATTTTTTGGTTAATTTTTTAATTATTTTGAGCATTATTTTTTTGTTTTAATTTTTTTTTTTGATTATTTTTTTATTTTATTTTTGTTTTTTTTTGTTTTTTGCATTTATTCTATTTTCTATTTTTTTTTTTTTTTAATTTTTTTAATTCTTTTCTTTTCTTTTTTTTTTTTTTATTTTTTTTTTTTTTTTTTTAATTTCTTCTTTTAAGGTTTTTTGTTTGTTTTAATTGTAATCTTGATAATCCTTATTGTTTTTTTTTCTAATAATCCTCATGTTTTCTGTTAATATTATTTTTTCTGATTTTTTTGTTGTTTGTTTTTTCTTTGTTCTCTATCATTTTTTTTGTTACTTTTTTTATTTTTTTTATTGTTTTTTTATGTATCTAAGTTGTAATATTTTTTTTTGTCTATATATATTTGGTATTTAATTTATTTTTAACTTGTTTTCTTTTTTACTATTTTTTGTATTATTTGTATGTTTTCTAGTCAATGTCTAAGAAGGAAATAGAAAGATGTTACATTAGCTGAGAAATACTTTTAAAAGCAAATACCTATTTACTGCAAACATTAACTGTCGGGGAGCGGCGAGGGAAGACAGCAGCAATCAATGTGATTGATAAGCACGCTTCACCTTTATTGCCCGGATACACAGCTTCTAGAGCATCTCAGCTAAGTATGCACCAGCGTCACTGTTCTGTTGGTCTCTGACTGAGGGCAACATTATAATATCCAGCCCACCTGCAATTAGGTCTGTGTACAATATCAAAGGCTCTGTGTACATTCCCAGAAAACTCCCTTCTCACTAGCTCTTCCTTTCCCATCCAATTATCTTACCTAGCTGTCCCTTTCCCATCCAGTTATCTTACAAACACACAGCTGCAAGAACAGCTACGAGGCCATAGTGACCTTGCTGCCTCAGCAAGGCAGCTAACTACGAGCAGTAAACAACAAGATGGAGTAAGGCCTACACATTCTGCTCAAGCAGCTGTTCCACAGAGACATGTCCCTTAGATTTAAGCCATTCTACAACAATTCCCCCCTTTTTCTTTTGTACAAGAAAAGCTCGAGATGTTACCTCATTTACACTTCTCATAATACATCCATATGCAGTACTCAAAACAAGCAATATCAACAGAACAATACCCAACCAGCGTAAACCTTCCTTAAGCAGACCTAATAACCAAGGAGACATATTTCCAAACCAAGATTGAAACCATTGATCTAAAGGATTTATATTTTTAACAATTGATTGAGTATGATTTTCCAACCAAGCAATCCTTTTATAAATTGATTGACTGTGATCAGACAAATTAAAACAACACATGCCTTCAAAATCCTCACAGCCATGACCATTAGCTAAAAGCAAAAAATCAACAGCAGCTCTATTCAGTAAATATGCATGCCTTAAACTATTTTGATCTAAAAGCAGTTGATCTAAAATTACAGCAGTAACATTAGCCTGTTCAGCTGACCAACATGATAACTTGTGTGTTTGTAGCTACCAGTGTCCTGCTTTAGTTACACGGTGCAGGCACAGCGCTGTTTTGCTACACTGATAGCAACTTTTGCACTTATGCTGAGCATGGCCTACCACCATGTCAGGCTCTAGGCCTACACTGCCAGACTGCTCACACTGCTCGTCACCGGCATTGCCACAAATTCCCCTTTTTGTTTTTGTGAGCACTCTGCTCATGGGAGTTGTTCTCATCCCATACAAGATACTCTTGCATACACAGAAGCAAGTTAAAGCTAAGCTATATAACAAAAGCAAAAGTTTTATAACACAGCATGTCTAACAGACTGATGTAACCCATACAAGACACAATGCTTAAGTTCAGCTAGTTAGAATGTTCTAACAGAGTTGGCATAAAATGTGGTCAAAGACAGCAAACATTGTAAAGAAAACTCAGGTCGTAATAGTTCTGATCTTCACATTTCACTCTTCTTACTGACAGAGAAGACTTGATTATGCCTAAACACAATACACACAGAGATTAAGACACAAATGCAATCCTTACCACTGTCTTTTACAATCTGCTTTAGTGGTATGTTGCATCTTTATTTTCTCTAGGATGGTCAAAAATCATGAATTGTTTAATGGTAGCAAGATTTCTTTAATCTGTAAAGGTAGATCTGGCCAGGCTCTAGCTTCACAGACAGAAAACTTGCGGGCAAACAGCAAGAGCAAAATGGCTTCATTGCTTTACCCAATAGAAAATTACACATAATAATGTGTTTTTGCTCATCCTAGTAATACTGGTCTCTTAATGTTCACTCAACAGTTAAGCAGTCATGACACTCAGTTATAAATTAGATACTTTCTGTTGACATCTTGGATTATTGTGACAGGCGTTGAGGTCAGCGCTAGGCAGCCCTGCTGACCGTCACTTCATGACAGCCGTGCCGCGTTTGTGCTGTCTTGTGGTGAGAGGGTTGCAGCACTTTGCAAAGTTTATGTTTCTAGGTGTTGACATGAACTAAGTATTTCTTGTTGGTACCATTAAAAGACTTCTTTGCTATGGGGTGTTCTCTCTTTCCCCCCTTTTTCCCTTTTTTTTTTTTTTTTTCTTTTGCCTTTTTCCTTTAGCCTGTTTCCTTTAGCCTTTTTCCTTTATCTTTTTCCCTTTATCCTTTAATAATTTTTCTCTCCTTTTATCCTTTTATTCGTTTTTGTCCTTTTAACCTCTTTTCCTTTTAACCTCTTTCCAGGGTCTACTATGTTTCTTGGCTGCCTTATCATCATCTATAGCGTTTAGCCACAAATCTTGACCAAACTTCTTCCACTCGCCCCGTTCAAAAATCTCATTAGGATCTTTAAAATATCCTAACGATTCAGCATAGTCAAACAACGGTCTCAACACCTTCTTAACATCTAGCTTACAACCTCGCTTTTCTAAAAAACATGTCATTAAATCATACGTGGCCTGCCTATCCATTTCCTCAGCGTTAGTACCTGTGCGCACAGTCCCAATAGCAGTCTGGCTCACCACGTCTTCGGCTCCTCAGGTCGTCCTTATCCTGCGACCTCCGGTACTGCTATCCCGGGCCGGCTTCTTGCCCACGTCACCGAATGAATCCCTTCGTCCCCGCGGAACGCTGCTACAGACGTTTTCCAAAGCTTTATCCTGTTCGGGCTCCACTTGTTGCAAGAAGGGGCTAGTACATAATCAATATGATTAACCAAGTCCTTATACCTTGCTACAATTACTATGTACTAAGTACCTGTAAATACCAAATGCTTACTATTCATTATACTTACTAGGAAAACTTAACAAAACTCTAAATAACCAAACTCTGAAAGACATTACAATCAGAAATTATGAAATTAGCACTGTTGCTTTAAATCAGAACAGACCTTTGGCAGACTAGTCGTACCAGAAAAGAGACGAGGGGGGGCAAGGTGTGCAGTAGTTGCAATTGTTTCTGCGGTAAGGATCTTAACAACTTGCAGCCTATCATGCCTGAGCGACCACTGCTCCACCCATGCTGGATTAGCTGTTTTCCATTTTAATTTGAGGGTTGGTTGCTGACCAGTAGCCTCCACAGAAAAGGAACAGAAACAAGTTTTGCTCCTAGCTAACTTAAGGTGTCTCAACCCAATAGAGTAACTGGAAGGGTTAACACGTACGGTCTTACAGTGATTGATTTGCCGTCGTAAAAGCTAATTGCACTGGCTCTTTGCTGACCCAGGTTGTTTGGATACATTTAAAACCCTTTAAACCTTTTAAACTCAAGACCATTTCATTTATGATGAGATACAATAGTGATATCAGCTCCTGATAGTCACAGTCTGTTCCAGTTTTCCCTTCTATTACTGCATTTCTCACAATACCTTTCCAGCGGCGCAGCGGGACAGTTCCCCGTCCCTCCCACCTCCCGATCCCTTACACTATCGTCCCTTCAGAATTCGATTGTAGCCTCCGTCGTAGTGATGTTTTCTGCTGACAATGTCTGGGGCGTAGGAGGCGGGGGGATGGTGAGGTGATCGCTGGTGCTGGCCGCTGCTGGGCCGCCGCCGTGCCGCCTCCACGGGGACGGCCGCTGGGGCCACTGCCGTGGCTGCTGCCGTGGGGGCCACTGCGGGGGCCGCTACAGTCCGCGCTGCCGGTGTCAGTGGTGCGTCGGTCGGTGCCGCCTCGGTTGGAGCCGTCGGTGCCCGTGGGGGCCGTCGGGGCTCGCGGAAGGGGTGCGGTTGTAAGAATGCCGTAACCGCGAGCCTCCAAGCGCTCCATTTTTCTAAGAGGGACTGTGAAACAAAGTCGGCACTGTTTGATTTCTCAGCGTCGGTGTTGTCTCTTCCGAATCCCAGCTGTCGTTGGCGATATTAGGAGATGTTGATGAATGGGATCAAACACGCTGAACCACAAGTTTCGCTGCCTTTTTATCGCTTCCTCCCTGCTGGGATGGTGGCTGGTGTTTAGCACCTCATCCCACAGCTAGGCTCTGGTTTTGTCCCGTGCTTCGGTAGTAAAAGCTTCGGTTGCTCTGGGGATAAAATCATGATTCCGGGCCCATGCTAATAGCCCTTTCAAAATCCCAGTAATCTCAGTAACACCTCTCACGGAGAGGATAGTTAGTCCGTTCAAAATGCCAGAATTGTCAGTAATACCTCTCTCAGAGAGGACAGTTTGGAGGGCGTTTAACACAGCTCTTCTGTTTCACGGAGTGCTTCACCGTGCCTCTCCCCGGCCGCTTTTGCAGCTTTATAGCAGTTTTGTCACCATCTATGATCAAGTCCCACAGTTTGTTTCCATATTCTCTCCAACACATCAACACTAAACACATCTTCTGACGACTTGAAAAAACCATTCTCTCTACCAAACTGTAATAAACGTTCAGGATGCTTCTTCAGATCCACATCCTCTACACTGCGTTTCTCAAGGAAACTTAAAAATAAGTTAAGAGCTACTTCGCTTTCCATCCCTTAGTGCAGCCTTCAAAAACCCGTGGAAGTCGAGTAGCAGCCCTTACCCGGACAGCAAGCTTAATTCCAATTCAGGAAACCCAGCTCAGGCACAGTACGAACTCCCTACGCCAGCGTTGAGTCGCACTTTTGCCCCTCGATTCGCTGCTAATCGATGCTTTTCCGGGCTCGCCACCACCCCGACCGCAAGAAGGTCTCCGCAGGCCTCCTATCCCACGTCGGGGGTTCTCTCCCTTACCCCACTGGATCGTCCGTCCCTGTTCTCGGGCGCCAGATATCGGAGAGCGGCGAGGGAAGACAGCAGCAATCAATGTGATTGATAAGCACACTTCAACTTTATTGCCCGGATACACAGCTTATGTAGCATCTCAGCTAAATATGCACAAGCGTCACTATTCTATTGGTCTCTGACTGAAGGCAACATTAGAATATCCAGCCCACCTGCAATTAGGTCTGTGTACAATATCAAAGGCTCTGTGTACATTCCAAGAAAACTCCCTTCTCACTAGCTCTTCCTTTCCCATCCAATTATCTTACCTAGCTGTCCCTTTCCCATCCAGTTATCTTACAAACACACAGCTGCGAGAACAGCTACGAGGCCATAGTGACCTTGCTGCTTCAGCAAGTCAGCTAACTATGAGCAGTAAACAACAAGATGGAGTAAGGCCTACATATTCTGCTCAAGCAGCTGTTCCACAGAGACATGTCCCTTAGATTTAAGCCATTCTACAACAGCGCTATGGGGCTGGGGTCCCCATATGGGTCGCTATGGGTCTGGGGTCTCCCTATGGGGTGCTATGGGGCTGGGGTATCGATATGGGTCGCTATGCGTCTGGGGTGTCCCTGGTGGTCACTATGGGGCTGGGGTCTCCCTGGGGGTCGCTATGGGGCTGGGGTCTCCCTATGGGGGTCGATATGGGGCTGGGGTCTACCTATGGATCGCTATGGGTCTGGGGTCTCTCTGGGCATCGCTATGGGGCTGGGGTCTCCCTATGGGGTGCTATGGGGCTGGGGTCTCGCTATGGGGTGCTATGGGGCTGGGGTCCCCCTCCGGGTCTCCATGGGGCTGGGGTTTCCCTGGGGGTCGCTGTGTGACTGGGGTCTCGCTAAAGGGCGCTATGGGGCTGGGGTCTCCCTATGGGGTGCTATGTTGCTGAGGTCCCCCTACGGGTCGCTATGGGGCTGGGGTCTCGCTATGGGGCGCTATTTGGTTGGGGTCTCTGTATGGGTCGCTATGGGGCTGGGGTCTTGCATTGGGGCACTATGGGGCTGGGGTCTCCCTATGGGTCGCTATGGGGCTGGGGTCTCCCTGGGGGTCGCTATGGGGCTGGGGTCTCGTTAAACGGCGCTATGGGACTCGGGTCTCCCGATAGGTCGCTATGGGGCTGGGGTCTCCCTATGGGGCGCTCTGGGACTGTGGTCCCCCTATGGGTCGCTATGGGGCTGGGGTCTCGGTATGGGTAGATATGGGGCTGGGGTCTCCCTATGTGTCGCTATAGGGCTGGGGTCTCCCTGGGGGTCGCTATGGGGCTGGGTTCTCCATATGGGTCACTATGGGTCTGGGGGCTCCCTATGGGGCGCTATGGGGCTGGGGTCCTCCTATGGGTCGCTATGGGGCTGGGATCTCCCTATGGGTCTCTATGGGGTTGGGGTCTCCTTGGGGCTCGCTATGGGGCTGGGGCCTCTCTGGAGGGCGCTAGGGGGCTGGGGTCTCCCTATGGATCGCTATGGGGCTGGGGTCTCCCTGTGGGACGCTATGGGCTTGGGTCTCCCTGGGGGTCGCTATGGGTCTGGGGTCTCTCTGGGGGTCGCTATGGTGCTGGGGTCTCCCTATGGGTCTCTATGGGGCTGGGGTCTCCCTCTGGGTCGCTATGGGGCTATGGTCTCGCTATGGGTCGCTTTGGGGCTGGGGTCCCCCTCTGGGACGCTATGGGGCTGGGGTCTCCCTGGGGGTCGCTATGGGGCTGGGGTCTCGCTATCGCTCGCTATGGGGCTGGGGTCTCCATGGGGTTCGCCATGGGGCTGAGTTCTCCCTATGGGTCGCTATGGGGAGGAGTTCTCCCTATGGGACGCTATCGGGATGGGGTCGCTATGGGGCTGTGGTCTCCCTGGGGGTCGCTATGGGGTTGGGGTCTCGCTATACGTCGCTATGGGTCTGGGGTCTCGCTATGGTTCACTATGGGTCTGGGGTCTCCCTATGGGTCGCCATGGGGCTGGGGTCTCCCTGGGGGTCGCTATGGGGCTGGGGTCTCCCTAATGGTCGTATTGGGGCTGGTATCTCCCTGGGGTAACCTATGGGGCTGGGGTCTTGCTATGGGTCACTATGGGGCTGGGGTCTCCCTATGGGTCTCTGTGGGGCAGGGGTACCCCTGGCAGTTGCTATGGGGCTGAGGTTTCACTATGGATCGCTATGGGGCTGGGGTCTCCCTGGGCGTCGCTATGGGGCTGGGGTCTCTCTGGGGGTCTCTATGGGGCTGAGTTCTCACTATGGGTCGCTATGGGGCTGGGGTCTTCCTGGGGGTCGCTATGGGGCTGGGGTATCGCTATGGGTCGCTATGGATCTGGGATCTCCCTGGGGGTCCCTATGGGGCTGGCATCTCCCTTTGGGGCGCTATGGGGCTGGTTTGTTGCTATGGGTCTCTATGGGGCTGCCGTCTCTCTGAGGGTCACTATGGGGCTGGGGTCTCTCTGCCGGTCGCTATGGGGCTGGGGCCTCCCTATGGGTCGCTATGGGGCTGGGGTCACCCTCTCGGTCGCTATGGGGCTGTAGTCTCGCTATGGCTCGCTATGTGGCTGGGGTCTCACTATGGGACGCTATGGGGCTGGGGTCCCCCTATGGGTCGCTATGGGGCTGGGGTCTCACAATGGGGCGCTATGGGTTTGGTGTCCCCCTGGGGCCCACTAAGGGGGTGGGGTCCCCCTATGCGTCGCTATGGGGCTGGGGTCCCCCTGGGGGTCGCTATGGGGCTGGGGTCTCCCTATGGGTCGCTATGGGGCTGGGGTCCCGGTATGGGTCACTATGGGGCTGGGGTCTCCATATGGGTCTCTATGGGGCTGGGGTCTCCCTCCATGTTGCTATGGGTCTGGGGTCTCCCAGGGGGTCACGATGGGGCTGGGGTGCTCGCTGTGGGTCGCTATGGGGCTGAGTTCTCCCTATGGAGCGCTATGGGGCTGGGGTCTCCCTTTGTGTCGCTATGGGGCTGGGGTCTCCCTATGGGTCTCTATGGGTCTGGGATCTCCCTGGGGGTCACTATGGGGCTGAGGTCTCCCTTTGGGTCGCTATGGGGCTGGTGTGTCGCTATGGGTCGCTATGGGGCTGGGGTCTCACTATGGGTCGCTATGGGGCGAGCGTCTTCCTGGGGGTCGCTATGGGGTATGGTCCCCCTATGGGTCGCTATCGGGCTGGGGTCTCTCTATGGGGCGCTATGGGGCTGGTGTGTTGCTATGGGTCGCTATGTGGCTGGGGTCTCCCTATGGGGCGCTATGGGTTTGGGGTCCCCCTGGGGGACGCTATGGGGCTGGGGTCCCCCTCTGGGTCGCTATGGGGCTGGGGTCCCCCTATGGGTCGCTATGGGGCTGGGTTCCCCCTGGGGGTCGCTATGGGGCTGGGGTCCCCCTATGGGGTGCTATGGGGCTGGGGTCTCCCTATGGGTCTCTGTGGTGCTGGGGTCTCCTTCCATGTTGCTATGGGGCTGGGGTCTCCCAGGGGGTCACTATGGGGCTGAGTTCTCCCTATGGGTCGCTATGGGGCTGGGATCGCTATGGTGCTGGTTTCTCGCTGGGGTTCGTTATGCGGCTGGGGTCTCCCTATGGGTCGCTATGGGGCTGGGGTCTCCCTATGGGTCGCTATGGGGCTGAGGTCTCCCTATGTGTCGCTATGGGGCTAGGGTCTCCCTGCGGGGTGCTATGGGGCTGGGGTCACCCTATGGGTCTCTATGGGGCTGGGGTCCCCCTGGGAGTTGCTATGGGGCTGAGGTTTCCCTATAGGTCGCTATGCTGCTGGGGTCTCTCTATGGGGCGCTATGGGGCTCTGGTCTCTCCATGGGTCGCTATGGGGCTGCGGTCTCGCTATGGTTCGCTATGGGGTGGGGTCTTCCTTGGGGTAGCTGTGGGGCTGGGATCTCCCTATGGGTCGCTATGGGGCTGAGTTCTCCCTATGGGTCGCTATGGTGCTGGGGTCGCTCTGGGTCTTGTATCTCTCTGGGGTTCGCTATGGGGCTGGGGTCTCCCTATGGGTCTCTATGGGGCTGGGGTCCCCCTGGGAGTCGCTATGGGGCTGAGGTTTCCCTATGGGTCGCTATGGGGCTGGGGTCTCTCTATGGGGCGCTATGGGGCTGGGGTCTCTCTATGGGGCGCTATGGGGCTGTGGTCTCTCCATGGGTCGCTATGGGGCTGCGGTCTCGCTTTGGTTCGTTATGGGGCTGCGTATCCCTGGGGGTTGCTATGGGGCTGAGTTCTCACTATGGGTGGCTATGGGGCTGGGATCTTCCTGGGGGTCGCTATGGGGCTGGGGTCTCGCTATGGGTCGCTATGGATCTGGGATCTCCCTGGGGGTCCCTATGGGGCTGGGGTCTCCCTTTGGGTCACTATGGGGCTGGGGTCTCCCTAGGGGTCGCTATGGGGCTGGGGTGCTCGCTGTGAGTCGCTATGGGGCTGAGTTCTCCCTATGGAGCGCTATGGGGCTGGGGTCTCCCTTTGTGTCGCTATGGGGCTGGGGTCCCCCTATGGGTCGCTATGGGGCTGGGTTCCCCCTGGGGGTCGCTATGGGGCTATGGTCCCCCTATGGGTCGCTATCGGGCTGTGTTCTCTCTATGGGGCGCTATGGGGCTGGTGTGTCGGTATGGGTCGCTATGTGGCTGGGGTCTCCCTATGGGGCGCTATGGGTTTGGGGTCCCCCTGGGGGACGCTATGGGGCTGGGGTCCCCCTATGGGTCGCTATGGGGCTGGGTTCCCCCTGGGGGTCGCTATGGGGCTGGGGTCCCCCTATGGGGTGCTATGGGGCTGGGGTCTCTCAATGGGTCGTTATGGGGCTGGGGTCTCCCTATGGGTCTCTGTGGGGCTGGGGTCTCCCTCCATGTTGCTATGGGGCTGGGGTCTCCCAGGGGGTCACTATGGGGCTGGGGTCTCCCTATGGGTCGCTATGGGGCTGAGGTCTCCCTATGGGTCGCTATGGGGCTAGGGTCTCCCTGTGGGGCGCTATGGGGCTGGGGTCACCCTATGGGTCGCTATGGGGCTGGAGTCTCCCTATGGGTCTCTATGGGGCTGGGGTCCCCCTGGGAGTTGCTATGGGGCTGAGGTTTCCCTATAGGTCGCTATGCTGCTGGGGTCTCTCAATGGGGCGCTATGGGGCTCTGGTCTCTCCATGGGTCGCTATGGGGCTGCGGTCTCGCTATGGTTCGCTATGGGGTGGGGTCTTCCTTGGGGTAGCTGTGGGGCTGGGATCTCCCTATGGGTCGCTATGGGGCTGAGTTCTCCCTATGGGTCGCTATGGTGCTGGGGTCGCTCTGGGTCTTGTATCTCTCTGGGGTTCGCTATGGGGCTGGGGTCTCTCTATGGGGCGCTATGGGGCTGTGGTCTCTCCATGGGTCGCTATGGGGCTGCGGTCTCGCTGTGGTTCGTTATGGGGCTGCGTATCCCTGGACGTTGCTATGGGGCTGAGTTCTCACTATGGGTGGCTATGGGGCTGCGATCTTCCTGGGGGTCGCTATGGGGCTGGGGTCTCGCTATGGGTCGCTATGGATCTGGGATCTCCATGGGGGTCCCTATGGGGCTGGGGTCTCCCTTTGGGGCGCTATGGGGCTGTTTTGTCGCTATGGGTCTCTATGGGGCTGGCGTCACTCTGGGGGTCACTATGAGGCTGGGGTCTCTCTATGGGTCACTATGGGGCTGGTATCTCCCTGGGATTCGCTATGGGGCTGGGGTCTCGCTATGGGTCACTATGGGGCTGGGGTCTCCCTATGGGTCGCTATGGGGCTGGGGTCTCCCTATGGGACACTATGGGTCTGGGGTCTCGCTATGGTTCGCTATGGGGCTAGGGTCTCCCTATGGGTCTCTATGGGGCTGGCGTTAGCCCTGGCAGTTGCTATGGGGCTGAGGTTTCACTATGGGTCGCTATGGGGCCGGGGTCTTCCTGGAGGTCGCTATGGGGCTGGGGTATCGCTATGGGTCGCTATTGATCTGGGATCTCCCTGGGGGTCCCTATGGGGCTGGGGTCTCCCTTTGGGTCGCTATGGGGCTGGTTTGTCGCTATGGGTCTCTGTGGGGCTGGGGTCTTCCTGGGGGTCGCTATGAGGCTGGGGTCTCTCTATGGGTCACTATGGGGCTGTGGTCTCTCTGCGGGTCGCTATGGGTCTGGGGTCTCCCTATGGGGCACTATGGGGCTGGGGTCTCCGTATGGGTCGCTATTGGGCTGGGGTCTCCCTATGGGGCGCTATGGGGCTGGGGTCTCACAATGGGTCGCTATGGGGCTGGGGTCTCCCTATGGGTCTCTGTGGGGCTGGGGTCTCCCTCCATGTTGCTATGCGCCTGGGGTCTCCCAGGGGGTCACTATGGGGCTGGGGTCTCCCTATGGGTCGCTATGGGGCTGAGGTCTCCCTATGGGTCGCTATGGGGCTGGGGTCCCCCTGGGAGTTGCTATGGGGCTGAGGTTTCCCTATAGGTCGCTATGCTGCTGGGGTCTCTCTATGGGGCGCTATGGGGCTCTGGTCTCTCCATGGGTCACTATGGGGCTGCGGTCTCGCTATGGTTCGCTATGGGGTGGGGTCTTCCTTGGGGTAGCTGTGGGGCTGGGATCTCCCTATGGGTCGCTATGGGGCTGAGTTCTCCCTATGGGTCGCTATGGTGCTGGGGTCGCTCTGGGTCTTGTATCTCTCTGGGGTTCGCTATGGGGCTGGGGTCTCCCTATGGGTCTCTATGGGGCTGGGGTCCCCCTGGGAGTCGCTATGGGGCTGAGGTTTCCCTATGGGTCGCTATGGGGCTGGGGTCTCTCTATGGGGCGCTATGGGGCTGTGGTCTCTCCATGGGTCGCTATGGGGCTGCGGTCTCGCTATGGTTCGTTATGGGGCTGCGTATCCCTGGGGGTGCTATGGGGCTGAGTTCTCACTATGGGTGGCTATGGGGCTGGGATCTTCCTGGGGGTCGCTATGGGGCTGGGGTCTCGCTATGGCTTGCTATGTGTCTGGGGTCTCAATATGGGGCGCTATGGGGCTGGGGTCTCCCTATGGGTCTTTATGGGGCTGGGGTCCCCCTCCGAGTCCCTATGGGGCTGAGGTTTCCCTATGGGTCACTACGGGGCTGTTGTCTCACTCGGGTTCGCTATGGGGCTGGGGTCTCCCTCTGGGTCGCTATGGGGCTGAGGTCTCCCTATGGGTCGCTATCGTCCTGGGGTCTCCCTGGGGGTCGCTATGGAGCTGGGGTTTCCCTGGTGGTCACTATGGGTCTGAGTTCTCACTATGGGTCGCTATGGGGCTGAGGTCTCCCTATGGGTCGCTATCGTCCTGGGGTCTCCCTGGGGGTCACTATGGCGCTGAGGTCTCGCTATGGGGCGCTATGGGGCTGGGGTCTCCCTGGGGGTCACTATGGGGCTGGGGTCTCGCTATGGGGCGCTATGGGGCTGGGGTCTCCCAGGGGGTCACTATGGCGCTGAGGTCTCGCTATGGGGCGCTATGGGGCTGGGGTCTCCCTATGGGTCACTATGGGGCTGAGTTCTCCCTATGGGTCGATATCGGGCTGGGATCGCTATGGTGCTGGTTTCTCTCTGGGGTTCGCTATGCGGCTGGGGTCTCCCTATGGGTCGCTATGGGGCTAGGGTCTCCCTGCGGGGCGCTATGGGGCTGGGGTCACCCTATGGGTCTCTATGGGGCTGGGGTCCCCCTGGGAGTTGCTATGGGGCTGAGGTTTCCCTATAGGTCGCTATGCTGCTGGGGTCTCTCTATGGGCCACTATGGAGCTCTGGTCTCTCCATGGGTCGCTATGGGGCTGCGGTCTCGCTATGGTTCGCTATGGAGTGGGGTCTTCCTTGGGGTAGCTGTGGGGCTGGGATCTCCCTATGGGTCACTATGGGGCTGAGTTCTCCCTATGGGTCGCTATGGTGCTGGGGTCGCTCTGGGTCTTGTATCTCTCTGGGGTTCGCTATGGGGCTGGGGTCTCCCTATGGGTCTCTATGGGGCTGGGGTCCCCCTGGGAGTCGCTATGGGGCTGTGGTCTCTCCATGGGTCGCTATGGGGCTGCGGTCTTGCTTTGGTTCGTTATGGGGCTGCGTATCCCTGGACGTTGCTATGGGGCTGAGTTCTCACTATGGGTGGCTATGGGGCTGGGATCTTCCTGGGGGTCGCTATGGGGCTGGGGTCTCGCTATGGGTCGCTATGGATCTGGGATCTCCCTGGGGGTCCCTATGGGGCTGGGGTCTCCCTTTGGGGCGCTATGGGGCTGGTTTGTCGCTATGGGTCTCTATGGGGCTGGCATCTCTCTGGGGGTCACTATGGGGCTTGGGTCTCTCTATGGGTCACTATGGGGCTGGTATCTCCCTGGGATTCGCTATGGGGCTGGGGTCTCGCTATGGGTCACTATGGGGCTGGGGTCTCCCTAGGGCTCGCTATGGTGCTGGGGTCTCCCTATGGGACACTATGTGTCTGGGGTCTCGCTATGGTTCGCTATGGGGCTAGGGTCTCCCTATGGGTCTCTACGGGGCTGGGGTCTCGCTGTGTGTTGCTATGTAGCTGGTGTCTCCCTATGGGGCGCTATGGGGCTTGGGTCCCGCTCTGGGTCGCTATGGGGCTGGGGTCTCGCTAAATGGAGCTATGGGGCTGGGGTCTCCCTATGGGACGCTATGGGTCTGTGGTACCCCTGGCAGTTGCTATGGGACTGGGGTCTCGCTATGGGTCGCTATGGGGCTGGGGTCCCCCTCTGGGACGTTATGGGGCTGGGTTCTCTCTGGGGGTCTCTATGGGGCTGAGTTCTCACTATGGGTCGCTATGGGGCTGGGGTCTTCCTGGGGGTCGCTATGGGGCTGGGGTCTCGCTATGGGTCGCTATGGGTCTGGGATCTCCCTGGGGGTCCCTATGGGGCTGGCGTCTCCCTTTGGGGCGCTATGGGGCTGGTTTGTCGCTATGCGTCTCTATGGGGCTGGCGTCTCTCTGAGGGTCACTATGGGGCTTGGGTCTCTCTATGGGTCACTATGGGGCTGGGGTCTCTCTGCTGGTCGCTATGGGGCTGGGGTCTCCCTTTGGGGCGCTATGGGGCTGGGGTCTCTCTGCCGGTCGCTATGGGGCTGGGGTCTCCCTATGGGTCGCTATGGGGCTGGGGTCACCCTCTCGGTCGCTCTGGGGCTGTAGTCTCGCTATGGCTCGCTATGTGGCTCGGGTCTCCCTATGGGGCGCTATGGGGCTGGGGTCTCACAATGGGACGCTATGGGTTTGGGGTCCCCCTGGGGCCCACTAAGGGGGTGGGGTCCCCCTATGCGTCGCTATGGGGCTGGGGTCTCACTATGGGGCGCTATAGGTTTGGGGTCCTCCTGAATCCCGCTATGGGGCTGGGTCCCCCTGGGGGTCGCTATGGGACTGGGGTCTCCCTATGGGTCCCTATGGGGCTGGGGTCCCGGTATGGGTCGCTATGGGGCTGGGGTCTCCATATGGGTCTCTATGGGGCTGGGGTCTCCCTCCATGTTGCTATGGGTCTGGGGTCTCCCAGGGGGTCACTATGGGGCTGGGGTGCTCGCTGTGGGTCGCTATGGGGCTGAGTTCTCCCTATGGAGCGCTATGGGGCTGGGGTCTCCCTTTGTGTCGCTATGGGGCTGGGGTCCCCCTATGGGTCGCTATGGGGCTGAGTTGCACCTGGGGGTCGCTATGGGGCTATGGTCCCCCTATGGGTCGCTATCGGGCTGGGTTCTCTCTATGGGGGCGCTATGGGGCTGGTTTTCGGTATGGGTCGCTATTGGCTGGGGTCTCCCTATGGGGTGCTATGGGTTTGGGTCCCCTGGGGGACGCTATGGGGCTGGGGTCCCCCTATGGGTCGCTATGGGGCTGGGTTCCCCCTGGGGGTCGCTATGGGGCTGGGGTCCCCCTATGGGGTGCTATGGGGCTGGGGTCTCACAATGGGTCGCTATGGGGCTGGGGTCTCCCTATGGTCTCTGTGTGGGCTGGGGTCTCCCTCCATGTTGCTATGGGGCTGGGTCTCCCAGGGGGTCACTATGGGGCTGGGGTCTCCCTATGGGTCGCTATGGGGCTGAGGTCTCCCTATGGGTCGCTATGGGGCTGGGGTCCCCGTGGGAGTTGCTATGGGGCTGAGGTTTCCCTATAGGTCGCTATGCTGCTGGGGTCTCTCTATGGAGCGCTATGGGGCTCTGGTCTCTCCATGGGTTGCTATGGGGCTGCGGTCTCGCTATGGTTCGCTATGGGGTGGGGCTTCCTTTGGGTAGCTGTGGGGCTGGGATCTCCCTATGGGTCGCTATGGGGCTGAGTTCTCCCTATGGGTCGCTATGGTGCTGGGGTCGCTCTGGGTCTTGTATCTCTC
>JAAWVA010000030.1:3650158-3867521 GCA_015227895.2 Colaptes auratus | reverse complement strand
CTCCTTGGAAAAGGCCTCTTCAAGAACACCAAACAGGAGGGTGGGGAACATTGCAGGCTGGTCCCTCAGCACAGTCCTGGGAAGGTGAAGGCTCAAACACCTCTGCAGCCATTTGCAGGCCCTTGCAGCAAGAGAGGTAGTGCTGAAGCCATATGAGTAGGGGCAAGAAGGGGATTTTTGTTGCCTGGACCTTAGCTAGGGCTTTGGCCATGGTCCCCCATAGTCTCTTTAGAGCCTGACTGCTGAGAGCTGGAGTGCAGAAATGGGTGAGGTGGTGGCTGGATGGTGGATGAAGCCCAAATATCACCAGTGGAGAGTCCTCCTGGCAGACAGTTTTCAGTGGCAGCCCTCAGGGCAAGACCTTGGGCCAGCAGTGTGGAATGTCTTCATGAACTCCCTGCACTATCTGAGCCAGGGCCTTTGCAGCTCCTCTGGAGATGAAGCCAAACTGGGCAGAGCCCTTGAGGGACCTCATCTGCTTACCCCTGCCCTGAGCAGGAACGTTGGACAAGGGGATGTGCAGCAGGACAGAGCCAGCAGCTCCTCCACTCAAATCCTTGGTAGGAAATCTGCCAGACCACACTGTGTTGGGTTAGGAACTGGCTGTAGGGCCGAGCCCAGAGAGTGGTGGTGAATGGTGCCACATCCAGCTGGCGGGCTGTCACTAGTGGTGTGCCCCAAGGATCAGTGCTGGACCCCATGCTCTTCAACATCTTTATTGATGATCTGGATAAGGGCATCGAGTCCATCAGCAGTAAATTGCAGACGACACCAAGCGGGGGCAGGAGTTGATCGCTGGAGGGCAGAGAGGCCTTTGCAGAGGGACCTCGACAGGCTGGACAGATGGGCAGAGTCCAACGACATGAGATTGAACACATCCAAGTGCCGGGTTCTGCACATTGGCCACAACATCCCCATGCAGTGCTACAGGCTGGGGTCAGAGTGGTTGGAGAGCGGCCAGACAGAGAGGGACCTGGGGGTGCTGGTTGATGGGAGGCTGAACATGAGCCTGCAGTGTGCCCAGGCAGCCAAGAAGGCCAATGGCATCCTGGTCTGCATCAGGAAGAGTGTGGCCAGCAGGAGCAGGGGGAGTCATTCTGCCCCTGTACACTGCACTGGTTAGGCCGCACCTTGAGTACTGTGTCCAGTTCTGGGCCCCTCAGTTTAGGAAGGATGTTGACTGCTGGAACATGTCCAGAGAAGGGCAAAACAAGTTGGTGAGGGGTTTGGAACACAAGCCCTACGAGGAAAGCTGAGGGAGATGGGGTTACTTAGCCTGGAGAAGAGGACACTGAGGGGTGACCTTATGCTTTACAACTACCTGAAGGGAGGTTGTAGCCAGGCAGAGGTTGGTCTCTTCTCCCCGCAGCCAGTACCAGAACAAGAGGACACAGTCTCAGGCTGCGCCAGGGCAGGTTTAGACTGGATGTAGGAAGAAGTTCTACACAGAGAGTGATTGCCCATTAATCGGCTGCCCGTGGAGGTGGTGGAGTCACCTTCATTGGAGGTATTCAGGAAGAGGCTTGATGGGGTGCTTGGTGCCATGGTTTAGTTGTTTAGGTGGGTTGGATTGTATGTATTGTATTGTATTGTATTGTATTTAGGTGGGTTGGATTGGTTGATGTGTTGCACACGATGATCTTGAAGGTCACTTCCAACCTGGTGGTGTATTGTGTATTGTGTGTATTGTGAGAGGAGACAGTACCCAACGCCACCATCCACCTCGACTAGGAACCAGTCCAGCGGCAGTAGTCGGCCGGACCCCCACCTTGCTACAACCAACAGCTACAGAGTATCTCCCACCTGCTTTCCACTCACTAGCACTCAGTTCAAAGCATCCACGTGTAGCAGAGGAATTGCTGATGCACAGAAAGATTGTAATATTGTTGTACATAGCCAGAAGCCGCCCGCATCCCGCGTCGCCATCTAGTGGCCAAGCGGTGGAACTGCACCCTTCATCATATAAAATATAGAAATAGTCTGTAGATAGTTTAATTAAGTTCTAATCCTAACACTAAGCCACTTATGGAATGTATTTCACGAACGTGCACTAGAACATGTACATAAGTTGTCGATCATTGGTTATAAAAATTGATAATAATAAATATAATTTTCATAATTAATATTTATATTAATAAATTAATAACGTCATCACAACAACTGATGAGGCAACTTTCTCAGCCTTGGCTTTGCTCTGCTTTCAAAGAGCAACAATTCTTCTGTGTCTGTGTGCAGGCAGTTGTCTAAGGAGAGCAGGGGGCAGCTGGTGCCATGGAGCTGTCAGCTCCAGCTGCAGAGAGCACTGGAGAAGTCTGGTGCAAGGAGCAGGGATGGAAGGCCCAGGTGGGCAGGGACAGCAAGGGGGAGGTTGGGGAGGGTGAGGAACAAAGTTGTCCTTTCACTGTCAGCCCTCAAAGGACAGCTTCTCCTGCCACTCCGGACCTCCTGAGCAGACAGCCTGCATCATTCTGGCTTGGTGGATGCTGCTGTCACCTCTGCCCTCATTGAGAAGGAACAAAGAGTTTACCCTCAAAATCTGAGCTTTGTGAGGTGCACTTTAAAATCTGGAAGTGGAACAACAAAGACAACAAAGAGCTCTTCAGGGCACTTGGGGGATCTTCCATGAACCTCAGGTACTGAAGAAGAGTGAAGAAAACTGTGCAAGAAGCGAGAAGCAAAAGACAAAGTACCTTGAAGCATTGATTGGCCCCACTGAGGCTTGTTACTGCTAAAGCCTCCCAGGGACTCGTTAGAGCAGCTCAGGAGAGGCTGTGATTGCAGCAGGCAAAAGGCAAAAGTGCAGGAGAGCGAAAACTCTGGCTCTGGGTTCTGCAGCACAAAGGCCAAGGCTAAGCACAGCCTGGCAGGCAGATCCTGTCCCTCATGTGTGGGTCAAGGCTCTTCAGGAGCTGTGGGTGTAGAGTGTGGGTTTCGTAGCAGCATAGCAGGGCCTAGGTTGGAAGGGACCTCAGAGCTCATCTGCTCCAAACAGCCAAATCCCAGAGCAGATGCAGTGGTGGCACTGGCTGTGCTGACTCAGCACTGTCATTCCTCTCCTCAGCACTGGCTGGTGCAGAGAAGGGCAGGGGCACATTTGCTTCTGAGGAAAGAAGGTGTAAAAGAGGAGATTGCAGTTTAAGCTCCTGGAGAAGGTCCCCCCCAGGGGGGGTCACGTTTGGTCTGGCAGTGCCGGGGTCGGTGTATTGCTGTGTCCCCTGGGGCACGCTGGTCACTGGCGTGGGGGTGACTATGCCAGGTGAGGGAAAAGCTGCGGATGAAGCCCTTGCTGCAGCCTGTGCAGGCAAAGCACTGGCACAAGTGTGGGTGCAGCGGTGCTGGCTGAGGGTGGCCATCTGAGTGCAGCTCTTGCCTCAGGCAGCTCAGAGGTGCGGCTGCAGTGCTCTGGCTGTGACGCAGCAGTGCCGGATGAGGTTGGAGCTGAGGGGAACTGTGCCATAGTCCCCACTGACAGAGGGCTGGGCACTGGGCTGGGGCAGTGGGGCTTTACCAGCTCTAAGCTGGGTGGGAAGGAAGCCCACGCTCAGGGCACTAATGTGGCTGCTTGGGTGGCACAGAGGGGCTGATAGGGGTTTCCAATCTTACTACTTTGTATTCCCCCTCCTTCTCTTCATTCATCTCCATTTATATCATCCTCCTCTCATCCACATCATTCCTTTGTCCTCCTCAAATTACTGGCATCCTCCTCCTCCTAATCCTCATATACTCATCTTGCTGTTCTCATCCATGTCTCCATCAACTACTTTTTGTCTTCCTCAAGGCTAATCTTTGACTCCTCTAAATTATTCTCCAGGAAATTCTCCTCCCAGATCTTGTCCAGATCCTTCTGGGAGGCCATGCTGCTGAGAGGAATGGTCACCCCTCTGCTCTTGGGCAAATCCTTGGGGACAAGTGACTGAGAAGTAAGGACACTGTGGGTGACTCCTTGCAATGGAGGATCAGAGCCCTAACTCCTGTGCTGAGGTCCCTGGTTGTAGTGCTTGATGGGGCTGACACCAAGGACGTAGCCATCCCAACCATCCCCTCTGGCATGCAACTGATACCTGACCACCTGGGGCTCAGGGAGATGAAACTCTACATTCCCATCACAGCCAATGACCTCAAAGCTCCACAAGGGTGAAGGTGTGGTTGGGAGGAGGGTCTGGAGAGGGTTGAGAGGGTGCTCAGGGGTGTCAGATGGAGCCTGGGATCTTGCTGCTGTGCAAAGTTGGGTTCTTTACCTTCTGGCCTGTTCCAAGGAGCAGATCTGCAAACTTTGCTCTCCCCAGCACAAAGGAGCAGGGCTGATGGAGAGAAAGAAGGATATGAGCCCAGCCAGAGAGAAGCAAAGGGTCAGAGGAGAGGACTGAGCTGCAAGGAATGGCTCAGCCCTGACCAGGGCTCTCCCAGCCTGACATTTCCCTCCCTATGGCTTGGGGTTTTGTCACCTCCTGCCAGCTCAGTGCATCTGTGCTTGGATCACAGCCAACAGGGAGCTGATAGAAACTCTGGAGGTCAAAACCTTCAGGCTCTGTGCAAGTGGCAAAAGATCCCAGGATGATTCATCATCCAATGCTCTCCAGATCAGAGAACACCATTAGGAAGTCAATGCCTCCACCTCTCAAACAGTGACCCTAAAGCCAGAGCCTTGGAGCTCTCCTGGATCCCATCAGCTGTGTCCAGCATCTCCCCCAGTCAGACATCTCTCAGGCACAACCTGCACCGAGGGCCAGCACCAGGTCAGACTTCATCAGGCTCAGGTCTCATCTTCTGAGAATGTTGAAGCTTCATGAGTGTTTGCCCTGAGCTGCAGCAGAAGGAAACTGAACTCCAGGGGAGCCTCTCTGCCAGCCACCTCTCCACCTCTCTGTGTGTGTTTGGACAGGCACTTTTGCTGTCACCATGTTGGGGGCTCTACGTTGCACTGGAGGCTCTGTCCCTGTGTCTGTGTGCTTGGTGCTTCTCTCCAGGCACAGCCATAGAAAGAGTTTTTAATTCAGGATCCCTTGCAGCCAGTCAGGGTCAGCTTTGTCCTCATCCACTCTGTCCTTCAGAGGCTCTTGGATTAGAACACATTCTGCTGAACCACCTTGGGGATTGCACATTGGTTCATGAGGAATTGCTGCTAGGATGCAACATTTTCATCTGCTTCTCACTCTCAAGAACTCTTGACTGGCTGAGAAATCACAGCCATGGCACAACTTGTTGGCTTTGCCTCATCCTTGTGGACAGGCAAGCTGTTGAGAGACAGCTTGTGCTGAGCAGATGGGTCCAGAGGGCTTGGATTGGTGAGGCAACTTTCTCAGCCTTGGCTTTGCTCAGCTTCCAAAGAGCAACAATTCTTCTGTGTCTGTGTGCAGGCAGTTGTCTAAGGAAAGCAGGGGGCAGCTGGTGCCATGGAGCTGTGCGCTCCACTGCAGAGGCAGTGGAGAATCTGAGGCAAGGAGCCGGGATGGAAGTGCCCAGGCAGGCAGGGACAGCAATGGGGAGGTTGGGGAGGGTGAGGAGCAAAGTTGTTCTACTCAGTGTCAGCCCTCAACGGACCAGCTTCTCCTCCCAGTCCAGACCTCCTGAGCAGACAGCCTGCATCATTCTGGCTTGGTGGATGTGCTGTCACCTCTGCCCTCATCTGGAAAGAATCAATAGTTTACCCTCAAAATCTGAGCTTTGTGAGGTGCACTTTGAATTCTGAAGGAACAACAAAGACACAAGAGCTCCTCAGGGCACTTGGGGATCATTCCATGACCCTCAGGTACTGAGAGAAGAGTGAATAACGTGCAAGAAGTGAGAAGCAAAAGACAAGTACCTTGAGCATGTGATTGGCCCCCTGAGGCTTGGTTACTGCTAAAGCCTCCCCAGGGACTCGTTAGAGCAGATCAGAGAGGCTGTGATGCAGCAGGCAAAGGCAAAGTGCAGGAGAGCAAAACTCTGGCTCTGGGTTCTGCAGCACAAAGGCCAAGCCTGAGCACAGCCCCGCAGGCAAGGCAGCTCCTGCCCCTCATGTGTGGGTCAGGCTCTTCAGGTGCAGTGGGGTGGGGGGTGGGTTTCATAGCAGCATAGCAGGGCTTTAGGTTGGAAGGGACCTCAGAGCTCATCTGCTCCAACCTCCCTGCCATAGGCCAGGATGCCTCTCCAATAGACTCATCTGCTCAAGGCCTCATCCAGCCTGCCTTCAAACACCCTCAGGAGAGGACAAACCCTGGGCACCTATTCCAGAGTCCACAACCCTCATACTGAAGAACTTCTTCCTAAGACCCAGTCCAAACCTCCTTTTCCTCACCTTCAAACCTTTCCCTGTCACCACACACCCTCAGAAAAGTCCCTCTCCAGCCTTCCTTTAGCATCCCTTAGGGTTTGTGATGCTGAGTGGAGGACAAGGGCCTGACAGTCCCCAGCCTTCCTGGGGATGTGGAAAGAGGCAGTGAGGCCCTCCCAGGGCCTTAGACCAACATCTCCTCACAGGCCTCGGGGCAGAGAATTGCCATAGCCAAGAGGGCACAGCCTGGCTTCTCTTCATCACTCCCACCACTGCCATTGCCCTTGCCAGCTCTCCCACAGCTTTGTCCTGCACTGTCTCACAGCTGCTTCTCCTGCCCTGCACGCTGCCAGACACTCCTCTCACTTCCCCACCTTGTCCTTCCATGCCTTCACTGACACCTGCCCACACTCAGCCCTCTGCTCCTGGGCACAAAGAGAAGGGCTGATCCCAGACTCCTTCTGCAGAACTTCCCAGGCCACAGCACTACCCTTTTGTGACTGGTTGATGCTATGCCTTTAAGAAAGAGACAGTTGCTGAACACTCTGGCTGAATGTTTTTGATATTTGAACAAAACAAGATAGTCTAAACTAATTTCATTGGTGGCTTGGAAGGTTCAGTTTGAGTTTGGGTTCTGTTGGTTCAGTCTGTGTCTGGTCTGGGTTCAGGCTGGGTGCAGTCTGTGCTTCTCTGTCCTGTGGCTGGACGGCTTTCTCTCTTTCTGAAGCAGGAACGGCCTTGAGTTAACAGCTAACCATAAGAACACTAATTCTTGCATGCACTTTCTGAGCTAACAGAATTTCCTTCCTTAATTGCCTTTCTCTCTCTCTCTAACTCTTTTTGGGAAAAGGGGAGGTGGGGAGGGAGAGAGGGAGGTTCAGGGAACCCCCCTGGCCGGCTGGAGGGAAAAGGCTTTCTGCATTGTGTCATTGTTGTTATTTTCCTGTATATATTGTAAATATTGTATATTTGTGTATAGATATTCATTGCATTCCATTTATGCTTGTAAATATAGCTTTCATCTGCTTTTCCGACTGAGCTAGCTGTGGTTTCTTTCTTTGTGTGTGGGGAGGGAACTTTTTCACCCCACCACATATTTTTAATTGGCGCCCAACGTGGGGCTGTGGATAGTTGCTGTCCAGAAGCAGAGCAAAAGTTGCTTGATTTATTGTCTGCTCAGGTCGGAGTGCAAGGATGAAAGTGTTTTGGATTTAGAGCGTCTGTTTTTTTCAATTTTTGGGGTCCTTATCTATAAGCATGGCCTAGGATTGATTAGCGATCACTTAGGCAGATTCTTGATGTATAAATTGTATTTATGGTTTAAGTATAAGATTCAGCTTCTCTATGAGCAGTGCCTGGGATTCTTTTGGCTTAATAGATACAGGAATGTGACCTCAACCACTCTGCCCATAGAGATAAAGGAGTTTAAGATCCCAGTAGGTGAAAGAGTAGTTTTAGGTGATGGCTGGGATCCGAAGGTGATTTATTTTATGTGTGCAATCCTGCTGTTGGTGATAAGCAATGCGTACTTGTTATATGCTCTGTACCGGGAGAAGAAAGTATCTAAGGCCTGCTTTGTAATTAGGCGTAGACCCAAGAGGAGAAGGAACAGCTCTAACTCGACCCCAGAAATATCTAGTGAGGAGAATGGAGGATCTGTATCAGTTAAAGAGAAAGCTAAAAATTCCATCGGAAAGGCTGCTCTGAACGGTGCTGTTGGTGGTTCTGGCAATCAGCCAGTGGCAGCGGCAGCAGCAGCGCCTAACATGGCGGCTCCCCCGTCCTCGGCAGCCATTAGCGAGGCAAAGCCAGTTCCTCCTTCTTCTTCAGCGAGACTGGAAGTGTCCTCCACAGCAGCTGATCCGTCTCAAAACCTGTCAGCTTCTGTTAAGCCAGCTGTAAATTCAAACACAGCTCCAGTTAAGCAGGTAGCTGTTTTAAAGACGAGAGGTGGAAAGACCAAAGCTGACTCAGGAGCTGATGCTGTTGAGGGAACTTCTGCTTTAAGAGACCCTGCTGAGGAGGAGGAGAAGGTTTGTCTTAAAGATATAGATGAGTTATTGAGAACATCACTGGATGGAGATGCAGGGCAAATTGCTGACAGCAGGACAACTAGAGGTGGTACTCCTGACCTTAAAGAGATTCTTAGGAGAGTGACAATAAGATTAATGGGGCAACAAGTTCAGGAAGAGGAGGAAGAGGAGGAGTCAGATGACATAGACACTTGTTCATCACCAAGAGAAGAGCTAAGGAATGTGCATAAAGATTACATCAGAGCAGATAAGGAGCCAATCCTAGCTTGGCTTGGTAGATGCTACAATACAGGTGCTCCAGCTCTAATGGTTGGAGACAAGTCAGCAGCTCAACTAGGAACTCTCTCAAAGGATAATGGAATAGACAGACATCTAGGCAGGACTCTCGGTAAGGTTACTCTGTGGATACGCCTTTTAATGGCAACCCTCATGAGATATCCTTCCCGAGATGATCTCCCATGGAATCCTAAGCCCTGGACTACCATAGAGGAGGGAATTAAGCGTCTGAGAGAATTTGCTGTTAGAGAGGTACTCTATGGTGGCCATGAGACTCTGAATCCTGATGAAATTCCTGTAGGAACTGGTCTTGCTAAAAAGCTCATCAAACTTGCTCCTCCTCATTATGCAAATATTCTGGCAAGCAGATTGTGGCAAGAAATTATGGCGGAGCTTCTCCTACGGTTGGCCAATTCACTGATCAAATGAGACAATTGGAGAATAGCATGACACGTGTTTCTTTGGTTTCAGCCATTGAAACTCTGTCTGGTGAGATAAAGAATTGCATGAAAGAGCTGAAGGATGAATTTAAAAATACCATCTCCCAACTGACACAAAGAGATAATTCCAATTCTTCCTCCAGATGGATACAGGTTTCCTCTGGGGAATAGACGTCCTCCAAGGATGTCATTCCAAACAGGTCATTCCAAAACAGATCCAACCAAAACAGACCACCAAGGCAGTCACGTGGAAGTATTTGGATAACTCTGCGTGATCAGTTTGGTGAGAACATGAACAGATGGGATGGGCAACCAACTGCTAATCTTGTCAGGAGACTGAGGGAACTGCAAAGTGGCAGAACCCGAGGTAGCAATACCAGCAGAGTAGCTGTTACTTCTACAGTCCCCCAAGACAACTCAAGTAGCTCCAACAGTGGCTCCAGTTCTAGCACTGCACACTGTGCTCATTGCACATGTGGGCATGTTCCCCATAACTAGGGGTGCCCTGCCTCCGCCAGGGGGAGGAGAGGGGTAACAGAGATAACAGAATCTATTGGGATGTGTCCATCCAGTGGCCTGGCACTTCACAATTTCAGAAGTACAGGGCCTTGGTTGACACAGGGGCTCAGTGCACCATAATGCCATCAAATTATCAAGGATCAGAAGCTATAAGTATTCTGGGAGTCACTGGTGGATCTCAAGAGTTAACTAAGGTGGAGGTTGATATAAGTTGAACTGGTAAACAGTGGAGGAAGCATACAGTTGTGACCGGACCTGACACACCTTGTATTCTGGGAATTGATTTTCTGAGAGAAGGGCGTTTCAAAGACCCTAAAGGTTACAAATGGGCTTTTGGAGGAGCATCTGTAGAAGTTGATGGACAGAAACTGAAGCTGTCTGCTAGACCTGATCTTTCTGAGGAATCTGCAGTTGTGGGACAACACAAGATTGAGGACATTAAATTGCCGGTTGCTTCTCAGACTGTGCATCACAGACAATACAGAACCAACCCTGACTCTTTGTTGCCCATTCAGAATCTGATTCGTCAGTTGGAGAGTCAGAAAGTCATCAGCAAAACTCATTCCCCTTTCAACAGTCCAGTGTGGCCTGTGTGAAAGCAGAATGGAGACTGGCGTCTGACAGTCGACTACCGAGCTCTGAATGAAGTAACTCCACCTATGAGTGCAGCAGTACCAGACATGATGGAACTCCAGGATGAGCTGGAATCCAAAGAGGCCAAATGGTATGCTACCATAGACATTGCTAATGCCTTCTTCTCTATTCCCATAGCAGAGGAATGCAGGCCTCAGTTTGCTTTCACCTGGAGAGGAATCCAGTACACTTTCAACAGATTGCCAATGGGCTGGATCCACAGCTCCAGCATCTGTCATGCGGTGATCCACGATGCTCTGGAGAGAGGTGGTGCTCCAGAACACATCCAGTTCATCGACGATATCATCGTCTGGGGTAAAACTGCTGAGGAAGTCTTCGAGAAAGGTAACAAAGTCATTGACATTCTTCTGAATGCAGGTTTTGCCATCAAGCGAGACAAGGTGAAAGGACCTACCAGAGAGATCCAGTTTCTGGGAGTGCGGTGGCAGGATGGACGCCGACACATTCCAGTGGATGTGGTAAATAGAGTCTCTACCATGGCCAATCCCATGAACAAGCAAGAAACTCTACGTTTCTTGGGATAGTGGGATTTTGGAGACTGCACATTCCTGGATACAGTCAGATTGTGAAACCTCTGTATGATGTGACTCAAAAGAGAAACAATTTCCACTGGGGACCTGAACAAAAGCAGCTTTTGACCAGATAAAGCAAGAGGTGGTTCAAGCAATGGGTCTGGGACCTGTCCGAGATGGTCCAGACATTAAGAACATTTTGTACACGGCTGCAAGTGACAATGGTCCAACCTGGTGCTTGTGGCAAAGAGCTCCAGGTGAGACACGTGGACGACCTCTTGGTTCTGGAGTAGAGGTTACAGAGGTTCAGAGGCTAATTATACTCCAACAGAGAAAGAGATTCTAGCTGCCTATGAAGGAGTGAAAGCAGCTTCTGAAGTGATTGGAACTGAATCACAACTTCTCTTAGCTCCCAGATTACCAGTTTTGAATTGGATGTTCAAAGGCAAAGGTTCCACACCACATCATGCAACAGACTCTACCTGGTCTAAGTGGATGGCTCTGATAACACAGAGAGCTCGAATGGGAAATCTTGAAAGACCTGGTCTGGTGGAGGTGATCTCAAGTTGGCCTGAGGTATCAACTGTACTAAGCCTCCAGAGGAGAGGTAACTCGTGCTGAGGAAGCTCCTCCTTACAATGACCTTTCTGATGATGAAAAGAAATATGCTTTGTTCACAGACGGTTCCTGTCGCTGGTCGGGAACAAGCGAAGGTGGAAGTCTGCAGTGTGGAGTCCAACACGCCGAGTTGCAGAGGCAAAGATGGAGAAGGAGAATCCAGTCAGTTTGCAGAGGTAAAAGCTGTCCAGCTAGCTCTCGACGTAGCTGAACGTGAGAGGTGGCCAAAGCTTTATCTCTACACCGACTCATGGATGGTAGCCAATGCTCTGTGGGTTGGCTAAAGAACTGGAAGAAGAGTGGTTGGCAGAGAAAAGGAAAGCCTATATGGGCAGCTGACCTGTGGCAGGACATTGCTGATCAAATGGAGAGAATTCCAGTGAAGGTGAGACACATTGATGCTCACATCCCTAAGAGCAAAGCTCCTGAGGAACAGCAACACAACCATCAGGCAGATCTAGCTGCAAGAGTTTCTCAAGTAGACATGGACTCTGATCTTGATCTCGACTGGAAACACCGAGGGGAGATATTCTTAGCTCACTGGGCTCACGATTCCTCAGGACATCAAGGCAGAGATGCAACCTACCAGTGGGCACGTGACAGATCCATAGACATTTCCATGGATGCTATCACACAAGTCATCCATGACTGTGACATTTGTGCTGCTATTAAGCAGGCAAGGAGAATTAAGCCCTTATGGTATGGTGACAGATGGTCCAAGTACAAGTATGGTGAAGCCTGGCAGATTGACTACATCACTCTACCACCTTCTCATTCTGGCAAGCAGTATGTGCTTACTATGGTGGAGGCAAACACTGGATGGTTGGAAACTTATCCAGTTCCACATGCAACTGCACGCAACACCATTCTGGGTCTGGAGAGACAAATCCTGTGGAGACACAGAACTCCAGAGAGGATTGAGTCAGACAACGGAACTCACTTCAAAAACAACCTTGTGAAGAGCTGGGCCAAAGAGCAGGCATTGAGTGGATATTCCACATCCCCTACTATGCACCAGCTGCAGGGAAGATTGAACGCTACAACGGTTTGCTGAAGACCACTCTTAAAGCCATGGGGGGTGGATCTTTGAAAAACTGGGAAAAGCATTTAGCACAAGCAACCTGGCTGGTAAATAGTAGAGGTTCAGTGAACCGAGCTGGACCTGCACACTCAGATCTGCTACAGAAAGTAGAAGGTGATAGAGTTCCTGTTGTTAGAGAAAAGAATCTGTTAGGTCAAACTGTTTGGGTGTTTTCTCCCTCAGGAGAGGCTAAACCTGTCCGAGGGGTGGTTTCAGCGGAAGGTCCGGGTCACACTTACTGGGTAATGCAAGAGAATGGTGAAATTCAGTGTATTCCACAAAGAAATCTAACTTTAGCTGAAAGAGTTTAATTTCAGAGTGTTGTACAGCTACAGCGCCCAAAGGAGAATCCTTGAGGAATCCACGGTGCACGAACCCTGAGAACCCTGAGAGCCCTGAGTCAACTGAGAGTCCTTGTTTCCCTGTTTCCCTGTTTCCCTTTTCTTCGCTTCGTCTGCGAAGAGACAAACTGTTTTCCATTTTTTCTTGTTTCTTGGACTTCTGAATCATCTACACCTGAGGATAGCCGGAATGGACTATCAACTTTGCTTACAAATTGTAGCTATTGCTTTAGATTGGAAGGACAGTATGAACAGCCAATGAAATTGTTTAGAAGAGGTGGATTGTGACCGGTTGATGCTATGCCTTTAAGAAAGAGACAGTTGCTGAACACTTTGGCTGAATGTTTTTGATATTTGAACAAAAACAAGACAGTCTAAACGAATTTCATTGGTGGCTTGTAAAAACACAATTTCAAGTTTGGGTTCTGTTGGTTCAGTCTGTGTCTGGTCTGGGTTCAGGCTGGGTGCAGTCTGTGCTTCTCTGTCCTGTGGGCTGAACGCCTTCTCTCTTTCTGAAGCAGGAACGGCCTTGAGTTAACAGCTAACCAGATAAGAACACTAATTCTTGCATGCACTTTCTGAGCTAACAGAATTTTCCTTCCTTAATTGCCTCTCTCTCTCTCTCTAACCCTTTTTGGGAAAAAAGGGGAGGTGGGGAGGGAGAGAGGGGGGTTCAGGGAACCCCCCTGGCCGGCTGGAGGGAAAAGGTTTTTCTGCATTGTGTTCATTGTTATATTTTCCTGTATATATTGTAAATATTGTATATTTGTGTATATATATTCATTGCATTCCATTTATGCTTGTAATATAGCTTTCATCTGCTTTTCCGACTGAGCTAGCTGTGGTTTCTTTCCCTGTGTGTGGGGAGGGAACTTTCTTACCCACCACACCACCACACTCATGGAGAGGTGGAGTACCAGGAGCTGGCCTGCAGTGCTGCAGAGACAGTGAAGGAAGAGAGAAAGGCAGAGGGGCTGGGGGTGAAGGCTTCTCCTTCCCCAGCTCTGCTCACTGCTGCTCACAGGATGAACTGAAGGGCTTTGCTCCTCCTTCTGTGGTCCTCCTTCCTTCAGCAGCCGAGATGGAGATGCCTCCAGGAGCTACAGCTGCAGTGTCCTGCACCCACAGCCTCACTGTGTCAGTGACTGCAGTGACTCCTCCTCCAGTTTGCTCTCAGTCATCCTCCCAGTCCTGGATAGATTGAAGCTCTCTCTGCCTTCTTCATCTCCCTGAGATCTTCTGGCAGTGTCCTCAGCCCTGCTGTGCCGTGCAGAGGAGCTGCTCCTGCCCAGAGCTGTCTCCTGCAGCACTGCCTGCTTGCCAGCAGCTCCTTCCAGCCCAGGAGTCCGGCCCAATAGGGCAGCAGAGGACCAGCCCAAGGTGTTTTAATAACTCCTCTGGTGACTTTTGGTGCCCTGTAACCCTCAGGAACTGAGAGGAAGCTGATGAAACCTCTCCAGAAGTCAAAGTCAGATTTCAAACTCAGAAGTTTCTGCTACTCTTAATGGTCCCAGTGAAACATACTGGGAAAGGGTCCCTAGGGTCTGGTTAGAGCAGAAGAGACAGTGGGTGCAAGGGAAGCATCACTGGAGGCACTGAAGCATCTCCAGGCTGTGGGAGAGCAGAGAGCTGAGGCAGTGCTGAGAGGTCAGGACAAGCAGCTCAAGGTGGCTCTGCTGCTGAGCAAACCTGGAGGGGTTTCATTGATCCCAAGGGCCAAGCCCTGACCCCCAGCCCCTGGCAAGGCAGATCCTGTCCCTCACCTGTGGCTCAGGGCTCTGCTGGGGGCAGTGGGGAGTGAGGATGAGCAGTGACCAGGGTAGGACCTTGTCGGTTTTTCTGTGGTTTGCTTGCAAAGAGACAACTCCTGATGAAAAGGATGAATGTACCTTTAAAATCAGATGCTTTGTGCACTAGAAACCTCTCCAATTAGCTGCACAAAGCTTGGCAAGAATGAGAGGTTCAGCAGTATTTAATGAGCCCCATGGAGTATTTGGGGCTGATTACATCATCCTTAGCTACTGCCAGCAGACTCTGCCAAGGTACTGCCAAGAAGCCTCTCAACAAGTCCAAGGCAGAAGAAAACTCCAAAGTCCCTTGAAGCACTGATTGGCCTCACTGAGTCTTGTTCCTGACAAAGGCTCCCCAGGGACTCCTTAGAGCAGCTTGTTAGAGGCCAGGATTGCAGGGAGACAAAGGCAAAGTGGAGGGGAGAAAAACTTGCTTTTGGTCTGTGAAGCAGAAAGGCCAGGCCCTGACCACTGTCCTTGGAATAGAAGAACCTCAAAGGCTCAAAGCCAAGTTTCTCCTCACAGGCCTTGGTGGCAGAGGCAACTGCCAGAGCCAAGGACACAAAGGCCTTGATTCTTTTGGGCCTCTCAGCCCTGCCAGAGCCCTTGGCCATCCCTACTGTAGCCTCTCCTACACTGTCCCATGCCTGCTCCTCTTTCCCTTCAGGCTGCTGACACCAATCTTGCTTCCCCACCCTCCTCTCCCCCTGCCATTTCCATCCCTTCCCTGAGCTGCCTCTGCTCCCCCTGCCATTTCCTGACACCTCTGGATGGCCTCATGCATAGCAGCTCTGCTCTTTGAGGGACATTTCTTTGGCCTCATCTCCACTCTGAACCTTCCAAACTGCACTGTGTGAAGGTTTTGGTCTCTTCCCACTCCCCAGAAGAGCTCCACCCTCTCTGAAACTACCCTTTCAGCCATGTTCACCCTACTATGGCAGTGCCCTGAGCCTCCCTTCAGCAGGCTGACGCAGCCCAGGTCCCTCAGCCTCTCCACAGAGATGTCAACCCCTGTCCTGGCAGATCTCTTCTTCAGTCTCTGAAGTTCCTCCCTTCTCTGTCTGTCTGCAGAACCCCACACCTAGACATCAAGCATACAGATGTGGTCACAGCTGTGCTGAGTCGGGGGAGGACAACTTCTGTGTCTGGGTATCCACACTGCTCCTGCCACAGCCCAGCTGCAGTTGGCCTTCTTTCCTGTGTGCAGGGTCTACTCCATCCAGGGTATTGGAATGGTTCCTCCCAGATGCTGTGGTGTCTTTCTGACTGGGGATGGGACACACCAGAACCTCCAGCTCCAAAGAACAGGCAGAGAGTTTGTAGTGGGGCGGGGCCCAGTCTGTCAGGGAGTGGGAAAGGGGATGTAGGTTGCACGGCAAAGAGACACAGATGAGTGGTTGGAAGGCTTCAGGTGGTGTAGCCTTTCCTGCGAGTGGGCACAATCTGTCCTGGGAAGGAGTCCTGTTATGGCTGTTATTAATATTTAATAGTTGGCTGTTGGTGACAGAGAATGGAGTCAATATAGACAAACAATGTGATCCAGTGTTGTTTGTTTATTAAGGGAACCTCTACAGCTTATATAGACTTGGGGAGCATCGTTGGCACAGCTTCATTGGCTCCCCACGAGTGACCACACATCGCACTGTTATAGGTTGTTGATGCAGCTGTGTGTCCTGTTATTCCCAGATAACTCTCTGTTTATAGCTACCAGTGCCCTGCTTTAGTTACATGCTGCAGGCACAACACTGTTTTGCTACACTGCTAGCTGCTTTTGCACTTATGCATGAAAATGCATGTTGTGTTATAAGGAATTGTGATTTTCCCTCTAAGTGTGTAAAATTACAGCAAACTGGTGAGATAACATTTAAGTCCATATGAACATTTTCTCTAATCACACAACAATCAAACCACCATAATATTCAGTCCTAATTCACATGGTGCTGTGGTACATTCTTCTGATTACCACAGTATCACAGTATCACAGTATAACCAAGGTTGGAAGAGACCCCAAGGATCATCAAGTCCAACCTGTCCCAACAGACCTCACAACTAGACCATGGCACCAAGTGCCACGTCCAATCTCCCCCTGAACACCTCCAGGGACGGCGACTCCACCACCTCCCTGGGCAGCCCATTCCAATGACGAATGACTCGCTCAGTGAAGAACTTCCTCCTCACCTCGAGTCTAAACCTCCCCTGGCACAGCTTGAGACTGTGTCCCCTTGTTCTGGTGCTGGTTGCCTGGGAGAAGAGACCAACCCCCTCCTGTCTACAACCACCTTTCAGGTAGTTGTAGAGGGCAATGAGGTCACCTCTGATCCTTCTCTTCTCCAGGCTAAACAATCCCAGCTCCCTCAGCCTCTCCTCACAGGGCTGTGCTCAAGGCCTCTCCCCAGCCTTGTTGCCCTTTTCTGGACACGTTCAAGTATCTCGATGTCCTTCTTAAACTGAGGGGCCCAGAACTGGACACAGTACTCCAGGTGTGGCCTAACCAATGCAGAGTACAGGGGCAGAATGACCTCCCTGCTCCTGCTGGCCACACTATTCCCAATACAGGCCAGGATGCCATTGGCCTTCTTGGCCACCTGGGCACACTGTTGGCTCCTGTTTAGGTGGGTGTCAATCAGCACCCCCAGGTCCCTCTCTGTTTGGCAGCTCTCCAGCCACTCTGACCCCAGCCTGTAGCTCTGCATGGGGTTGCCGTGGCCAAAGTGCAGCACCTGGCACTTGGACTTATTAAATGCCATCCCATTGGACTCTGCCCATCTGTCCAGTCGGTCGAGGTCCCTCTGCAGAGCCTTTCTACCCTCTAACTGACTAACATCTGTTCCCAACTTGGTGTCATCTGCAAACTTGCTGATGACCGACTCAACCCCCTCATCCATATCATCAATGAAGATGTTAAAGAGGATGGGGCCCAGCACCGATCCCTGGGGGACGCCGCTGGTGACTGGCCGCCAGCCGGACGCGGCACCATTCACCACCACTCTCTGGGCTCGGCCCTCCAGCCAGTTCCTAACCCAGCACAGAGTGTTGCGGTCCAAACCACGAGCTGACAGCTTAGCCAGCAGTTTGCTGTGGGGGACGGTGTCAAAGGCCTTGTTGAAGTCCAGACAGACTACATCCACAGGCCTCCCCACGTCCACCAGACGGGTCACCTGATCATAGAAGGAGATCAGGTTGGAGAGGCAGGACCTGCCCTTCCTAAATCCATGTTGGCTGGACCTGAGCCCTTGGCCATCCTTCAGGTGCGCAGTTATTGCCTCCAGGATAATCTGTTCCATCACTTTCCCTGGCACTGAGGTCAGGCTGACTGGCCTGTAGTTTCCGGGTTCCTCCATCCGTCCCTTCTTGTGGATGGGGATCACATTGGCCAGTTTCCAGTCATCTGGGACCTCTCCAGTGAGCCAGGACTGGAGGAAAATGATGGAGAGCGGCTTGGCCAGCTCATCTGCCAGCTCTCTCAGCACCCTAGGCTGGATCCCATCCGGTCCCATGGACTTGTGGGTGTCCAAGTGGCTCAGCAGGTCCCGAACTAATTCCTCATGGATTTCTGGGGCATTACACTGCTCCCCGACCCTATTACCCAGCTCAGGAGGCCACTCATCCTGGACTCCTGCCTTGCTGTTAAACATGGAGGCAAAGAAGGCGTTCAGGACCTCAGCCTTTTCCTCATCTTTGGTCACCGTGTTCCCTCCAGGTCCAGTAAGGAGTGGAGGTTCTTCTTGCCCTTCTTTTTAGCGTTGATATTTGTAAAATTGCTTTTTATTTTCTTTCACAGAGGTGGCCAGTTTCAGTTCTAACTGGGCCTTTGCCTCTCTAATTTTATTCCTACATAATCTAACCACTTCCTTGAACCTACCTCGAGAAGCCTTCCCCCCTTCCAAAGGTGATACAGCCTCTTTTTTTCCCTTAATTCCCCCAGGAGCTGCTTGCTCATCCAGGCCGGTCGCCTTCCCCGCCGGCTCATCTTTCGACACATGGGGACCGCCAGTTCCTGTGCCCTCAAGAGCTCCTTTTTGAAGTAGGTCCAACCCTCCTGGACCCCTCGGTTCATGAGGGTTGGTACCCAGGGAACTTTACAAATAAGTTTCTTAAAGAGGCTGAAGTTTGCCCTCCGGAAGTCCAGGGTGAAGGTTCTGTTGGTACTCCTCCCTATCTCCCTGCATATTGAAAACTTCACTATCTCATGGTCACTGCACCCTAGGCAGCCTCCCACGGTCACATCTCCCACCAGCCCTTCCCTATTGGAGAGCAGCAGGTCAAGCAGAGCCTGTCCCCTGGTAGGCTCGCTTAACAGCTGCGTTAGGAAGCAGTCCTCTATTCGCTCCAGGAATCTTCTGGACTGCCTTCTCTCTGCTGAATTAAGTTCCCAGCAGATATCTGGCAGATTGAAGTCACCCACGAGGACAAGATCTGATGATCTTGAGACAGCCTCCAGTTGTTTATAGAATAATTCATCAATCTCCTCATTCTGGTTGGGTGGTCTATAACAGACTCCAACCAGGATGTCAGATTTGTTGGGTTGCCCTCTGATTTTAACCCACAGGCTCTCAATGTCCCTCAGACATCTCTCAGGCACAACCTGCACCAAGGGACTGCACCAAGTAAGACTTCTCCAGGATCAGTTCTTGTGCCCTAAGAGTGCCAAAGCTTTGTGTTTGCCCTGAGCTCCAGAAGAAGGAAACTGAACTCCAGGCCACCCTCTGCCAACGACCTCTGCACCTCTGTGTCTTTGGACAGGCACCTTTGCTGTCACCAGGGTCAAGGTTTCTATCGTGCACTGGACCCAGCCAGCTCTGTCCCTGTGTCTGTGTGCTTGGTGCTTCTCTCCAGGCACAGCCATAGAAAGGGATTTGACTTCAGGATCCCTTGCAGTCAGCCAGGGTCAGCCTTGTCCTTATCCACTCTGTCCTTCAGAGGCTCTTGGATTAGAACACATTCTGCTGAATCACCTTGTAAGCCCCGGGGTGGGCAGTGACAGCAAATTGGAGGTGGGGGAGGGTGAGGAGCAAATTGTTTATTCAATGTCAGCCCTGAAGGACAGATGTTCCTGCAAGTGCAGATGTCCTGCTGAGACAGCCTGGGTCAGTGTCACTTGGGAATTCTCATCTCTGAGCTAAACTGAAACGGAGTAAAATATTTTATCTTTGACATAAAAACTTGAGCTTTGTGAGGTGCACTTTGAAATCCTGAAGAAGATTGCAGAGACACAAACATCTCCTTAGGGCACTTGGGACTCATTGCAGGAACCTCAGGTACTGAGAGAAGACTGAAGAAACTTCTTCAGAAGCCAGAAGGAAAACACAAAGCATTGATTGGCCCCACTGAGGGGCATTACCAACAAAGCCTCCCAAGGGCTCCTCAGAGCATCTCAGTGGAGGCCATGATTGCAGCAGACAAAGGCAAAGTGCAGGAGAGCAAACTCTGGGTTGGGTTTATGGAGCAGAAAGGCCAAACCCTGAGCACAGTGCCTGGGCAGGCAGATCCTGTCCCTCCTGTATGGGTCAGGGCTCCTCAGGTGCTGTGGGCTGTGGGGTTTGTGATGCTGAGGGAAGGACAAGGGGATGAGAGTCCCCAGCCTTCCTGGGGGTGTTTAAGGAAGCACTGAGGACCCCCTGGTGCCTTAGGAAGTCTCCTCACAGCCCTTGGTGGTGGATAATTGCCACAGCCAAGAAGGCAAAGCCTTGGGTTCTCCTGATGACTTCCAGCCTTGCCAGTGCCCATTGCCATCCCCACCACAGGTTGTCCTACACTGTCCCCCACACTGGCTTTGGTTTCTGCAGCAGAAAGGCCAAGCCCTGACCACAGAGCCTGGGCAGTCAGATGCAGAGAGGCTCAAGCTAAAGTTTCCTCTCCCTGTCCTTGGTGGCAGAGGCAACTGCCATAGACAGGAGGAGAAAGACCTCAGTGCTGCTGAGCTTTCAGCCTTGCAGGTGGTGCTACACTGCCCCCTGCCTGCAGCTCTTTCCCTTCATGCTCTTGACACCCATCTTGCTTTCCCAGCAGCTCTCACCATGACATTTCTGTATCCTCCCTGCTCTGTCTCTACTCTCCATTGCCATTTCTTGAAACATAGAGCCAGGACCTCTTGGACCACAAGGATCCCCTTTGAGTGACTTTTCTTTCTCCTCACCTCCACTCTGAACCTTAAAATTTGCACTCTCTGGAGATTGTCTTCCTGTCTCACAACCACCAGAAACTGCATCATCACCAGATTTCAAGCAGGACCACACTACATCTGTAGTGCCCTGAACTAGGACTTCAGCAGGTTACAGAAGCCCCAGTCCCTCAGGCTCTCCACCCCAGTCCTTGCAGATATCCTCTGAAGCTTCTCAGGTTCTTCAAAAGTCCTTCAGAGCAGAAGTCCCAGTAAGGGACAAGGGATGGCACAGTCCCCACACCAGCCCTGGGCCTGCTGCTGGCCAATGGCACAAAGGGATTGGAGTGTGCAGTGACCTCACACTCACCTCCTGTCCAGGTGGCTCTTCCTGCCCTAGGAGCTTCTCAGCCATCCCTGATGTCCCAATGCTGGCCCAAGGCCTCAGCCTGCTTGTGGCCTGGCAGCTGAGCAGCCACAAGAAACCTCTGCAGGGCCTTCAGGCAGGTCCCTGCTGCTGCCTTTCAGCTTCTCCAGCAGCCACAGCCAAGCCTGTCCCTGCTGCTGTCCCCTCAGGCCCTCAGGTGGCTGGGAGGTGACAACCCAGCTCCAAGGCTCTTCCTGCAGGGGCCACCAGGTGCTTAGGGACAGGGAGTCACACAAGTCCCTTGGCCACCACATGCCTTCTGCTGCCTACTGGGGACTCTGGCAGCTGTGAGCCCCAAAGCACAGAGCCCAGGCAGGAGTCAGGGGCTGCCCTCTCAGCTGCTGCAGCAAGAAGTGACCTCCTAGTCCCTTTCCTGCCCTCTTCCTGCTGCTTCCCTATCAGCTGCTGAGCCAGCAGTGACCTCCCAGCCCCTGCCCAGCCTGTGCCTGCTGCTGTGCAGGAGATGCTGAGACACAGCTGAGCTGCCCATGGCATTGCCACCCATCTGCTCCTGGTGTCCATGATCTGCTCAGCCACAGTTAACCTCCTGTTCCTCTCCCATGGCCATGAGGCTGCTCTGGGAGCTCCCAGCACCTGCCCTGTGCCATGACCAAGCAGAGTCACTGAAGGGTAGGAGGGGATGTAAAAGAGGGGTCAAAGCACAGGAAGGAGGTTTGGGGGTGAAGTGTTCAGGGGAGGGCTGAGGGCTCAAAGATGCCTTTGAGGGCTGGGGCTCAGGCCAGGGCTCAGGAGAGACTCTGTGTCCTGACGAGCCCAGTCTGAACTGGGAGGGCTTAAATCACAGAATCACAGAATATGAGGGGTTGGAAGGGACCTCCAGAGATCCTCCAGTCCAACCCCACTGCCAGAGCAGGATCACCCAAGGCAGGTCACACAGGAACACATCCAGGCAAGGCTGAAAACCTCCAGAGAAGGAGACTCCACCACCTCTCTGGCAGCCTGCTCCAGGGCTCCAGCACCCTCACAGCACAGAAGAGTCTCTTCATGCTGAGGTGGAACCTCCTGGGATCCATCCTGCACTCATTGCTCCTTGTCCTATCACCGGGCACTACTGCCAAGAACCTGGAACCTTCCTCTGACACCCCCCTCTCATATTGATAGCCATTGATCAGATCCCTTCTCAGGCTTCTCCTCTCCAGACTAAACAGCCCCAGGGCTCTCAGTCTGTCACAGAATCACAGAAACATTCAGGTTGGAGAAGACCCTCAGGAGCATCAAGTCCAACCATTAACCCTACTCTACAAGGGTCACCCCTAAGCCATATCCCCAAGCACCACATCCAAACCGCCTTGAAACACCTCCAGGCTTGGTGACTCCACCACCACCCTGGGCAGCACATTCCACTCCCTGAACACTCTGGATGGGAAAATTTATTTCCTCCTGTCCAATCTGAACCTACCCAGTCCAAGCTTGAGGCTGTTCCCTCTTGTTCTGTCTCTAATGACCTGTGAGGAGAGACCAGCAGCAGCCTCTCCACAAAGTCCTTTCAGATAGTTGTAGAGAGCCAGGAGGTCTCCCCTCAGCCTCCTCTTCTCCAAACTAACCAGCCCCAGCTCCTTCAGTTGCTCTTCCTCAGATTTCTTCTCCAGGCTCTTCCCCAGCTCCTTGCCCTCCTCTGCCCTGGCTCCAGCACCTCCACATCTCTCTTGCAGGGAGGTGCCCAAACTGGACACAGCACTCAAGGTGTGGCCTCCCCTGAGCTGAGTCCCAGGGGACAGTCACCTCCCTGCTCCTGCTGCACACAGCATTGCTGATGCCAGCCAGGATGCCTTTGGCTTTCTTGGCCACCTGGGCACACTGCTGCCTCCTATTCAGCTGCTTGTGCATCAGCACCCCCAGCTCCCTTTCTGCCAGACACCTCTCCAGCCACACTGCTCCTGGAACATTGCTTGGGGTTGTTGTGCCCCAAGGGCAGGACCTGGCACTTGGCCTTCTTGAAGCTCCTCCTGGGAACATAGGCCATGGATGCAATCTGTCCAAGTCCCTCTGAAGAGCCTCCCTACCCTCATGCAGATCAACTCTGCCACCTCACTTGGTGTCATCTGCTGACTCACTGCTGACTCACTCTCTGTCTTCATCAAGGTCATCAATAAAGATGTTCAACAGAAGTGGTCGCAGCGCTGAGCCCTGAGGTACACCACTCGTGCCCTGCCACCAGCTGCATTTAACTCCACTCAGCACCACTCTTTGGGCCCTTTCACCCAGCCAGGGCTGTATCCAGCAGAGTATTGCTCATCCAAGCCAGGAGCAGCCACTTTGCCCAGGAGAATTCTGTGGGGAGCAGTGCCAAAGGCTTTTGGGAAGTCTAGGGAGACAATAGCCACAGCCTTGCCCTCCTCCAACAGTCACTCATCCTGTCAGAGCAGGAGATCAGGTGGGTCAGGCAGGACCTGCCCTTCCTAAACCCATGCTGACTGGGCCTGATCCCCTGCTTGTCCTCTCCAGGTCATGTAATGGTGCTGGAGATGCTCTGCTCCAGGCCCTGCCCTGCTACCCAGCTCACACTGCCAGCTCCATAGTTTCCTGGATCCTCCTTTCTTCCTTTGTTGGAGCTGGGTGTCACATTTGCTCCTCTCCAATACCCTGGGACCTCCCCAGTGAGCCAGGACTCCAGGTCAATAATGGAGAGTGGTTTGGCCACAGAGATGTTCAAGTCCCTTCCTCATCCTCCTAGCCTCTGTTGGGCTCTCACCAGCAGATCTCTGTCTCTCTTGACCTAGGGAGCCCCAAACTGCAGGGATCCAGTTTGGACAGGAAGGGCCCAGTCTGTACTGGGACAGGATTAGGCTTTCAGAGTGTCCTGGGACCAGGCCCAGTGTTACTGGGAGAGGCCATGGGCTCAGGTCTTACTGGGAGGTAGAATCATCGAAAGGTCTGGGTTGGAATGGGGCCTCCAAAGGTCATCCAGTCCAACCCCCTGCAGACCAAAAGGGACATCCTCAACTAGATCAGGTTGCCCACAGCCCTGTGCAGCCTCACTTTGAATGTTTGCATGCCTCAAACATCTCATTGGGCAACCTGTGGCAGTGTCTCATCACCCTCATGGTGCAGAACTTCTTCCTCACATCCACAGCCATTGCCCTGGTCCTGTCGCTGCAGGACTTTGCAAACAGTCTCTCTCCATCCAGTACACTTCAGGCATTGGAAAGCAGTTATTAGGTCTCCCCAGAGCCTTCCCTTCTTCAGTCTGATCAACCCCAGCTCCCTCAGCCTGTCCTTGTAGCAGACCTGCTCCAAGCCCCTGGCCATTTCTGTGGCCCTCATCTGGACCATCTCCATCAGATCCATGTCCATCCTGTGTTGAGACTTCAGAGCTGGATGCAGTACTGCAGGGGGAGGTCTCATCAGAACAGAATATGTGGCAGGATCCCCTCTCTCCCTCTCTGGCCATGCTGCTTTGGATGCAGCCCAGGCTGCCCTTGGCCTTCAGTGCTGCAAGCTCACATTGCCTGCTCCTGGCCAGCATCTCCCCCACCAGCACCCCCAAGACCTTTTCCTCAGGGCTGCTTTCTATCTCCTCCTCCCCCAACCTGTATTGATAGTGAGGATTGTTCCAGCCCAGCTGCAGGACCCTGCTCTTGCTGCTGTTGAACCTCATGAGGGTCACCTGGGCACCACCTCTCCAGCTTGTCCAGGGCCCTCTGGATGCCATCCTGTCCCTCTGGCATCTCAACAGCAGCACTCAGCTTGGTGCCATCTGCACCCTTGCTGATGGTGTCTCTATCCCTCTGTCTATAGCACTGATAAAAATATCAAACAGCACAGGATGGGATGAGTGGAATCAGTTTTTCCTGGGACAAGGCCTGGGCTGTACTTGGAGATGCTAATGGGACCCAGTTTGAAATGGGAGATGGCCCAGACTGGAGTCTGGTGTGATTAGGTTATGGAGTTGTGACTGTGACAGAGCCCAGTGGGTACTGGATGTGCATAAGGGGATTAAGGTTTTACTGAGACAAGGTCCAAAGTACATTTCGAGGGATTAAAGGGATCCTGTTTGGACTGGGACAGGGCCCAAACTGTGCTGGGAGAGCATGAGGGTGTGCATTTTTGTACAAGGATGGATGCAGATGGTACTGGGCAGGGAGCCAGGGGATTCATTCTGGGATGGGATGGGACCTAGACTGTGGAGGAAGATGACAATATGAGCAGCTTGTACTAGGATCAGGCCAGATCTGTACTGGGAGGGGTTTAAGGAACCATGTTTGGACTGAATCTATACTGGAAGGGGGTCAGGGTATGCAGTTTGGACTCTGAGTAGGCGCAGTCTGTAATGGGAGGGGGTTGGGGTATGAAGGCATGGGGAGACCTCCTGTTCTGATGGCAGTGTTGCTCTGGAGCACAGCTCTGTCCCACAGGCAGCCCTGGATTCTCCCTGCCTGCAGTCCCAGCACTGCCACCCAGCAGCACAGTGCCCAAGCTGCCAGAGCACTCAGGACTTGCCCCAGCACAGAGGCTCAGCAGGAGAGGGTGGAAGGGCAAAAAGAGCAGCTGAGGACAGCCCAAGCTCTGGGGCTGCCTGGCACTGCTGCTGTGCTGGGACTCTGCCCCTCCACCTCTTCACACAGGCACTGCCCTGCAGCTCCACAGAAGCCTTGGAGGAAGCAACTCAGAGAAACAACTCCCTGCAGGGTCCTTTATTGTGTTGAACACCCAGGGAGCACAGCTCCTCATGTCTGCAGCCTCTGGGTCACACCAGACAGGACAACACTGAACCAGACATGCTGTGAAGAAAGACATTTGTGTGGGAACAACATTCTCACAAGGGGAAAAGCACCAGCAGCATCCAGAACTCCAGCAGCCAGGCTGGGGCTGCACTGAGTGACATCACAACTGCTCTGCAGGAGAAGGGAAAGAGTTTATTGCTTCTGAAACCATCCAGGGATGAGTTTGCTCAGGGCAGCCTTGAGCTCCTGGTTCCTCAGGCTGTAGATGAGAGGGTTCACTGCTGGAGGCACCACTGAGTACAGAACTGACACCACCAGATCCAGGGGATGGGGAGGAGATGGAGGAGGGCTTCAGGTGGGCAAAGAAGCCAGTGGTGAGAAAGAGTGAGACCACAGCCAGGTGAGGGAGGCAGGTGGCAAAGGCTTTGTGGCGTCCCTGCTGAGAGGGGATCCTCAGCACTGCCCTGAAGATCTGCACATAGGACACCACAATCAACACAAAATAGACAGATGATAAACAGGCACTGAACATGAGGAGACGAAGTTCCCTGAGGTAGGATGTGGAGCAGGAGAGCTTGAGGACCTGGGGCACTTCACAGAAGAACTGCTCCACAGCATTGCCCTGGCAGAGGGGCAGGGAAAATGTATTGGCTGTGTGCAGCAGAGCATAGAGAAAGCCACAGGCCCAGGCAGCTGCTGCCAGGTGGAGACAAACTCTGCTGCCCAGGAGGGTCTCATAGTGCAGGGGTCTGCAGATGGCAACGTAGCGATCGTAGGACATGGTGGTGAGGAGAAAATACTCTGCTGACATTAGGAAGATGAAAAAGCAAAAACTGGAGAACACATCCTGCATAGGAGATGTCCCTGGTGTCCCTCAGGGAATTGGCCATGGATTTGGGCACAGTGGTGGAGATGGCACCCAGGTCAAGGAGGGCGAGGTTGAGGAGGAAGAAGTACATGGGGGTGTGGAGGTGGTGGTGCCAGGCTATGGTGGTGATGATGAGGCCATTGCCCAGCAGGGCAGCCAGGTAGATGGCCAGGAAGAGGCAGAAGTGCAGGAGCTGCAGCTGCCTTGTGCCTGGGAATGGCAGGAGGAGGAAGTGGCTGATGGAGCTGCTGTTGGCCATCTGCTGCCTGTGGCCATGGAGACCTGTGCAAGGAGGGAAAGGCAGTGACAAGTTAGGGCACACTTCTCTGAGGCTCATTGTAACCCCTGTCCCTGAGCTGCATGAGGAATGGATCAGCTCAGTCCCCATCACTACCAGCCTGTGGGATGTTCATCACAGCTTCAAATGCAGCAGGGACCCAGAATTGCCATGAAGATTCCTCTGGTGTCAGAACAGAAAGTGACCAACAGCCTAGTCCCAGGGAACTAGAGTCCCATAGAGAGGTGGAGAAACAGGGAACAGTACTGCATTGAAGGGAAGAGAGAAAGGCAGAGGGGCTGGGGGTGAAGCCTTCTCCTTCCCCAGCTCTGCTCTCTGTAGCTCACAGGATGGAACTGAAGAGCTTTTATCCTCCTTCTGTGTGCACACTTCAGGACCCTTGAGCTGAATGTCAGCTGCCAAGGTTTAACTCCTGAGCTGGAGCCCATAGCTTTGAGGGCACTGCCTCTGCTGGGGAGAAGAGGAGAGCAAAAGGTTGCATTGGGAAATGTGTCTGCAGTGCAGAGAATGGCACAGAGGAGCCTGATCCCCCTTGCCAGGGCATCTCTGCTAGCAGATCCCTCTCTCCCAGCTGCCCAACTCTCTGCTGCCTGCAGCTGTCCCTACCAGGAGCTGCTTCTCTGTGTCCAGCTCTCCTCCCTGTCCCTGCCACCCATCCCACCTGCTGTGTGCTGAGGTGTGCCCTGCAGACCCCTCCCAGCAGCAGGATACTGCCCAGGGGCAGCTCTGGGTGTGCAGGGGCTCAGGAACAGCTCAAAGGCTAATGAGAGTCTTCTCCAGAGTGGAGAAACAAACTCCAGTCTCACACTGCCCACAGAGCACACCAAGGGGATCAACATTCAAAGGCAAGACTCCTTCCCTTCCAGCAAAATGCTGCCTTGATGCTCTTCTGGAAAGCCTCCTCAGAAATGCCCAGGGGGGAGCTAGAACTGTGAGCAGCTCTGGCCAATGCAGCTCCCTCACCACAGCAGAAGGACCCTGCCCTACCCTGCCCTGCCCTGCCCTGCCCTGCCCTGCCCTGCCCTGCCAGGGCTGTCTCCTGCCACTCACAGCTTCTCCCCACAGCACTGTGTGGAGCTCCCTGGGCAGGCTGAGAGCTGAGCCTGGCAGGCAGCAGAGTCCCTGCCCCAGCACACAGCCCCTGGGCTGCAGGGACCCTGCTCTGAAGGACAGCCCTCACCACCCCTGCCTGCACCCCAGGCCTCCACAGCTCTTCAGAAAAAGCCTGAAAAGAGCCTCTGCACAGGAAGATTTCCTTCCAGCCCCCAGCAGCTGTGGCTCTGCCAGCTTTAGGAGATGCCTCCAGGAGCTGCAGCTGCACTGCCCTGCCCCCACAGACTCACCTTGTCAGTGACTGCAGTGACTTCTCCTCCTGTCAGCTCTCAGTCACCCTCCTGGACACCTCCAAGCTCTCTTTGCCTTCCTCATCTTGCTGGGATCCACTGGCAGTGCCCTCAGCCCTGCTGTGCAGAGCAGAGGAGCTGCTCCTGGGCACAGCTGACACTTTTCATTGCTGCCTACTTGCCAGCAGCTCCCTCCAGCCACGGAGCTCAGCCCAGCTGAGCAGCTTAGGACCAACCCAAGGGCATTTTAATGACCCTCTGGTGGCTTTGGTGCCAGGTAAACATCAGAGACTGAGAGGGAGATGATGAAACCTCTCCAGAAGTTGAAGTCACTTTCAAACTCTGAAGTTTCTTCTCTCGTTGATGGGTCCCAGTGAGGACACTGCTGGGAAAGTGTCTGCAGGCTGTGGTTGGAGCAGAGAACTGGAGGCAGTGCTGAGAGGTCAGGAGAAGCAGAGGAAGATGTCTCTGATGCTGAGCAAACCTGGAGGTGCTTCATTAATGCCAAGGGTCAAGCCCTGAGCCCTGGCTCCTGGACAGGCAGATCCTGTCCCTCACTCACCCCTCAGGGTGATTCCTGGAGCAGTGAGATGTGGAGAGGACCAATGTCAAGGGCAGGACTATGGCACAAGCCCTCCCAGGCTCCTGAGGATGGACAAGGGGGCAATGAGGCCCCAGGGCTGGAAGGAGGAGTTGTCTCCTCAGAGGCAGCAGTGGCACAGACCACAGCCAGAACCCAAGGCAGGAAGAGCTTGGCTCTGCCAGGAGCCTTTCAGCTCTCCCACAGCCCTCTGTCATCTGCCCCTCAGGCTGTCCTCTGCTGCTGCATCAGCTGAGCCTCTTTCCCTGCAGGCTGTAGTCACCCAGCCAGCTGCCCCACCTTGCTGCCACCTTCCTTTGCTGCTCTCTCTCAATCCTCCTTGAAACTCCAAGCCTTGGAGTGCTCCAGGCTGCTGCTGGGGGATGTCTTGCAGTGACATTTCTTTCTCCTCATCTCCAGCCTGGAGCTCCCCAGCTGCACTTTGTGGCTTTGTTTCTTTCTCTTGCACTTTGTCACTGTGCAGAAAAGCTTCTCCAGGTCTCAAACCACTCCCCAAGCACTCTCAGGCTACTCTGCTTTTGTCCTCAATCTTCAAACCATTAAGCCCATGGCCTTCAGCCTCTCTCTACTGGCTATGTGCCTGAGGCCTCCCAAGCACATCTTGGGAGATCTCTGAGATCTCTCCAATGTCTTTGCAGATGGAGATGTGGTGCTCATAGGACAAGAAAGAGACTTTTAGTATCACAGTATCAGCCAGGGTTAGAAGGGACCACAAGGATCATCTAGTTCCAACGCCCCAGCCATGGGCAGGGACACCCCACACTAGATCACTAGATCAGGCTGGCCAGGGCCTCATCGAGACTGGGGTTAAACACCTCCAGGTTCGGGGCCTCAACCACCTCCCTGGATAACCCATTCCAGGGCTTCACCACTCTCATGGGGAAGAACTTCCTCCTCACATCCAGCCTGACTTTTGACCAAGTGCTGCAGTGGGTGGAGAAGTGGCAGTGGTTTTGAACTGAAAGAGGAGACTGAGTTTGGATAGAAGGAAGAAATGGTTTGCAGTGAGGGTGTCAGGACACTGTGACAGGTTGCCCAGAGAAGGGGATGTCCATCCCTGGAAGTCTCCCAAGTCAGGCATTTCAGCAACCCAAGCTAGTGGGAGATGTCCCTGGCCATGGTCAGGGTGTTGGGCTCGATGCTCTCTTCCATCTCTTCCAATCCAAACCATTCCAGGATTCTTGGATTCCAATATCCCCAACCCCTTCTCCACAGGGCTGCAGCTACCTCCCTACACCATGGGGGTGTTTGCATCTCCCCTAGGCCCCTGCACCCCCATACAAAGGAAATTGTTGCCATTCCTGGCCATGAATGGCAATGGCTTGGGCAAATCCAATCCAATCCCAAAGGCACCTCCCTCAGAAGAGGAAAGCAGCAATGAGTTCTGCTGAGGCAGGAGGAGAATCTGAGACACTGGAATGAATTGGATGGAATTCAGCAAAGGGAACAGAGATGTCAACAGGTTCAGTTTAGTGCCAAGGGTCACTCTCTCACATTCACCATGGCAGAATCCTGCAGAGGAAATGAGTTTGGGGGAGGATGAGAAAGATTGTGAAAGGAAAATCTCCTTGGGGCTGGAAGGATTTTGCATGGGGCCTGGGAAGAAAGGCCTAAGGAAGCCCTTCTGTTGCCTCACAAGGCTCTGAATGGACTCCCTCATTCTCTCAACAACTTGAGTGAGAAGCCTGTCTGGGGTTCAATCCAATCCTAGTGCCAGACTTTGTCCCTGGTTTATGACTCAGAGTTTGGGTGCAGGGATTTCAGGGGCAGTGCTTCCCCAAGGCACTGTGGCTCCTGTAGAACTTGAAGGCAGCAGCAGCAGTTTGAAATCCCTTCAAGAGTTCTGGTGAATCATGAGCTCAGGCTGTGGGATTTCACAGCAGCACTTAACAAGTCAAACCCCAACAGCTGCTTACAATCAATGCAGGCATTTGGATCAGGATTGCACAGGCTGTGACCCACAGTCCCCATCTTCACGTTCAACAGCTGAGGAGATGTGAGGAGAGAAGCTGCCAGGGAAGACTGAAGCAAAATGTGTTCGTGTAGCTCAGCCTTCTCCTCATCCATTGTTACCAGCTGTCCTGTCTTGCTCATCACAGAGGACATCCTTCCTTTGACTTCCCTTCTCTGGCTGGCAGGCCTGCAGAAGCTGCTTCTTGTTCTTTGCATGCCTAGAAAGGTTCAGCTCCAACCATAGCTTGGCCTTCCTGACCCCATCCCTACACCACAGGGCAATGTCCCTGTGCTCTTCCCAGCATCCCTCTCCTGCTTCCACTGCCTGTGCAGTTCCTTCTTGCCCTTCACTTTCACCAGCAGGTCTGAGCAGGCCACCCAGGGGAGCAGTGGAATCCTCATCCCCAGAGGTGTTCCAAGCTGTGCAGCCCTTGCACTGCAGGACAGGGGTTCATGGCCATGGTGGTGTCAGTTCTCAGAGGTCTGTTGCAGCAGAAAGGATTCTATCATTCTATGCTTCCATGACTCAGCCATGCCAGTCTCTTGCCTGCCTTGCCTGATCTCTTTCAGCCAGCTGTTAATGTTTGTGTGCAGCTGGCTCCCCCTGACTCTGCTGAGCCATCAACACAAGGCCACAAGCTGAGAAACTGCAGGGCACTACAGCTAATGAAAGGAGTCCCTGGTTCTGTGCTGACCAGAGCAGGAATCAGCATGACAAGCCCCTTGGAAACACCAAGTAGGGACACAAAGGCAGCAAAGCCAGGGGCAGTGAGGGGAGAGCAGAGCTGGGTTGCGGGGAGAGGAATGTCTGAGGAAGATCAAAGAGAAGAACTTGGAGGCAAAAGAAAGAAAAGAAAAGCTAAAGCATCACCATTTGGCCTCTTTGGATTCCAGCTCCTACTGGAGTTCCATCCTGTCTGGCACTGCTGCACTCACAGGTGGAGTTACTTGTGGAGGCACATTATGCCCAGAATTATGCCCAGATACTGAAACTTGTCCCAGCACGTGGAGAAGTTCCCCCTTCTTTCATGAGGGAAACAAAGGCTGAGGCAGCACAGACCCCTGCACACCCCCATGGCATGGGATGCTGGTGCTGATGCCCTCTTTCTCTTAGGATAGGATAGAATAGAATAGAATAGAATAGAATAGAATAGAATAGAATAGAATAGAATAGAATAGAATAGAATAGAATAGACCAGGTTGGAAAAGACCTTCAAGATCATCCAGTCCAACCTATCCCCCAACACCATCTAATCAACTAAACCATGGCACCAAGTGTACCATCCAGTCTCTTCCTAAACACCTCCAGTGATGGTGACTCTACCACCTCCCTGGGTAGCACATTCCAATGGCAAATCCCTCTTTCTGTGAAGAACTTAGTCGTAACATCCATCTTTGTCCTCTCTCCTTGCCCAAGCTGCTAAGCTCCTGGCATAGCCTTTGCCATTAAGCTCATAGCTATTGAGTCTTCTCTCTCCTAGATGCAAGCAAACTAGTGGCCTCTGCAAGGCGAGGAGAAGCCAGCATCTGGGCAGGGCTTTTGAGCCTCAGCCCTGAGAGTATCTCCAGAGGAGAGACCAACGCTGAGAGCCTGAGAAGCTGCAGCATTGCATTGCCAGCCTCACCGGTCAGAAGAGCCCGAGGAGCCTTCAGGAGGACTGGAGCCCCAAGGGTAAGATCTGCCCAGCTCCCAGGGAAGGGACTTAGCTGAATCCAGCAGTCCAAACATCTGCCTCAGCCTGAAGCAGCAGACTGAGGAGCCACCAAGCATGCATGCCTGCTCACACAGAGATCACACAGAGCAGGAGCAGCATTTAGCTGCATGCCTGTGTGACCCTGCCACTGCAGGATGAGAAGATGAGCCACTGCTGCTCCATCCCCTGTGAACCCCAGGGGAACCCAGAGCACCATTCGTGCCCTGTGCTCCAAAGCCAGGACTGCTCTGATAGGGTCCTGCCCACACTTGTGTTTCCAGGGCTGTTCTCTTTCCACTTCCACACTCTCCTGCTGAGCTCCTGTGTTGGGGCAATGCCTGAGTGCTCTGGCAGCTTGGGCACCATCCTGCTGCATGGCAGTCCCATGACCACAGGCAGACACAGGCCATGGGAACTTCTTTGGCTCAGATGGCCTCCACAAGAGCAGTTGCACACAGACAGGTGATCTGCTTGGGGCAGTGTCTGAAGCCTTAGGTCTTCTTCCAACATTTCCTTCAAGAGCATGGCCAAGAAATTGTCCAACAAACAGCAGGGAACAGCTAAAGTGTGTGAGTGTGCAGGGCTGGGGCACACAGCAGTGTCCTCACACAGCCAGGCCTCCTGCAAGTGACCTGAAGCATCAGCAGAGAAGGCTCCTGGACTGTGTCTGTGTTCACTGGACACCCTGGGGAAGCTGTCCCAGGGCAGTCACCCCACACTAGCCTTCACAACCACTGTTTCCAGCAGCAGCCTCACACCTCAGCTTGGAGAGACTCTTTGTCCCTCCACAGGAGGACATGGCCTCAGGAGGTCAGCAGAGCCTGTTTGCATTGTGCAGATGAGATGTCAGCAGATGAGCTGAGGTGAATCTGAGTGAGCAAACACCATCAGCTATTGCTGGAGGTACCAGGGCACTGGAGGTGTGAGAAGCCTCCCAGCCTCTGTCAGGGGCAGCAGGAGGCCAGGGAGACTCTCTGTCTGCTGCAGGGCAGGGCCTGTGTGAGTGATGATGGGGAAAGACTCTGTCTCTGAACATCCCACACTCCATTAGAGTCCTTGAGGCCAGCTCAGTTGTGGACACCTGACAGAGCTGGGACATTGCTGTGTGTCACTCCAGAACAAACCCTGCTGGCCCAGGCAGATTCATCTCAGATGGCTTGGGCAGGCTCCTGTCTGCTCACATCAGCCTTGCTGGACTGTGCCCTGAGATGTGCACTGAGCCATCCCAGAGGTTCTGGGCTCCTTGGAAAAGGCCTCTTCAAGAACACCAAACAGGAGGGTGAGGAACATTGCAGGCTGGTCACCCTCAGCACAGTCCTTGGGAAGGTGAAGGCTCAAACACCTCTGCAGCCATTTGCAGGCCCTTCAGGACAAGAGAGGTAGTGCTGAAGCCATATGGGGAGGGGCAAGAAGGGGATGTTTTGTGCCTGAACCTTAGCCAGGGCTTTGCCATGGTCCCCCATAGTCTCTTTAGAGCCAGACTGCTGAGAGCTGGAGTGCAGAAATGGATGAGGTGGTGGCTGGGTGGTGGCTGAAGCCCAAATGTCACCAGTGGAGAGTCCTCCTGGCAGGCACTTCCCAGTGGCATCCCTCAGGGCAAGCCCTTGGGCCAGCAGTGTGGAATGTCTTCATGAACTCCCTGCACCATCTGAGCCAGGGCCTTTGCAGCCCCTCTGGAGATGAAGCCAAACTGGGCAGAGCCCTTGAGGGACCTCATCTGCTTACCCCTGCCCTGAGCAGGATCATTGGACAAGAGGATGTGCAGGAGGCTCCTCCACAACTGCAGCAGGACAGAGCCAGCAGCTCCTCCACTCAAAGCCTTGGTAGGAAATCTGCCAGATGGATCTGGTGAAACTTTGATCTGCTCAGGCTCTGGCCACAAGGAGGCTGAGGGCTGAGTGTGCAATCCTGTGCTCAGCTGTATCTCAGGAACTCACCACTCAGTAGGAAGCCAAGGACTGGGAAGGGGGAGGTGAGGCCACTTCTGCCTCCTGAGAGGATTGGCCAACAGCAGGAACAGAGCTGGGAAAGGGACTGTGAGGTCAGGTGTGTCTGCAGGAGCTGCTAGGGCAGCCCTGGGCTCATGGCTGGCAGATGGGCAGAGTGATCTGTGAGATGGCCTCTGCCAAAGGGCCTGGGCTGACTGCAGGAAGGGGCTGATGGGTTGGTTGCTGTGTCTCTGCTGCCTGAGGACCTGATGGGACAGCAGCAGGCACAGGGCTTGGTGCTGTCTATGCAAGAAACTGCAAGGCCAGCAGCCTTGGGAGCTCCTGCTGAGGTAGGCAAGAGCAGGAGAGAGGAACAGTGCCAGATGGTGCAGCCTGGCAGGTGCAGCCTGGCCATGAGGAGCAAGAAACCTCTCTCAAAGGGCAGTGCTGTGGCCTGAGAAGTTCTGCAGAAGGAGTCTGGGATCAGCCCTTCTCTTTGTGTCCCCAGGAGCAGAGGGTGAGTGTGGGCAGGTGTCAGTGAAGGCATGGGAAGGCCAAGGTGGGGAAGTGAGAGGAGTGTCTGCAGCCTGCAGGGCAGGAGAAGCAGCTGTGAGACAGGCAGGACAAAGCTGTGGGAGAGCTGGCAAAGGGCAATGGCAGTGGTGGGAGTGATGAAGAGAAACCAGGCACTCTTGACTATGGCAATTCTCTGCCCCTGAGGCCTGTGAGGAGATGTTGTCCTAAGGCCCTGGGAGGGCCTCACTGCCTCTGTCCACAGCCCTGGGAAGGCTGGGGACTGTCAGGCCCTTGTCCTCCACTCAGCATCACAAACCCGACAGGGATGCTAAAGGAAGGCTGGAGAGGGACTTTTCATGAGGGTGTCTGGTGACAGGACAGGAGGGAAAGGTTTGAAGGTGAGGAAAAGGAGGTTTAGACTGGGCCTTAGGAAGAAGTTCTTCAGTATGAGGATTGTGGGACTCTGGAATAGGCTGCCCAGGTAGGATGCCCTCTCCTGAGGGTGTTGAAGGCCAGGCTGGATGAGGCCTTGAGCAGCTGAGTCTATAGGAGAGGCATCCTTGCCTATGGCAGGGAGGTTGGAGCAAATGAGCTCTGAGGTCCCTTCCAACCTAGGCCCTGCTATGCTGCTATGAAACCCACCCCCCACCCCCACTGCACCTGAAGAGCCTTGACCCACACATGAGGGACAGGAGCTGCCTGCCCAGGGGCTGTGCTCAGGCCTTGGCCTTTGTGCTGCAGAACCCAGAGCCAGAGTTTGCTCTCCTGCACTTTGCCTTTGCTGCAACTACAGCCTCTCCTGAGGTGCTCTAACGAGTCCCTGGGGAGGCTTTGGCAGTAACAAGCCTCAGTGGGGCCAATCAATGCTTCAAGGTACTTTGTCTTTTGCTTCTTGCTTCTTGCACAGTTTCTTCACTCTTCTCTCAGTTCCTGAGATTCATGGAATGATCCCCAAGTGCCCTAAGGAGCTCTTTGTGTCTCTGCTGTTTCCTTCCCGATTTCAAAGTGCACCTCACAAAGCTCAGGTTTTGATGGTGAACTATTTGATTCTTTCTCAGATGAGGGCAGAGGTGACAGCAGCATCCACCAAGCCAGAATGATGCAGGCTGTTTGGTCAGGAGGTCTGGGCTGGGAGGAGAAGCTGTCCTTTGAGGGCTAACAATGAGTGGACAACTTTGCTCCTCACCCTCCCCAACTTCCCCATTGCTGTCCCTGTCCACTTGGGCCTTCCATCCCTGCTCCTTGCATCAGACTTCTCCACTGCTCTCTGCAGCTGGAGCTCACAGCTCCATGGCACCAGCTGCCCCCTGCTCTCCTTAGACAACTGCCTGCACACAGCCACAGAATTGTTGATCTTTGGAAGCAAAACAAAGGCTGAGAAAATTGCCTCAGCAATCCAAGCCCTCTGGAACCATCTGCTCAGCACACAATGTTGCACACAGTGTCCTTACTTTTTAGTCACTTGGTCCCCAAGAATTCGCCCAAGAGCACAGGGTGATAAGGAGAGCAAGGATGAAGTACATGAGAATTAGGAGGAGGAGGATGAAAATAATTATGAGGAGGACAAAGTGGATGATGGGGTAGAAGTGGAAGATGATATGGAATAGGAGAAGAATGATGAGAAGGAGGAGGAAGATGAAGAGGAGAAAGAGGGCAAACCCATATCAGCCCTTCTGTGCCACCCAAGCAGCCACTTCAGTGCCCTGAGTGCGGGAAAAATCTTCCCACCGAGCTTGGAGATGGTAAAGCCCCACTGCCCCCAGCGCAGTGCCCAGCCCTCTGTCTGTGGGGACTATGGCAACAGATTTACCCTCAGCTCCAACCTCATCCGGCACTGCTGCGTCCACAGCCAGTAGCAGCTGCACCTCTGAGCTGCCTAAGGAAAGAGCTGCACTCAGCTGGCCACCCTCAGCCAGCACCGCTGCACCCACACCGGTGCTATTCCTTTACCTGCACAGGCTGCAGCAAGGGCTTCATCCGCAGCTCCTCCCTCACCTGGCATAGTCACCCCCATGCCGGTGACCAGCGTGCCCCAGGGGACACAGCAATACACCGACCCCGGCACTGCCAGGCCAAATATGACCCCCCTGGGGGGCCTTCTCCCGCAGATTGAACTGAAATCTCTTTTGCACCTTCTTTTCTTTGAAGCAAATGTGCCCCTGCCCTTCTCTGCACCAGCCAGTGCTGAGCAGAATAATGACAGTGCACAGCCGGTGCCACCACTGCCGCTGGGCTGGGATTTGGCTGTTTGTTCCTCAACACTTTGGGTTTCCTAGGCTCATGTTCAGCCTACCATCAACCAGCACCCCCAGGTCCCTCTCTGCCTGGCCGCTCTCCAGTCACTCTGACCCCAGCCTGTAGCACTGCATGGGGTTGCTGTGGCCAATGTGCAGAACCCGGCACTTGGATGTGTTCAATCTCACGCCCTTGGACTCTGCCCATCTGTCCAGCCTGTCGAGGTCCCTCTGCAAAGCCTCTCTGCCCTCCAGCAGATCAACTCCTGCCCCCAGCTTGGTGTCGTCCGCAAATTTACTGATGATGGACTCGATGCCCTCATCCAGATCATCAATAAAGATGTTGAAGAGCATGGGGCCCAGCAATGATCCCTGGGGCACACCACTAGTGCCTGGCTGCTAGCTGGATGTGGCACCATTCACCACTCTCTGGGCTCGGCCCTCCAGCCAGTTCCTAACCCAACGCAGTGTGCTCCTGTCCAAGCCATGGGCTGCCAGCTTGGCCAGGAGTTTGCTGTGGGGGACGGTGTCAAAGGCCTTGCTGAGGTCCAGGTAGACCACATCCACAGGCCTCCCCACATCCACCAGGCAGGTCACCTGATCATAGAAGGAGATCAGGTTGGTCAAGCAGGACCTGCCCTTCCTAAAGCCATGCTGGCTAGGCCTGATCCCTTGGCCATCCTGTCAGTGCTGCGTGATCGCACTCAAGATGACCTGTTCCATAATCTTGCCTGGCACTGAGGGCAGGCTGACAGGCCTAGAATTCCCTGGCTCATCCAACCGGCCCTTCTTGTGGATGGGCACCACGTTGGCCAGCTTCCAGTCTTCTGGGACCTCTCCAGTGAGCCAGGACTGCTGAAAAATGATGGAGAGCGGCTTGGCCAGCTCATCTGCCAGCTCTCTCAGCACCCTAGGATGGATCCCATTTGGTCCCATGGCCTTGTGGGGGTCCAAGCGGCTGAGAAGATCTCTAACAATCCCATCCTGGAACAGAGGAGAACTATGCTGCTCCCTGGCTCCTTCTGCCAGCTCTGCAGGCCAGCTGTCTGGAAGACATTCTGTCCTGCTAGTAAAAATTGAGGCAAAGAAGGTGTTAGGTACCTCTGCCTTTTCTTCATCCTTTGTTACAACGTTCCCCTCTGTGTCCACCAAGGAGTGGAGGTTGTCCTTGCCCTTCTTCTTGCTATTAATATATTTATAGAAGGACTTTTTGTTGTCCTTCACAGCAGAGGCCAGTCTAAGTTCTAAATGGGCTTTTGCCTCCCTAATTTTCTTTCTGCATGTCCTAGCAACATCCCTAAACATTCCATAGGTTGCCTCCCCTTTCTTCCAGAGATGGTACACCCTCTTTTTTTCCCTTAGTTCTATTAAGAGTTCATTACCCATCCAGGCTGGCCGTCTGCCCTGGGGCTCATCTTCCGGCACACTGGCACAGCCTGTTCCTGAACCTTCAAGAGTTCTGCCTTGAAGCAGCTCCAGCTCTCCTGGACCCCTTTATTTTTAAGGGCTGTATCCCAAGGAACCTTCTGAGTTAGTTCCTTGAGTAGCCTGAAGTCTGCCCTCCTCAAGTCCAGAGTGGAGGTCTTCTTGCTACCCCTCTTGGATTGGCTGAGTACAGAAAACTCAATTATCTCGTGGTCACTGGTGCCTAAACACCCTCTGACCACCACATCCCCAGCAGCCCTTCCCTGTTGGTGAAGAGGAGGTCAAGCATATCCGTACCCCTGGTAGGTTCACGCAGCACCTGGGATAAGAAGCTGTCCTCCATGCACTCCAGAAACCTCCTAGACTGCCTCCTCTCTGCTGTGTTGAGATCCCAGCAGATATCAGGCAGGTTGAAGTCACCCATGAGAACAAGGTCAGGCGATCTTGAGACAGCCTTAAGCTGCCTATAGAATGTTTCATGGACATCTTCCTCCTGGTTGGGTGGTCTGTAACAGACTCCAACCAGGATGTCTGCCCTCCCGAACTTCCCTCTAATTCTCCCCCACAAGCACTCAACCCGATCGTCCCTGATCTCCATCTCAATGGCACCTAGTGCCTCCCTGATGTACAGGGCCACCCCTCCACCCCTTCTTCCTTGCCTGTCTCACCTGAAGAGCCTGTAGCCATCAATTGCAGCGCTCCAGTCATGCAAGCTGTCCCACCACGTCTCTGTGATGGCAACTACATCATATCTTTCCTGCTGCAACAAGGCTTCCAGCTCCTCTTGTTTGTTGCCCATGCTTCGTGCATTAGTATACATGCACTTTAGCTGGGCTGCTGGTTTTGCCCCTGACTCCAGCTTACCACCCTCAGACTCCTGTCTGGGGTCACTGGTTCCAGCCCCTTCCCCCTTCAAATCTAGTTTAAAGCCCTGTCAATGAGACCTGCCAATTCCCTTCCCAGAATCTTTTTCCCTTTGGGGGACAGGCCATTCTCGTGTACTGTGACCTTTCCCCTCCTCTGGGACAGATGTACTCCATCTGTTGCCAGCTGACCTGGTGCAGTAGAAAGTTCTCCAAGATCGAAAAACCCAAAATTCTTTCGACTGCACCAGCCTCTAAGCCACTTGTTGACTGCAGCTGCCGACCTGTTCCTTATCGTATTCCCTCCTGCAGCTAACGGTATCGATGTAAAAATTATTTGTGCACCTGACCCCTCAACCAGATCTCCCAGGGCCCTGAGGTCATTTGTGATAGCCCTGGGGGTTCTGGTAGACACATCATCATTCCCTAACTGCAGAACCAATAAGGGATAGTAGTCAGAGGGCTGTACCAGACTGGGCAGCCTACTGGTAACATCCTTAACTTGTGCTCCTACTAGGCTAATAACTTCCCTATGTGATGGGTCTGGCCGACATATGGGACCTTCTGTTCCCCTCAGGAGGGAATCACCAATAACAATTACCCTCCTCTTTTTTTTGAGGGAGCAAGTCCTGATGCCAGGGGAAGGCTGTTTAACCTTAGGCTGCTTTGCCTTAGGCTGTTTAACCTTAGGCTGCTTTGCCTTAGGCTGTTTAACCTTAGGCTGCTTTGCCTTAGGCTGTTTAACCTTAGGCTGCTTTGCCTTGGACTGTTTAACCTTAGGCTGTTTAGCCTCAGGAAAAACCCCAGTTGGTGTGTCCTCCGGCATCAGTATCACCTCACCCTCGATCTCCAGTGCCCCATACCTGTTTTCCAAGGGCAGCGAGGGAGCTGGGGGGAGGCAAGGAGGTTTTGATTTGTGTTTTTTGAGAGGAACCTGCGTCCATTCCCCTCTGCCTTTTGGATAACCAGCCTCTGCTGGGGGAGCCTGCGGAGCCTGCTTTCTCTGGTTCATCCCTTTCCTCCTCTGGCTCGTCTCTTTTCTACATTCCCATACATCTCTAAGACTAGCAACCTCATCATTTAGTCTGGCCACCAGGTTGAGCAGATAGCCAATCTGCTCACACCTAATGCAAGAGATGCTTCCACTACCCTGCATCTCAAGAGCAGGCTCAAGAGCCAGGCTCCAGCACTCATTACAGCCAGATACCTGGACAGCCACCTGCTTGTGTTCTACCTCAGTCTGGGTTGAAACTGATTTTTTTAAGATTTTGCTGCGAGTTACAACCATGCTGCCCCTGGCCACAGCACCCACCGGACAAAAACAAAAACAAAAAGAATTTTAGAAAAAGTGCGGTGGCGCGTGAGAGTACCAGAGCAGGCGGCTGCTGCCGAGCGGGAGCCCCACCAGCCGCACTGCGTCTGTTCAAATTCCACCGCCGAAGGCGCTGGGCTCACGAGCCGCAGGCAGGTGAAATCAGGGCCGCTCTGAGCCTCGCAGCTTCTGCAGGAAGCGCCGCGTCCCCAGCCGATCCCGTAGCGTGAAGAGGAGAAACCGCGGAAGCCCCCCAAGCGGCTGCCAGTCCCGGCGCTGTACCGAGGGCTGCTGAGCGGAAGCCCCGCGAGCCGCGCTGCTTTGGTGAAAACATTTTCCACTACTGTTCATGTTTGAAAAACTTGTTTCAGATGTGGGCAGCTGGGACATTAGAAGAAAACATGTTCACCAAAAGGTCATGTCAATAATGGTTATGGGAACCTGTTCCTCTCTGGCCCCTGTGCAAGGTATGGTAAAAATGAAACCTCACTAAATATGGCTGCTTTGGGTTTAATAACCCAAGACAACCTCCTCCCCCAAGAAATAATTCAGGAAACAGGAAGCAGAGCACCATGGGAGCGTGCACACAGACACAAGTGCCTCCCCACGGCACCTCTCAGGCCTATGGGGTCACTTGCAAGCAAGAACCAGGGGCAGAGCTGGAGTGGATGTCACCACAGACATTTCACTCACCATAATGAATGAATTATTTAACCATCTCTCAGAGTGGTGTGAACCCTGCCATAGGAACTCATCTCTTGTTATTGCAGTCTGTGAGCAATCCTTTGGCAAAAAGGCCCCAGTGTGGCTCTGCAATTTACAGACCCTTGATTGGGAAGGCCCCTCGGATCTTGTGACCTGGGGCTATGGCTATGCTTGTGTTTCCACAGATGCCAGGGTCCAGTTGGTCTCTGCTTGTTGTGTTTGGCCTGCTCCAGAGCATGACCAATGGAAACAATGCCCTCAGCCCGCATCAACTAACTCCATGTGGTAGCAAAACATTTGGGCAGCACTGCTGCATGCATGAAATCAAACCTGGAATTTAAATGCCTGTCAAAATTCAATTGTAGCACAGCAGTAAGGTGTTTTGAGCATCAGGACATGTGGGATGATAATCTACTCTTTGCCCCATTAGAGCCTCAACAATTAGATATTTCAGGGACCTTACAAGCAGAAAGCTGTGTGTACCTGCAGCATAGAGCTGGAGCTGATACAATACTATGATCTTTAATCACACTCCCTTTGCCTCAAAGCCATGCAGGCTTAGCCTAACAGCTGAAGGAGATGATCATGGAGGTTTGTGGAACAAAGCTGAGACATAGCAGCCAGGATAATCCTGCTTCAAATTGCTCCAGCAAAGCAGCAGCTCAGCTAAGGGAACTGGCATCTTGGGTTGCAAAACAAGACAAGGAAACATCAAAAGTGTTGCTTGAATTAGCCACTGATGTGGAGAGTGTCAGCCATGGCAGTCCACAAAATCCAGCTGCTGTTGGTTCTTTGTTATCAGCTCCCGGTCAGGGCTGGACAGAATGTGATGGTCTGTGCTGTACACACTGAAGTGATCATTCTAAACATAGACATGAGAGTATTACAAACTGGGTTGTGAATATTGCTGATTGGATCCCTCCTGGTGTTGGCAGTGCCCTGTTCATTCTCATGTCTGCAAAGGGCCCTGCAGAAGAGAATGAGCCCTGGGCAAAAAGGAGGAATTGTAGCTAGAGCAGGTGGCCATGGGCAGCTTGAACCTTGAACTAAGCAGAGCTCTGCCCTTGAATCAGGAATGTAAACCACTGCAGGAAAGAAGATCTGTGAATAGCAAAGGAAGAAACAGAGAGACCTCCCCAGGCTACCAAAAGGGGAGAGAGGTGCCTGGACACCAAGCCTAAACCAATCACTCAAAGGGCACATGGACACAGAAAGGAAAATCTATAAGCCATGATGTGCATTAATCAAGTGGCCTCTGCTGCTGGCTGGTGCTTGAGCACATCTTGGGGTCATCCTTTTTCCTGGCTGCCAACACTGCACAGCCTTAGCTGTTGAGTTTTTCCAGTTCTCTGAGTCACTTCTTCCTGTTGGTTGTTTGGAGAACCTTGAGTTTTGCCTTCCATCAGCTAGCCAGGAGAAGTTCTCCTCACCTTCCACTGCCTGTTTTGGAATCTCTTGCTTTTGTCACAAGACATTGGTTTGGTCACCAGCTGTGTTCAGACTTTCCCCTTCACCTTCTGTGGCAGCTCAGGCTAGCTGCCTTCTATTCCTGCCACATAAGCTACACCTCCTGTGTCCAGAGGGTCCAACCCACTAAGGTGGACACAGGAAACAGCCTATTTCATACCCATAATATCCTGCATCCCATAAATCCATCTGCAAAGTCCTTCTCTTCCTCCTTCTTCCCTCTCTGCTCCCATGGGAGATGTTCCCTATTGGGTAATGGTGGGGGAGTATCTCATGGCCAAGGGCTCTGGCAAGGCTGAGAGGCCAAACAGGACCAAGGCCTCTGTCCCCTTGGCTCTGGCAGTTGCCTCTGCCAACAAGGCCTGTGAGGAGAATCTTGGCTTTGAGGCTTTGAGGTTCTTCTATTGCAAGGGCAGTGGTCAGGGCTTGGCCTTTCTGCTTCACAGACCAAAGGCAAGTTTTTCTCCCCTGCACTTTGCCTTTGTCTCCCTGCAATCCTGGCCTCTAACAAGCTGCTCTAAGGAGTCCCTGGGGAGCTTTTGTCAGTAACAAGCCTCAGGGAGGCCAATCAGTGCTTCAAGGGACTTTGGAGTTGTCTTCTGCCTTGAACTTCTTGAGAGGCTTCTTGGCAGTACCTTGGCAGAGTCTGCTAGCAGTAGCTAAGGATGATGTAATCAGCCCCAAATACTCCATGGAGCTCATTAAATACTGCTGAACCTCTCATTATTGCCAAAGTTTCTGCAGCTAATTGGAGAGGTTTTTATTGCACAAAGAATCTGATACAAAATAATTTTAAGGGTACCTTTAGTTCCTTTTCAGCAGGAGTTGTCTCCTTGCAAGCAAACCACAGCAAAACTGACAAGGTCCTACCCTGGTCACTGCTCATCCTCACTCCCCACTGCCCCTAGCAGAGTCCTGAGTCACAGGTGAGGGACAGGATCTGCCTTGCCAGGGGCTGGAGGTCAGGGCTTGGCCCTTGGGATCAATGAAACCCCTCCAGGTTTGCTCAGCAGCAGAGCCACCTTGACCTGCTTGCTCTGACCTGTCAGCACTGCCTCAGCTCTCTGCTCTCCCCACAGCCTGGAGATGCTTCAGTGCCTCCAGTGATGCTTCCCTTCCATCCACTGTCTCCTGCTCTAACCAGCCCCTGGGGACCCTTTCCCAGTATGCTTCACTGGGACCCATTAAGAGTAGAAGAAACTTCAGAGTTTGAATCTGACTGACTTCTGGAGAGGTTTCATCAGCTTCCTCTCAGTCCCTGAGGCTTACAGGGCACCAAAAGACAACAGAGGAGTCAATAAAACACCTTGGGCTGGTCCCCTGCCGCCCTATTGGGCTGGACTCCTGGGCTGAGAGGAGCTGCTGGCAGGCAGGCAGTGCTGTGAGAGACAGCTCTGGCCAGGAGCAGTTCCTCTGCACAGCACTGCCAGAGGATTTCAGGGAGATGAGGAAGGCAGAGAGAGCTTCAAGCTGTCCAGGACTGGGAGGATGCTGAGAGCTCACTGGAGGAGAAGTCACTGCAGGCACTGACACAGTGAGGCTGTGGGTGCAGGACACTGCAGCGGTAGCTCCTGGAGGCATCTCCATCTCGGCAGCTGACGCTCAGCTGAAGGCTCCTGGAGTGTGCACACAGAAGGAGGACCAAAGCCCTTCAGTTCCATCCTGTGAGCAGCAGTGAGCAGAGCTGGGGAAGGAGAAGGCTTCACCCCCAGCCCCTCTCCCTTTCTCTCTTCCCTTCACTCTCTCTGCAGCACTGCAGGCCTGCTCCCTGTTCCTCCACCTCTCCATGGGTGTGGTGGGTTTAGGCAATGCCTTTAAAATTTAGTTACAGATTTTGAGCAGAAAAGGAGAAACACAATAAATAGATCACTCTTGGGTGTGAAAAGGAAAAGAAAAGATTCTTCTAAACAAATTCATTGGATAAATCTCTGGAATCAGAGGAGCTGTACCATAACAATTCTCTCTCTTCTCTTCTGATCTCAGCTGTTTTGCTTTGCTGGGGAGAGATCACCTGCTTTGGCTGCCCTTGGCTAAGTCTAACCCACTGCTTTTTTTCTCTCTCCACTTCTCCTTACTCTCATAGAACAGGGGGTTGGAGGGTAGAGGAAGTGGAACAGCTTCCCTGGTCTCTGACCAAGGGGGTTCCATGTCATTTGGTAACAGTAAATACCTGCCTAATATTGTCACTCCTGGATGTTCTGTACCTGTTCATTGCATTCCATTGTAGAGTGTAGCTCTTGCTTGTCCATACAGCTTCATTTGCTTCTAACTGAGCTGCTCTGGCAAAGCTAATGCTGGGGGAAATTTCAACCCAACAATGGACTCTTGTTCCCTGGGATTGGGCTGTTGGTCACTTTCTGTTCTGACACCAGAGGAATCTTCATGGCAGTTCTGAGTCCCTGCTGCATTTGAAGCTGTGATGGACTCTGCCATGGGTTGGCAGTGATGGGACTGAGCTGATCCATTCCTTATGAATCTCTGGGAGGGAGGTTACAATGAGGCTGAGAGAAGTGTGCCCTAACTTGTCACTGCCTTTCCCTCTTTGCACAGGTCTCCATGGCCAGAGGCAGCAGATGGCCAACAGCAGCTCCAGCACCCACTTCCTCCTCCTGCCATGCCCAGGCACAAGGCAGCTGCAGCTCCTGCACTTCTGGGTCTTCCTGGCCATCTACCTGGCTGCCCTGCTGGGCAATGGCCTCATCATCACCACCATAGCCTGGCACCACCACCTCCACACCCCCATGTACTTCTTCCTCCTCAACCTCGCCCTCCTTGACCTGGGTGCCATCTCCACCACTGTGCCCAAATCCATGACTAATTCCCTGAGGGACACCAGGGAAATCTCTTACACAGGATGTGCTGCACAAGTATTTCTGCTTTTCTTTTTCCTTGGTGCAGAGTATTTTCTCCTCACCACCATGTGCTATGATCGCTACGTTGCCATCTGCAGACCCCTGCACTATGAGACCCTCCTGGGCAGCAGAGTTTGTCTCCACCTGGCAGCAGCTGCCTGGGGCTGTGGGGCTCTCAATGCTCTGCTGCACACAGCCAATACATTTTCCCTGCCTCTCTGCCAGGGCAATGCTGTGCACCAGTTCTTCTGTGAAGTGCCCCAGATTCTCAAGCTCTCCTGCTCCACATCCTACCTCAGGGAACTTTGGCTTCTTGTGGCCAGTGCCTGTTTATTCTTTGTCTGTTTTGTGTTGATTGTGGTGTCCTATGTGCAGATCTTCAGGGCAGTGCTGAGGATCCCCTCTCAGCAGGGACGCCACAAAGCCTTTGCCACCTGCCTCCCTCACCTGGCTGTGGTCTCCCTGTTTGTCAGCACTGGCTTCTTTGCCAACCTGAAGCCCTCCTCCATCTCCTCCCCATCCCTGGATCTGGTGGTGTCAGTTCTCTACTCAGTGGTTCCTCCAGCAGTGAACCCTCTGATCTACAGCCTGAGGAACCAGGAGCTGAAGGCTGCCCTGAGCCAACTGATCCCTGGATGCTTTCAGAAGCAATAAACTCTTCTGCAGAGCAGTTCTGATGTCACTCAGTGCAGGCCCAGCCTAGTTCTGCACTTTCTGGTAGTGGTGTTTTACTCTTTATCAAACTGTCATCCCTTTTCTAACACATTCTCTGCTTTGCTGACCAAGAGTTTGTGCAGCAGGACCTCTGCTCTTTCTTTGGTTAAGAAATAAAGAACCTTTCGTTAGCATTTTCCTTTCTGAGATCCTTCCTCCAGGACTTCTCTAGAGCTTCAGGGCCAGGTCCTGTGCAGTTTTGGGCGAGAAAAGAGCCCCAATACAGCAGCACTGCCAGGGAGCAGCAGCACCTGAACTTCCAGGGCTGTTCTCTTTCCACTTCCAGCCTCTTCTGGGTCAGTGCAAGGCCTGAGTGCTGTGGCAGCTTAGTTCTGCTTCATGCCAGCCCTATTAGCACAGGCAGGGACAGGCCATGGGAACTACTCTGACTGAGCTGGCCCCCAAGAACAGTTCCACAGAGACAGATGATCTGCTCAGGGCAGAGTCCTGAAGGCTTAGGGCTTTGTCCAAAGTTTCTGTCCAGAGCAGGCCCAAGGAAGTGTCCCAGGGATGCAAACAGCAGGGAACAGCTCAAGGGTGAGTGTGCAGGGCTGGGGCACACAGCAGTGTCCTGACACAGACAGGCCTCCTGCAAGAGCCTGAGGGAGCTGCAGAGCAGGCTCTGATCTCTGCCTGTGTTCTCTGCACACCCTGGGGAAGCTGTCCCAGGGTAATCATCCTGGATGAGCCTCTCACTACCAGAATTTCCAGCATTGGTCTCTCAGCTCACCTTGGAGAGGTTCTTTGTCCCTCCATGGGAGGACAGAGAATCAGGAGGTCAGCAGTGGCTGCTGGCATTGCACAGATGAGATGCAAGCATGGCCATGGTGTGTGGGGTGAGAGAAACCTGAGTGAGCACAAACACCATCAGGTGCTGCTGGGGTACCAAGGCACTGGAGGTGTGGGGAGCCTCCCAGCCTCTGGCAGGGGCAGCAGGAGGCCAGGGACACTCTGCCTGCTGCAGTGCAGAGCTTGTATGAGGGATGGGGAAAGACTCTGTCTGAATATCCTGAGGTGCAGGAGGAGTTCACAATGCCTGGCAGAGCCCTGACTGGATGTAGTCTACCTTGACCTTAGTAATGCTTTTGACACTGTCTCCCATAATATCCTTGTGAGTAAGCTCAGGAAGTGTGGGATGGAAGAGTAGAGAGTGAGGTGGATCAGGAACTGGTTAAAAAATAGAGTCCAAAGAGTGGTGGTCAAAGGTGCCAGGCCCAGCTGGAGAGCTGTAACCAGTGGAGTCCCTCAGGGATCAGTGCTGGGTCCTGTCCTGTTCAACATCTTCATCAACAGCATTGATGAGGGCACAGACAGACAGAGTCTGCTCAACAAGTTTGCTGACAATACCAAATTTGGAGGCTTGGCTGAGACCCCTGAAGGCTGTGCAACCATTCACAGACTTGGACAGACTGAGAGCTGGGCAGAGAGGAACCTAATGAGGTTCAACAAGAATGAGAGCAGAGTCCTGCTCCTGGGGAGGAAGAATAAACTGCAGCAGTACAGGCTGGGAGGTGATCTGCTGGAGAGCAGCCCCAAGGAGAAGGAGCTGGGAGTGCTGGTGGGCAGCAAGTTCTGCATGGGACAGCAACGTGCCCTGGGGGCCAAGAAGGCCAATGGGATCCTGGGGTGCATTAGGAGGAGTGTGTCCAGAACATCCAGGGAGGTTCTGCTCCCCCTCAACTCTGCCCTGGTGAGGCCCCACCTGGGGCCAGTTCTGGGCTCCCCAGGTCTGGAGAGGAGAAGACTGAGAGGGGATTTAATAAATGTTTATAAATATCTGAGAGCTGGGGGTCAGGAAGGAAGGGACAGGGACAGGCTACACCCTGGGATAGGACAAAGGGCAATGGCTATAAACTCCAGCAGAGGAGGTTCCACCTCAACAGGAGGAGGAACTTCACTGTGAGGGTGACAGAGCACTGGAATAGGCTGTCCAGATGGGTGGTGGAGTCTCATTCTCTGGAGACTTTCAAGACCCATCTGGATGTATTCTTGTGCAACCTACACTTGATTCTATGGTCCTGCTCTGGCAGGGGGGTTGGACTCCTTTGGAGGTGCCTTCCACCCCCTAACATCCTGTGGTCCTGAGTCATTTCTGTGTGTGAGTGCAACACAAACCTCCCTGTCCCAGGGAGACTCCTCTCAGGTGTCCTGCACAGGCTCATTGCAAATGTTGCTGTCTGCTCACATCAGCCTTCCTGGGCCCTGAAATGTGCACAAAGCCATCAGAGAGGTTCTGGCTCCTTGGAAAAGGCCTCTTGAGGAAGGCCAGGAAGGAGGCTGGGGCAAACGCTAGGCTGGTCACACTCAGCATAGTCGTCGTGCTGGGTCAAAAGTGATAGGTTAGACACTGCTGGCTCTTGCAGGACAAGAGAGAGATCACCAAAACCTGTCTGGGGAGGGGCAAGAAGGGCATGTTTTGTGCCTGGACCTTAGCCAGGCCTTTGCCATTGTGGTGGGTTAACACCCTTTTCTGAGAACAAAAGAACAAAGCAGGGGGGAGGGCTTGCAGGTACTTTTCACTCCCTGCAGGGCATTTTTCGCCTGGGAAGCTGAATCTGTTCCACTCCCCCCTCCCTGCCCAGCTAGGGTATAAAAAGCAGGACCTCATAGCTGTTGGCCCCGGCTTTTCTGGCTTCTGCCTCTGCTGGACGAGAGCTACTGCAGCTACCCTCCTGCTCCTCTGCCACGTGCTCGGACCTGCTGCCTCCACGCTTCCTCAGAGAAAGGCTGGGTTTGTATTATTCTCTTGGTTTTGTCCCCCTCCCATCCATCCTTGTTCCTTGCCCTTGTGAACCTTTTTCCTGTTATTGTTCTATATATATATATATATATTGCTTAAAGACAACTCTACCTCTCTACTTCCAAGACGACTCCAAATTATTGTTTGGTGGATTTGCTCTTTCCTTTTCTCCCCTCTCTGTTGGGAGGGAAGAGGGGGGGAGTGGGGGAGAGATTCTCAGCCTTGCCCCCCACCTGAGCTCTTAACTTCCAGTTAAGGCTCAAACCACTACACCCATCCAGACCCCCTTAGAGACTCCCCCTGAGACACCCCCAGACCCATCCAGACCCCCTTAGAGACCCCCCCCAGACCCTCCCTGACCCCTCCAGACCCTCCCAGATCCCCTTGGAGATGCCCCTAGACCCCCCCACAGCCCCTTAGAGACCCCACCAGACCCCCCGAGACCCCCTTAGAGACCCCACCAGACCCCCCGAGACCCCCTTAGAGACCCCTCCAGACCCCACCAGACCCCCTTAGAGATCCCCCCAGACCCCCCCCAGACCCCCCCCAGACCCCTTGGAGACCCCCCAGACCCCGCTTGACCCCTTAGGGGCCCCCCCAGACCCCTCAGATCCCCCTAGACAGTATTTACAATACCTACAGAACTATACAGCAATGAATGTAATACAGAAGACCCCCAGCGGGAGGAGCGTGTGCCCCCCGGCCCCTGTCCCCTCTCCCTCCCTACCTCCCTTTTTTCCCAAAAAGGGTTAGAGAGAGAGAGAAAGGCAATTAAGGAGAAAATTCTGTTGGCTCAAAGCGAGTGCAGGAATTAGTTTTCTTCTCTGGTTAGCTTTGGTGATTCAAGGTTGCTGCTGTCCGGCCAAGCTGCTGCTTCAGAGGGAGGAACAGGCCCACACGACCAGAGGGAAAGGTACAGACTGAACCCAGCCTGAACTGATGGGACTTAAAGTTGCATTCTGCCAATCTACCAATGAAATTCGTTTAGACCTTATCTTGTTGTCATTTAAATATCAAAACCGTTCAGAGTGCTCAGCAGCTGTCCCTTTCTCAGAGGCACAGCCGAAGCCGGTCACACCCGGACACACAGCTTATGAAGCATCTCAGCTAAATATGCATCAATGCCATGATTCTGTTGGTCTCTGGCTGAAGGCCACATTATGATATCCAGCCTACTTGCAATTAGGCCTGTGTACAATCTCAGAAAACTCCCTTCTCACTAACTCTTCCTTTCCCATCCTGTTATCTTACAAACACAGCTGCAAGAACTGCTACAAGGCCACAGTGACCTTGCAGCATCAGCAAGTCAGCTAACTATGGGCAGTAAACAACACAATGGAGTGCGGCCTACACATTCTGCTCAAGTAGCTGTTCCACAGAATCATGTCCCTTAGATTTAAGCCATTCTCCAACACCTTCCAGAAGGCTAAGGGAAAACTAGAACAGACTGTGACTATCAGACACCCTTGTGGCCAACCTATACAGTTCTCAATGATTGTGGATGCTGGAGCTGATGTCACTATCATATCTTGTCATCAATGGAATGGTCTCTAGCCATTGCTCATGGCAAATTCTCCATTGCTCATAGCAAATGTCTCCAGAGTTTGAAAGGTTTAAAGGGTTTAAAATGTATCCAAACAACCTGGGTCAGCAAAGAGCCAGTGCAGTTAGCTATTATGATGGCAAATCAGTCACTAAGACCGTACCTGTTAACCCTTCCAGTTGCTCTATTGGGCTGAGATGCCTTAAGTCAGCTAGGAGCAAAACTTGTTACTGTTCCTTTTCTGTAGCGGCTACTGGTCAGCAACCAACCCTCACATTAAAATGACCAACAGCTAATCCAGTATGGGTGGAGCAGTGGTCGCTCAGACATGGTAGGCTGCAAGTTGTTTAGACCCTACTGCAGAAACAATCACAACTAGGGCACACCTTGCTAGTGACCCCTCCCCACCGTACCCCCCTCCCTTTTCTGGTAGGACTCTAGTCTACCAAAGCTCTGCTCTGATTTAAAGCAACAGTGCTAATTTCATCATTTCTAATTGCAATGTCTTTCAGAGTTCTGTTAGTTAGAGGTTTGCTAAGTCTTCCTAGTAAGCATAATGAATAGTAAGCATTTGGTATTTACAGGTACTTGGTAGGTAGTGATTGCAGTAAGGCATAAGCACTTAGTAATGAGTTCACACTGTAAGATTTTCATCTGGTTTGAACCTTCTTAGCTGTGTGCCTCGGCATTGCAAAGGAGCTCCGTGTAATAGAGTTAAGGTTTGTAGCAAATAGGTATTCATTCTTCAAAGTATTCCTTAGCTAATGTAATCTTTCTATTTCCTTCTTAGATATTGACTAGAAAAAATACAAATAATACAAATAAATACACAAAATAGTAAACCAGAAAACACATACAAAAGAACAATTTTAAAATACAAATATATCTAACAGAGCAGAACCAAAAAATTACAACTTGGATACAAAAAGTACAAAAACTTAGATACAAAAAGTAGAGCAAAAGATAACAAAATACTAACAAAAAATAATAGCGAACAAATTTAAAACAAACAAAAGTTTAAAATAAAACCAAATTAATAGAATAATAACAATAAGATCAGCAATAAAAACAAAACAATGAAAACAAAATATACCAAACTGAAAACTCATAAGGATTGCTAACAAAAAATAGCTACTGACAAAATACATAAGGATTATTGGCAAAAAATAAAAGTAAGGATTATCCAGTCAACGAGATTAAAACAAACAAATAACTTAAAAAGAAAAATTCAAGAAAATTAAAATGAAAAATAATAATAAAAAGAATAAATAGAAAATAAGAAGGTTTAAAAATTAAAAAAGCAAAAATCAAAATTAAAATAGAAAATTGGTTAAATAAAACAAACATGCAAAAAATTAAAAATTAATTAAAACAAACAATATAAGATTAAAAAATAAAATATTAAAAACGAGATAAAAATAAATAAACAAATTAATTGGAATACAAAATGAAAATAAAAAATAAAAAATTACAATAACAAAATAAAAACAATAACATTTAAAAGTTTTTAAAAAATAAAATTAAATTAAAAATTAATTAAAACAAACAAGAGATAAAACATATTGAAAAAATATTAAAAAAATTAGTAAATTCAAAGTAAAAAAAAACAAACCAAAATTAGAATAAAAATATAAATTAATAAAAAATAAAATTAAAAATATGAAAAAATGAAAAAGTAGATTACAAAAAATAAAATAACAAAAAGAAAAAAAAATTTTAAAAATTAAATAAGAAAAAAAAAACAAAGAAAAATTAAAATTAAAAGAAATGTTAAAAAATTTAAAAAATAATTAAAATATTGAAAAAAACAATTCAAATTAAACTTAATAATAAATTCAAAATAAAACAAATTTATTAACAATAGATTGGGAAAAAATATTTCAGAATAGATAAAGAAATTGATATAAAAAAATTACAAATTACAAAATAGATTACATTAAAAACAAAAAAATAATTAATTACAAAATATATGGAATCCTGGACTCATAGAATCACTCAGGGTTGGAAGGATCACAAGTTTCATCTAGTTCCAACTCCACTCCCATGGGCAGGGACACTCCACACTACATCAGGCGGCCAGAGCCTCATCCAGCCTGGCCTTGGAGCTGCTTTATTGATGATCTGGATGAGGGCATTGAGTCCATCATCAGTAAATTTGCGGACGACACCAAGCTGGGGGCAGGAGTTGATCTGCTGGAGGGCAGAGAGGCTTTGCAGAGGGACCTCGACAGGCTGGACAGATGGGCAGAATCCAAGGGCATGAGATTGAACACATCCAAGTGCCGGGTTCTGCACATTGGCCACAACAACCCCATGCAGTGCTACAGGCTGGGGGCAGAGTGGCTGGAGATCAGCCAGGCAGAGAGGGACCTGGGGGTGCTGGTAGATGGTAGGCTGAACATGAGCCTGCAGTGTGCCCAGGCAGCCAAGAAGGCCAATGGCATCCTAGCCTGCATCAGGAACAGTGTGGCCAGCAGGAGCAGGGAGGTCATTCTGCCCCTGTACACTGCACTGGTTAGGCCGCCCCTTGAGTCCTGTGTCCAGTTCTGGGCCCCTCAGTTTAGGAAGGATGTTGACTTGCTGGAACGTGTCCAGAGAAGGGCAACAAAGTTGGTGAGGGGATTGGAACACAAGCCCTATGAGGAGAGGCTGAGGGAGCTGGGGTTGTTTAGCCTGGAGAAGAGAAGACTGAGGGGTGACCTTATTGCTCTCTACAACTACCTGAAGGGAGGTTGTAGCCAGGCAGAGGTGGTCTCTCCCAGGCAGGCAGCACCAGAACAAGAGGACACAGTCTCAGGCTGTGCCAGGGCAGGTTTAGACTGGATGTTAGGAAGAAGTTCTATACAGAGAGAGTGATTGCCCATTGCAATGTGCTGCCAGGGAGGTGGTGGAGTCACCTTCATTGGAGGTGTTCAAGAGAGGCTTGATGGGGTGCTTGGTGCCACGGTTTAGTTGTTTAGGTGGGTTGTATTGTATTGTATTGTATTGTATTGTATTGTATTTAGATGGGTTGGATTGGTTGATGGGTTGGACGTGATGATCTTGAAGGTCTCTTCCAACCTGGTGTATTGTATTGTATTGTATTGTATATATATATTTATATTCTGGCCTGCATTAGGAATGGTGTGGCCAGCAGGAGCAGGGAAGTGATTTTGCCCCTGTACTCTGCATTAGTTAGGCCACACCTTGAGTCCTGTGTCCAGTTCTGGGCCCCTCAGTTTAAGAAGGGCATCGAGACACTTGAAGGTGTCCCGAGAAGGTCAACGAGGCTGGGGAGAAGCCTTGAGCACAGCCCTGTGAGGAGAGGCTGAGGGAGATGGGGTTGTTTAGCCCGGGAAGAGGAGGCTCAGGGAGACCTCATTGCTCTCTACAACTACCTGAAGGGTGGTTGTAGCCAGGAAGGGGTTGGCCTCTTCTCTCTAGCAACCAGCACCAGAACAAGAGGACACAGTCTCAAGCTGTGCCGGGGAAGTTTAGGCTGGAGGTGAGGAGAAAGTTCTTCACCAAGAGAGTCATTCACCACTGGAATGTGCTGCCCAGGGAGGTGGTGGAGTCACTGTCCCTGGAGGTGTTCAAGAGGGGATTGGACATGGCACTTGGTGCCATGGTCTAGTCACGGGGTCTGTGGTGACAGGTTGGACTCGATGATCTGCAAGGTCTCTTCCAACCTTAGTGATACTGTGATAATCCTCATTTTCAAGCAAAGGCAAACCTTCCCTAGAGTCTTCTAAAGCTATCCAAACCCAATCCTTCTCCTTCACAGAAACATAGAATCACAGAACTGTTGTGGTTGGGAAAGAGCTTCAAGGTCACCCAGGGCAGCCATTACCTAAGCCTACCAAGCCTGCTGGCAAAGCATGGCCAGGGGCTCTGGCAAGGCTGAAAGCCCAACAGGACCAAGGTCTTGGTCCCTGGGCTCTGGCACTTGTCTCTGCCACCCAGGCCCGGGAGCAGATCCTTTATTTTGAGGCTTTCAGGCTCTACTGTGCCCACGGACTGTGCTCAGGGCTTGGCCTTCCTGCTCCATAACCCAAACCCAGGGTTTTTCAGCATCACAGACTCCTGCATTTTACCTTTTTTTTGCTCTAGAAATCACAGCCTCCAATTACCTGCTCTAAGGAGCCCCTGGGGAGGCTTTGTCAGTAACAAGCCCCAGTGGGGCCAATCAGTGCTTCAAGCTGCTTTGGCATTTGCTGCTGAGTTCTGGAGCAGTTTCTTCAATCTTCTCTCAGTCCCTGACACCTGGAGTCAGCCCCAAATCCTCCATGGGGCTCATTAGAACACAGAAGTCCCTCAGGAGCTGTGGCTCTGCCTGGGATTTCCTTCAGGTACTGAAGACTTGTCCAGCTCCTTGGAACTTTTTCACAGCTCATAATTGAAGCTGTTTCAGAGTGCAGTTAATGAGGAAGATTTCCCACTGGGCCTCATAACCCCCTGGATTGTTTTTAAAGGATGTTTTTAATTAGCTGCATTTGAGAGAAGGGAGCTGACAGCAGCACTCTCCATGTGACCTTGATCCACAGAGTCTCCCCAAGAGGCCTGGACTCAAAGGAAACACTCTTCCCCAAGATCTGACACTGTATGAACAACTTTGCTCCTCACCCCCTCCACAACCTCCCCATTGCTGTCATTGCCCACCTGGGGCTTACATCACTGTCCCATCAGACTCCTCCACTGCTCTCTGCAGCTGCAGGTCATAGTTCCATGGAACCAGCTCCCCCCTGCTCTCCATAGAGATCTGTCTGCCTACAGCCACAGGAGAATTGTTCCTGTTTAGAAGTAAAGAAAAACAAAGTCTGATAAAGTTGCATCAGTAATCCAACCCCTCTGGAACCAGCTGCTCAGCACAAGATGTCTCTCAGTAGGTTGCCTCTCTCCAAGGCATGATCTGAGAAGTAAAGTTTTAGGCAAGTAGATACAAGAAGTGGAGAGGAAAAACAATCACAGAGGTGGCCCAGGGGACAACTGCAGCTTTGCCTCCCGAAAGGTCAAAGCAGCATAGGAGAGAGGAACCTGAATGAACAAAGAATAAGTGCAGAAGCAAATTGGAGAATGATGGAAAGGGCCTTGGGCTGTCCAGTCTGCACCAGGAAAGGAGACTCCAGAGATGGTCACTGTGTCCTGCAGAGGACGGTACATGACATCTTAATGAAGCAGATGGTCTAAGAGGTAGTCACCCCTACCACAACTCTCTTTTCTGGTACGACTCTAGTCTATCAAAGCTCTGTTCTGATTTAAAGCAACAGTGCTAATTTCATCATTCCTGATTGTAATGTCTCTCAGAGATTTGTTATTTAGAGTTTTGCTAAGTCTTCCTAGTAAGCATAAGGAATAGTAAGCATTTGGTATTTACAAGTACTTACTACAGAGTAATTGCAGTAAGGCATAAGCACTTAGTAAGATTTTCTTTTGGTTTGAACCTTCTTCGTTGTGTGCCTCGGCATTGCAAAGGAGCTCCGTGTAATATAGTTAAGATTTGTAGTAAATAGGTATTCATTCTTAAAAGTATTCCTTAGCTAATGTAACATCTTTCTAGTTCCTTCTTAAACATTGACTAGAAAACATACAAATAATACAAAAATAGTAAAAAAGAAAACAAATACAATTAAAGAAAAAAAAAAAGAAAAAAAAAAAAAATTAAAAATACAAATATATATTACAACTTAGATGCAAAAAGTACAATAAAAAATAATAAAATAGTAACAAAAAATAATGATAGAGAACAAATTAAAAACAAACAACAAAAAAATCATAAGGATTGCTAAGAAAAAATAGCTATTAACAGAAAACATCATTAGCAAAAAAACACGGTAAGGACTATCACGACTACTAGATTAAAACAAACAAAAAAACCTTATAAAGAAAAATTCAAGAAAATTAAAATGAAAAATAATAATAAAAGAATTAATAGAAAAGAAGAAGGTTTAAAAATGAAAAAGCAAAAGTCACAAAATAACATAGAAAATAGATTAAATACAACAAACAGAAAATAGAAAATTAATTAAAATAAAAAATAAGATCAAAAATAAAATTAAAAACTAGGTAAATAATAAATTTTAATTTTTTTTAAAATTATTACAATTTTTCTTTAAATTAACAAAAAATTAAATTACAATAACAAAATAAAAAATAATAAAAAATAAAAAATACAAAAACAACCAAAAATAGGAAAAAATAGATTAAAAAAATTAACAAAAAATATTAAAATTAGATCAAGACAAATACATACAAAAAAAATGCATTAGACCAGTATAAAATAATTTAAAAACCGACATTAAAAATTAATTAAAAATTAAACAGAATAAAATAAAATTAAATTAAAAATTTAAAATATTAAAATATAAAATAATTTTAAAATTAATTAAAAATAAAATAAAAAAAAAAGAAAATAAAACATCCAAAATTAGGATAAAAGGAAAAATTAAATTAATAAAAAATAAAATTAAAAAGTATGAAAAAATGCCGGGATGTGGCCTCTCTCCCTTGGTGGCCAGAATTGTCCTGGGCCCAGCGAGCTAAGAACAGCTCACCCTTGTGTTCCCAGGCCAAGGCTATTTGGGAGCTTTCAGCAGCCAGATCTGCTTGGTGGTTGTGCTTGTGCTCCTCTGTGGCTCTGCTCTTGGGGATGTGTGCAGCCATGTGCCGTTACCTTTGTTGGCAGCTGTCCAGGCGGGCAGCGATGTCTTGCCACAGCTCAGCGGCCCAAACAGGCTTCCCTTTTCTCTGCCACCCGTTCCTCTTCCATCCTTCAGCCACCCCCACAAGGCATTGGTACCATCCAGGAGTCAGTGTAGAGGTACAGCACTGGCCAGTTCTCTCGTTCTGCTATATCCAGGGCCAGCTGGACAGCTTTTCCCTCTGCGTACTGACTGGATTCGCCTTCTCCATCCCTTGCTTCTGCCATTTGCCTGTTGGGCTCCAGACAGCTGCCTTCCTCTCCGCTTGCTCCCACAAGCCGGCAGGAGCCATCTGTAAATAGAGCATAGCCCTTCTCATGGTCAGGGATATCATTGTATGGGGGAGCCTCCTCAGCAGGGCTCACTGTCTGCTCTGGTGGCATTCCCAAGTCAGCACCCTCTGGCCACTTGGGGATCACTTCCACTATGCCAGGGCATTCAAAGCTCCACATCCGAGCTCACTGAGTTACCAGGGCCATCCACTTCCTGCAGGTGGCATCTGTGGCATGATGTGGGGTTGAGCCTCTTCCTTTGAACATCCAGGTCAGGACTGGAAGCCTTGGAGCTAGAAATAGAGGTGACTCAGTCCCAATGACCTCAGAGGCAACTCGAACGCCCTCATAGGCAGCTAGGATTCCCTCCTCTGTTGTGCTGTAGTTGCCCTCGGAGCCTTTGTACCCCTTACTCCAGAAACCTAGGGGCCTGCCCCTGGTTTCACTAGGAGCCTTCTACCACAAGCTCCACATAGGACCATTCTCACCAGCTGCAGTGTACAGCACATTCTTGATCTCTGGTCCAGTTCAAACAGGTCCCAGAGCCATAGCCTGGACCACCTCTCATTTGATCTGCTCGAATGCCATCTGCTGCTCAGGTCCCCACACAAAATCATTTTTCTTCCTTGTCCCATGGAAGAGAGGTTTCACAATTTGCCTGTGCCTGGTGTGGTGGGTTAACACCCTTTTCTGAGAACAAAAGAACAAAGCAGGGGGGAGGGCTTGCAGGTACTTTTCACTCCCTGCAGGGCATTTTTCGCCTGGGAAGCTGAGTCCGTTCCACTCCCCCCTCCCTGCCCGCTAGGGTATAAAAAGCAGGACCTCATAGCTGTGGCCCCGGCTTTTCTGGCTCCTGCCTCTGCTGGACGAGAGCTACTGCAGCTACTCCTGCTCCTCTGCCACGTGGTCGGACCTGCTGCCTCCACGCTTCCTCAGAGAAAGGCTGGTTTTGTATTATTCTCTTGTTTTTTGTCCCCTCCCATCCTCCTTGTTCCTTGCCCTTGTGAACCTTTTCCTGTTATTGTTATATATATATATATTGCTTAAAGACAACTCTCTGCCTCTCTACTTCCAAGCCGACTCCAAATTATTGTTTGGTGGATTTGCTCTTTCCTTTTCTCCCCTCTCTGTTGGGAGGGAGGAGGGGGGGGAGTGGGGGAGAGATTCTCAGCCTTGCCCCCCACCTGAGCTCTTAACTTCCAGTTAAGGCTCAAACCACCACAATTTTTGGCGCCTCCAATGTGGGGCTTGGAAATTACTCTTGTCTTGGGAAAGCAAAACTTTGTCTGAAAAAGGGACTGGAAGTAGAGATGGCGATTTTAAAGAGCCTGGTGGTCCAAGCCTTTGCCTGGGTGTTTGGCTGGAGCTTTTGGACCCACATCTACAAATTAATAACTTACCATGTGGTGTGGTTAATGATAGAGATGCTGATCAAATGGATGAAGACTTTACCAATGAAGCTGGGCATGTATCTCCTGAATTCATTGAGTATCACTGTCAGTGGTAACTTTTCTAACACAGGAAATTTTCCTGCAGCAGGCTGTGAAACCAATGGTGTAGATAAATGTGCCTGTGATGGAAAATTGCTGTACATTGCAATATGCTCCATGTGCTTGAATGTAATCCTCACAGGGGCATTTGCTGTGACCGTGTTGGGTGGGGGACGAGCTAACCCATTAAGAGCTGTTTGGAGGGTGATAACACACTCCTTTGCACTCTTTAACGACTGGGGGCGTGTCTGCTGTGGGCATTGTGAGCACTCTGTAAACACAAAGAGGGAGGGGTCAGGTTGTAATGAGTGTGCCAGATCTCAGCCTGAGCCCCAGGCACAAGGGTCTGCCCCGCCACCAGCAGCTCCACAGTTAACCCCTGATGCTCCTGCCAATGCAGTCTCTCTGGCACCAGACACCACACGCAGGAAAAGAAGTCAAAAATCATCGCCAAGCACAGATGGAGAGGAAGGAAGCTCAGCAGGCCCCAGCACCTCACAGAACCCCAGCGGTGGATGAAGAGGAGTCAGACCAGGAAATAACTGTCACATCGTTACCCAGAAAGGAACTAAGGCAAACTCATCTGGATTACACAATGAAAGAGGGTGAGCCAATACTGAGCTGGGCCCTGAGATGCTGGGATGAGGGGGTGGACACAGTGGACCTGGATAAGAGGGAGGCAAAGCTTTTAGGCTCCCTGACTCATGATGCTGGTCTGGACAAAGAGTTAGCCAAACTTGATGGAACACACACTCTCTGGGCCCGGATCCTCAATGCCATCAAGAGCCGGTACCACTCAAGGGATGACCTGCCCTGGGACCCAGTTAGATGGACAACTATGGAACAGGGCATTCGCTACCTGAGACAGATGGCTGTGCTGGAAATAATTGATGGGGATGGCCAGCTCCCTTCGGACCCAGATGAGGTGCCCATGAGACGGCCCTTCGTAAAGAAGCTCACCCAGGGTGCTCCTCAGAAATATGCTCCCACATTAGGAGGGATACTCCTGACTGGACAGGATGGAAGTCCTAAAACTGTCTGTGAGTTTGCCAATGATTTAAGGGAATATGAGGACAGCGTAAATCAGAAACCCCTGATCTCAGCCATAGAAACTATGGCCAAAGACATTGTCAAAGAGATCAAGACCTCCATGTCTGAACTGAAAAGGGGGAGCGATGCCTCCTTTTCCCCTTCTCCCTCAGAATGGATCCAGGTTTCAGCAATCAGGAACAGGCGACCTTCCCCTAGGAGATCACCCCAAGCCAATTGGGGGATGTCAAGAGGGTCTCTGTGGAGGTTCCTCTGTGACCACGGAGAGGACATGGACACCTGGCATGGCCAACCCACCTCTGCCCTCTGGAACAGAGTGCGGGAACTGCAAGGTGGCCACACTGGGGACAACTCATCCAGAAGAAGGGCTGCCCCAGTTTCCCAGAATGGTCCCTCTCGCTCAAGAGACCCTTCCCCTAGTAACACAGGACCCTGCAACAAGTGTGGACATCGCCGCCAGCATTAGAGGTGCCCTACCTGCAGCCAGGTGGAGGCCAGGGACAACAGAGTGTCCTGGGATGTGTATGTGAAATGGCCTGGCACTTCAGAAGCCCTGAAGTACCCAGCTCTGGTGGACACAGGGGCCCAATGCACCCTGATACCATCGAGGTACAAAGGGGCTGAGCCCATAAGCATTCAGGGAGTCCCAGGGGGCTCACAAGACCTGACTGTACTGCAGGCTGAGAGAAGCCTGACCGGGAATGAATGGGGAAAGCACAACCTAGTGACTGGTCCAGCTGCACCTTGCATTCTGGGCATTGACTTTCTGCGGGAGGGATGCTTCAAGGAGCCTAGGGGGCACAAGTGGGCATTTGGGGTGGCAGCTGTGGAGACTGCAGGCAAAGAACAGCTGTCCACCAAGCCCCAGCTGTCGGATGACCCCTCCGTGGTGGGCAGCCATAAGGTGCAGGATTTGAAGCTACCTATTGCCTCTCACATAGTGCATCGCAGGCAATACAGGACCAACAGAGACTCTCTGCACCCCATACACCAACTGATTCAATGACTGGAGAGCCAGAAGGTGATCAGCAAGGCTCACTCCCCCTTCAACAGCCCGATATGGCCAGTGCGGGAAGGCAAATGGGGAATGGAGACTGACCGTGGACTGCCGTGGCCTGAATGAGGTGACTCCTCCGATCAGCGCTGCCATGCCGGACATGCTGGAGCTCCAGTATGAGCTGGAATCGAAGGTGAACAAGTGGTATGCCACAAGTGACATTGCTAATGCCTTTTTCTCCATTCCCATTGCAGAAGAATGCAGGCCACCGTTTGCTTTCACCTGCAGGGGAGTACAGTATCAATGGAATGGGTTGCCTCAGGGCTGGGTCCATAGCTCAACCATCTGCCATGAGGTGATCCAGACTGCCTTAGAGAAAGGTGGGGCCCCTGAGCATCTGCAGTTCATCGATGACATCATCGTATGGGGTGAGACAGCAGAGGAAGTCTACCAGAAGGGTAAGAGGATAATCGATATCCTGCTGGAGGCTGGCTTTGCTATCAAGAGAAGTAAGGTCAAAGGGCCTGCCAGGGGAGATCCAGTTCCTGGGTGTTGGGTGGCAAGATGGTCATTGCCACATCCCTAAGGTGGTGGTGATCAGTGTAGCCACTATGGTGCAACCCACAAGCAAGCAAGAGACACAGTCCTTTTTGGGGCTTGTGGGCTTCTGGAAAATGCACATTCCTGGGTACAGTCAGATTGTGAAGCCTCTCTTCCATGTAACAAGGAAGAAAAATGATGTTGTGTGGGGACCTGAGCAGCAGGTGGCATTTGACCAGATCAAAGGAGAGGTGGTCCCGGCTATGGCTCTGGGACCTTTTGGAATGTGCTGTACACTGCGGCCGGTGAGAATGGTCCTACGTAGAGCTTGTGGCAGAAGGCTCCTGGTGAAGCCAGGGGCAGGCCCCTAGGTTTCTGGAGGAAGGGCTACAAAGGCTCCGAGGCCAACTACACCGCGACAGAGAAGGAAATCCTAGCTGCCTATGAGGGTGTCCAGGCTGCCTCTGAGGTAATTGGGACTGAGTCACCTTTATTTCGGTCTCCAAGACTTCCAGTCCTGACCTGGATGTTCAAAGGGAGAGGCTCAACCCCACATATGCCACAGATGCTACTTGGAGGAAGTGGATGGCCCTGATAACTCAGTGAGCTTGGATGGGGAGCTTCGAACGCCCTGGAATAGTGGAAGTGATCAGCAACTGGCCAGAGGGTGCTGACTTGGGAATGCCACCAGAGCAGTGAGCTGTGCTGAGTAAGCTCCCCCATACAACGATCTCCTTGACCATGAGAAGGGCTATGCTCTATTTACAGATGGGTCCTGTACAGATGTAGGCAGCAAGCGGAGATGGAAGACAGCTGTCTGGAGCCCAACAAAGGCAAGTGGCGGAAGCAAGGGATGGAGAAGGCGAATCCAGTCAGTACGCAGAGGGAAAAGCTGTCCAGCTGGCCCTGGATATAGCAGAACGAGAGAACTGGCCAGTGCTGTACCTCTACACTGAGTCCTGGATGGTAGCCAATGCCTTGTGGGGGTGGTTGAAGGGATGAAGGAAGAACAGCTGCCAGAGAAAAGGGAAGCCTGTTTTGGCTGCTAGCTGTGGCAAGACATCACTGCCCGCCTGGACAGGCTGCCAACAAAGGTACAGCACATGGCTGCACACATCCCCAGAGCAGAGCCACAGAGGAGCACAAGCACAACCACCAAGCAGATCTGCCTTGGCTGGATGAGAGGACTGCTGCTGGCTTCTTGCTTCTCTGCCATGGGGTCAGGACTGGTTCTCTTCCCCCCAGCTACATCCATGCATCTCCAAATGACTTCAAAGGACTGGGTTTTGTGTACATATATTTTTTCCCATCCATCCTTGTTCCTTACCCTTGTGAACCCTTCCTCTTATTGTTTATATAGTTTTGTTTGTTTTTTTTTTTTTAAAGAAATTTTTACCTCTCCACTTCCAAACTGACTCCAAATTATTTCCAGTAGATTTGCTGCTTCCCTTCCTTTATCTCTCTCTATCGGGAAAGAGGAGGGGGAGTGGGGGAGGGATTCTCAGACTTGCCCCCCCTCCAATCTATCACACAGTATCACAGTATCACCAAGGTTGGAAGAGACCTCAAAGATCATCGAATCCAACCTGTCACCACAGACCCAATGACTAACCATGGCACCAAGTGCCACATCCAATCCCCTCTTGAACACCTCCAGGGACGGTGACTCCACCACCTCCCTGGGCAGCACATCCCAATGGCAAATGACTCTCTCAGTGAAGAACTTTCTCCTCACCTCCAGCCTAAACTTCCCCTGGTGCAGCTTGAGACTCTGTCCCCTGTTCTGGTGCTGGTTGCTAGAGAGAAGAGACCAACCCCTTCCTGGCTACAACCACCCTTCAGGTAGTTGTAGAGAGGAGCTGAGCTCTTAAATCCCAGTTAAGGCTGAAACCACCACAGCATCTCACAGTCCCTGTGCCAGCCAGGTGCCTTCTACTGGCCTAGCAGAGATGCTGCCAGATGGGAGCAGTAAAGCAAATCTGCCAGCCAGGGGCCCAGGGCTGCCCTGTCAGCTCCTGCAGACACACCTGACCTCACAGTCCCTTTCCAGCTCTGTTCCTGCTGTTGGCCAATCTCCTCCCCAGGCAGAAGTGACCTCACAGCCCCTTCATACTCTTTGACATGCTACTGAATGATGAGCTCCTGAGAAACAACTGACCACCTGATCCCACACCCAACCATCAGCCTCCTTGTGGCCAGAGCCTGAGCAGATCAAAGTTTCACCAGATCCATCTGGCAGATTTCCTACCAAGGCTCTGAGTGGAGAAACCTTCCTCAGAGGAGCTGTTGGCTCTGTCCTGGTGATCTGTGGAAGAGGTCCCTGCACATCATCTTGTCCAATGTCCCTGCTCAGGGCAGGGTTAAGCAGAGGAGGTCCCTCAAGGCCTGAGGACAGTTTGGCCTCATCCCCAAAGGAGCTGCAGAGGCCCTGGGTCAGAAGGTGCAGGGAGCTGATGAAGAGATTGCACAGTGCTGGCCCAGGGGCTTGCCCTGAGGAATGCCACTGGGAAGTGGCAGCCAGGAGGACTCTGCCCTGGTGACTTTTGGGCTTGATCCACCACTCACCTTCCCACCCAACACCTCATCCATTCCTTCAGTCCTGCTGTCACTTGTCTGGCTTTACAGAGATGGTGGGAAACCATGGCAAAGACCTGGCTATGGTCCAGGCACACAACATCCCCTTCTTGCTCCTGCCCAGACAGGTGTGATGATCTCTCTCTTGTCCTGCAAGGGTCTGCAGATGGCTGCAGGAGTTTCTGACCTATCACTTTTGACCCAGCACCACAACTGTGCTGAGGGTGACCAGCCTGGAGTTTGCCCCAGCCTCCTTCTTGGCCTTCCTGAAGATGCCTTTTCCAAGGAGCCAGAACCTCTCTGCTGGCTCTGTGCACATTTCAGGGCACAGCCCAGGAAGGCTGATGTGAGCAGACAGCAACATTTGCAATGAGCCTGTGCAGGACACCTGAGAGGAATCTCCCTGGGGCAGGGAGGTTTGTGCTGCAGTCACAGACAGAAATGTCAGAGTACTGTGAGGTGTCCACACCTGAGCTGGCCTCATGAACTGCTTCTGCATCTCAGCATGTTCAGGGACAGAGTCTTTCCCCATCCCTCACACAGGCTCTGCACTGCAGCAGGCAGAGTGTCCCTGGCCTTCTGATGCCCCTGCCAGAGGCTGGGAGGCTCCTCACACCTCCAGTGCCTCGGTACCCCAGCAACAGTTGATGCTGTTTGTGCTCACTCAGGTTCCTCTCACCCCCACACCATGGCCATGCTTGCATCTCATCTGTGCAATGCCAGCAGCCACTGCTGACCTCCTGATCCTGTGACCTGCAACTGGGGCACAAAGAAACTTTCCAAGCTGTGGTGAGAGACCAGTGGTGGAAACGGTGGTGAGAGGCTAGAGCAGGATGATTACCCTGGGACAGCTTCCCCAGGCTGTGCAGTGAACAGAGACACAGATCATAGCCTGCTCTGCTGCTCCTTCAGACCTCTGGCAGGAGGCCTGTGTCAGGACACTGCTGTGTGCCCCAGCCCTGCACACTCACACTTGAGCTGTTCCCTGTTGTTTGCATCCCTGGGACACTTTCTTGGGCCTGGTCTGGACACAATCTTTGGATGAAGCCCTAAGCCTTCAGACTCTGCCCTGAGCAGATCATCTGTCTTTGTGGAACTGCTCTTAGGGGCCAGCTCAGTCAGAGGAGTTCCCATGGCCTGTCCCTGCCTATGGTCACAGGGCTGGCATGCAGCAGAACAATGACCAAGCTGCCACAGCACTCAGGCCTTGCACTAACACAGGAGAAGCTGGAAGTGGCAAGAGACCAGCCCTGGAAGTCCAGGTGCTGGTGCTGCCTGCCAGTGCTGCTGTGCTGGGACTCTTTGCCCCTCTGCCTCTGCACACCTGACCTCTCCCTGAAGCTCCAGAGGAGGCTTGGAGGAAGGTGCTCAGCAAATGAAACTGTTACTGTAAGGCTCTTTATTTATTTCCCTCCCCCAAATCTGCACAGGACCTGGCCTAAAAGCTCTGGAAATGTTCTGGAGGATCTCAGGAAGGAACATGTTAATGAAAGGTTCTTTATTTTTTCAACCAAAGAAAGAGCAGAGGTCCTGCTGCACAAACTCTTGGCCAGCAAAGCAGAGAATGTGTTAGAAAAGGGATGGCAGTTTTATAAAAACACCACCAAGTGCAGAAGCCAGGCTGGGCCTGTACTGAGTGACATCAGAACTGCTCTGCAGAAGAGTTTATTGCTTCTGAAAGCATCCAGGGATCAGTTGGCTCAGGGCAGCCTTGAGCTCTTGGTTCCTCAGGCTGTAGATGAGAGGGTTGACTGCTGGAGGCACCACTGAGTACAGAACTGACACCACCAGGTCCAGGGATGGAGATGAGATGGAGGAGGGCTTCAGGTAGGCAAAGAAGGCAGTGGTGAGAAAGAGTGAGACCACAGCCAGGTGAGGCAGGCAGGTGGCAAAGGCTTTGTGGCGTCCCTGCTGAGAGGGGATCCTCAGCACTGCCCTGAAGATCTGCACACAGGACACCACAATCAACACAAAACAGACAAAGTATAAACAGGAACTGACCAAAATAAGCCAAAGTTCTCTCAGGTAGGATGTGGAACAGAAGAGCTTGAGGATCTGGGGGATTTCACAGAAGAATTGGTCCACAACATTGCCCTGGCAGAGGGGCAGGGAAAATGTATTGGCTGTGTGCAGCAGAGCATAGAGAACCCCACAGCCCCAGGCAGCTGCTGCACGGTGGAGACAAACTCTGCTGCCCAGGAAGGTCTCATAGTGCAGGGGTCTGCAGATGGCAACGTAGCGATCGTAGGACATGGTGGTGAGGAGAGAATAGTCTTTGTGTGTTTTGTTCAAGTGTCTCGATGTCCTTCTTAAACTGAGGGGCCCAGAACTGAACACAGGACTCAAGGTGTGGCCTAACCAGTGCAGAGTACAGGGGCAGAATGACCTCCCTGCTCCTGCTGGCCACACTATTCCTAATGCAGGCCAGGATGCTGTTGGCCTTGTTGGCCACCTGGGCCCACTGCAGGCTCATGTTCAGGTGGCTGTTGATCAGCACCCCCAGGTCCCTCTCTGTTTGGCAGCTCTCCAGCCACTCCGACCCCAGCCTGTAGCTCTGCCTGGGGGTTGTTGTGGCCAAAGTGCAGCACTCGGCACTTGGACTTGTTGAATGCCATCCCATTGGACTCTGCCCATCTGTCCAGTTGGTCGAGGTCCCTCTGCAGGGCCCTTCTGCCCTCTAACTGACCAACATCTGCTCCCAACTTGGTGTCATATGCAAATTTGCTGATGACTGTCTCAATCCCCTCATCCAGATCGTCAGTGAAGGCATTGAAGAGGATGGGGCCCAGCAGCGATTCCTGGGGGACGCCACTGGTGCCTGGCCTCCAGCTGGAGATGGCACCATTCACCACCACTCTCTGGGCCCGGCCCTCATGCAGTTCCTAACCCAATTCATTCCAGTGTCTCAGATTCTCCTCCTGCCCTCAGCAGAACTCATTGCTGCTTTCCTCTTCTGAGGGACGTGCCTTTGGGACTGGATTGGTCCAAGCCATTGCCACTCATGGCCAGGAAGGGCAACAATTTCCTTTGTATGGGGGTGCAGGGGCCTAGGGGAGATGCAAACAGCCCCATGGTGTAGGGAGGTAGCTGCAGCCTTGTGGAGAAGGGGTTGGGGATATTGGAATCAAAGAATCCTGGAGTGGTTTGGATTGGCAGAGATGGAAGAGAGCATCGAGTGCAACACCCTGACCATGGCCAGGGACATCTCCCACTAGCTTGGGTTGCTGAAATTCCTGAAGTTGGAGACTTCCAGGTATGGACATCCCCTTCTCTGGGCAGCCTGTTCCAGTCTCCTGCCACCCTCCTTGCAAAACATTTCTTCCTTCTATGCAATCTCAGTCTCCTCTTCCAGTTCAAAACCACTGCCCCTTGTCCACACCCTAAAGCACTTGGTCAAAAGCCTCTTTGTTGTCCTATGAGCACCACATCTCCATCTGCAAAGACCTTGGAGAGTGCCCAGAGATCTCCCAAGATGTGCTTGGGAGGCCTCAGGCACATGAGCAGTAGAGAGAGGCTGAAGGCCATGGGCTCAGTGGTGTGAAGAGTGAGGACAGGAGCAGAGTAGCCTGAGAGTGCTTGGGGAGTGGTTTGAGGCATGGAGAAGCTTTTCTGCACAGTGACAAAGTGCAAGAGAAAGAAACAAAGCCACAAAGTGCAGCTGGGGAGGTCCAGACTGGAGATGAGGAGAAAGAAATGTCACTGCAAGACATCCCCCAGCAGCAGCCTGGAGCACTCCAAGGCTTGGAGTTTCAAGGAACAGCCAGGGAGGATGGAGAGAGAGCAGCAAAGGAAGGTGGCAGCAAGGTGGGGCAGCTGGCTGGGTGACTACAGCCTGCAGGGAAAGAGGCTCAGCTGATGCAGCAGCAGAGGAGAGCCTGAGGGGCAGATGACAGAGGGCTGTGGGAGAGCTGAAAGGCTCCTGGCAGAGCCAAGCCCTTCATGCCTTTGGTTCTGGCTGTGGTCTGTATTGGAGAGCGGCGAGGGAAGACAGCAGCAATCAATGTGATTGATAAGCACGCTTCAACTTTATTGCCCGGATACACAGCTTATACAGCATCTCAGCTAAATATGCACAAGCGTCACTATTCTATTGGTCTCTGACTGAAGGCAACATTAGAATATCCAGCCCACCTGCAATTAGGTCTGTGTACAATATCAAAGGCTCTGTGTACATTCCCAGAAAACTCCCTTCTCACTAGCTCTTCCTTTCCCATCCAATTATCTTACCTAGCTGTTCCTTTCCCATCCAGTTATCTTACAAACACACAGCTGCGAGAACAGCTACGAGGCCATAGTGACCTTGCTGCTTCAGCAAGTCAGCTAACTATGAGCAGTAAACAACAAGATGGAGTAAGGCCTACACATCTGCTCAAGCAGCTGTTCCACAGAGACATGTCCCTTAGATTTAAGCCATTCTACAACAATTCCCCCCTTTTTCTTTTGTACAAGAAAAGCTCAAGATGTTACCTCATTTACACTTCTCATAATACATCCATATGCAATATGCAAAACAAGCAATATCAACAGAACAATACCAATCCAGCGTAAACCTTCCTTAAGCAGACCTAATAACCAAGGAGACAGATTTCCAAACCAAGATTGAAACCATTGATCAAAAGGATTTACATTTTTAACAATTGATTGAGTATGATTTTCCAACCAAGCAATCCTTTTATAAATTGATTGACTGCGATCAGACAAATTAAAACAACACATGCCTTCAAAATCCTCACAGCCATGACCATTAGCTAAAAGCAAAAAATCAACAGCAGCTCTATTCTGTAAATATGCGTGCCTTAAACTATTTTGATCTAAAAGCAATTGAGCTAAAACTTCAGTAGTAACATTAGCCTGTTTAGCTGACCAACAAGCCAACTTCTCAATTTGCTTTAAAGCCTGATTAGCAGCAAGCCCAGGAATAAAAAGAGAAGCAAAGAGATTTGCTGTAGCTGACCACATAGCTACATCATCTTTGCAACTTCCATCCAAATGGAGCAAAGATCTTTTTGGTCGATGTTGTAGTGCAGCAGAGATGTTTAACCAATCTCGATGTCGAGGCGCAAATAGGGTAAGCTTACCCAGACAACACGGACCTCCATCGGCATTTTTTGGTATTCCCTGCCAGGCTCTGTCACCACAGATCAAAAAGATTCCCCACGAGTGACCACACATCGCACTGTTATAGATTATTGGTCAAGCTGTTACTAACACGTGAGGTTGTTGATGCAGGTGTGTGTCCTGTTATTCCCAGAAAGCTCTGTGTTTGTAGCTACCAGGGCCCTGCTTTAGTTACATGCTGCAGGCACAGCACTGCTTTGCTACACTGCTGGCAACTTTTGCACTTCTGCTGAGCATGGCCTACCACCATGTCAGGCTCTAAGCCTACACTGCCAGATTGCTCACACTACTTGTCACTGGCATTGCCACAATTTCCCCTTTTTGTTTTTGGGAGCAATCTGCTCATGGGAGTTGTTCTCATCCCATACAAGATACTCTTTGCATACACAGTAGCAAGTGAGTTAAAGCTAAGCAGCATAGCAAAAGCAAAAGTCCTGTAGCACAGCATGTCTGACAGACTGATGTAACCCATACAAGGCACAATGCTTAAGTTGAGCTAGTTAGAATGTTCTAGCAGAGCTGGCATAATACATGGTCAAAGATAGCAAACCTTGTAAAGAAGGACTTAGATCTTAATAGTTCTGATCTTTACATTTCACTCCTCTTATTGCCAGAGAAGACTTGATTATGCCTGAACACATTGCACACAGAGATTAAGACACAAATCCAGTCCTCTGCACTGTCTTTTACAATCTGCTTTAGGGGTATGTTGCATCTTTATTTTTCTCTAGGATGGTCAAAAATCATGAATTGTTCAATTTCAGCAAGATTTTTCCTTGATATTGTGACATTTGTTGAGGTCAGTGCTAGGCAGGTTTGCTGTCATCTTCATGACAGTTGTGCCATGTTCGTGCTGTCTTGTGGTGAGAGGGTTGCAGCACTTTGCAAAGTTGATAGTTCTAGGGGTTGACGGTTGACAGGAGCTAACTATCTCTTCTTGGTACCATTAAAAACATTTTTTTTGCTATGGGGTATTCCCTCTTTCCCCCCCTTTTTTTCAGGTATATATTTGTTTTTGTTTCCAGCCTACAATGAAAATGCATGTGGTGTTAGAATGAATTGTAATTTTTCCCTCTAAGTGTTTAAAATTACAGGAAACTGGTGAGATAACATATAAGTCCAGATGAACATTTTCTCTAATCACACAACAATCAAACCACCATAATATTCAGTCCTAATTCACATGGTGCTGTGGTGCATTCTTCTGATTGATGCTTTTGATCTCAGATTATCATAACAATTATTGTGATCGATGTTCGACTCCATGGGAAATGGTGTTCCTTCATATTCTTGATTCTTCTGCTGGTGTTTATTGAGATGATTGCAGTTGACATGAGTTAGTTATTTCTTGCTGGTATCAGTAAAACCCCTTAGCTATAAAATATGCATTGTCTTTTTTCATTATTGCAATGATTGCAGGTGACAGAAAAGAAGGCTCCGAGGTGACCTTATTGTGGCCATCCAGTATCTGAAGAGAGCCTACAAGAATGCTGGGGAGGGACTTCCTAGGGTGTCAGGAAGTGTCATGGGGTCTGTGGTGACAGGTTGGACTCTATGATCTTCGAGGTCTCTTCCAACCTTAGCAATACTGTGATACTGTGAAAGGACTAGGGAGAATGGAACGGAGCTGGAGGTGGGGAGATTCAGGCTGGACGTGAGGAGGAAGTTCTGCCCCATGAGAGTGGTGAAGCCCTGGAATGGGTTGTCCAGGGAGGTGGTTGAGGCCCCGTCCCTGGAGGTGTTTAAGCCCAGGCTGGATGAGGCTCTGGCCAGCCTGATCTAGTGTGGGGTGTCCCTGCCCATGGCAGTGGGATTGGAACTAGCTGACCCTTGTGATCCCTTCCAACCCTGACTGATTCTATGAGTCTATGATTCCATATAATTTTTAATTAATTTTGATTTTTAAAAAATGTAATATATTTTTAATTTTAATTTTTTAATTCAAATTTTAATCAAATTTTTTGTCAATGTATTTTTAATAAATTTGTTTTGTTTTGACTTTATTTTTTTAAATGAAATTATAATAATTTTTGTCTTTTTTATTTTTATTTTTAATTTCTTTTTTATTTTGATTTTTTCAAATTATTTTTTGTCTCTAATGTCTTTATTTTTTATCTTTTTTGTTATTTTATTTTATTTTTTGTAATAATTTTTTTCATATTTTTAAAATTTATTTTTTAATGAATTTTATTTTTTAAATATTTAAAAAATTTTTTATACTTTTTACATTTCTATTTTTATTTTAAAAATCTTGTTTCATTTTATTTGTTTAATTTTTTATTTATTTTTATTTGTAGTTTTCAATATTTTTATACTGTTTTAATGTATTTTCTTTGTATTATTTTTTTGTCTAAAATTAAATTATTTTTGTCCCTTAATTTTAATATGTTTAATATTTTAAACTATTTTTTACTATTTTTTATTTTTATTTTAATTATTTTAAAATTATTTTCAATTTAGGTTTTTCTAATTTTTTAATTTAATAATTTTTTTAAATATAGGTTTTATTTTGTTGTTATAATTTTAAAATTTTTTTGTTATCAATTTTAAAATAATTTAAATTTTTTAAAATCTAGGTTTCAATTTTTAATTTCTTGATCTTATATTGTTTATTTTAATTTTTTTCTTTTGCATGTTTGTTTTATTTAATCTATTTTCTATTTTAATTTTGATTTTTGCTTTTTTATTATTTTTTAACCTTCATTTCTATTAACTCTTTTTTATTATAATTTTTAATATTAACTTTTAAAATTTTTTAAATTTTTTGTTTGTTTTTTTTTTTAAATCTAGTAGTCTTGATAGTCCTTATTTGTATTTTTTGCTGATAATCCTTATGTTTTTTGTTAATAGCTATTTTTCAGTTTGTTATATTTTGTTTTCATTGTTTTGTTTTTATTGTTGCTCTTCTTTTTCTATTCTTATTTTGTTAATTCATTTTTATTTTAAACTTTGTTGTTTGTTTTTAATTTGCTCTCTATCATTAATTTTTGTTATTATTTTGTTATGTTTTATTGTTCTTTTTGTATCTAAGTTGTAGTATTTTGGTTTTGTTTTGTTATATATATTTGTTTTTTTTAATTTGTTTTCTTTTTTACTATTTTTTGTATTATTTGTATGTTTTCTAGTCAATGTTTAAGTAGGAAATAGAAAGATGTTACATTAGCTAAGGAATACTTTTAAAAGCAAAAACCTATTTACTACAGACCTTAACTATATTACACGGAGCTCCTTTGCAATGCCGAGGCACACAGCTAAGAAGGTTCGAACCAAAAGAAGAACTTACAATGTGAACTCATTACTAAATGCTTATGCCTTACTGCAATTACTATGTACTGAGTACCTGTAAACACCAAATGCTTACTATTCATTATGCTTACTAGGAAGACTTAGCAAAACTCTAAATAACAAATCTCTGAGAGACATTACAATCAGGAGTGATGAAATTATCACTGTTGCTTCAAATCAGAGCAGAGCTTTGGTAGACTAGAGTCATTCCAGAAAAGGGGGGGAGGGATAGGGGGGTGATTACCTCTTAGACCATTTGGTTAATTAAGATGTCATGTACCATCCTCTCCAGGACACAGTGACCATCTCTGGAGTCACCTTTCCCGGGGCAGACTGGACAGCCCAAGGCCCTTTCCATCATTCTCCAATTTGCTTCTGCACTTATTCTTTGTTCATTCAGGTTCCTCTCTCCTATGCTGCTTTGACCTTTAGAGAGGCAAAGCTGCAGTTGTCCCCTGGGCCACCTCTGTGATTGGTTTTGCTCTACACCTCTTGTATCTACTTGCCTAAAACTTTGCTACTCAGATCATGCCTTGGAGAGAGACAGCCTACTGAGAGACATATTGTGCTGAGCAGCTGGTTCCAGAGGGGTTGAATTATTGATGCAACTTTATCAGACTTTGCTTTTTTTTACTTCCAAACAGAGACAATTCTCCTGTGGCTGAGTGTTATGAATATGCCCTCAGAAATGAGCGGCAGAGATATCAATGAAAATATGTTAGGTTTATTTTTATATATATATACAAACTCTGCAACGGGGTATAAACAGTTCCCCTTCACAGGTATCGATATTCGGTTCGTGAAACGATCTTTACAGAATGTTTAGGTATAGACACTTAAACTAAATGATTCACAGAACTTAGGATCAAAACTGATTTGGAAAGCGGCGGGGGAGGGGGTTGGTCAGTGACCGGCGATCCTCCACCCGGAGCGATTTGCACGCTACCCCAACTGAAACTTTATGAAGAAAGGCTTGGCTTACGCACAAGCTGAGAACTTAGTGAAATCTTCCCTTGATAAGGTTTATAGTCCGCAGAACGTGGCACGGATATACCGTAATGAGAATACAGGAAATGGCGCCGACCGCGTGGCTGCGCCACGTGGCTGCTGCTCCCGGGATACGGAGATTCCCCCGCTCGAGGGGGGGGGGCACTGCGGCAGTTCAGCAGCGCTGGTTCGCACGGGTTACCAGGTTCTCTCCTGTGGCGATGGATCATGCAGCAGTTGATCCCACGGGGTACTGTCCACGGCACTGCACGCAGTTGGGTGGTGGTGGCAAAGTACCACGAAACCTCTTGGAGCACTGGCTTTAGTCCCGAGTAAGGTGAACCACAACAGCACTGGTGCGCACACAGATACAGGCTCGAGCACAAATGTGGGGGGGGGTTCATCACCAAACAACCCCTATTTATCATTTGCCCCAGGGAATACTGGTCCAATGAGCATCTGTTGCTAACACCAAGGTTAACCAATGAACTGGCAGCTACCAAATATGGTGTAAGCTTATGCCATGAACAGGGAAACAAACATATAGCCTGGCCCTTGCCTACCACAGGGGTGAGACCACGCCCAGGCAGGCAGTTTACCTGGACTCAGTGGCGCCAGGATCCCCTTGCTGCCTTCAGAAAGGAGGGGGGGGAACAAAGGAGGGTTAACGCACAGAAGAGTACGTCCTAGAAATATTTAAGGCACGATCCTGGCCATAAGCATCATCCACTACACTGAGTGCAGCCAGAGAGCAGGGGGAGCTGGTGCCATGGAGCTGTGACCTGCAGCTGCAGAGAGCAGTGGAGGAGTCTGATGGGACAGTGATGTAAGCCCCAGGTGGGCAATGACAGCAATGGGGAGGTTGTGGAGGGGGTGAGGAGCAAAGTTGTTCATACAGTGTCAGATCTTGGGGAAAAGTGTTTCCTTTGAGTCCAGGCCTCTTGAGGAGACTCTGTGGATCAAGGTGACATGGAGAGTGCTGCTGTCAGCTCCCTTCTCTCAAATGCAGCTAATTAAAAACATCCTTTTAAAACAACCCAGGGGGTTATGAGGCCCAGTGGGAAATCTTCCTCATTAACTGCATTCTGAAACAGCTTCAATTATGAGCTGTGATAAAGCTCCAAGGAGCTGGACAAGTCTTCAGTACCTGAAGGAAATCCCAGGCAGAGCCACAGCTCCTGAGGGACTTCTGTGTTCTAATGGAGGATTTGGGGCTGACTCCAGGTGTCAGGGACTGAGAGAAGATTGAAGAACTGCTCCAGAAGTCAGCAGCTAATGCCAAGCAGCTTGAAGCACTGATTGGCCCCACTGGGGCTTGTTACTGACAAAGCCTCCCCAGGGGCTCCTTAGAGCAGGTAATTGGAGGCTGTGATTTATAGAGCAAAAAAAGGTAAAATGCAGGAGTCTGTGATGCTGAAAAACCCTGAGTTTGGGTTATGGAGCAGGAAGGCCAAGCCCTAAGCACAGTCCCTGGGGACAGTAGAGCCTGAAAGCCTCAAAATAAAGGATCTGCTCCCAGGCCTGGGTGGCAGAGACAAGTGCCAGAGCCCAGGGACCAAGACCTTGGTCCTGTTGGGCTTTCAGCCTTGCCAGAGCCCTTGTCCATGCTTTGCCAGCAGACTTGGTAGGCTTAGGTAATGGCTGCCCTGGGTGACCTTGAAGGTCTTTCCCAACCACAACAGTTCTGTGATTCTGTGTTTCTGTGTAGGAGAAGGATTGGTTTTGGATAGCTTCAGAAGACTCTAGGGAAGGTTTACCTTTGCTCGAAGATAAGGATTATCACAGTATCACAGTATCACAGTATCACTAAGGTTGGAAGAGACCTCAAAGATCATCGAATCCAACCTGTCACCACAGACCTCATGACTAGACCATGGCACCAAGTGCCACGTCCAATCCCCTCTTGAACACCTCCAGGGATGGTGACTCCACCACCTCCCTGGGCAGCCCATTCCAATGGCAAATGACTCGCTCAGTGAAGAACTTTCTCCTCACCTCCAGCCTAAACTTCCCTTGGTGCAGCTTGAGACTGTGTCCCCTTGTTCAGGTACAGTTGTTTGGTTGTGGTTAATTGCAGAAATGGTGGCAGTAAGCAGTTTGAGCAATCTGGCAGTGTAGGCTTATAGCCTGACATGGTGGTAGGCCATGCTCAGCATAAGTGCAGAAGTAGCTAGCAGCTTAGCAAAACAGTGCTGTGCCTGCAGCATGTAACTAAAGCAGGGCACTGGTAGCTATAAACACAGAGAGTTATCTGGGAATAACAGGACACACACCTGCATCAACAACCTCGCGTGGTGTTAGTAGTGTGACCAATGATCTATACCAGTGAGATGTGTGGTCAATGGTGGGGAGCCAATGAAGCTGTGCCAACGATGCTCCCCGAGTCTCTAAAGCTGTAGAGGTTCCCCTAATAAACAAACAACTGGATCACATTGGTCGTCCCTACTGACTCCATTCTCTATGTCTTCTAGTAATCATAATGAATAAGCATTTGGTATCTACAGGTACTCAGTACATAGTAATTGCAGGAAGGTATAAGCACTTAGTAATGAGTTCACACTGTAAGTTTTTCTTTGGGTTCAAACCTTCTTAGCTGTTGTGACCGGTTGATGCTATGCCTTTAAGAAAGAGACAGTTGCTGAACACTCTGGCTGAATGTTTTTGATATTTGAACAAAAACAAGATAGTCTAAACTAATTTCATTGGTGCTTGTGGGGTGCAGTTTGGAGTTTGGGTTCTGTTGGTTCTGTCTGTGTCTGGTCTGGGTGCAGGCTGGGTGCAGTCTGTGCTTCTCTCTTTCTGAAGCAGGAACGGCCTTGAGTTAACAGCTAACCAGATAAGAACACTAATTTTTACATGTGCTTCTTAGCTAACAGAATTTTTCTTCCTTAATTGCCTTTCTCTCTCTCTAACCCTTTTTGGGAAAAAAAAAGGGAGGTGGGGAGGGAGAGAGGGGGGTTCAGGGAACCCCCCCTGGCCAGCTGGAGGGAAAAGGTTTTTCTGCATTGTGTTCATTGCTGTTTTCATGTATATATTGTAAATATTGTATATTTGTGTATATATTCATTGCATTCCATTTATGCCTGTAAATATAGCTTTCATCTGCTTTTCCGACTGAGCTAGCTGTGGTTTCTTTCCCTGTGTGTGGGGAGGGAACTTTCTCACCCCACCACATATTTTTAATTGGCGGCCCAACGCGCGGCTTGTGGATAGTTGCTGTCCAGAAGCAGAGCAAAAGTTGCTTGATTTATTGTCTGCTCAGGTCGGAGTTGCAAGGATGAAAGTGTTTTGGATTTTAGAGCGTTTGGTCTTTTCAATTGGTTCGGTACTGGTCTACAAGTACTTCCTAGGATTGATTTTCGATCACTTAGGCAGATACTTGATGTATAAATTGTATTTATGGTTTAAGTATAAGATTCAGCTTCTCTATGACCGGTGCCTGGGATTCTTTTGGCTTAATAGATACGGGAATGTGACCTCAACCACTCTGCCCATAGAGATAAACACGTTTAAGATCCCAGTAGGTGAAAGGGTCGTTTTAAGTGATGGCTGGGATCCGAAGGTGATTTATGTGATGTGTTTGAATCTGCTGCTGGTGATGGTGATTGCGTACTTGTTATATGCTCTGTACCGGGAGAAGAAATTTTCTAAGACCTGTTTTGTAATTAGGCGTAGACCCAAGAGGAGAAGGAACAGCTCTAACTCGACCCCAGGAATATCTAGTGATGAGGAGAATGGAGGATCTGTATCAGTTAAAAAGAAAGCTAAAAATTCCATCGGAAAGGCTGCTCTGAACGGTGCTGTTGGTGGTTCTGGCAATCAGCCAGCTGCAGCGGCAGCGGCAGCGCCTAACATGGCGGCTCCCCCGTCCTCGGCAGCCATTAGCAAGGCACAGCCATTTCCTCCTTCTTCTTCAGCGGGACCGGAAGTGTCCTCCACAGCAGCTGATCCGTCTCAAAACCTGTCAGCTTCTGTTAAGCCAGCTGTAAATTTAAACACAGCTCCAGTTAAGCAGGTAGCTGTTTAACTACAAGAAGTGGAAAGGGCAAAGCTGATTCAGATGCTGATCTGGTGAGGGACCTTCTGCTTAAGAGACCCTGCTGAGGAAGAGGAGAAGATTTATCTTAAAGATATAGCTGAGTTATTGAGAACATCACTGGATGGAAATGCAGGGCAAATTGCTGATAGCAGAACAACAAGAGGTGGTACTCCTGACCTTAAAGAGATTCTTAGGAGAGTGACAATGAGATTAATGGGGCAACAAGTTCAGGAAGAGGAGGAAGAGAAGGAGTTGGATGATATTTTGGGCTGTTCTTCACCAAGGGAAGAGATAAGGAATGTGCGTAAAGATTATATCAGAGCAGATAAGGAGCCAATCCTAGCTTGGCTTGGTAGATGCTACGATACAGGTGCTCCAGCTCTAATGGTTGGAGACAAGTCAGCAGCTCAACTAGGAACTCTCTCAAAGGATAATGGAATAGATAGACATCTAGGCAGGACTCTCGGTAAGGTTACTCTGTGGATACGCCTTTTAATGGCAACCCTCATGAGATATCCTTCCCGAGATGATCTCCCATGGAATCCTAAGCCCTGGACTACCATAGAGGAAGGAATTAAGTGTCTGAGAGAATTTGCTGTTAGAGAGGTACTCTATGGTGGCCATGAGACTCTGAATCCTGATGAAATTCCTGTAGGAACTGCTCTTGCTAAAAAGCTCATCAAACTTGCTCCTCCTAATTATGCAAATATTCTGGCAAGCAGGATTGTGGCAAGAAACTATGGCGGAGCTTCTCCTACGGTTGGCCAATTCACTGATCAGATGAGACAATTGGAGGATAGCATGACACGTGTTTCTTTGGTTTCAGCCATTGAAACTCTGTCTGGAAAACTTGAGAAGTGCATGAAAGAGCTGAAGGATGAATTTAAAAATTCCATCTCCCAATTGACACAAAGGGATAATTCCAATTCTTCCTCCAGATGGATACAGGTTTCCTCTGTGAGGAATAGATGTCCTCCAAGGATGTCATTCCAAAACAGGTCATTCCAAAACAGATCCAACCAAAACAGACCACCAAGGCAGTCACGTGGAAGTATTTGGATAACTCTGCGTGATCAGTGTGGTGAGAACATGAACAGATGGGATGGTCAACCAACTGCTAATCTTTTCAGGAGACTGAGGGAACTGCAAAGCGGCAGAACCCGAGGGAGCAATACCAGAAGGGTAGCTGTTACTTCCGCAGTTCCCCAGGACAACTCTAGTAGCTCCAACAGTGGCTCCAGTTCTAACACTGCACACTGTGCTCATTGCACATGTGGGCATGTTCCCCATAACTAGGGGTGCCCTGCCTCCCGCCAGGGGGAGGAGAGGGGTAACAGAGAGAACAGAATCTATTGGGATGTGTCCATCCAGTGGCCTGGCACTTCACAATTTCAGAAGTACAGGGCCTTGGTTGACACAGGGGCTCAGTGCACCATAATGCCATCAAATTATCAGGGATCAGAAGCTATAACTATTCTGGGAGTCACTGGTGGATCTCAAGAGTTAACTAAGGTGGAGGTTGATATAAGTTTAACTGGTAAACAGTGGAGGAAGCACACAGTTGTGACCGGACCTGACGCACCTTGTATTCTGGGAATTGATTTTCTGAGAGAAGGGCGTTTCAAAGACCCTAAAGGTTACAAATGGGCTTTTGGAGTAGCATCTGTAGAAGTTGATGGACAAAAATTGAAGTTGTCTGTTAGACCTGATCTTTCTGATGAATCTGCAGGTGTGGGACAACACAAGATTGAGGACATTAAATTGCCAGTTGCTTCTCAGACTGTGCATCACAGACAATACAGAACCAACCCTGACTCTTTGTTGCCCATTCAGAATCTGATTCGTCAGTTGGAGAGTCAGAAAGTCATCAGCAAAACTCATTCCCCTTTCAACAGCCCAGTGTGGCCTGTGCGAAAGCAGAATGGAGACTGGCGTCTGACAGTCGACTACCGAGCCCTGAATGAAGTAACTCCACCTATGAGTGCAGCAGTACCAGACATGATGGAACTCCAGGATGAGCTGGAATCCAAAGAGGCCAAATGGTATGCTACCATAGACATTGCTAATGCCTTCTTCTCTATTCCCATAGCAGAGGAATGCAGGCCTCAGTTTGCTTTCACCTGGAGAGGAATCCAGTACACTTTCAACAGATTGCCAATGGGCTGGATCCACAGCTCCAGCATCTGTCATGCAGTGATCCACGATGCTCTGGAGAAAGGTGGTGCTCCAGAACACATCCAGTTCATCGACGATATCATCGTCTGGGGTAAAACTGCTGAGGAAGTCTTCGAGAAAGGTAACAAAGTCATTGACATTCTTCTGAATGCAGGTTTTGCCATCAAGCGAGACAAGGTGAAAGGACCTACCAGAGAGATCCAGTTTCTGGGAGTGCGGTGGCAGGATGGATGCCGACACATTCCAGTGGATGTGGTAAATAGAGTCTCTACCATGGCCAATCCCATGAACAAGCAAGAAACTCTACGTTTCTTGGGGATAGTGGGATTGTGGAGACTGCACATTCCTGGGTACAGTCAGATTGTGAAACCTCTGTATGATGTGACTCGAAAGAGAAACAATTTCCACTGGGGACCTGAACAACAAGCAGCTTTTGACCAGATAAAGCAAGAGGTGGTTCAAGCAATGGGTCTGGGACCTGTCCGAGATGGTCCAGACATTAAGAACATTTTGTACACGGCTGCAAGTGACAATGGTCCAACCTGGTGCTTGTGGCAAAGAGCTCCAGGTGAGACACGCAGACGACCTCTTGGTTTTTGGAGTCGAGGTTACAGAGGTTCAGAGGCTAATTATACTCCAACAGAGAAAGAGATTCTAGCTGCCTATGAAGGAGTAAAAGCAACTTCTGAAGTGATTGGAACTGAATCACAACTTCTCTTAGCTCCCAGATTACCAGTTTTGGATTGGATGTTCAAAGGCAAAGGTTCCACACCACATCATGCAACAGATTCCACCTGGTCTAAGTGGATGGCTCTGATAACACAGAGAGCTCGCATGGGAAATCTTGAAAGACCTGGTCTGGTGGAGGTGATCTCAAGTTGGCCTGAAGGTACCAACTGCACTAAACCTCCAGAGGAGAGAGTAACTCGTGCTGAGGAAGCTCCTCCTTACAATGACCTTTCTGATGATGAAAAGAAATATGCTTTGTTCACAGACGGCTCCTGTCGTCTTGTCGGGAACAAGCGAAGGTGGAAGTCTGCAGTGTGGAGTCCAACACGCCGAGTTGCAGAGGCAAAGGATGGAGAAGGAGAATCCAGTCAGTTCGCAGAGGTAAAAGCTGTCCAGCTAGCTCTCGACGTAGCTGAACGTGAGAGGTGGCCGAAGCTTTATCTCTACACCGACTCATGGATGGTAGCCAATGCTCTGTGGGGTTGGCTAAAGAACTGGAAGAAGAATGGTTGGCAGAGGAAAGGAAAGCCTATATGGGCAGCTGAGCTGTGGCAGGACATTGCTGATCGAATCGAGAGAATTCCAGTGAAGGTGAGACACATTGATGCTCACATCCCTAAGAGCAAAGCTACTGAGGAACAGCAACACAACCATCAGGCAGATTTAGCTGCAAGAGTTTCTCAAGTAGACATGGACTCTGATCTTGATCTCGACTGGAAACACCGAGGTGAGATATTCTTAGCTCGGTGGGCTCACGATTCGTCAGGACATCAAGGCAGAGATGCAACCTACCAGTGGTCTCGTGACAGATCCATAGACATTTCCATGGATGCTATCACACAAGGTCATTGCTGTGTATTTCTGTATATATTGTAAATATTGTATATTTGTGTAAATATTCATTGCATTCCATTTATGCTTGTAAATATAGCTTTCATCTGCTTTTCCGACTGAGCTAGCTGTGGTTTCTTTTTTTTTGTGTGTGTGTGTGTGAACTTTCTCACCCCACCACAGCTAGGAAGATATTTGGCATATAAACTGTCCCTTTGGTTTAAACAGAAGCTGAAAATGCTGCATGAGTGCTGCATGGGATTTCTGTGGCTTAACAGCTATGATAATGTGACTGTGACTGTGACTGTTCCTGCAGGAATACACCAATTCAGCATTCCTGTTGCAGAGAGTTATGTGAGCAGCTGGGACCCCAGAATGATTTTACTGATGGCACTGCACCGAGAGAGACGAGCAGCGAATAGCTGTTCTGCTTTCAGACGCAGCAGACGCAGACGTCGTAGGGCTAGTTCTAACTCAAATGCAGACATTTCCAGTGATGAGGAAGACACAGAAACAGGACAAGCAGGGAGAAACAGGAAGACAGGAGTTAATGGGAAAGCAGCTCCAAGTGAGACCGGCAGCAGTTCTGGCATTCAGCCAGCGGGGGGCAGACGCAGCTCACAACAGCAGTGCCAGCAGCTGTGGCTCCACCAGCAGCCATTAACGAGGCAAAATCTCTTCCACCTGCAGCAGCAGGAATAAAAGTGACTTCCACAGCAGCCGCTGGGTCCCAAAGTCCACCTGCCAGTGGTGTTCCCTTGCAAACCCCTTCTGCTTCTGCAAAGTCTGCTGTAAACTTAAATGCAGCTCCAGTTCAACAAATCACAGCTTTGCCTTAAAGATACAGTCTCAGGCTGCGCCAGGGCAGGTTTAGACTGGAAGTTAGGAAGAAGTTCTATACTGAGAGAGTGATTGCCCACTGGAATCAGCTGCCTGTGGAAGTGGTGGAGTCACCTTCATTGGAGGTGTTCAAGAAGAGGCTTGATGGGGTGCTTGGTGCCAGGGTTTAGTTTTTTAGTTGTTTAGGTGGGTTGTATTGTATTGTATTGTACTGTATTGTACTCTTTTCTACTGTATTGTACTGTATGGTACTGTATTGTATTTTAGGTGGGTTGGATTGGTTGATGGGTTGGACGTGATGATCTTGAAGGTCTCTTCCAACCTGTTGTATTGTATTGTATTGTATTGTATTGTATTGTATATAGGTGAATTGCTGAGGCCATCAGTGGAGAGTGGAGATGCAGGACAGGATACAGGTTCTGGTAAGTCAGGAGATAATGGAGGTGCTTCTGAACTTAAAGACATCCTGCGGAGGGCAGCAGCAGGATTATGGGGACAGCCACTTCAAGAGGAGGAGACTGATGAAGATAACAGCCAAGCAGCTAATGCCCCCTGGCAGGAAATCAGGCACGTAAGAAAGGATTACATTAGAGGAGAGAATGAGCCAATTCTTACATGGCTAGGCAGGTGCCACGATACAGGGACCCCTGCTTCAGTAGTGGGGGACAAGTCAGCCTCTCAGCTTGGAACCCTCTCAAAAGTTAGTGGAATAGATAGACATCTAGGCAGGAACCTTGATAAGGTTCCTTTGTGGACATGCCTTTGACTGGCAGCTCTTAGGAGGTGTCCATCCAGAGATGACCTTCCATGGAACCCTAAGCCTTGGAACACCATAGATGAGGGAATTAAGCGTGCTGACAAGATTAACCATGGTCCTCATCTAGGACTCAGTCACACACAGGCAGTAGAAGGATAAAATCTCATTTGATAGAGAAAATCCTTCCATGTCTTGGTCTTTGCTGCAACCTACTGTCTTTTAGCAACATTGCAGTCCCCATGCCGTCTTTCTTGTGTTTTGCCTGTTGGTCCTCTGCCAATCCCACAGAACTGTCCTCCTCTTGTTAGTGAGGCCCAGGGCTGTGAGAACCCAGCCTGCTTTCCAGACTCAGCCTTAGTTCTCTCTCTGTCTAGAGCTGCCACCTGCTGCTCTATCTGCATTTGCTCTCCCAAGCTCCAGGATTACTTGATTGATGTCAGAAAGCTAAGCTCTGAACTAGTGGGAGAGTTTCTAACAGTTAGTGAGAAAGTTCAGAAGTCTCCTTCCCTCAGCTGTCCTGCTGAGTGTTCTGGGAAGGGCTCAGCTGAGGGCCAGTTCTGAGAGGCAGAGGTTGGGTTGTGGCTGGGTTGAGGCCTGAAGTTAACACCCAAGGGTCATGGCAAGGGTAAAGGCTGGAGCCAGGATGAGCAATGGGGGCAGAGTCAGGGTCAGGAGTGGGTTTGGGAGGGGCTGAGGTGTAAGGGGTGAGGTGAGGGCTTGGCTCAGCTGCACTGCATTGGAGCAGGGGACTGAGTAGAGAGGATGGGAGGGGCCCAGGCTGGACTGGGAGGGCATCCTAGGATCCAGTCTGTACTGGGAGGTGATAAAAGCATTCAGTCTGTCATGGGAGGTGAGAGAGTTTGAATTCAGATCCCGCGGAGTCCCCCCCAGGCACTGGGAGAGGGCTGGGTGGGGAGAAAGGAATACACTTCCCTACCAAGGAGCCCTGCACCCATGCCTGGTGAAGCAAGACAAGCAAGCTCCAGGGCTGGCCAGGAATGGATCTTGATCAGATTCCTGATGTCTTCTTTTTGCCTTGTCTTTCTTGGCTGCAATGCTGCTCATTGGACACTCACTGGAAAAATGAAAAAGGCTCCAGCAAAAGTTTCCAACCTACCACAGCCTGGGACTGCAGACACAGTGCTGTTAGGCCTGCCCTATGAACTGTCTGCAACTAAGGCAGCAGCTGAGCTGACCACAGACTCAACTGCAGGAGGAGTGTGGTTCTCAGCTGACTCCACCCACTGTGTGGGATGCAAATGGCAACAGAAAGCTGGAGGCTGGCACTGGGAAGACTGTGGCAGAGGAAGGTGGTGCACAGGTAGGAGGATTGCCCTGCACTCATGCTGGCAGCAGAGAATGGTGCCCCTGCTATTCACACTGATGCCTGTGCAGCCTCCAAGGGTGCCACTGAATGGATGTGTCAGGGGGAATCAATCAGGAGAGCTGGAGACTGGCAATGACTCTGACAAATAGGTCACTCAAGACCCTCAAAGGCAGGAGGGGTCAAAGGCCATGCACAGAAGGGAAGAGCTGCTGCACAATGGAACCAGCAGGCAGATCACCCAGCAAGAATTCCTGTGGTGAACAATGAAGGGGAAGATTGAGCAAGATCCACTGCACATGAGAAGAGGCCACCCAGGCAAGGCCAACCTCTATTCTGAGTGCCAGGCTCGAGGGAGGTCAGTTTGAAACATTCGGAACAATTCTAACGGCTTGGCCACAATGTTGGGTAAGGCTTAAGGCCAACCACCCAAACCAAGCCTCTGCCCAACAGATCAGACACAACAAGCCTCTGTGGAGCCCCTGGCAAATTGATTATGTTGGCCCTTGGAAGACCTCTCCTGGGAAAAGTTATATCCCGGTAGGAGCAGAAGTGGTTCCAGGATGAGCCATGGCCACAGCTCTCAGCACTGCCACAGGAGCTCAAAGGATTGAAGCTCTGGAGAAATGGTTCAGCATTCTACCTGTGCTGAGTGTGTCCAAAGTGCCAATGGATCACACTTCACAGTGAGCACAGCACAAGGCTTGGTGCAAGGAGAATGAATTAAAGGAGTGTTCCATAGCCCATATTATCCTCAGGCTAATGGTGTAGCTGAACAGACCAATGGTCTTATTGCAAGTCATGCTGATAGCTCGAGGCACAGCTGGGACTCACAGTTGGCAGAAGTAGGTTTTACTGTCAGCAGCTGATGAGGAATATATGGAAGCCCCAAAATTCAGACATTTTTTCCCATGGAACTAGTGATGGCTGCTGCCCATGGCCCTGATGGACAAAGGAGTGAATCCCTACCACACATACAGATAGCCCAACCTGTACTAGTGAAGCTACTGTCCATTGGCATTGTGCCCATGATATTGGCAAAACCCAGAGGCTTCTGTGCCTGGGAAGCCTTGGATGGGATTGGAATTGGGCAGGGACAGCAATGGGGAGGTTGGGGAGGGTGAGGAGCAAAGTTGTCCCTTCAATGTCAGAGCTGAAGGGCAGATTTCCCTGCAAGTGCAGATGTCCTGGTGAGACAGCCTGGGTCAGTGTCACTTGGGGAATTATCATCTCTACTCTGAGCTGAAAGCTGACAGAATATTCTACCTTTGATATGAAATAAATACTAAAGGAGCTTTGTGAGGAGCACTTTGAAACCTTGAAGAAAACTACAGAGACACAAAGAGCTCTTCGGGCACTTGGGGATCATTGCCTGAGCCTCACACACTGAGAGGAGACTGAAGGAATCTGATCAAGAACTCAGAAGCAGAACAAAAATTCCTTCAAGTATGAATTGACCTCACTGAGGGCCATGAGCAACAAAGCCTCCCAGGGGTGCTTAGAGAAGCTCCATGGAGGCCATGATTGAAGGCAGACAAAGGCAAATTGCAGCTGAACAAACCCTGGCCTTGGTTTAGGAAAGAGAAAGGCCAAGCTCTGAGCCTCAGGCCTTGGAAAGGCTAATCCTGAGAGCCTCCAACTCAAACTTCCTCTCAGCAGCCATGGTGGCAGAAGCTGCTGCCAGAAGGAACAGGATCAAGACCTTGTCCCTGCTGAGCCTTGCAGCCCTGCCAGAGCCCTTGGCCATCCCTCCTGCAGGCTGTGCTACACTGTCCCATGCCTGTAGCTCTTTCCCTTCAGGCTGCTGACATCCATCTGGCTTCCCCAGCCAGCTCTCCCCCTGACATTGCCACACCTCCACTCAGGCCTCTCCACTCTTGTTGCCTGTTCCTTGACACACAAAGGATCTCCAGACTCCTTCTGGGTCACCTCTTGCACCACAGCTCTACACTTGGAGTGACATTTCTTGGTCCTGGCCTCCAGTCTGAACCTTTCAGTTGCACTTTCTGAAGGCTTCCTTCTGTGTTCACAACCAAGAAAAGCTCCATCAGCTGACACCCCCCTTCAAGCAGGTGCACATCACCCCTGAGCCTTCACTTCCCCAGGCTAAAGCAGCTCAGCAGCTTCAGCTGCTAGATAGAGACTCCAAACTCCATCCAGGCAGATCTCCTATGGAGCTTCTCCAGTACCTCTCCATTCCTCCAGACTAAGGAACTCCACAGCCAGACACCAATGTTGCAGATGTGGTCACAGCAGTGCTGAGTGCAGGGGAGGACAACCTCTGTGTCTGAGTGGCCACACTCCTCCTACCACAGCCCAGCTGCACTTGGCCTTCTGCACTCTATTCAGGCTCTGCTCCATCCCAGGCCATTGGCAATGGTCCCTGCCAGAGGCCTTTCTGCCTGGGGACACAGCAGAGCCTCCAGCTGCAAAGCAACAGCCAAGGCACAGCTTGGCAGGCACAAGGGATGGCACAGTCCCCAGCCCAGCCCTGGGTCTGCTGCTGGCCAGTGACACAAAGGAATTGGAGTCTGCAGTGACCTCACACTCACCTCCTGGCCAGGTGGCTCCTCCTGCCCTAGGAGCTTCTCAGCCATCCCTCATGTCCCAATGCTGGCCCAAGGCCTCAGCCTGCTTGTGGCCTGGCAGCTCAGCAGCCACAAGAAACCTCTGCAGGGTCTTCAAAGGCAGGTCCCTGCTGCTGCCTTTCAGCTTCTCCAGCAGCCACAGCAAGCCCTGTCCCTGCTGCTGTCCCTCAGGCCCTCAGGTGTCAGGGATGTGACAACCCAGCTCCAAGGCTCTTCCTGAGGGGGCCATCAGGGGCTTAGGGACAGGGAGTTACACAAGTCCCTTGCCCACCACATGCCTTCTGCTGCCTGCTGGGGCCTCTGGCAGCAGGGAGGCCAAAAGCACAGAGGCCAGCCAGGAGTCAGAGGCTGCCCTCTCAGCTGCTGCAGCAAAAAGTTACCTCCCAAACCCTTTCCTGCCCTCTTCCTGCTGCTGCCCTATCAGCTGCTGAGCCAACAGTGACTTCCCCTGGCCCAACCTTGTGCCGGCTGCTGTGCAGGAGATCCTGAGGCACAGCTGAGCTGCCCATGGCATTGCACATATCTGCTCCAAGACCCTCAGGAGCACCAAGTCCAACCAATGCTACTCTACAAGGGTACCGTATCCCCAAGCACCACATCCAAACCCCCCTGAAACACCTCCAGGCTTGGTGACTCCACCACCTCCCTGGGCAGCACATTCCACTCCCTGAACACTTGTGATGGGAAAATGTTTTTCCTAGTGTCCAGTCTGATCCCACCCAGTCCTAGCTTGAGGCCATTCCCTCTTGTTCTGTCACTAATGACCTCAAGGTGTGGCCTCTGCAGAGCTGAGTCTCAGGGGACAATCACCTCCCTGCTCCTGCTGGACACAGCATTGCTGACCCCAACCAGGATGCCTTTGGCTTTCTCGGCCACCTGGGCACACTGCTGCCTCCTATTCAGCTGCTTGTCCATCAGCACCCCCTGGTCCCTTTCTGCCAGACAGCTCTGCAGCCACACTTCCTCTGGAGCATTGCTTGGGGTTGTTGTGCCCCAAGTGCAGGACCTGGCACTTGGCCTTCTTGAAGCTTCTCCTGATGATGTTGGCCATGGATCCATTCTATCCAAGCCCCTCTGCAGAGCCTCCCTACCCTCATGCAGATCAACTCTGCCTCCTGACTTGGTGTCATCTGCTGACTCACTGCTGACTCACTCTGTGTCTTCATCAAGGTCATCAAAAAAGATGTTCAACAGAAGTGGTCCCAACACTGAGCCCTGAGGAACACCACTTGTGACCTGCCACCAGCTGGATTGAACTCCACTCAGCACCACTCTTTGGGCCCTTTCACCCAGCCAGGGCTGTATCCAGCAGAGCATTGCTCATCCAAGCCAGGAGCAGCCACTTTGCCCAGGAGAATTCTGTGGGGAGCAGTGCCAAAGGCTTTGGGAAGTCTAGGGAGACAGTAGCCACAGCCTTGCCCTCCTCCGACAGTCACTCATCCTGTCAGAGAAGGAGATCAGATGGGTCAGGCAGGACCTGCCCTTCCTAAACCCATGCTGACTGGGCCTGATGCCCTGCTTGTCCTCTCCAGGTCATGTCATGGTGCTGGAGATGCTCTGCTCCCTGCTACCCAGCTCACCCTGCCAGCTCTCTACTTTCCTGGATCCTCCTTTCTTCCTTTCTTGCAGCTGGGTGTCACATTTGTTCCTCTCCAATACCCTGGGACCTCCCCAGTGAGCCAGGACTCCAGGTCAATAATGGAGAGTGGCTTGGCCACAGAGATGTTCAGGTCCCTTCCTCATCCTCCTAGCCTCTCTTGGACTCTCTCCAGCAGATCTCTGTCTCTCTTGACCTGGGGAGCCCCAAACTGCAGGGATCCAGTTTGGACAGGAAGAGGCCAGCCTGTACTGGGACAGGATTAGGCTTTCAGAGTGCACTGGGACAAGGCCCAGTGTTACTGGAGGAGGGTATGGGTTCAGCTTTCACTGGGAGGTGTCCAAAACTTTACTAAGGCACACCAGGGGCTCCTGTTAGTACTGGGACCGGGCGCAGTGTGTACTCGGAGATCAGGAGATGCAGCTTGTACTCAGATGTGACCAGGTCTGTACAGGGATATGTGCTATGTGGGAATCCAGTTTATGCTGAAACAGGGTCCAAATTGCACCAGGAGGGCATGAGGGTGTGCAGTTTGTTCTGAGATGGATGCAGATGGTACTGGGAAGGGAGCCAGGGCATACATTCTGTGCTGGGATGGGACCCAGGCTGCAGTGCTAGAGGACAGTAGGATCCAGTTTGCACTGGAATAAAGCCACATCTGTACTGGGAAGGGTTAAAAGAACCATGTTTGGACTGAGCCTATAATGGAAGGGGGTCAGGGTATCCAGTATGGACTCAGCACAAGTGCAGTGTGTAAAGGGAAAAGGTTGGGACATGAAGGCCTGAGGAGACCTCCTGTTCTGATGGCAGTGCTGCTCTGCAGCACAGCTCTGTCCCACAAGCAGCCCTGGACTCTCCCTGCCTGCAGTCCCAGCACTGCCACCCAGCAGCACAGTGCCCAAGCTGCCAGAGCACTCAGGCCTTGCCCCAGCACAGAGGCTCAGCAGGAGAGGGTGGAAGGGAAGAAGGAGCAGCTGAGGACAGCCCAAGCTGTGGGGCTGCTGGGCACTGCTGTTGTGCTGGGACTCTGCCCCTCCACCTTTGCACAGAGGCACAGCTCCTCATGTCTGCAGTCTCTTGGTCACAGCAGACAGGACAACACTGAACCAGAAATGGTCTGAAGAAAGACATTGGTGTGGGAACAACATTCTCCCAAGGGGAACAGCACCAGCAGCAGCCAGAACTCGAGCAGCCAGGCTGGGCCTGCACTGAGTGACATCAGAAATGCTCTGCAAAAGAAGACAAAGAGTTTATTGCTTCTGAAAGTATCCAGGGATCAGTTGGCTCAGGGCAGCCTTCAGCTCCTGGTTCCTCAGGCTGTAGATCAGAGGGTTCAGTGCTGGAGGCAACACTGAGTACGGAACTGACACCATCATATCCAGGGATGGGGAGGAGATGGAGGAGGGCTTCAGGTAGGCAAAGAAGCCAGTGCTGACAAACAGGGAGACCACAGCCAGGTGAGGGAGGCAGGTGGCAAAGGCTTTGTGGCGTCCCTGCTGAGAGGGGATCCTCAGCACTGCCCTGAAGATCTGCACATAGGACACCACAATCAACACAAAACAAGAAAAGTATAAACAAGCACTGACCAAAATAAGCCAAAGTTCCTTGAGGTAGGATGTGGAGCAGGAGAGCTTGAGGATCTGGGGGATTTCACAGAACTGTTCCACAGCATTGCCCTGGCAGAGCGGCAGGGAAAATGTATTGGCTGTGTGCAGCTGAGCATTGAGAGTCCCACAGCCCCAGGCAGTTTCTGCCAGGTGGACACAAACTCTGCTGCCCAGGAGGGTCTCATAGTGCAGGGGTCTGCAGATGGCAACATAGCGATCGTAGGACATGGTGGTGAGGAGAGAAAACTCTGCTGAAAGCAAAAAGACAAAGATAAAGACCTGGAGAACACATCCTGCATAGGAGATGTCCCTGGTGTCCCTCAGGGAATTGGCCATGGATTTGGGCACAGTGGTGGAGATGGCACCCAGGTCAGTGAGGGCGAGGTTGAGGAGGAAGAAGTACATGGGGGTGTGGAGGTGGTGGTGCCAGGCTATGGTGGTGATGATGAGGCCATTGCCCAGCAGGGCAGCCAGGTAGATGGCCAGGAAGAGGCAGAAGTGCAGCAGCTGCAGCTGCCTTGTGCCTGGGAATGGCAGGAGGAGGAAGTGGGTGATGGAGCTGCTGTTGGCCATCTGCTGCCTCTGGCCATGGAGACCTGTGCAAGGAGGGAAAGGCAGTGACAAGTTAGGGCACACTTCTCTCAGCCTCATTGTAACCCCTGTCCCTGAGCTGCAGGAGGAATGCATCAGCTCAGTCCCATCCCTACCAACCCATGGCAGAGTTCATCACAGTCTCAAACACAGCAGGGATGCAGAATAGCCATGAAGATTCCTCTGGTGTCAGAGCAGAAAGTGACCAACAGCCGAATCCCAGAGAACAAGAGTCCCATGGAGAGGTGGAGAACCAGAGACCATCTCTGCAGTGCTGCAGAGACAGTGAAGGGAAGAGAGAAAGGCAGAGGGGCTGGGGGTGAAGCCTTCTCCTTACCCAACTCTGCACACTGCCACTCACAGGATGGAACTGAAGGGCTTTGGTCCTTCTTCTGTGTGCACACTCCAGGAGCCTTCAGCTGAGCATCAGCTGCCGAGATGGAGATGCCTCCAGGAGCTACAGCTGCAGTGTCCTGCCCCCACAGCCTCACTGTGTCAGGGACTGCAGTAACTTCTGCTCCAGTGAGCTCTCAGTCATCCTCCTAGTCCTGGACACCTTGAAGCTCTCTCTGTCTTCCTCATCTCCCTGAGATCCTCTGGCTGTGCCCTCAGCCCTGCTGTGCTGTGCAGAGGAGCTGCTCCTGGCCAGAGCTGTCTCCTGCAACGCTGCCTGCTTGCCAGCAGCATCTTCTAGCCCAGGAGCCTGGCCCAATAGGGCAGCAGAGGACCAGCCCAAGGTATTTTAATAACTCCTCTGCTGGCTTTTGGTGCCACTGAGAAGCTGATGTAACCTCTGCAGAAGTCAAGTCAGACTCAAACTCTGAAGTTTCTGCTGCTGTTAATGGGTCCCAGTGAAGCATACTGGGAAAGGGTCCCCAGGGACTGGTTAGAGCAGAAGGAGACAGTGGATGCAAGGGAAGCATCACTGGAGGCACTGAAACATCTCCAGGCTGTGGGGAGAGCAGAGAACTGAGGCAGTGCTGAGAGGTCAGGACAAGCAGCTCAAGGTGGTTCTGCTGCTGAGGAAACCTGGAGGGGTTTCATTGATCCAAAGGGCCAAGCCCTGACCCCCAGCCCCTGGCAAGGTAGATCCTGTCCCTCACCTGTGGCTCAGGGCTCTGTTGGGGACAGTGGGGAGTGAGGATGAGCAGTGAGCAGGGTAGGACCTTGTCAGGTTTTGCTGTGGTTTGCTTGCAAAGAGACAACTCCTGCTGAAAAGGAATGAAAGGTACCTTTAAAAATCAGATGCTTTGAGCAATAAAAACCTCTCCAATTAGCTGCAGAAACCTTGGCAAGAATGAGAGGTTCAGCAGTATTTAATGAGCCCCATGGAGTATTTGGGGCTGATTCCATCATCCTTAGGTACTACCAGGAGACTCTGCCAAGGTACTGCCAATAAACCTCTCAACAAGTCCAAGTCAGAAGAAAACTGCAAAGTCCCTTGAAGCACTGATTGGCCTCACTGAGGCTTGTTCCTGACAAAGGCTCCCCAGGGACTCCTTAGAGCAGCTTGTTAGAGGCCAGGATTGCAGGGAGACAAAGGCAAAGAACAGGGCAGAAAAACTTGCCTTTGGTCTGTAAAGCAGAAAGGCCAAGCCCTGACCACTGCCCTTGCAATAGAAGAACCTCAAAGCCTCAAATCCAAGTTTCTCCTCCCAGGCCTTGGTGGCAGAGGCAACTACCAGAGCCAAGGGCACAAAGGCCTTGGTCCTGTTGGGCCTCTCAGCCTTGCCAGAGCCTTTGGCCATCCCTACTGCAGCCTGCCCTACACTGTCCCATGCATGCAGCTCTTTCCCTTCAGGCTGTTGACACCAATCTTACTTCCCCTCCCAGCTCTACCCCTGCCCTTTCCATCCCTTCCCTGAGCTGTCTCAGCTCTCCCTGCCATTTTCTGACCCCTCTGGATGGCCTCATGAATAGCAGCTCTGCCCTTTGAGGGACATTTCTTTGGCCTCATCTCCACTCTGAGCCTTCCACTCTGCACTTTGTGGAGGTTGTGGTCTCTTCCCACTCCCTAGACTAGCTCCATCCTCTCTGAACTTTTCAAGCTGTACTTTGTGAATGTTTTGGTCTCTTCCCACTCCCCAGAAGAGCTCCATCCTACCTGAAACCACCCTTCAGCCATGGTCACACGGCTCTGGCAGTGCCCTGAGCCTCAGCAGGCTGAAGCAGCCCAGGTGCCTCAGCCTCTCCATAAAGATGTCAGCCCCCATTCTGGCAGATCTCCTCTGCAGTCACTGATGTTCCTCCCTTCTCTGTCAGACTGCAGAACCCCACGCCTAGACACCAAGCATCCAGATGTGGCCACAGCATTGAGGAGTGCAGGGGAGGACAACTCCTGTGTCTGGGTAGCCACTGTCCTCCTGCCACAGCCCAGTTGTAGTTGGCCTTCTTCCCTTTGTGCAGGGTCTGCTCCATCCCAGGGTATTTGGAATGGTTCCTCCAGATGCTGTGATGCCTTTCTGACTGGGGATGGGACACACCAGAACCTCCAGCTCCAAAGAACAGGCAGAGAGTTGTACTGTGATGGGCCCAGTCTGTCAGGGAGTGGGAAAGGGGATATAGTTTGAACAGGAATGAGATACAGATGAGTGGTTGGAAGGCTTCAGGTGGTGCAGCCTTTTCTGGGAGTGAGCAGAATCTGTCCTGGGAAGGAGTCCTGTTATGGCTGTTGTTAACATTTAATAGTTGGCTGCTGGCTACAGAGAATGGAGTCAATATGGATGACCAATGTGATCCAGTGTTGTTCATTTGTTAAGAAAACCTCTACAGCTTATATAGACTCGGGGAGCATCGTTGGCACAGCTTCATTGGCTCCCCACCAGTGACCACACACAGCACTGTTATAGATTATTGGTCACACTACTAATACCACACGAGGCTGTTGATGCAGGTGTGTGTCCTGTCATTCCCAGATAACTCTCTGTGTTTATAGCTACCAGTGCCCTGCTTCAGTTACATGCTGCAGGCACAGCACTGCTTTGCTACACTGCTAGCCACTTCTGCCCTTATGCTGAGCATGGCCTACCACCATGTCAGGCTCTAAGCCTACACTGCCAGATTGCTCACACTGCTTGTCACTGGCATTGCCACAAATCCCCCTTTTGGTTTTTGTGAGCAATCTGCTCATGGGAGTTGTTCCCATCCCATACAAGATACTCTTTGCATACACAGAAGCAAGCGAGTTAAAGCTAAACTCTATAGCAATAGCAAAAGCAAAAGTCCTGTAGTGCAGCATGTCTGACAGACTGATGTAATCCATACAAGGCACAATGCTTAAGTTGAGCTAGTTAGTTCTAACAGAGCTGGCATAATACATGGTCAAAGATAGCAGACCTTGTAAAGAAGGACTTAGATCTTAACAGTTCCAATCGTTACATTTCACTCTTTTTATTGACAGAGAAGACTTGATTATGCCTGAACACAATGCACACAGAGATTCAGACACAAATCCAATCCTCAGCACTGTCTTTTACAATTTGCTTTAGGGGTATGTTGCATCTTTATTTTTCTCTAGGATGGTCAAAAATCATGAATTGTTTAATGGTAGCAAGATTTCTTTCATCTGTAAAGGTAGATCTGGCCAGGCTCTAGCTTCACAGACAGAAAACTTGCAGGCAAACAGCAAGAGCAAAGGAGCTTCATTGCTTTGCCCAGTAGAAAATTACCCATAATAATGTGTTTTTGCTCATCCTAGTGATACTGATCCCTTAATGTTCACACAACAGTTAAGCAGTCATGACACTCAGTTATAAATTAGATGCTTTCTGTAGACCTCTCAGATTATTGTGACAGTCACTGAGGTCAGTGCTAGGCAGGTTTGCTGACTGTCATTTTCATGACAGTTGTGCCGTGTTCGTGCTGTCTTGTGGTGAGAGGGTTGCAGCACTTTGCAAAGTTGATGTTTCTAGGTGTTGACATGAGCTAACTATCTCTTGTTGGTACCATTAAAAAACTTTTTTTGCTATGGGGTATTCTCTCTTTCCCCCCTTTTTTTTCAGGTATTTATTTGTTTGTTTTTGTTTCCAGCCTACAATGACAATGCATGTGGTGTTAGAATGAATTGTGATTTTCCCTCTAAGTGTTTAAAATTATGGCAAACTGTTGAGAGAACTTATAAATCCATATGAACATTTTCTCTAATCACACAACAATCAAACCACCATAACATTCAGTCCTAATTCACAGGGTGCTGTGGTACATTCTTCTGATTGATGCTTTTGATCTCAGGTTATCATAACAGTTATTGCGATCGATGTTCGACTCCATGGGAAATGCTGTTTCCTCATAGTCTTGATTCTTCTGCCATTGTTCATTGCGATGATTGCAGGTGACAGAAGCGAAAGCTCGAGGTGACCTCATTGTGGCCATCCAGTATCTGAAGGGGGCCTACAAGAAGGCTGGGGAGGGACTTCCTAGGGCGTCAGGAAGTGACAGGACTAGGGAGGATGGAATGAAGCTGGAGGTGGGGAGATTCAGGCTGGACATGAGGAGGAGGTTCTTCACTGTGAGAGTGGTGAAGCCCTGGAATGGGTTGTGCAGGGAGGTGGTTGAGGCCCCGTCCCTGGAGGTGTTTAAGCCCAGGCTGGATGAGGCTGTGGCCAGCCTGATCTAGTGTGGGGTGTCCCTGCCCATGGCAGGGGGGTTGGAACTAGATGATTCTTGTGGTCTCTTCCAACCCTGACTGATTCTATGAGTCTATGATGCCATATATTTTTTAATTAATTATTATCATTTTTAATTTTTAAAATATAATCTATTTTTTAATTTATAATTATTTTTATTTATTTTTTAATCATTTTTTCAATCTATTTTTTAAAAAATTGTTTTGTTTTAATTTTATTTTTTTTAAAAGTTTAATTTTAATATTTTTCCCCATTATTTTTACACACTCTTTTTTAATTTTTATTTTTAATTTATTTTTATTTTATTTTATTTGTAAATTATTTTTATTTTTTCTACTTTCTTTAATTTATTTTTCCCTTTTTATTTTATTTTATTTTTTCTATTTTTTTTCATTTCTTTATACTAATTGTTTTTATTCTAATTTTGTTGGTTTTTTTCTTTTATTTTGAATGCATTACTTTTTTTTATATGTTTTAATGTATTTTTAATATATTTATTTTTATCTATACTTTTTAATATTTTAATATTTTAATCATTTTTTATATATTTTTCCTAATTAATTTTTTGTTATTTTTTGTATTTTTTTTTAACTTTTTGGTTATTTTTAATTTAGTTTTTTGTAATTTTTAATTTTTTTTAACTTTTAAATTTTTTTTAATTGTAATTTTTATTTAAATTTTTTTATTGTAAGAAATTTTAAAAATTTTTTTGATCTAGTTTTCAGTTTTTTATTTTTTGCATGTTTGTTGCATTTAATCTGTTTCTATTTAATTTCTTTTTTTTCTTTTTTATTATTTTTTAACATTCTCTTCTATTATTTTTTATTATTAATTTTCTTGACTTTTTCTTTTTTATAGTTTTCTTGTTTTAATCTAGTAGTCTTGATAATCCTTATTTTAATTTTTTGCTAATAATCGTTATGATTTTGTTAATAGATTTTTTTTTGTTACTAATCCTTATGAATTTTTAGTTGGTCATATTTTTTTTTTTAATTGTTGCTCTTACTTTTTCATTATTATTTGGTTAATTTGTTTTTATTTTAAACTTATTTGTTGTTTGTTTTTAATTTGCTCTCTATCATTATTTTTTGTTATTATTTTGTTATGTTTTATTGTACTTTTTGTATCTAAGTTGTAATATTTTGGTTTTGTTTTGTTATATATATTTGTAGTTTTAATTTATTTTTTCACTTTTTTTCTTTTTTACTATTTTTTGTACTATGTGTATGTTTTCTAGTCAATGTCTAAGAAGGAAATAGAAAGATGTTACATTAGCTAAGGAATACTTTGAAAAGCAAATACCTATTTACTACAAACCTTAACTGTATTACACGGAGCTCCTTTGCAATGCCGAGGCACACAGCTAAGAAGGTTCAAACCAAAAGAAAATCTTACTAAGTGCTTATGCCTTACTGCAATTACTCTGTACTAAGTACTTGTAATACCAAATGTTTACTATTCCTTATGCTTACTAGGAAGACTTAGCAAACCTCTAAATAACAAATCTCTGAGAGACATTACAATCAGGAATGATGAAATTAGCACTGTTGCTTTAAATCAGAGCAGAGCTTTGGTAGACTAGAGTCCTACCAGAAAAGGAGGGTGTGGGGGGTGACTACCTCTTAGACAATCTGCTTCATTAAGATGTCATGTACCGTCCTCTCCAGGACACAGTGACCATCTCTGGAGTCACCTTTCCCGGGGCAGACTGGACAGTCCAAGGCCCTTTCCATCATTCTCCAATTTGCTTCTGCACTTATTCTTTGTTCATTCCGGTTCCTCTCTCCTATGCTGCTTTGACCTTTCGGGAGGCAAAGCTGCAGTTGTCCCCTGGGCCACCTCTGTGATTGGGTTTGCTCTCCACCTCTTGTATCTACTTGCCTAAAACTTTGCTTCTCAGATGATGCCTTGAAGAGAGTCAGCCTAATGAGAGACATCTTGTGCTGAGCAGCTGGTTCCAGAGGGGTTTGATTGCTGATGCAACTTTATCAGACTTTGTTTTTCTTTACTTCTAAAGGGGAACAATTCTCCTGTGGCTGAGTGCAGCCAGAGAGCAGGGGGAGCTGGTTCCATGGAACTATGACCTGCAGCTGCAGAGAGCAGTGAAGGAGTCTGATGGGACAATGATGTAAGCCCCATGTGGGCAATGACAGCAATGGGGAGGTTGTGGAGGGGGTGAGGAGCAAAGTTGTTCATACAGTGTCAGATCTTGAGGAAGAGTGTTTCCTTTGAGTCCAGGCCTCTTGAGGAGACTGTGGATCAAGGTGACATGGAGAGTGCTGCTGTCAGCTCCCTTCTCTCAAATGCAGCTAATTAAAAACATCCTTTAAAAACAACCCAGGGGGTTATGAGGCCCAGTGGGAAATCTTCCTCATTAGCTGCCCTCTGAAACAGCTTCAATTATGAGCTGTGAAAAAGCTCCAAGGAGCTGAACAAGTCTTCAGTACCTGAAGGAAATCCCAGGCAGAGCCACAGCTCCTGAGGGACTTCTGTGTTCTAATGAGCCCCTGGAGGATTTGGGGCTGACTCCAGGTGTCAGGGACTGAGAGAAGATTGAAGAAACTGCTCCAGAACTCAGCAGCAAATGCCAAAGCAGCTTGAAGCACTGATTGGCCCCACTGAGGCTTGTTACTGACAAAGCCTCCCCAGGGGCTCCTTAGAGCAGGTAATTGGAGGCTGTGATTTCTAGAGCAAAAAAAGGTAAAATGCAGGAGTCTCTGATGCTGAAAAACCCTGGGTTTGGGTTATGGAGCAGGAAGGCCAAGCCCTGAGCACAGTCCCTGGGGACAGTAGAGCCTGAAAGCCTCAAAACAAAGGATCTGCTCCCAGGCCTGGGTGGCAGAGACAAGTGCCAGAGCCCAGGGACCAAGACCTTGGTCCTGTTGGGCTTTCAGCCTTGCCAGAGCCCCTGGCCATGCTTTGCTAGCAGACTTGGTAGGCTTAGGTAATGGCTGCCCTGGATGACCTTGAAGGTCTTTCCCAAGCGCAACAGTTCTGTGATTCTATGTTTCTGTGTAGGAGAAGAATTGGGTTTGGATAGCTTTAGAAGACTCTAGGGAAGGTTTGCCTTTGCTTGAAGATGAGGATTATCACAGTATCACTAAGGTTGGAAGAGTCCTCGAAGATCATCGCATCCAACCTGTCACCACAGACCCCATGACTAGACCATGGCACCAAGTGCCACGTCCAATCCCCTCTTGAACACCTCCAGGGATGGTGACTCCACCACCTCCCTGGGCAGCACATTCCAATGGTGAATGACTCTCTCAGTGAAGAACTTTCTCCTCACCTGCAGCCTAAACTTCCCTTGGTGCAGCTTGAGACTGTGTCCTCTTGTTCTGGTGTTGCAATACAATAAATCCAGGTTGGAAGAGACCTTCAAGATCATCGTGTCCAACCTATCAACCAATCCAACCCACCTAAACAACTAGATCATGGCACCAAGCACCCCATCAAGTCTCCTCCTGAATACCTCCAATGATGGTGACTCCACCACCTCCCTGGGCAGCCCATTCCAATGGGCAATCACTGTCTCTGTATAGAACTTCCTCCTAACATCCAGTCTAAACCTGCCCTGGCGCAGCCTGAGACTGTGTCCTCTTGTTCTGGTGCTGGTTGCCTGGGAGAAGAGACCAACCTCTGCCTGGCTACAACCTCCCTTCAGGCAGTTGTAGAGAGCAATAAGGTCACCCCTCAGTCTCCTCTTCTCCAGGCTAAGCAACCCCAGCTCCCTCACCCTCTCCTCATAGGGCTTGTCTTCCAAACCCCTCACCAACTTTGTTGCCCTTCTCTGGACACGTTCCAGCAAGTCAACATCCTTCCTAAACTGAGAAGCCCAGAACTGGACACAGGACTCTCGGTGTGGCCTAACCAGTGCAGTGTACAGGGGCAGAATGACCTCCCTGCTCCTGCTGGCCACACTGTTCCTGATGCAGGCCAGGATGCCATTGGCCCTCTTGGCTGCCTGGGCACACTGCAGGCTCATGTTCATCCTACCATCAACCAGCACCTCCAGGTCCCTCTCTGCCTGGCCGCTCTCCAGCCACTCTGACCCCAGCCTGTAGCACTGCATGGGGTTGCTGTGGCCAATGTGCAGAACCCGGCACTTGGATGTGTTCAATCTCCTGCCCTTGGACTCTGCCCATCTGTCCAGCCTGTCAAGGTCCCTCTGCAAAGCCTCTCTGCCCTCCAGCAGATCAACTCCTGCCCCCAGCTTGGTGTCGTCCGCAAATTTACTGATGATGGACTCGATGCCCTCATCCAGATCATCAATAAAGATGTTGAAGAGCATGGGGCCCAGCACTGATCCCTGGGGTACACCACTAGTGACTGGCCGCCAGCCGGATGTGGCACCATTCACCACCACTCTCTGGGCTCGGCCCTCCAGCCAGTTCCTAACCCAACGCAGTGTGCTCCCATCCAAGCCATGGGCTGCCAGCTTGGCCAGGAGTTTGCTGTGGGGGACGGTGTCAAAGGCCTTGCTGAGGTCCAGGTAGACCACATCCACAGGCCTCCCCACATCCACCAGGCGGGTCACCTGATCATAGAAGGAGATCAGGTTGGTCAGGCAGGACCTGCCCTTCCTGAATCCATGCTGGCTGGGCCTGATCCCTTGGCCATCCTGTAAGTGCTGCGTGATCGCACTCAAGATGACCTGTTCCATAACCTTGCCTGGCACTGAGGTCAGGCTGACAGGCCTTTAATTCTCTGGCTCTTCCAACCGGCCCTTCTTGTGGATGGGCACCACGTTGGCCAGCTTCCAGTCTTCTGGGACCTCTCCAGTGAGCCAGGACTGCTGAAAAATGATGGAGAGCGGCTTGGCCAGCTCATCTGCCAGCTCTCTCAGCACCCTAGGATGGATACCATCCGGTTCCATGGACTTGTGGGGGTTCAAGCGGCTGAGAAGATCTCTAAGTGTCCCATCCTGGAACAGAGGAGAACTATGCAGCTCCCCGGCTCCTTCTGCCAGCTCTGCAGGCCAGCTGTCTGGAAGACATTCTGTCCTGCTAGTAAAAATTGAGGCAAAGAAGGTGTTAAGCACCTCTGCCTTTTCTTCATCCTTAGTTACAACCTTCCCCTCCGTGTCAACCAAGGAGTGGAGGTTGTCCTTGCCCTTCCTCTTGCTACTGATGTATTTATAGAAGGACTTTTTGTTGTCCTTCACAGCAGAGGCCAGTCTAAGCTCCAAATGGGCTTTTGCCTCCCTAATTTTCTTCCTGCATGTCCTAGCAACATCCCTAAACATTCCATAGGTTGCCTCCCCTTTCTTCCAGAGGTGGTACACCCTCTTTTTTTCCCTTAGTTCTATTAAGAGTTCATTACCCATCCAGGCTGGCCGTCTGCCCCGGCGGCTCATCTTCCCGTACACTGGCACAGCCTGTTCCTGTGCCTTCAAGAGTCCTTCTAAGTTCTTCTTTACGATGTTTGTTATCTTTGACCATGTATTATGCCAGCTCTGTTAGAACATTCTAACTAGCTCAACTTCAGCATTGTGCCTTGTATGGGTTACATCAGTCTGTCAGACATGCTGTGCTACAGGACTTTTGCTTTTGCTATCCAGCTTAGCTTTAACTCACTTGCTTCTGTGTATGCAAAGAGTATCTTGTCTGGGATGGGAACAACTCCCATGAGCAGATTGCTCACAAAAACAAAAAGGGGATTTGTGGCAATGCCAGCAACAAGCAGTGTGAGCAATCTGGCAGTGTAGGCTTAGAGCCTGACATGGTGGTAGGCCATGCTCAGCATAAGTGCAGGATTGGCTAGCAGTGTAGCAAAGCAGTGCTGTGCCTGCAGCATGTAACTAAAGCAGGGCACTGGTAGCTATAAACACAGAGAGTTATCTGGGAATAACAGGACACACACCTGCATCAACAACCTCATGTGGTATTAGTAGTGTGACCAATAATCTATAACAGTGCCATGTGTAGTCACTGGTGGGGAGCCAATGAAGCTATGCCAGCAATGCTCCCTGAGTCTATATAAGCTGTGGAGGTTCCCTGAATAAATAAAAAATACTGGATCACATTGGTCGTCCATATTGACTCCATTCTCTGTCGCCAACAACCAGCTATCAAATATTAGTAACAGCCATAACAGGACTCCTTCCCAGGACAGATTGTGCTCACTCCCAGGAAAGGCTACACCACCTGAAGCCTTCCAACCACTCAGCTGTGTCACTTTCCTGTACAACCTATATCCCCTTTCCCACTCCCTGACAGACTGGGCCCCACCCCAGTATGAACTCTTTGCCTGTTCTTTGGAGCTGGAGGTTCTGGTGTGTCCCATCCCCAGTCAGAAAGACACCACAGCATCTGGGAGGAACCAGTCCAAATACCCTGGGATGGAGCAGACCCTGCACACAGGGAAGAAGGCCAACTGCAGCTGGGCTGTGTCAGGAGCAGTGTGGCTACCCGGACACAGGAGTTGTCTTCCCCTGCACTCCTCATTGCTGTGGCCACACCTGTATACTTGGTGACTAAGTGTGGGGTTCTGCAGACTGACAGAGAAGAGAGGAACTTCAGAGACTGCAGAAGAGATCTGCCACGACGGAGGTTGACATCTCTGTGGAGATGCTGAGGGACCTGGGCTACTTCAGCCTGATGAATGGAGGCTCAGGGCAATGCCATAGTAATGTGAACCCAGCTGAAGGGTGGTTTCAGAGAGGATGGAGCTCTTCTGGGGAGTGAGTAGAGACCAAAGCCTTCACAAAGTGCAGCTTGAAAAGTTCAGAGAGGATGGAGCTCGTCTAGGGAGTGGGAAGAGACCACAGCCTCCACAAAGTGCAGCTTGGAAGATTCCCAGTGGAGATGAGGCTGAAGAAATGTCCCTCAAAGGGCAGAGCTGCTATGCATGAGGCCATCCAGAGGGGTCAGGAAATAGCAGGGAGAGCTGAGACAGCTCAGGGAAGGGATGGAAATGGCAGGGGGAGAGCTGGGTGGGGAAGCAAGATTGGTGTCAGCAGCCTGAAGGGAAAGAGCTGCAGGCATGGGACAGTGTAGGGCAGGCTGCAGTAGGGATGGCCAAGGGCTCTGGCAAGGCTGAGAGGCCCAACAGGACCAAGGTCTTTGTGCCCTTGGCTCTGGCAGTTGCCTCTGCCACCAAGGACCGGCAGGAGAAACTTTGCTTTGAGGCTTTGAGGTTTGTCCAAAGGAATTGGTCAGGGCTTGGCCCTTCTGCTTCCTACACCAAAAGCAATTTTTTCTGACCTGCACTTTGCCTTTGTCTCCCTGCAATCCTGGCCTCTAACAAGCTGCTCTAAGGAGTCCCTGGGGAGCCTTTGTCAGGAACAAGCCTCAGGGAGGCCAATCAGTGCTTCAAGGGACTTTGGAGTTTTCTTCTGACTTGGACTTGTTGAGAAGCTTCTTGGCGGTACCTTGGCAGAGTCTCCTGGCAGTACCTAAGGATGATGGAATCAGCCCCAAATGCTCCATGGGGCTCATTAAATACTGCTGAACCTCTCATTCTTGCCAAGGTTTCTGCAGCTAATTGGAGAGGTTTTTATTGTACAAAGCATCTGATTTTTAAAGGTAGATTTCATTCCTTTTCATCAGGAGTTGTCTCTTTGCAAGCAAACCACAGCAAAACCTGACAAGGTCCTACCCTGGTCACTGCTCATCCTCACTCCACACTGCCCCCAGCAGAGCTCTAAGCCACAGGGGAGGGACAGGATCTGCCTTGCCAGGGGTTTGCTCAGCAGCAGAGCCACCTTGAGCTGCTTGTCCTGACCTGTCAGCACTGCCTCAGTTCTCTGCTCTCACCAGAGCCTGGAGATGCTTCAGTGCCTCCAGTGATGCTTCCCTTGCATCCACTGTCTCCTTCTGCTCTAACCAGACCCTGGGGACCCTTTCCCAGTATGCTTCACTGGGACCCATTAAGAGTAGAAGAAACTTCAGAGTTTGAACCTGACTTTGACTTCTGGAAAGGTTTCATCAGCTTCTCAGTCTTAGTCTCTGAGGAGCCACCAGAAGGCTCCATTAAATGCCTTGGGCTGGTTCTGTTGTGCTGATCCAGGCCAGGCTCCTGGGCTGGAAGGAGCTGCTGGCAAGCAGGCAGCGCTGCAGGAGACAGATCTGGCCAGGAGCAGCTCCTCTGCACAGCACAGCAGGGCTGAGGACACTGCAGAGGATCTCAGGGAGATGAAGAAGGCGGAGAGAGTTTCGAGATGGCTGGGACTGGGAGGGTGACTGAGAGCTCACTGGAGGAGAAGTCACTGCAAACCCTGACACAGTTAGGCTGTGGGTGCAGGACACTGCAGCTGTAGCTCCTGGAGGCATCTCCATCTCGGCAGCTGATGCTCAGCTGAAGGCTCCTGGAGTGTGCACACAGAAGGAGGACCAAAGCCCTTCAGTTCCATCCTGTGAGCAGCAGTGAGCAGAGCTGGGTAAGGAGAAAGCTTCACCCCCAGCCCTTCTGCCTTTCTGTCGTCCCTTCACTGTCCCTGCAGCACCTGGGTTTGGGCTGTTGGTCTCTTTCTGTTCTGACACCAGAGGAATCTTCATGGCAATACTGGGTCCCTGCTGCATCTGAAGCTGTGATGAACCATCACTGGTTGGTAGTGATGGGACTGAGCTGATTCATTCCTCCTGCAGCTCAGGGACAGGGGTTACAATGAGGCTGAGAGAAGTGTGCCCTAACTTGTCACTGCCTTTCCCTCCTTGCACAGGTCTCCATGGCCAGAGGCAGTAGATGGCCAACAGCAGCTCCAGCAGCCACTTCCTCCTTCTGCCATTCCCAGGCACAAGGCAGCTGCAGCTCCTGCACTTCTGCCTCTTCCTGGCCTCCTACCTGGCTGCCCTGCTGGGCAATGGCCTCATCATCACCACCATAGCCTGGGACCACCACCTCCACACCCCCATGAACTTCTTTCTCTTCAACCTCGCCCTCCTGGACCTGGGTGCCATCTCCACCACTGTGCCCAAATCCATGGCCAATTCCCTGAGGGACACCAGGGACATCTCCTATGCAGGATGTGCTGCTCAGGTTTTCTTTGTATTTTTCTTGCTGACTGCACAGTTTTCTCTCCTCACCACCATGTCCTACGATCGCTACGTTGCCATCTGCAGACCCCTGCACTATGAGACCCTCCTGGGCAGCAGAGTTTGTGTCCACATGGTAGCAGCTGCCTGGGCCTCTGGGGTCCTCAATGCTCTGCTGCACACAGCCAATACATTTTCCCTGCCCCTCTGCCAGGGCAATGCTGTGGAGCAATTCTTCTGTGAAATCCCCCAGATCCTCGAGCTCTCCTGCTCCACATCCTACCTCAGGGAACTTTGGCTAACTGTGGTTACTGCCCTCTTTTTCATCTGTCTGTTTTGTGTTGATTGTGGTGTCCTATGTGCAGATCTTCAGGGCAGTGCTGAGGATCCCCTCTCAGCAGGGACGCCACAAAGCCTTTGCCACCTGCCTCCCTCACCTGGCTGTGGTCTCCCTGTTTGTCAGCACTGCCTTCTTTGCAAACCTAAAGCCTTCTTCCATCTCTTCCCCATCCCTGGATATGTTGGTGTCAGTTCTGTACTCAGTGGTGCCTCCAGCAGTCAACCCTCTCATCTACAGCCTCAGGAACCAGGAGCTGAAGGCTGCCCTGAGCCAGCTGATCCCTGGATGCTCTCACAAGCAATAAAGTCTTTGTCTTCTCCTGCAGAGCAGTTCTGATGTCACTCAGTGCAGGCCCAGCCTGGCTGCTGGAGTTCTGGCTGTTGCTGGTGCTGTTCCCCTTGGGAGAATGTTGTTCCCATACAAATGTCTTTCTTCAGACCATTTCTGGTTCAGTGTTGTCCTGTCTGTTGTGACCCAGAGGCTGCAGACATGAGGAGCTGTGCTCCCTGGGTGTTCAAGACAAGAAAGGACCCTGCAGGTAGTTGTTTCTCTGAGTTCCTTCCTCCTGAGTTACTTGTCTTAGTTGCTTCCTTCAGTTCTTCTGTGGAGCTGCAGGACAGTGCCTGTGTGCAGAGGTGGAGGGGCAGAATCCCAGCACAGCAGCAGTGCCAGGGAGCCCCACAGCTTGAGCTGTCCTCAGCTGCTCTTTCTGCCCTTCCACCCTCTCCTGCTGAGCCTCTGTGCTGGGGCAAGGCCTGAGTGCTCTGGCGGCTTGGGCACTGTGCTGCTGGGTGGCAGTGCTGGGACTGCAGGCAGGGAGAGTCCATGGCTGCTTGTGGGACGGAGCTGTGCTGCAGAGCAGCACTGCCATCAGAACAGGAGGTCTCCTCATGCCTTCATACCCCAACCCCCTCCCATTACAGGCTGCACCTTCTTAGAGTCCATTGTTTTTCTCCAGGCCATTTCTGATTCAACACTGCTCTGTCTGCTGTGTCCCAGAAACTGTTCCCTGTGTTTTCAACTCAATGAAGGGTCCTTCAAGGTTTCTTTCTCTGAGCTCCTTCCTGAAAGCTTTCTCTGAAGCTGCAGTGCAGTTCCTGTTTGCAGAGGTAAAGAGGCAGAGTCCCAGTAGAGATTGCTGGGCTTGTCTAGCCTGGAGAAAGGAAGGAATGAGCAGCAGCAAGGCTCTGGTCCTGGGAACAATGTGTCAGGCTCTTGTCCATTGTTCAGGACACTTCAGCAATAGACAATGGTCTGAAACTGATGAGGTTCAGGCTACACATAGAGAGAAAGTTTCCCAACATGAGGGTAATCAGCCCCTGGAAGCTGTTTCCCAGAGTGTGCAGGAGCTCTGCCCCAGGCAGTGACCACTACATCTTTGGCTCAAACCCTGAGGAATCTGCTGTGATGCTGCTTAGAGCTGGAGGTTGGTTGAAACACCTCCTGAAGTCCCTCCCAGCCTGACTGCTGCTGTCCTCCCTTGCACTTCATAGCTTCCAATTAGGGAAAGCTCTTGGATTCTCCCTGATCACAGCACTCATTCCCAGCAAGTGCAGAGCTTTCTCACAGGGTATCCCAGCCAGCACTGACCACATCCTTTGCTTCAGTCAAGATCTTCTCTGTCACTGTTGCCATACACTCCACAAAGAACCTCTGACCCTCCTGGCCTTGCACTTGTGGGGTTGTACCTTCCAATGGTATTGCTGAGGTTCCGGTGGTATTTACCCCCTGGGTGGCTACTCCATGGAACAGTTTCCATTCTATGCCTGTAGTGCCCTGCACTCCCCCACACTGTCAACTTGTTTGAGGCACTGGCCCTCTAACCTTAAATGCTGTCCTGCTGGGATGCCAGTCCACAGGGACCTCCACAGGTGAGTGGATTTGGCCATCAAAGGCCTCCTGAAGTTTGACAAGGCCAAGGCAGGCAAGGTCTGCACTGGGGCAGAACAACCTCGTGCCTCTGGACAGGCTGTGATGTGACCAGCTGGGCAGTGTCCCTGGGAGGGGGGCATGGGAGTCATGATGGAAGCCACATCAGGTGGTGAGGTTCCCACTTCTAAAAGAGGGTGGAGAACCTGGAGAAGTGCAGAGAAATTCTCTCATGAAGGGCTTAGGGCCCAGAGCACAGGAGCTGTGTGGCAAGCTGGAGGCAGCTGGGCCTCTCTGGCTGGTGAAGGGCAGACACAGGGCAGTCTCAAGGCAGCCAGCACCTGCCTGGAGAGGTGGTGGAGCCAAGCTCTTCTGCAGTGGCAGATGGCCTGGCAGGGACAACAGCTACAAGGTGCTTGCTCCTAGGAGCTTTTCCCTGGGCCTTAAGCAAATTGGTGTCTGCTCAGTTTTGTCTGTTTTGTGTTCCTGGTGGTGTCCTATGTGCAGATCTTCAGGGCAGTGCTGAGGATCCCCTCTCAGCAGGGACGCCACAAAGCCTTTGCCACCTGCCTCCCTCACCTGGCTGTGCTCTCCCTATTTATCACCACCGGCTCCTTTGCCTACCTGAAGCCCTCCTCCATCTCCTCCCCATCCCTGGACCTGGTGGTGTCAGTTCTGTACTCAGTGGTGTCTCCAGCAGTCAACCCTCTCATCTACAGCCTGAGGAACCAGGAGCTGAAGGCTGCCCTCAGCCAACTGATCCCTGGATGCTGTCAGAAGTAATAAACTCTTTGTCTTCTCCTGCAGAGCAGTTCTGATGTCACTCAGTGCAGGCCCAGTCTGGCTGCTGTACTTTCTGGTGGGGGAGTCTAGTTTTTTGCTATTTATATCTTCTTCCTACACTTTCTAATTCACTCTCTGTATTTCTGACCAGAGGTTTGTGTAAGTAGACCCCTGCTCCTTGTTGGTTTCAACACAGTAGTATCTTTATTCCTGAGATCCTTCCTCCAGACTTTTCTGGAGCTTTAGGGACAGCTTCTGTGTGCAGAGCTGGAGAACAGCATCCCAGCACAACACCAGCTCCAGGGAGCACCAGCACTTGCTTGTCCAGGGCTGTTCTCTTTCCACTTCCACCCTCTCCTGCTGACCCCCTGTGTTGGGGCAAGGCCTGAGTGCTCTGGCAGCTTGGGCACCATCCTGCTGCGTGGCAGTCCCACGACCACAGGCAGACACAGGCCCTGGGAACTTCTTTGGCTCAGATGGCCTCCACAAGAGCAGTTGCACCCAGACAGGTGATCTGCTTGGGGCAGTGCCTGAAGGCTTAGGCCTTCTTCCAAAGTTTCCTTAAAGAGCAAGCCCAAGAAATTGTCCAACAGATGCAAAGAGCAGGGAACAGCTAAAGTGTGTGAGTGTGCAGGGCTGGGGCGCACAGCAGTGTCCTCACACAGCCAGGCCTCCTGCAAGTGACCTGAAGCATCAGCAGAGAAGGCTCTGGACTGTGTCTGTGTTCACTGGACACCCTGGGGAAGCTGTCCCAGGGCAGTCACCCCAGAGTAGCCTTCACAACCACCGTTTCCAGCAGCAGCCTCACACCTCAGCTTGGGTAGATTCTTTGTCCCTCCACAGGAGGATATGGCCTCAGGAGGTCAGCAGAGCCTGCTTGCATTGTGCAGATGAGATGTCAGCAGATGAGCTGAGGTGAACCTGAGTGAGCACAAACACCATGAGCTGTTGCTGGAGGTACCAGGGCATTGGCGGTTTGAGGAGCCTCCCAGCCTCTGGCAGGGGCAGCAGGAGGCCAGGAAGACTCTCTGACTGCTGCAGGACAGGGCCTGTGTGAGTGATGGGAAAAGACTCTGTCTCTGAACATCCCACACTCCATTAGGGGTCTGTGAGGTCAGCTCAGATGTGGATACCTGACAGAGCCGGGACATTGCTGTGTGTCACTCCAGAACAAACCCTACTGGCCCAGGCTGATTCATCTCAGATGGCTTGGGCAGGCTGCTGTCTGCTCACATCACCCTTGCTGGACTGTGCCCTGAGATGTGCACAGAGCCATCCCAGAGGTTCTGGGCTCCTTGGAAAAGGCCTCTTCAAGAACACCAAACTGGAGGGTGGGGAACATTGCAGGCTGGTCACCCTCAGCACAGTCCCTGGGAAGGTGAAGGCTCAAACACCTCTGCAGCCATTTGCAGGCCCTTGCAGGACAAGAGAGGTAGTGCTGAAGCCATATGGGTAGGGGCAAGAAGGGGATGTTTTGTGCCAGGACCTTAGCCAGGGCTTTGCCATAGTCCCCCATAGTCTCTTTAGAGCCAGACTGCTGAGAGCTGGAGTGCAGAAATGGATGAGGTGGTGGCTGGGTGGTGGCTGAAGCCCAAATGTCACCAGTGGAGAGTCCTCCTGGCAGACACTTGCCAGTAGCATCCCTCAGGGCAAGCCCTTGGGCCAGCAGTGTGCAATGTCTTCATGAACTCCCTGCACCATCTGACCCAGGGCCTTTGCAGCCCCTCTGGAGATGAAGCCAAACTGGGCAGAGCCCTTGAGGGACCTCATCTGCTTAAGCCTGCCCTGAGCAGGATCATTGGACAAGAGGATGTGCAGGAGTCTCCTCCACAACTGCAGCAGGACAGAGCCAGCAGCTCCTCCACTCAAAGCCTTGGTAGGAAATCTGCCAGATGGATCTGGTGAAACTTTGATCTGCTCAGGCTCTGGCCACAAGGAGGCTGAGGGCTGAGGGTGCAATCCTGTGCTCAGCTGTGTCTCAGGAACTCACCATTCAGTAGGAAGCCAAGGACTGGGAAGGGGGAGGTGAGGCCACTTCTGCCTCCTGAGAGGATTGGCCAACAGCAGGAACAGAGCTGGGAAAGGGACTGTGAGGTCAGGTGTGTCTGCAGGAGCTGCTAGGGCAGCCCTGGGCTCCTGGCTGGCAGATGGGCAGAGTGATCTGTGAGATGGCCTCTGCCAAAGGGCCTGGGCTGACTGCAGGAAGGGGCTGATGGGTTGGTTGCTGTGTCTCTGCTGCCTGAGCACCTGATGGGACAGCAGCAGGCACAGGGCTTGGTGCTGTCTAGCCAAGAAACTGCAAGGCCAGCAGCCCTGGGAGCTCCTGCTGAGGTAGGCAAGAGCAGGAGAGAAGAACAGTGCCAGATGGTGCAGCCTGGCAGGTGCAGCCTGGCCATGAGGAGCAAGAAACCTCTCTCAAAGGGTAGTGCTGTGGCCTGGGAAGTTCTGCAGAAGGAGTCTGGGATCAGCCCTTCTCTTTGTGTCCCCAGGAGCAGAGGGTGAGTGTGGGCAGGTGTCAGTGAAGGCATGGGAAGGCCAAGGTGGGGAAGTGAGAGGAGTGTCTGCAGCCTGCAGGGCAGGAGAAGCAGCTGTGAGACAGTGCAGGACAAAGCTGTGGGAGAGCTGGCCAAGGGCAATGGCAGTGGTGGGAGTGATGAAGAGAAGCCAAGGCTGTGCCCTCTTGGCTATGGCAATTCTCTGTCCCCGAGGCCTGTGAGGAGCTGTTGTCCTAAGGCACTGGGAGGGCCTCACTGCCTCTTTCCACAGCCCCAGGAAGGCTGGGGACTGTCAGGGACTTGTCCTCCACTCAGCATCACAAACCCTACAGGGATGCTAAAGGAAGGCTGGAGAGGGACTTTTCATGAGGGTGTCTGGTGACAGGGCAGGAGGGAAAGGTTTGAAGGTGAGGAAAAGGAGGTTTAGATTGGGCCTTAGGAAGAAGTTCTTCAGCATGAGGGTTGTGGGACTCTGGAATAGGCTGCCCAGGTAGGATGCCCTCTCCTGAGGGTGTTGAAGGCCAGGCTGGATGAGGCCTTGAGCAGCTGAGTCTATAGGAGAGGCATCCTTGCCTATGGCAGGGAGGTTGGAGCAGATGAGCTCTGAGGTCCCTTCCAACCTAGGCCCTGCTATGCTGCTATGAAACCCACCCCCCACCCCCACTGCACCTGAAGAGCCTTGACCCACACATGAGGGACAGGAGCTGCCTGCCCAGGGGCTGTGCTCAGGCCTTGGCCTTTGTGCTGCAGAACCCAGAGCCAGAGTTTGCTCTCCTGCACTTTGCCTTTGCCTGCTGCAATCACAGCCTCTCCTGAGCTGCTCTAACGAGTCCCTGGGGAGGCTTTGGCAGTAACAAGCCTCAGTGGGGCCAATCAATGCTTCAAGGTACTTTGTCTTTTGCTTCTTGCTTCTTGCACAGTTTCTTCACTCTTCTCTCAGTACCTGAGGTTCATGGAATGGTCCCCAAGTGCCCTGAGGAGCTCTTTGTGTCCCTGTTGTTCACTTCCAGATTTCAAAGTGCACCTCACAAAACTCAGGTTTTGAGGGTAAACTATTTGATTGTTTCTCAGATGAGGGCAGAGGTGACAGCAGCATCCACCAAGTCAGAATGATGCAGGCTGTCTGCTCAGGAGGTCTGGAGTGGGAGGAGAAGCTGTCCTTTGAGGGCTGACATTGAGTGGACAACTTTGCTCCTCACCCTCCCCAACCTCCCCATTGCTGTCCCTGCCCACCTGGGCCTTCCATCCCTGCTCCTTGCATCAGACTTCTCTGCAGCTGGAGCTCACAGCTCCATGGCACCAGCTTCCCCCTGCTCTCCTTAGACAACTGCCTGCACACAGACACAGAATTGTTGCTCTTTGGAAGCTAAGCAATGCCAAGGCTGAGAAACTTCCCTCAGCAATCCGCTGCACCCATCTGCTCAGCACAAGCTGTCTCTCAGCAGCTTGCCTGTCCACAAGGGTGAGGCAAGGCCAACAAGTTCTGCCATCGCTGTGATTTCTCAGCCAGTCAAGAGTTCTTCAGAGTGAGAAGCAGATGAAAAGGTTGGATCCTAGCAGCCCTTCCTCATGAAGCAATCCTGAATTCAAATCTCTTTCTATGGCTGTGCCTGGAGAGAAGCACCAAGCACACAGACACAGGGACAGAGCTGGCTGCCCCAGTGGAATGTAGAGCCTCCAAAATGGTGACAGCAAAGGTATCTGTCCAAAGACACAGAGAGGTGGAGAGGTGGCTGGCAGAGAGGCTGACCTGGAGTTCATTTCCCCCCTGCTGGAGCTCAGGGCAAACACAAAGCTTCAACATTCTCAGAGGATGAGAACTGAGCCTGGAGAAGTCTGACCTGGTGCTGGCCCTTGGTGCAGGTTGTGCCTGAGAGATGTCTGAGTGGGGGAGATGCTGGACACAGCTGCTGTGATCCAGGAGAGCTCCAAGGCTCTGGCTTTTGGGTCACTGTTTTGAGAGGTGGAGATCATGGACTTCCATCAGGTCCTTCTGTGATCTGGAGAACACTTGGATGCTGAATCATCCTGGGATCTTTTGCCACTTGCACAGACCCTGAAGGTTTGACCTCCAGAGTTTTCTATCACCTCCCTGTTGGCTGTGATCCAAGCACAGATGCAATGAGCTGGCAGAAGCTGACAAACCCCCAAGCCAGAAGGAGAGAAGTGCAAGGCTGGGAGAGCCCTGGTCAGGTCAGTCCTCTCCTGTGAACCCTTTGCTTCTCTCTGGCTGGGCTCATATCCTTCTCTTCTCTCCATCAGCCCTGCTCCTTTGTGCTGGGGAGGAGCAAAGTTTGCAGATCTGCTCCTTGGAACAGGCCAGAACATAAAGAACCCAACTTTGGGACAGCAACAACATCCCAGGCTCCAGCTGACCCCTGAGCACCTCTCAACCCTCTCCAGACCCTCCTCCCAAACCACACTTCACCACTTGTGGAGCTTTGAAGGTCATTGGCTATGGTGGGAATGTAGGAGTTCACCTCCCTGAGCCCCAGGTGGTCAGGTACCAGTTGCATGGCCAGAGGGGCGATGGTTGGGATAGCTACGTCCTGGGGATGTCAGCCCCATCAGCACTACAACCAGGGGACTCAGCACAGGAGTTAGGGCTCTGATCCCTCCATTGCAAGGAGTCACACACAGTGTCCTTACTTGCCAGTCACTTGGTCCCCAAGGATTTTCCCAAGAGCACAGGGGTGACCATTCCTCTCAGCAGCATGGCCTCCCAGAAGGACCTGGACAAGATCTTGGAGGAGAAGAATTTCCTGGAGAATAATTTCAAGGAGCCAAATCTCAGCCTTGAGGAAGAGGAGAAGTGGTTGATGGAGATGTGGATGAGAACAGCAAGGATGAAGTATATGAGGATTAGGAGGAGGATGAAAATAATTATGAGGCCAAAGGGGATGATGTGGAAGGAGGATGATATGGAATAGGACAGAGAAGAGAAGGAGGAGGAATATGAAGAGGAGGAAGAGGGGAAGCCCATATCAGCTCCTCTGTGCCACCCAAGCAGCCACATCAGTGCCCTGAGGGTGGGCAAAGCTTCCCACTCAACTGCTGGAGCTGCTGAAGCCCCACTGCCCCCAGCCCAGTGCCCAGCCCTCTGTCTGTGATGACTACAGCATGAACTTCTCCCTCAGCTCCCACCCCATCCTGCACGGCTGCGTCCACAGCCAGAAGCAGCTGCACCTCTGAGCTGCCTGAGGCAAGATCTGCACTCAGATGGCCACCTTCAGTCAGCACCGCTGCACCCACACTGGTGCCAGCCCTTCACCTGCACAGGCTGCAGCAAGGGCTTCATCTGCAGCTTCTTCCTCACCTGGAATATTCACCCCCCACGCTGGTGACCAGCATGCCCCAGGGGACACAGCAATACACCTACCCCGGCACTGCCAGGCCAAATGTGACCCCCTGGGGGGGCTTTCTCCAGCAGCTCGAACTGCAATCTCCTCTTTTACACCTTCTTTCCTCAGAAGCAAATGTGCCCCTGCCCTTCTCTGCACCAGCCAGAGCTGAGGAGAGGAATGACAGTGCTGAGTCAGCACAGCCAGTGCCACCACTGCAGCTGGGCTGGGATTGGCTGCTTTCCCCCCAACACTATGGGTTTCCTAGAGGGAAAAAAAAAACCTCATCCCAAGGATAATGCCTGATTAGAATGGAAACCCCAACCCTAATAAAGAATGTACCTGTGCTGAAAAGGTCAACCATGGTCCTCATCTAGGACTCAGTCACACACAGGCATGAGAAGGATAAATCTTAGTTGATAAAGTCCTTCCATGTCTTGGTCTTTGCTGCCACCTCCTGTCCTTTTAGCAACATTGCAGTCCCCATGTCTTCTGTCATGCCTTTTTCTTGTTGGTCCTCTGCCAATCCCACAGAACTGTCCTTCTCTTGTTAGTGAGGCCGAGGGTTGTGAGAACCCAACATGCTTTCCAGACTCAGCCTTATTTCTCATTCTCACTCTGCCACCTGCTGCTCTATCCCCATTTGCTCTCCCAAGCTCCACGATTACTCTGAACTAGTGGGAGAGTTTCTAACAGTGAGTGAGGAAGTTAAGAAGTCTCCTTCCCTCAGCTGTTCTGATGAGTGTTCTGGGAAGTGCTTAGGTGAGGGTCAGTTCTGAGAGGTTAGTTTGTGGCTGGGTTGAGGCCTGGGGTTAACACCCAAGGGTCAATGCCAAGGGTAAAGGCTGGAGTCAGGATGAGCAATGGGGGCAGAGTCAGGGTCAGGAGTGGGTTTGCGAGGAGCTGAACTGTAAGGGGTCAGGTGAGACATGGGATCAGTTTCACTGTTAGAACAGGGGACTGAGTAGAGAGGATGGGAGAGGCCCAGGATGTACTGGAAGGGCATCCTAGGATCCAGCCTGTACTGGGAGGTGCTCGAGATATTCAGTCTGTATTGGAAGGTGTGGTTATTGCTCCCCTTGTTTCCATAGTAGTAGCCCCTTATAATGAGGTCTCTTAGGGTGATGAATGTAGGGGCACGAACAGCATCACAGTATCGCTAAGGTTGGAAGAGACCTCGAAGATCATCGAGTCCAACCTGGCACCACAGACCCCATGACTAGACCATGGCACCAAGTGCCATGTCTAATCACCTCTTGAACACCTCCAGGGATGGTGACTCCAACACCTCCACGGGCAGCCCATTCCAATGGCGAATGACTCTCTCGGTGAAGAACTTTCTCCTCACCTCCAGCCTAAACTTCCCCTGGTGCAGCTTCAGACTGTGTCCCCTTGTTCTGGTGCTGGTTGCTAGGGAGAAGAGGCCAACCCCTTCCTGGCTACAACCACCCTTCAGGTAGTTGTAGAGAGCAATGAGGTCACTCCTGAGCCTCCTCTTCTCCAGGCTAAGCAAGCCCAGCTTCCTCAGCCTCTCCTCATAGGGCTTGTGCTCAAGGCCTCTCCCCAGCCTTGTTGCCCTTCTCTGGACACCTTCAAGTGTTTCAATGTCTTCTTAAACTGAGGGGCCCAGAACTGGACACAGGACTCAAGGTGTGGCCTAACCAGTTCAGAGTACAGGGGCACAATTGTAGTGGATGATGCTTATGGCCAGGATTGTGCCCCAAATATTTCTAGGACATACTTTTCTGTGCATTAACCCTCCTTTGTTTCCCCCTCCTTTCTGAAGGCAGCAGGGGGGATCCTGGCGCCACTGAGTCCAGGTAAACTGCCTGCCTGGGTGTGATCTCACCCCTCTGGTAGGCAAGGGCCAGGCTATAAGTTTGTTTCCCTGTTTATAGCATAAGCTTACACCATATTTGGTAGCTGCCAGTTCATTGGTTAACCTTAGTGTTAGCAACAGATGCTCATTGGACCAGTATTCACTGGGGCAAATGGTCAATAGGGGTTGTTTGGTGATGAACCCCCCCACACATTCGTGTTCGAGCCTGTATCTGTGTGCGCACCAGTGCTGGTGTGGTTCACCTTGCCCGGGACTAAAGCCAGTGCTCCAAGAGGCTTCGTGGTATTTTGCCACCACAACCCAACTGCGTGCAGTGCCGTGGACAGTACCCCGTGGGATCAACTGCTGCATGATCCATCGCCACAGGAGAAAACCTGGTAACCCGTGTGAACCAGCGCTGCTGAACTGCCACAGTGCCCCCCTGTTGTGAAGAGGTTATTAAATTTAATGAATATGAAATATGAATGATGAAAATATTAATTTTATTAATTATCAAATTATTAATAACCGATGAATCAACAACTTCTATACATGTTCTAGTGCACGTTCGTGAAATACATTCCATAAATGGCTTAGTGTTATGATCAGAACTTAATTATACTATCTACAAACTATTTGTATGTTTATATAATGAAGAGTGCAGTTCCGCCGCTTGGCCACTAGTTGGCGACTCGGCGGAACGCGGGCGGCTTCTGGCTATGTACAACAATATTACAATCTTTCTGTGCGTCAGCGATGACTGCTACACGCGGATACTTTGAACTGAGTGCTAGTGGGTGGAAAGCACGTGGGAGATACTCTGTAGCTGTTGTTTGTAGCAAGGTGGGGGTCCGGCTGACTACTGCCGCTGGACTGGTTCCTAGTAGACTTGAAACGGTGGTGTTGGGTATTATCTCCTCTCTCTGCAGCAGTGGAGAAGGAATAATGGAACCTGGGCTTAGCTCGTAAGCAGGTTCCCTTCAGGACTCGGTCGGTTCCCTCCAGACAATGGGATAGGTCCTGGTCGGGTTCGGCCCGTGGGGTCGGCCCTGGGAGTCAGCTTGCATGGCAGGGCAGGGCAACGGTTGCCAGCAAGCAGGCTCAGAGGTTCCCGGTCGGACAACAATAGCTATGGGGTCAGCCCTGTGGCGACGGATCTCGGGGCTCAGGTAAACAGCCTCGGAGAGAGAATGCGGCTGCGCTGAGCTGCGGCTTCTCCGTTACTGGGCTTAAAGGCACAGCGGGACGATCGGGGCAGTCCCGGGTTTGGTGCAGTATAGGCACGAACAATGCTTTAGTCTTCCCTGCGGTTACAGGGCTTGGAGCGGCACACGTGGCGGCTCCTCTCCCGCTATGGCAGGGCTAGGTATATACGGACTTAGTCTCTATCAAGTCCCTTCTCCCCGACAGCTGGGCAGATCTTACCCTCGGGGGCTGGTCCAGTCCTCCAGTAGCACGGTGGGCTCTCCCGGTCGGTACGACTGGCTGTGGCGACGCTGGCTTCTCGGGCTCAGCAAACATCCTCCCTCTGAGGTGATCCTCACGATCAGAGTGCTTCTCACAATGCAGAGGCTTCAGTATGCGTGCATGTATGACAGAAACTAACAACAATAAGGTCAATGGCAGAGGCTGTGGCTCGAGAGCTCCTCTCTCGAGCAAGTACAGAGACAAAGTGAAAGAGGGGCAACTTGTTTACCAACAGGGGTAATACTTATAGATTCCTCGAGGCTGGGTTTGACCAATGGGCACTCTCATAGACAACTGGCTTCAGCCTATAGAAAGTGTGAAGCTAGGATTATGCCATACTTGGTAATTGCACACGCACTGCATGAGCTGAGTGCGTGCTGGCCTGGCTAATGCCTTGGCTTTTGTCTTCCTCCTAAAGGAGGGGAAACCTGTCCACATGCTGGGGTCAGATCTAGTATCTGGGCAGAATGTGCCTTCACCACACAAACCATAACAGCCAATTCCTCATGCATAGAATGCACCCTTCTGGCTGTGCAAGTGTGAGTTACTGATAGGAATCAACATCCTGGTCTGGAGTCTCTGGTGAGGATGTTGATAGTCTTCCTTGTCTTTAACCTGGTTTCTGGCAGGCTCAGTGGGTGTCGAACCAGCTGCCCAAATTCTGTAGATTTCTGCCTAACAAACTTAAAACTAAGTACATACTGTTCAAAACAGGATGTTACGTGGTCTTATCATTGAGTGGCATTGTCTGACTTGATTACGACTCCATCATTGATCATTTATATGGTTAACAAATAATTCATCCCTTTATTACAGGTGTCAAGAGCAAGAAGGGAAAGAGCTGCAGGCAGGGGGCAGCGTAGCACCACCTGCAAGGCTAAAAGCTCAACAGGACTCAGGTCTTTCTGCTCCTGTCTATGGCAGTTGCCTCTGCCACCAAGGACAGGAAGATGAAACTTTTTTCTTGAGCCTCTCTGCATCTGGCTGCCCAGGCTCTGTGGTCAGGGCTTGGCCTTTCTGCTGCAGAAACCAAAGCCAGTGTGGGGGACAGTGTAGGACAACCTGTGGTGGGGATGGCAATGGGCACTGGCAAGGCTGGAAGTCATCAGGAGAACCCAAGTCTTTGCCTTCTTGGCTGTGGCAATCATCCACCACCAATAGCTGTGAGGAGACTTCCTAAGGCACCAGGGGGTCCTCAGTGCTTCCTTAAACACCCCCAGGAAGGCTGGGGACTGTCATCCCCTTGTCCTTCTCTCAGCATCACAAACCCCACACCCCACAGCACCTGAGGAGCTCTGACCCACACATGAGGGACAGGATCTGCCTGCCCAGGCACTGTGCTCAGGGCTTGGCCTTTCTGCTCCATAAACCCAACCCAAAGTTTGCTCTCCTGCACTTTGCCTTTGTCTGCTGCAATCATGGCCTCCACTGAGCTGCTCTGAGGAGCCCTTGGGAGGCTTTGTTGGTGATGCCCCTCAGTGGGGCCAATCAGTGCTTTGTGTTTTCCTTCTGACTTCTGAAGAAGTTTCTTCAGTCTTCCTTCAGTACCTGAGGTTCCTGCAATGAGTCCCAAGTGCCCTGAGGAAATGTTTGTGTCTCTGCAATCTTCTTCAGGATTTCAAAGTGCACCTCACAAAGTTCAATTTTGTATGCCAAAGAAAATATTTTACTCCATTTCAGTTTAGCTCAGAGATGAGAATTCCCCAAGTGACACTGACCCAGGCTGTCTCAGCAGGACATCTGCACTTGCAGGAACATCTGTTCTTCAGGGCTGACATTGAATGGACAACTTTGCTCCTCACCCTCCCCCACTTCCCCATTGCTGTCACTGCCCACCTGGGGCTTACAAGGTGATTCAGCAGAATGTGTTCTAATCCAAGAGCCTCTGAAGGACAGAGTGGATAAGGACAAGGCTGACCCTGACTGACTGCAAGGGATCCTGAAGTCAAATCTCGTTCTATGGCTGTGCCTGGAGAGAAGCACCAAGCACACAGACACAGGGACAGAGCTGGGTTCAGTGCAAGATAGAAACCTTGACCCTGGTGACAGCAAAGGGTCTGTGCTAACACAGAGAGGTGGAGAGGTTGCTGGCAGAAAGGCTGCCTGGAGTTCAGATTCCTTCTGCTGGAGCTCAGGGCAAACACTCACAAAGCTTTGGCATTCTTAGGGCACAAGAACTGATCCTGAAGAAGTCTGACTTGGTGCTGGCCCTTGGTGCAGGTTGTGCCTGAGAGATGTCTGAGTGGGGGAGATGCTGGACACAGCTGCTGTGATCCAGGAGAGCTCCAAGGCTCTGGCTTTAGGGTCACTGTTTTTAGAGGTGGAGAGCATTGACTTTCATCAGGTGTTTCTCTGATCTGGAGAACCTTGGATGCAGAATCATCCTGGGATCTTTTGCCACTTGCACAGACCCTGAAGGTTTTGACCTCCAAAGTTTTCTATCAGCTCCCTGTTGGCTGTGATCCAAGCAGAGATGCACTGAGCTGGCAGGAGGTGACAAACCCCCAAGCCATAGGGAGAGCAGGGCAAAGCTGGGAGAGCGAGGGAGCAGCACACGAAGGACACCTCTCAGGGCTCTATTTCTCTCTGTCCTGATCCATTAATGGCTTATCCTGGGCTAGTTCATGGCCTTGGCAAGGGGGGAGGGGGAATCCCATCAGGTCCTGAGGAGGTTCCCAGTGACAGGGGGACTGTGCCATCACAATCTGCTCTGTGACTTGAGTGCATTTCTCTCAGCCAGAGAGTGGCTGTGTGGTTGCCTCCTGTCTCTGTGCCTCTCAACAGAGAATGTCATCATCCAATCAGAATGGGAAGGACATTTGGTGGTTCCTTAGCCTCCAAAGTCTTCTTCAATGCCATTCAGTGACAGAAAGCACACAGGAAACATTGATGATGGGAAATGTCTGCAGCAGTGTGACTTGCTTGGCCATCCTCCTAACTCTAACTGCAAACCAATGCTGAACAGCAAGCAGAGAGCAGAGCAGGCAGGAAAATCACAGTGGCTGTGACACCAGGGGCAGTGTCCCAGCTGCTGCTGGACCCCATCCAAACAGCACTTCCCACCAGCAGTGTTCTCCACTCCTATTGGTTACTTTTAGCTCTCAATGGATTGCTTCCGTGTCATGGTGGACTATGGGGAGAGTATTTTGTCCTGCTTGTCCTGGTGGTTGCAGCAGGCTGATGGAATCAGGGTGCTGGAGGAGCTGTTGGATTGCAGTGAAATTCTTCCCAGTGGGTGTAGGTTGTAGCTAACCATACAACATGTGAGCAAAGACACATCCTGGTGAGCAGTTATTGGCACAGAGAATTTCTAATCACAGCCAATGATTACAGAGACATCACACAGACAGAAACTGAACTGATTGCTGTGGTGGTGTTCCAGAACTGTGACAAATATTGTGGTGCAGGCCCAGCTGGTTCCAGCACCATGAGCTGAGACACAAACTAACAGAGCAGTTGAGAGCAGGACCAGGGCTGCAAGGGGAGCCAAGGGGCCCAGGCCTGCAGAGCCTTTGACTCCTTCTTCAGGCAGAGGTGAATGTTACAACTCCCCTTTCCCACAGCCTATCCCCACTCAGCTCCCTGTTGCATCTGGATCTGAACAGGGGCTCTTCTCCCCACTTGCCTTTCCCAGCTGCTTCAAGGATGCAGCACTTGGTTCTCTTCCACTCCCATCCTTTCTCATGTGGTTTGGTTGCACATCTCATCCCCTCCAGGGCCTCACACAGACATGAAGGCCATCTCAACATCTCATTACCACTCCCTTTTTGCGTTCTTATATAGATTGGTTCTATTGCAAACTAAGTCATTGATCAACATGGATCTGCAGGCTGCAGCCCAGGCTCTGGTTGTCTCTCTGGGCTGCAAGTGCTCACTGCTGGCTCCTGTTGATCTTCTCTTCCACCAGCATCCCCAAGGCCTTTTCTTCCTGGCTGCTCTCAAGCCAGTCCCTGCCCAGCCTATGTCAGGATCCATGTACATGGTCTCTGTGCACAGTGTCCTGTGGGGTGCATGGGGATTGTGTTCGGGACTGTCCATGGAACCCCAAATGCAAAACCCAATTATGGGTTTGGTCATGGGGAAGTTACACCAAGAACCTGAATCTGGTTGGGCTGTTGTGTTACAATCTTTGTGCTCTGGGTTGGTAAATGGGTGTAGAAGATTCTCCTTTCATTTGGTTCCTGGTGAGTAGATCCACTGACTCCCTGCATCCAGGCTGCATTTGCTCTTCTGCCATGGATTGCAATTGAGCCACCTGAGGAGAGCTGCCCCAGCCCCAGGCTGGTTTGTTGTACTTTTCATTTCCATGGAAAACAAGAGAGAGTTTAGCCTGCCTTGTTCTGTGGGATTTCAGCACTTCCAGTGGATCTCAGCAGCACCTGGTCCCAAGTAGCTGGTGCTTGGGCCATGGTGAGTGTCCTTACTGCAAGGAGGAGGAAGAGAGGAGTGGGCAAGTGGAGTACATCGTACACGGAGTTGCCACTGGTGTCTCCCCAACTGATCCATGCAGTCAGGACAGATTCTGCTCTCAGCACTGGCTTGGTCACAAATCCAAAGCACATCACCAGAGGAGCTGCTGTGAAGAAAATTAACTCCATCAAGGCTGAAACCAGGATGATCTCCCCCTCACTCCATGCCCTTATGTGGTGAAGGCACATTATGCCCAGAATTATGCCCAGATATTGAAACCTGTCCCAGCACATGGGCAATTTCCCCCTCCTTTCATGAGGGGAACAAAGGCCAAGGTGGCACAGACCCCTGCACACCCCCATGGCATGGGATGCTGGTGCTGATGCCAAGCATGGCATAATTCCAGCTTCACGCCACCCATAGGCTGCAGCCGGTTGTTTACGAGAGTGCCCATTGGCCACATCCAGCCTCCAGGAACCTATCAGTATTGCCCCAGCTTGTAAATACGTTGTCCTCTTTCACTGTGTTCTCTCTCCTTGCTTGAGACTGAGATCATGCCATAGCCTCTGCCACTGAGCTCATTGCTATTAAGTCTCCCTCCTATATGCAAGCAAACTAGTGGCCTCTGCACGATGAGGAGAAGCCAGCAGCCAGGCAGGCCTGTTGAGCCTCAGCCCTGAGAGCATCTCCTGAGGAGGGACCTTCGCTGAGCCTGAGAAGCTGCAGCACGGCATTACCATTGTTACCAGTTGGAAGAGCCCTACATGCCTTCAAGAGGACTGGACCCCCGAGGATAAGATCTGCCCAGCTGCCAGGGAAGGGACTTAGCCGAGTCCAGCAGTGCAAACGTCTGCCTCAGCCTGAAGCAGCAGGCTGAGGAGCTGCACAACCCTGTGTGTGTTAGCTCAGAGCGCAGGAGCAGTGTCAGCCTCATGCCTGTGTAACCCTGCCATCACAGGAGAGGAGTCGCTACTTCTGCCACTCTGTGCCCTGTGAACCCCAAGGGAATCGAGAGCACAGTTCATGCCCTGTGCTCCAAAGCCAGGACCACTCCAATAAGGGTCCTGCCACTCCTTTGAGCCAAGCAAAGGGGAAGCTGCTGCTTCATGCACCTGTGCCTCTTCCCCGGGGCCATCCATGCCAGACCCAAAGTCTGTTGCCATTAGGCTGACCTCTGCCAGGTCCAGGTCCATCTGCCATTGTGCCAGATCACAAACCTCCAAGCCTGCCTACAGAGAACCGTGGCCCTGCCCTGCCGTGCAGGCTGACTCTGTGAGGGCCGACCCCATCCCGGGACCAGCCCAACCGCCCCTGCCAGGCCAGCCTCGCAGGACAGCTCCCTGCCATCCAGAGAGAGACACCCGAGTCCTGCGAAGGGAACCTGCTGTACAGCTAGGCTAAGGTCCATTCCCTCTGCTGCCATGGAAGGGAGAATACATCACTGTCCAGACCAGCCAGGAGTCAGCCCAGCGACAGCAGCCTGCCAGAACCAAACCTTGCTACAAACAAAGGACACAGTAGTCTGCTGGAACCTATCCACCTGCTTTCCACTCACTAACACTCAGTTCAAAGCACCCGAGTCTAGCAGGATAATCGTTCCAGTCCAATCCTCTGATGGACTATGTAATATAGTTTCATAGTTTATATTCATAGTTTCAGTTAGGGTTGGAAGGGACCACAAGGATCATCTAGTTCCAACCCCCCTGCCATTGGCAGGGATACTCTACCCTAGATCAGGTTGGCCAGAGCCTCATCCAGCCTGGCCTTAAACACCTCAAGGGACGGGGCCTCAACCACCTCCCTCGACAACCCATTCCAGGGCCTCACCACCCTTACAGTGAAGAACTTTGTCCTCACATCTAGCCTGAATCTCCCCACCTCCAGCTTCATCCCATTCCCCCTAGTCCTATCACTCCCTGAGAGCCTGAAAAGTCCCTCCCCAGCCTTCTTGTAGGCCCCCTTCAGATACTGGAAGGCCACAATGAGGTCATCTCGGAGCCTTCTCTTCTCCAGACTGAACAGGCCCCAACTCCTTCAGTCTGTCCTCATAGGAGAGGTGCTCCAGCCCCTCTGATCATCCTCGTGGCCCTTCTCTGGACACCTTCCAGCACCTCCAGATCCCTCTTGTAATAGGGGCTCCAGAACTGGAGGCAGTACTCCAGGTGGGGTCTCACCAGAGCTGAGTAGAGGGGGAGAATCACCTCCCTTCACCTGCTGGCCACACTTCTCCTGATGCAGCCCAGGATCTGATTGGCTTTCCAGGCTGCAAGTGCACACTGAGAGCTCATGTTGAGCTTCTCATCCACCAGCACCCCCAAGTCTCTCTCCTCTGGGCTGCTCCCCAGCCAGTCACTGCCCAGCCTGTATTTGTGCCTGGGATTGCCTCGACCCAGATGCAGGACCCTGCCCTTGGTCCTGTTGAAGCTCATGAAGTTGCCTTGTGCCCACCTCTCCAGCTTGTCAAGGTCCCTCTGGATGGCATCCCTTCCCTCCAGCGTGTCTGCTGCACTACACAGCTTGGTGTCATCAGCAAACTTGCTGAGGGTGCACTCAATGCCCCTGTCCTTGTGACCCACAAAAATGCTGAACAAGACTGTTCCCAGGACTGATCTCTGAGGGACTCCGCTTGTCCCTGGCCTCCACTGTGACATGGACCCATTGACAGCCACTCTTGGGGTGCGGCCACCAAGCCAGTTCTTTATCCATCTGGTGGTCCATCCATCAAACCCGTGTGTCACCAGCTTGGAGACCAGGATGTGGTGTGGGACAGTGTCAAAGGCTTTGCTCAGGTCCAGGTAGACGACATCAGTTGCTCGCCCCTCATCTATTAATGTTGTGACCTGTTCATAGAAGGCCACCAGGTTTGTCAGGCAGGATTTCCCCTTGGTGAAGCCATGCTGACTGTTCCCAATCACCTCTTCACTATTCTTCTGAGTCAGTCACTTGGATGTGTTCAATCTCATGCCATTAGATTCTGCCCATCTGTCCAGCCTGTCGAGGTCCCTCTGCAAAGCCTCTCTACCCCTCAACAGATCAACTCCTGCCCCCAGCTTGGTGTCATCCACAAACTTACTGATGATGGACTCAATGCCCTCATCCAGATCATCAATAAAGGTGTTGAAGGGCATGGGGCCCAACACTGATCCCTGGGGCACACCACTAGTGCCTGGCTGCCAGCCGGATGTGGCACCATTCACCACCACTCTCTGGGCTCGGCCCTCCAGCCACTTCCTAACCCAATGCAGTGTGCTCCCATCCAAGCCAGGGGCTGCCAGCTTGGCCAGGAGTTTGCTGTGGGGGACGGTGTCAAAGGCCTTGCTGAGGTCCAAGTAGACCACATCCACAGGCCTCCCCACATCCACCAGGCGGGTCACCTGATCATAGAAGGAGATCAGGTTGGTCAGGCAGGACCTGCCTTTCCTAAATCCATGCTGGCTGGGCCTGATCCCTTGGCCATCCTGTAAGTGCTGCGTGATCGCACTCAGGATGACCTGTTCCATAATCTTGCCTGGCACTGAGGTCAGGCTGACAGGCCTATAATTCCCTGGCTCGTCCAGCTGGCCCTTCTTGTGGATGGGTACCACGTTGGCCAGCTTCCAGTCTTCTGGGACCTCTCCAGTGAGCCAGGACTGGTGAAAAATGATGGAGAGTGGCTTGGCCAGCTCATCTGCCATCTCTCTCAGCACCCTAGGATGGATCCTATCCAGTCCCATGGCCTTGTGGGGGTCCAGGTGGCTGAGAAGATCTCTACCTACCTCCTTCAGCAGCTGGAAACTATGCAGCTCCCTGGCTCCTTCTGCCAGCTCTGCAGGCCAGCTGTCTGGAAGACATTCTGTCCTGCTAGTGAAAATTGAGGCAAAGGAGGTGTTAAGTACCTCTGCCTTTTCCTCATCCTTTGTTACAACATTCCCCTCCGTGCCCACCAAGGAGTGGAGGTTGTCCTTGCCCTTCTTCTTGCTCTTAATATATTTCTAGAAGGACTTTTTGTTGTCCTTCACAGCAGAGGCCAGTCTGATCTCTAAATGGGCTTTTGCCTCCCTAATTTTCTTCCTACAAGACCTAACAACATCCCTAAACATTCCGTAGGTTGCCTCCCCTTTCTTCCAGAGATAGTACACCCTCTTTTTTTCCCTTAGTTCTATTAAGAGTTCATTGACCAACCAGGCTGGCCGTCTGCCCTGGGGCTCATCTTCAGGCACATTGGCACAGCCTGTTCCTGCGCCTTCAAGAGCTCTTCCTTGAAGCAGCTCCAGCTCTTCTGGACCCCTTTATTTTTAAGGGCTGTATCCCAGGGAACCTTCTGAGTTAGTTCCTTGAGTAGACTGAAGTCTGCCCTCCTGAAGTCCAGAGTGGAGGTCTTCTTGCTGCCCCTCTTGGCTTGGCTGAATACCGAAAACTCAATTATCTCGTGGTCACTGGTGCCTAAACACCCTCCGACCACCACATCACCCACCAGCCCTTCCCTGTTGGTGAAGAGGAGGTCAAGCATGGCCTTACCCCTGGTAGGCTCACGCAGCACCTGGGATAAGAAGCTGTCCTCCATACACTCCAGAAACCTTCTAGACTGCCTTCTTTCTGCTGTGTTGAGATCCCAGCAGATATCAGGCAGGTTGAAGTCGCCCATGAGAACGAGGTCAGGTGATCTTGAGACAGCCTTAAGCTGCCTATAGAATGCCTCATCTACATCTTCCTCCTGGTTGGGTGGTCTATAACAGACTCCAACCAGGATGTCTGCCCTCCCGAACTTCCCTCTAATTCTTACCCACAAGCACTCAACCCGGTCATCCCTGATCTCCATCTCAACGGCATCTAGTGCCTCCCTGATGTACAGGGCCACCCCTCCACCCCTTCTTCCTTGCCTGTCCCTCCTGAACAGCCTGTAGCTGTCAATTGCAGTGCTCCAGTCATGTGAGTCGTCCCATCATGTCTCTGTGATGGCAACTACATCATAACTTTCCTGCTGCAACAGGGCTTCTAGCTCCTCTTGTTTGTTACCCATGCTTCGTGCATTAGTGTACATGCACTGCAGCTGGGCTGCTGGTTTCATCTCTAGCCCTAGCTTATCTCCCCCAGACTCCTGCCTGAGGCGACTGGTTCCAGCCCCTTCCCCCTTCGAAGCTAGTTTAAAGCCCTGTCAATGAGGCCTGCCAATTCTCTTCCCAGAATCTTTTTCCCTTTGAATCCTGAATTCAAATCTCTTTCTGTGGCTGTGCCTGGAGAGAAGCACCAAGCACACAGACACAGACACAGAGCTGGCTGCCTCCAGTGGAACGTAGAGCCTCCAACATGGTGACAGCCAAGTTGTCTGTCCAAAGACACAGAGAGGTGGAGAGGTGGCTGGCAGAGGCTGCCCTGGAGTTCAGTTCCCTTCTGCTGGAGCTCAGGACAAGCATTCACAAAGCTTCAGCATTCTGAGAGGAGGAGAACTGAGCCTGGAGAAGTCTGACTTGGTGCTGGCCCTTGCTGCAGGTTGTGCCTGAAAGATGTCTGAGTGGGGAAGATGCTGGACACAGCTGCTGGGATCCAGGAGAGCTCCAAGGCTCTGGCTTTAGGGTCACTGTTTTGAGAGGTGGAGATCATTGACTTCCATCAGGTGTTTCTCTGATCTGGAGAACCTTGGATGTTGAATCATCCTGGGATCTTTTGCCACTTGCACAGACCCTGAAGGTTTTGACCTCCAGAGTTTTCAATCAGCTCCCTGTTGGCTGTGATCCAAGCACAGATGCACTGAGCTGGCAGGAGGTGACCAACCCCCAAGCCATAGGGAGGGAAGTGCAAGGCTGGGAGAGCCCTGGTCAGGGCTGAGCCATTCCTTGCAGGTCAGTCCTCTCCTCTGAACCCTTTGCTTCTCTGCCTGGGATCATATCCTTCTCTTCTCTCCATCAGCCCTGCTCCTCTGTGCTGGGGAGGAACAAAGTTTGCAGATCTGCTCCTTGGAACAGGCCAGAAGGTAAAGAACCCAACTTTGGCACAGCAGCAAGATCCCAGGCTCCTGCTGACCCCTGAGCACCTCTCAACCCTCTCCAGACCCTCCTCCCAAACCACACTTCACCACTTGTGGAGCTTTGAGGGTCATTGACTGTGATGGGAATGTAGGAGTTCACCTGCCTGAGCCCCAGCTGGTCAGGTATCAATTGCAAAGCCAGAAGGGGATGGTTGGGATGGCTACGTCCTGGGGGTGTCAGCCCCATCAGCACTACAACCAGGGGACTCAGCACAGGAGTTAGGGCTCTGATCCCTCCATTGCAAGGAGTCACACACAGTGTCCTTACTTCTCAGTCACTTTGTCCCCAACGATTTGCCCAAGAGCAGAGGGGTGACCATTCCTCTCAGCAGCATGGCCTCCCAGAAGGCCCTGGACAATATCTTGGAGGAGAAGAATCACTTGAAGAATAATTTGGAGGATCCAAATCTCAGCCTTGAGGAATAGTAGAAGAGGTTGATGGAGACATGGATGAGGACAGCAAGGATGAAGTGTATGAGTATTAGGAGGAGGGGGATGACAATATAATTATGTGGAGGGGATGATGTGTAAGAAAATGATATGCAATAGGAGAAAAATGAAGAGAAGGAGGAGGAATATGAACAGGAGGAAGAGGGCAAACCCATATCAGCCCCTCTGTGTCACCCAAGCAATCACATCAGTGCCCTGAGGGTGGGCAAAGCTTCCCACCCAGCTGGAGCTGCTGAAGCCCCACTGCCCCCAGCCCAGTGCCCAGCCCTCTGTCAGTGGTGACTACGGCAACAGCTTCACCCTCAGCTCCAACCTCAGCCGGCACTGCTGCGTCCACAGCCAGAAGCAGCTGCACCTCTGAGCTGCCTGAGGCGAGAGCTGCACTCGGATGGCCACGCACAGCCAGCACTGCTGCACCCACACCGGTGCCAACGCTTTACCTGCACAGGCTGCAGCAAGGGCTTCAGCCACAGCTTCCCCCTCACCTGGCTTAGTCACCGCCAAGCCGGTGACCAGCGTGCCCCAGGGGACACAGCAATACACTGACCCCGGCACTACCAGGCCAAACATGAACCCCCTGGGTGGACCTTCTCCAGCAGCTTGAACTGCAATCTCCTCTTTCACATCTTCTTTCTCAGAAGCAAATGTGCCCCTGCCCTTCTCTGCACCAGCCAGTGCTGAGGAGAGGAATGGCAGTGCTGAGTCAGCACAGCTGGCAGCAAGACTGCAGTTGGGCTGGGATTTGGCTGCTTTCCCCCCAACACTTTCAGTTTCCTAGAGGTAAAAGAGAAACATCATCCCAAGGATAATGCCCTAATTAGAATGGAAACCCCAACCCTAATAAAGTATTGCCAGGAAGGTAAACAACTCTCCCTTGTTCTACCAAGAAGCCCTGGGGTTCCCCAGAGCCTATTTTGTCCATATGAATACAGAACACGCTGTAGCTGCAGCTGGTGAATGCTGCTGGACTCGAGGGCAGCCTCTGCATGGCTGCTGCCTGAGTCTGCAGCCAGAAAGGTGCTCTGCTCCACCTGTGACACCTGAGGTGCTGGTGCAAGCTGCTGGAGCTGTGGCAAGGCGAATGAGAACCGCTTGTCCCACCCTGAGCACTGGAGAACTGCGAACTTCTTGCCCAGCCAGCAAGCCTCCCCATGTCCTGTGAGCCAGTAGCTACTCACTCAGAGCCCCAGCAAGCTGCTGCAGCCCGAGCTGAGAGCAGCTGCCTATCTGCTCACAGAGAAATTCCGCTCCAGGGGGAGACTGCTTCTCCCCTCCACACTCACACTCTGCACAGCTCCTCTGCTGAGCACCATCTTCTCTGCTTTGTTTCACTTGTGCAGGCTGCACTCTGTGCTTTGGAGCATAATTGCAGTGTCCAAAAAGGTCCCAGGCAACAGTGTCCTGAGCACAAAGACTGATTCCTATCAAGTCTCTTTGTACAGCTCTGTGCCAGCCACCCCTGTAGCAGCCATAGATTCCCCTTGCAGGTGAACTGCCCTTGAGGCATTAGCTCTTTCCTAAGCTGAATCAATGTTTAAAAGATTCTAGCTTGATTCAACTGTTAAAGTTGTATTGAATGTGTATGTTGTGAAATACATTAACCACAACCAAAGAGCTGTACCTGTGTGGGTGGTATCACAGTATCACATTAGAGGTTGGAAGGGACCTCAAGAGACCATCAGGTCTGACCCCCCTGCCAAAGCTCTGCAGGGGGCAGAGCAGGGCAGGTTGCTCCAGAGCCCTGAGGAGCTCTCTGGGGTCTGCAGCCCCTTCCTGGCCCTCCCAGCAGTGCCTGCAGTCAGTGATTGCCCTGCAGCAGCAGGCAGCAGGCAGGCCTCAGGGGGTCAGGCTGCAGGGCAGGGCCCACTGGTCCCAGCTGAGCTCACAGCCAGCTCCTCCTGACAGCTTCCCAGGGCACAGCTGAGCCACAGCTCAGCTCTGGGGGGGTTGGGGGCTCAGCTTTGGGGTGACACCCCCCCCCCCAAAATGCTCTGGGCAGCCTGTTCTAGTGCTCTGTCACCTGCACTGCAGAGAAGTTGCTCCTCATGTTGAGGTGAAATCTTCTCGGTTCAAGCTTGAACCTGTTGCTTCTTACCTTAGATTGGCCCCCTCCACTTGTCACCCACCCCTCAGGTATTTATACACATTGATGAGATTTGATATTAATACATTGATTTAAATTATTTTTATATAATTAAAAAATTAATATATTTGTATTAATATATTTGAATAAATATTAATAATTGATAACAGTGCTGAACAAGGTTAACCATATGCCTCATATAGTATTAGTAATACAGATGCATTAGAATGATAAAAACTTCTTTGAAGAGCTAAAATCCTTCCATTCCTTGCTCTTAGCTGCCATCTGCTGTCCTCTTGTCAACATTGTAGTCACTGTGTCATCCTCTTGTATTTTTCCTGTTGGTTTTCTGCCAATCCCACAGGACTGTTCTCATCTTGTTACTGAGGCCCAGGTGGTGTGAGACCCCATCATCTGTTTTCCAGACTCAGCCTTACATCTCTCTTTGATGTTTGGGGCTGTGTCTGCTGCCTTATGTCCCTTCACTCTACCAAGCTCAGTGGTTCCTTTATTGATGGCTGAAGGCTACTCTAATGAGTGGGAAAGTTTCTAAGGGTTAGTGAGGAGTTAATGAGTCTCCTTCCTTCAGCTGTCCTGCTGAGAGTGCTGGGCAGGGCTCAGGTGAGGGCCAGCTCTGAGGGGTAGGGGTTGTGTTGGGGCTAGGTTGAGGCCAGGGTTAAGGTCAAAGGACCAATGCTTAACAAAGAGTAAAGGCTGAGGCCAAGATGAGCAATGGGGGCAGAGTCAGGGTGAGGGGTGGGTTTGGGAGAGGATGAGCTGTATGAGGTGAGGTGCAGGAGGGGTTCAACTCGACTGTGTTAGAGCAGGGGACTGAGTAGAGAGGATGGGAGGGGCCCAGTCGGTATTGTGAGGTGTGGTATTTTCAATGCAGACCCCAGTAAGACTCCCCCACTGCAGGGGGCTGGGCTGGGAGAGAGGGAGACACTTCCCTTCCTATGAGCCCACCAAGAGTGGGTTAGACATTCCACCTTCCAAATGTCAAGGTCCAGGACAAGAGATTAAATTTCTTGGTGTGATGAAGAGGTTATTAATTTATGAATGTGAATTATGAGTTATATAAATATTAATTTGTATTAATTATTAAATATATCACTAACCATTGAGTCACTATTTTATATCCATATTCTAGTGCACGACTGTGAAATACATCCCAGAAGTGGTTCAATATTTATAATTTGGACTCAATTAGAATATTTGCAGAATTAATGTCTATTAATATAACTCAGACTGCAGTTCCACCGCTTGGCCACCAGGTGGCGACTCGATGAGACGCTGGCAGCTGCTTAACTCTATACAGAGGTATTGCAATACATCAGAGGCTGGAAGTAGAAATGTGCTGCTAGGCACAGGTGCTTTGAACTGAACATCAGTGAGTGGGAAGCAGGTGGAAGATTCACTGTGTCCTTTGTTAGTATCAAGGTTAGGTTCCAGCAGGCTGCTGTCGCCAGGGCTGGCTCCTGGGCTGGTCTGGACAGTGACAATGGAGGCAACCTTCTCCCTCCCGTGGCAGTGGAGAGAGGATGGAACGTAGGCTAGCCTGTAGGCAGGCTCCCTTTGCAGGACTCAGGTGGCTCCCTCCGGATGGCAGGGAGTGGACCTACGGTGTCGGCCGAGCAGGGCCGGTAGGGCTGTTCCTGGGATGGGGTTGGCCCTCGTGACAATGATCTTTGGGGCTGGTGAGGATGACCCTGGGGAAAAAGCACAGCTGCACAGAGTGTCAACTTCCCCTTTGTTGGCTTGAAGGAGCAGGCAGGAGCCTCTTGGAGCAGTCCTGGCTTTGGAGCACAGGGCATGAACGGTGCTCTGGATTCCCCTGGGGTTCACAAGGCACAGAGCGGCAGAAGTGGCGACTCCTCTTCTCTCCCGCAATGGCAGGGTCCTGTGGGCAGTGCTGCTCCTGCTCTCTGAGCTGACACACAGAGGGTTGTGCAGCTCCTCAGTTTGCTGCTTCAGGCTGAGGCAGACGTTTGCATTGCCAACCTCAGCTAAGTCCCTTCCCTGGCAATTGGGCAGACTTTACCCTTGGGGCTCCAGTCCTCTTGAAGGCACGTTGGGCTCTTCTGACCGGTGAGGCTGGCAATACAATGCTGTGCCTTCTCAGGCTCTCAGCGTTGGTCTCTCCTCTGGAGATACTCTCAGGGCTGAGGCTCAACAGGCCTGCTCAGATGCTGGCTTCTCCTCACCTTGCAGAGGCCACTCATTTGCTTGCATCTAGGAGAGAGAAGACTTAATAGCAATGAGCTTAATGGCAGAGGCTATGGCAGGAGCTTAGCAGCTCTGGCAAGGAGAGAGGATGAAGATGGATGTTAGGAAGAAGTTCTTCACAGAAAGAGGGATTTGCCCTTGGAATGTGCAACCCAGGGAGGTGGTGGAGTCACCATCACTGGAGGTGTTTAGGAAGAGGCTGGATGTGGCACTTGGTGCCATGGTTTAGTTGATTAGATGGTGTTGGGTGATAGGTTGGACTCGATGATCTCAAAGGTCTTTCCAACATGGTCTATCCTATCCTATCCTATCCTATCCTATCCTATCCTATCCTATCCTATCCTATCTATCCTAAGAGAAAGAGGACAACGTATTTACAAGCTGGGGCAATACTGATAGGTTCCTGGAGGCTGGATGTGGCCAGTGGGCTCTCTCGTAAACAACCGGCTGCAGCCTATGGGAGGTGTGAAGCTGGAACTATGCCATGCTTGGCATCAGCACCAGCATCCCATGCCATGGGGGTGTGCAGGGGTCTGTGCTGCCTCAGCCTTTGTTTCCCTCATGAAAGGAGGGGGAACTTGTCCATGTGCTGGGACAAGTTTCAGTATCTGGGCATAATTCTGGGCATAATGTGCCTTCACCACAAGTAACTCCACCTGTGAGTGCAGCAGTGCAGCCAGTAGGAACTGGAATCCAAAGAGGCCAAATGGTTATGCTTTAACATTTCTTTTCCCTCTTTCCCCTCCAAGTTCTTCTCTTTGATCTTCCTCAAACATTCCTCTCCCAGCAACCCAGCTCTGCTCTCTCCCCACTGCCACTGGCTTTGCTGCCTTCGTGTCCCACTTGGTGTTTCCAAGAAGCTTGTCATGCTGACTCCTGCTCTGGTCAGCACAGAACCAGGGACTCCTTTCATTAGCTGTAGTGCCCTGCAGTTTCTCAGCTTGTGTCCTTGTGTTGATGGCTCAGCACAGTCAGGGGGAGCCAGCTGCTCACAAACATTAACAGCTGGCGGAAAGAGATCAGGCAAGGCAGGCAAGAGACTGGCATGGCTGAGTCATGGAAGCATAGAATGATAGAATCCTTTCTGCTGCAACAGACCTCTGAGAACTGACACCACCATGGCCATGAACCCCTGTCCTGCAGTGGCAGGGCTGCACAGATTGGAACACCTCTAGGGATGAGGATTCCACTGCTCCCATGGGTGGCCTGGTCAAGACCTGCTGGTGAAAGTGAAGGGCAAGAAGGAACTGCACAGGCAGTGGAAGCAGGGAGAGGGATGCTGGGAAGAGCACAGGGACACTGTCCTGCGGTGTAGGGATGGGGTCAGGAAGGCCAAGCTATGGCTGGGGCTGCACCTTTCTAGGCATGCAAAGAACAAGAAGCAGCTTCTGCAGGCCTGCCAGCCAGAGAAGGGAAGTCAAAGGAAGGATGTCCTCTGTGATGAGCAAGACTGGACTGCTGGTAACAATGGATGAGGAGAAGGCTGAGCTACACAAACACATTTTGCTTCAGTCTTCCCTGGCAGCTTCTCTCCTCATATCTCTTCAGCTGTTGGACCTCAAGATGGGGACTGTGGGTCATAGCCTGTGGAATCCTGATCTAAATCCCTGCATTGATTGTAACCAGCTGATGGGGTTTGACTTGTTTCATAGTTTCATAGTTTCAAGTAGGGTTGGAAGGGACCACAAGGATCATCTAGTTCCAACCCCCCTGCCATGGGCAGGGACACTCTACCCCAGATAAGGCTGGACAGAGCCTCATCCAGCCTGGTCTGTTAAGTGCTGCTGTGAAATCCCACAGCCGGAGCTCATGATTCACCAGAGCTCTTGAAGGGATTTCAAACTGCTGCTGCTGCCTTCAAGTTCTACAGGAGCCACAGTACCTTGGGGAAGCACTGCCCCTGAAATCCCTGCACCCAAACTCTGAGTCATAAACCAGGGACCAAGTCTGGTGCTAGGACTGGATTTAACCCCAGACAGGCTTCTCTCTCAAGTTGTGGAGAGAGTGAGGGAGTCCATTCAGAGCCTTGTGAGGCAACAGAAGGGCTTCCTTGAGGCCTTTCTTCCCAGGCTCCATGCAAAATCCTTCCAGCCCCAAGGAGATTTTCCTTTCACAATCTTTCTAATCCTCCCCCAAACTGATTTCCTCTGTAGGATTCTCCCATGGTGAAGCTGAGAGAGTGACCCTTGGCACCAAACTGAACCTGTTGACATCTCTGTTCCCTTTGCTGAATTCCATCCAATTCATTCCAGTGTCTCAGATTCTCCTCCTGCCTCAGCAGAACTCATTGCTGCTTTCCTCTTCTGAGGGAGGTGCCTTTGGGATTGGATTGGATTTGCCCAAGCCATTGCCATTCCTGGCCAGGAAGGGCAACAATTTCCTTTGTATGGGGGTGCAGGGGCCTAGGGGAGATGCAAACAGCCCCATGGTGTAGGGAGGTAGCTGCAGCCCTGTGGAGAAGGGGTTAGGGATACTGGCATCACAGCATCCTGGAATGGTTTGGATTGGCAGAGATGGAAGAGAGCATCAAGGCCAACAGCCTGACCATGGCCAGGGACATCTCCCACTAGCTTGGGCTGCTGAAATGCCTGACTTTGGAGACTTCCAGGGATGGACATCCCTTTCTCTGGGCAACCTGTCACAGTGTCCTGCCACCTTCACTGCAAAACATTTCTTCCTTCTATCCAATCTCAGTCTCCTCTTCCAGTTCAAAACCACTGCCCCTTCTCCACCCACTACAGCACTTGGTCAAGTCAGGCTGGATGTGAGGAGGAAGTTCTTCCCCATGAGAGTGGTGAAGCCCTGGAATGGGTTATCCAGGGAGGTGGTTGAGGCCCAGTCCCTGGAGTGTTTAAACCCAGGCTGGATGAGGCTCTGGCCAGCCTGATCTAGTGTGGGGTGTCCCTGCCCATGGCTGGGGGGTGGACCTAGATGATCCTTGTGGTCCCTTCTAACCCTGGCTGATACTATGATACTAAAAGTCTCTTTGTTGTCCTATGAGCACCACGTCTCCATCTGCAAAGACACTGGAGAGATCTCAGAGATCTCCCAAGATGTGCTTGGGAGGCCTCAGGCACATGGCCAGTAGATAGAGGCTGAAGGCCATGGGCTCAGTGGTGTGAAGAGTGAGGACAGGAGCAGAGTAGCCTGAGAGTGCTTGGGGAGTGGTTTGAGGCATGGAGAAGCTTTTCTGCACAGTGACAAAGTGCAAGAGAAAGAAACAAAGCCACAAAGTGCAGCTGGGGAGCTCCAGGCTGGAGATGAGGAGAAAGAAATGTCACTGCAAGGCATCCCCCAGCAGCAGCCTGGAGCACTCCAAGGCTTGGAGTTTCAAGGAACACCCAGGGAGGATGGGGAGAGAGCAGCAAAGGAAGGTGGCAGCAAGGTGGGGCAGCTGGCTGGGTCACTACAGTCTGCAGGGAAAGAGGCTCAGCTGATGCAGCAGCAGAGGACAGCCTGAGGGGCAGATGACAGAGGGCTGTGGGAGAGCTGAAAGGCTCCTGGCAGAGCCAAGCTCTTCCTGCCTTGGGTTCTGGCTGTGGTCTGTGCCACTGCTGCCTCTGAGGAGACAACTCCTCCTTCCAGCCCTGGGGCCTCATTGCCTCCTTGTCCATCCCCAGGAGCCTGGGGGGGGTTGTGCCATAGTCCTGCCCTTGGCATTGGTCCTCTCCACATCTCACTGCTTCAGGAATCCCCCTGAGGGGTGAGTGAGGGACAGGATCTGCCTATCCAGGAGCCAGGGCTCAGGGCTTGACCCTTTGCATTAATGAAGCACCTCCAGGTTTGCTCAGGACCAGAGACATCTTCCTCTGCTTGTCCTGACCTCTCAGCACTGCCTCCAGTTCTCTGCTCCAACCACAGCCTGCAGACACTTTCCCAGCAGTGTCCTCACTGGGACCCATCAACAAGAGAAGAAACTTCAGAGTTGGAAAGTGACTTCAACTTCTGGAGAGGTTTCATCATCTCCCTCTCAGTCTCTGATGTTTACCTGGCACCAAAGCCCCCAGAGGGTCATTAAAATGCCCTTGGGTTGGTTCTCTGCTGCTCAGCTGGGCTGAGCTCCGTGGCTGGAGGGAGCTGCTGGCAAGTAGGCAGCAATGAAAAGTGTCAGCTGTGCCCAGGAGCAGCTCCTCTGCTCTGCACAGCAGGGCTGAGGGCACTGCCAGTGGATCTCAGCAAGATAAGGAAAGCAGAGAGAGCTTCAAGGCAATTAGGATTTGGAGGACACTGAGAGCTGACAGGAGGAGAAGTCACTGCAGTCCCCTGACAGGGTGAGTCTGTGGGGGCAGGGCAGTGCAGCTGAAGCTCCTGGAGGCATCTGCTAAAGCTGGCACAGCCACAGCTGCTGGGGGCTGGAAGGAAATCTTCCTGTGCAGAGGCTCTTTTCAGGCTGTTCTGAAGAGCTGTGGAGCCCTGGGGTGCAGGCCGGGGTGGTGAGGACTGTCCTTCAGAGCAGGGTCCCTGCAGCCCAGGGGCTGTGTGCTGGGGCAGGGACTCTGCTGCCTGCCAGGCTCAGCTATCAGCCTGCCCAGGGAGCTCCATATAGTGCTGTGGGGAGAAGCTGTGAGTGGCAGGAGACAGCCCTGGCAGGGCAGGGCAGGGCAGGGCAGGGTGCTTCTGCTGTGGGGAGGGAGCTGTGTTGGCCAGAGATGCTCACAGTCCTAGCTCCTCCTGGGCATTTCTAAGGGGGTTTTGAAGAACAAGATCAAGGCAGCATTTTGCTGGAAGGGAAGGAGTCTTGGCTTTGAATGTTGATTCTCTTGGTGTGCTGGGTGGGCTGTGTGAGACTATAGTTTAGAGTTTGTTTCTCCACTCTGGAGAAGACTCTCATTAGCTTTTGAGCTGCTCCTGAGCCCTGCACACCCAGAGCTCCTCCTGGTCAGTGTCCTGCTGCTGGGAGAGGTCTTCAGGGCAGAGCTGAGTAAACAGCAGGTAGGAAGGGCTCTGTCAGCAGGGAAAGGGAGGAGAGCTGGGCACAGAGAAGTAGCTCCTGGCAGGGACAGCTGCAGGCAGCAGGGTCTAGGGCAGGGAGGGGAGAGGGATCTGCTGTCAGAGATGCCCTGGCAAGGGGGATCAGGCTCCTCTGTGCCATTCTCTGCACTGCAGACACATTTCCCAATGCAACTTTTTGCTCTCCTCTTCTACCCAGCAGAGGCAGTGCCCTCAAAGCTCTGGGCTCCAGGTCAGGAGTCACAACCTTGGCAGCTGACATTCATCTGAAGGCTCCTGGAGTGTGCACACAGAAGGAGGACAAAAGCTCTTCAGTTCCATCCTGTGAGCTGCAGAGAGCAGAGCTGGGGAAGGAGAAGGCTTCACCCCCAGCCCCTCTGCCCTTCTCTCTTCCCTTCATTGTCTCTGGAGCACTGCAGAGCTGTTCTCTGGTTCCCCATCGATCCACAGGACTTTTGCTCTGTGGCACTGCTGTTGGGATGTGGTCACTCTGTGTTATGACACTGACTCCATGGAAACTAAGAGTCCAAGCTGCATTTGAAGTTGTGCTGAGCATCCCACAGGTTGGGAGTGATGATGAATGCAGCTCAGGCAATCTTTGTACTCAGAGAGAAGTGTGCCCTAACTTGTCACTGCCTTTCCCTCCTTGCACAGGTCTCCATGGCCAGAGGCAGCAGATGGCCAACAGCAGCTCCATCAGCCACTTCCTCCTCCTGCCATTCCCAGGCACAAGGCAGCTGCAGCTGCTGCACTTCTGCCTCTTCCTGGCCATCTACCTGGCTGCCCTGCTGGGCAATGGCCTCATCATCACCACCATAGCCTGGGACCACCACCTCCACACCCCCATGTACTTCTTCCTCCTCAGCCTCGCTGTCCTTGACCTGGGTGCCATCTCCACCACTGTGCCAAAATCCATGGCCAATTCCCTGAGGAACACCAGGGATATCTCCTATGCAGGATGTGTTCTCCAGGTCTTCTTTTTCATATTCCTAATTGGTGCAGAGTATTTTCTCCTCACCACCATGTCCTACGATCGCTACGTTGCCATCTGCAGACCCCTGCACTATGAGACCCTCCTGGGCAGCAGAGTTTGTCTCCACCTGGCAGCAGCTGCCTGGGCCTGTGGCTTTCTCTATGCTCTGCTGCACACAGCCAATACATTTTCCCTACCCCTCTGCCAGGGCAATGCTGTGGAGCAGTTCTTCTGTGAAATCCCCCAGATCCTCAAGCTCTCCTGCTCCACATCCTACCTCAGGGAACTTTGGCTTATTGTGGTTGGTACATGTTTGGTCTTTCTTTGTTTTGTGTTGATTGTGGTGTCCTATGTGCAGATCTTCAGGGCAGTGCTGAGGATCCCCTCTCAGCAGGGACGCCACAAAGCCTTTGCCACCTGCCTCCCTCACCTGACTGTGGTCTCCCTGGTTACAAGCACTGGCTTCTTTGCCTACCTGAAGCCCTCCTCCATCTCCTCACCAGCCCTGGACCTGGTGGTGTCAGTTTTGTACTCAGTGATGCCTCCAGCAGTCAACCCTCTGATCTACAGCCTGAGGAACCAGGAGCTCAAGGCTGCCCTGAGCCAACTGATCCCTGGATGCTTTCAGAAGCAATAAACTCTTTTGTCCTGCAGAGCAGTTCTGATGTCCCTCAGTGCAGGCCCAGCCTGGCTGCTGGAGTTCTGGCTGCTGCTGGTGCTGTTCCCCTTGTGAGAGTGTTGTTCCCACACAAATGTCTTTCTTCAGAGCATTTCTGCTTCAGTGTTGTCCTGTCTGGTGTGACCCAGAGGCTGCAGACATGAGGAGCTGTGCTCCCTGGGTGTTCAACACAATAAAGGACCCTGCAGGGAGTTGTTTCTCTGAGCTCTTTCCTCCAAGGCTTCTGTGGAGCTGCAGGGCCGTGCCTGTGTGCAGAGGTGGAGGGGCAGAGTCCCAGCGCAGCAGCAGTGCCAGGGAGCCCCACAGCTTGGGCTGTCTTGAGCTGCTCTTTCTTCCCTTTGTAGTGGGTTGAGGCAGCCCCCTCCCCACCAGGGGCAGAAATAATGACTCTGACAAACAGATTGCAAAAGTGATGGAAAGTTCAAATAGCAAAGAGTGAATGTGCACAGAGAACCAGAAACAGTGACAAAAGAAACCCCAAAACAGACCCAGAAACATCCTCATGCCTTCATACCCCAACCCCTCCCATTACAGACTGCACCTACTCAGAGTCCAAACTGGTTTCCCTGACCCCCTTCTACTAGAGTCTCAGTCTTCATATTGTCTTTTTAACCCCTCCCAGGACAGATGTGGCCTCATCCCAGTACAAGCTAGCACATATTGTCTTCTTGCCCTACAGTCTGGATCCCTGGGTCCCTTCCTCTACAGTCAACCCACCACAGTCCTATTGCAGCACAGAATGTAGCCCTGGATCCCTTCCCAGCACCATCTGCATCCATCCCAGTACAAACTGCACACCCTCATGCCCTCCCAGTACAGTCTGGGCCCTGTCCCAGTCCAAACAGGATCCCTTTCATCCCTCCAAGAACACATTAGGCATTGTCTCAATAAAAACTGAATACCCTTATCCCCTCCCAGTACATCCTGGACCCTGTTCCAGTACAAGCTGCATTCCCTGACCACAGTCTAGGACATTCTGTGATCTGCACAGCACAATTTGGAATCCTTTTAACCCTTCCCAGTACAGATCTGGTCACATCTCAGTACAAACTGCATCTCCTGAACCCTTCCCAGCTCAGATGTGGTTTTATCCCAGTACAAACTGCATCACTTTGCCATCTCCCACACAGTTTCCTGTGCCAGTGCAGAGTGCATCCCTTGGACCCCTCCAAGTCTCAGCTGCACCCAGCACAGCACAAAGTGGATATCCTGATCCTAGGGCAGCTGTGGCCTGATCCTGGTACAAATGGGATCCCATTGCCCTCTCCCAGCACAGTCTGAGTCTCCTCCCAGTAAAAAGTGCATCTCCTGAAACCCTGATTCCATCCCAGCACAGACCAGGCCCATCCCTGGTTTGGATGAGCAATGCTCTGCTGGATACAGTCCTGGTTGGGTGAAAGGGCCCAGAGAGTGGTGCTGAGTGGAGTTCAATCCAGCTGGTGGCAGGTCACAAGTGGTGTTCCTCAGGGCTCAGTGTTTTGACCACTTCTGTTGAACATCTTTATTGATGACCTTGATGAAGACACAGAGTGAGTCAGCAGTGAGTCAGCAGATGACACCAAGTGAGGTGGCAGAGTTGATTTGCATGAGGGTAGGGAGGCTCTGCAGAGGGACTTGGATAGATTGGATCCAAGGGCAACATTACCAGGAGGAGCTTCAAGAAGGTCAAGTGCCAGGTCCTGCCCTTGGGGCACAACAACCCCAAGCAATGCTCCAGGCTTGGGGCAGTGTGGCTGCAGAGCTGTCTGGCAGAAAGGGACCTGGGGGTGCTGATGGACAAGCAGCTGAATAGGAGGCAGCAGTGTGCCCAGGTGGCCAAGAAAGCCAAAGGCATCCTGGCTGGGCTCAGCAATGCTGTGTCCAGCAGGAGCAGGGAGGTGACTGTCCCCTGGGACTCTGGGCGAGGCCACAGCTTGAGTGCTGTGTCCAGTTTTGGGCACCTCCCTGCAAGAGAGATGTGGAGGTGCTGGAGCCAGAGCAGAGGAGGCCAAGGAGCTGGGGAAGGGCCTGGAGAAGAAATCTGATGAAGAGCAACTGAAGGAGCTGGGGCTGGTTAGTTTGGAGAAGAGGAGGCTGAGGGGAGACCTCCTGGCTCTCTACAGCTACCTGAAAGGAGGTTGTGGAGAGGCTGCTGCTGGTCTCTTCTCACAGATCATTAGTGACAGAACAAGAGGGAATGGACTCAACCTAGGAGTGGGTAGGTTTAGACTGGACAGTAGGAAATAATTTTCCCATCCAGAGTGTTCAGGGAGTGGAATGTGCTGCCCAGGGAGGTGGTGGAGTCACCCAGCCTGGAGGTGTTTCAAGGTGGTTTGGATGTGGTGCTTGGGGATATGGTTTAGGGGTGACCCTTGTAGAGTAGGGTTATTGGTTGGACTTGGTGCTCCTGAGGGTCTTCTCCAACCTGAATGTTTCTGTGATTCTGTGACAGACTAAGAGCCCTGGGGCTGTTAAGTGTGGAGAGGAGAAGCCTGAGAGGGGATCTGATCAATGGCTATCAATATCAGAGGGGGGTGTCAGAGGAAGGTGCCAGGCTCTTGGCAGTGGTGCCCAGTGATAGGACAGGGAGCAATGGGTGCAAGATGGAACACAGGAGGTTCCACCTCATCATGAAGAGACTCTCCTGTGCTGTGAGGGTGCTGGAGCCCTGGAACAGGCTGCCAGAGAGGTTGTGGAGTCTCCTTCTCAGTACTAAATTAGATTGCTTTAGCCTCCCTAAGTGTCTAATCGCCCCATTCCCAGTACAAACTGGATCTCCTGGCTCCTCCCAGCAAAGAGTGAGACTCCTTGCAGTACTAAACTCCATCCCCTGACCCCCTCCCAGTACAACCTGTACCCCTTACACTCTCTCTAACCACTCCCCACCAACTCCACTCCTACCCTCTGCTCCTCCCTTGAACTCATTCCCCACCTCTAACCCATCACAGCTCAGGACTGACCTTCCTCCTCCCACTCCTACTGTGGTGGGGTGAGAAAGTTCCCTCCCCACACACAGGGAAAGAAACCACAGCTAGCTCAGTCGGAAAAGCAGATGACAGCTATATTTACAGGCAGAAATGGAATGCAATGAATATGTACACAAATATACAATATTTACAATATATACAGAAATACACAGCAATGAACACAATGCAGAAAAACCTTTTCTCTCCAGCCGGCCAGGGGGGTTCCCTGAACCCCCCTCTCTCCCTCCCCACCTCCCCTTTTTCCCAAAAAAGGGTTAGAGAGAGAGAGAAAGGCAATTAAGGAAGAAAAATTCTGTTAGCTCAAAAAAGCACATGCAAGGATTAGTTCTCTTATCTGGTTAGCTGTTAACTCAAGGCCGTTCCTGCTTCAGAAAGAGAGAAGCCCTCCAGCCCACAGGACAGAGAAGCACAGACTGCACCCAGCCTGAACCCAGACCAGACACAGACTGAACTAACAGAACCCAAACTTAAAATTGCGTTTTTACAATCTACCAATGAAATTAGTTTAGACTATCTTGTTTTTGTTCAAATATCAAAAACATTCAGCCAGAGTGTTCAGCAACTGTCTCTTTCTTAAAGACACAGCCTCAACCGGTCACACCTACCCTGTCCCTGACTTTGCCATCATTGCTCAACCTGCCCCAGCCTTTACCATGGGCATCAACTCCCACCCTTGAGCGACTGCTTCACCCCTGGCACAGGGTTTGGGCCAGCACTGGGATATCAGTGATGGCTGAGAAGCTCCTAGGGCAGGAGGAGCCACATGGCCAGGAGGTGAGTGTGAGCTCACTGCAAACTCCAATCCCTTTGTGTCATTGGCCAGCAGCAGGCCCAGGGCTGGGCTGGGGACTGTGCCATCTCTTGTGCCTGCCAAGATGAGAGGCAGCAGCACAGAGGTGCCTTGGCTGTTGTTTTGCAGCTGGAGGTTCTGTTGTTTCCCCAGGCAGAAAGGCCTCTGGCAGGGACCATTGCCAATGGCCTGGGATGCAGCAGAGGCTGAGCAGAGTGCAGAAGGCCAAGTGCAGCTGGGCTGTGGTAGGAGGAGTGTGGCCACCCAGACACAGAGGTTGTGCTCCCCTGCACTCAGCACTGCTGTGACCACATCTGCAATATTGGGCTCTGGCTGTGGGACTTCTATTCTGAAGGAGTTTTGAAGAGCATGAAAGGCTTCAGAAGACATCTGCAAGGACTGGGGTGGAGAGCTTGAGGGACTGTAGCTTCAGTAACCTGGTGAAGTCCAAGCTCAGGGCACCACAGATGCAGTATGCACCTGTTTGAAATCTGGGGATGCTGCAGCTTCTGGTGGTTGTGGGACAGAAAGACAACCTCCATACACAGTGCAAATTTTAGGGTTCAGAGTGGAGGTGTCTGGGTTTGAGGCCAGGCAGATCCTCGCTTGCTCCTGAGAGTGTACAGGAGGTGAGGACAAAGAAAAGTCATGCAAAGGGGATCCTTGTGGTCCAAGAGGTCCTGGCTCTGTGTTTCAAGAAATGGCCATAGAGAGTAGAGACAGAGCAGGGAGGGTACAGAAATGTCATGGTGAGAGCTAGTAGGAAAGCAAGATGGGTGTCAAGAGCATGAAGGGAAAGAGCTGCAGGCAGGGGGCAGTGTAGCACCACCTGCAAGGCTGAAAGCTCAACAGCACTGAGGTCTTTCTCCTCCTGTCTATGGCAGTTGCCTCTGCCACCAAGGCCAGGGAGATGAAACTTTAGCTTGAGCCTTTCTGTATCTGACTGCCCAGGCTCTGTGGTCAGGGCTTGGCCTTTCTGCTGCAGAAACCAAAGCCAGTGTGGGGGACAGCGTAGGACAACCTGTGGTGGGGATGGCAATGGGCACTGGCAAGGCTGGAAGTCATCAGGAGAAGCCAAGGCTTTGCTTTCTTGGCTGTGGCAATCATGCACCACCAAGGGCTGTGAGGAGACTTCCTAAGGCACCAGGGGGTCCTCAGTGCTTCCGTAAACAGGAAGGCTGGGGACTGTCATCCCCTTGTCCTTCTCTCAGCAGCACAAACCCCACAGCCAACAGCACGTGAGCAGCCCTGACCCACACATGAGGGACAGGATCTGCCTGCCCAGGCACTGTGCTCAGGGTTTGGCCTTTCTGCTCCATAAACCCAACCCAGAGTTTGCTCTCCTGCACTTTGCCTTTGTCTGCTGCAATCATGGCCTCCACTGAGCTGCTCTAAGGAGCCCTTGGGAGGCTTTGTTGGTAATGCCCTCAGTGGGGCCAATCAGTGCTTCAGGGCACTTTGTGTTTTCATTCTGACTTCTGAAGAAGTTTCTTCAGTCTTCTCTCAGTACCTGAGGTTCCTGCAATGAGTCCCAAGTGCCCTGAGGAGATGTTTGTGTCTCTGCAATCTTCTTCAGGATTTCAAAGTGCACCTCACAAAGCTCAATTTTGCATGTCAAAGATAAAATATTTTACTCCATTTCAGTTTAGCTCAGAGATGATAATTCCCCAAGTGACACTGACCCAGGCTGTCTCAGCAGGACATCTGCACTTGCAGGAACATCTGTCCTTCAGGTCTGACATTGAATGGACAACTTTGCTCCTCACCCTCCCCAACCTCCCCATTGCTGTCACTGCCCACCTGGGGCTTACAAGGTGATTCAGCAGCATGTGTTCTAATCCAAGAGCCTCTGAAGGACAGAGTGGATAAGGACAAGGCTGACCCTGACTGCCTGCAAGGGATCCTGAAGTCAAATCTCTTTCTATGGCTGTGCCTGGAGAGAAGCACCAAGCACACAGACACAGGGACAGAGCTGGCTGGGTTCAGTGCAAGATAGAAACCTGGCCCCTGGTGACAGCAAAGGTGTCTGTCCAAAGACACAGAGAGGTGGAGAGGAGGCAGCCAAGAGCACTCTGGGGGGGAGATGTGGGCAGCTGGAGTACTAAAGCCTCAAACATTCAGGAACTGCCTTGTTCTACCCTCTCTCCTTAGCACTGGGAGATGCTGAGAAGCCTTTCTGCTTTGGGACTCTTTCCTCTGACAGTGGACACCAGAGCTTGCTGCTGCCTCCACCACTGCCCTGCTGCAGAGCAGGACTGACTCAGCAGCAGGAAGCAGGAAGAGTCTCTGCTCTTCCCTGCATGCTCAGCCAGCACAAGAGAGTCCAGCAACAGAGCTGGAGGGAGGTCTCCTCCAGAAGAAAACTTCAGTCTCTGTATCAGGGGCTGAGAAATGGCTTTGGTTGTGCTCCATTGACTTGTGACTGCCTTTGCCTTTTGGCTACTGCACTGTGCACAAAGGGCAGCAGATGGCCAACAGCAGCTCCAGCAGCCACTTCCTCCTCCTGCCATTCCCAGGCACAAGGCAGCTGCAGCTCCTGCACTTCTGCCTCTTCCTGGCCATCTACCTGGCTGCCCTGCTGGGCAATGGCCTCATCATCACCACCATAGCCTGGCACCACCACCTCCACACTCCCATGTACTTCTTCCTCCTCAACCTCGCCCTCCTGGACCTGGGTGCCATCTCCACCACTGTCCCAAATCCATGGCAATTCCCTGAGGGACACCAGGACATCTCCTATGCAGGATGTGTTCTCCAGTTTTGCTTTTCCTATTCCTAATTTCAGCAGAGTATTTTCTCCTCACCACCATGTCCTATGATCGCTACGTTGCCATCTGCAGACCCCTGCACTATGAGACCCTCCTGGGCAGCAGAGTTTGTCTCCACCTGGCAGCAGCTGCCTGGGCCTGTGGCTTTCTCTATGCTCTGCTGCACACAGCCAATACATTTTCCCTGCCCCTCTGCCAGGGCAATACTGTGGAGCAGTTCTTCTGTGAAGTGCCCCAGATCCTCAAGCTCTCCTGCTCCACATCCTACCTCAGGGAACTTTGGGTATTTTCATTGGTGTGTCCTTAGGATCTGTCTGTTTTGTGTTGATTGTGGTGTCCTATGTGCAGATCTTCAGGGCAGTGCTGAGGATCCCCTCTCAGCAGGGACGCCACAAAGCCTTTGCCACCTGCCTCCCTCACCTGGCTGTGGTCTCCCTGTTTCTCAGTACTGGCTTCTTTGCCTACTTGAAGCCCTCCTCCATCTCCTCCCCATCCCTGGACCTGGTGGTTTCAGTTCTGTACTCAGTGGTGCCTCCAGCAGTCAACCCTCTCATCTACAGCCTGAGGAACCAGGAGCTGAAGGCTGCCCTGTGCCAACTGATCCCTGGATGCTTTGAGAAGCAATAAACTTTGTTTTCTCCTGCAGAGCAATTCTGATGCCACTCAGTGCAGACCCAGTTCTGGCTGTTGCTGCTGCCTTTATCCTTGTGAGAATGTTGTTCCCACACCAATGTCTTTCTTCAGACCATTTCTGCTTCAGTGTTGTCCTGTCTGCTGTGACCCAGAGGCTGCAGACATGAGGAGCTGTGCTCCCTGGGTGTTCAACAATAAAGTACCCTGTTTCTCTGCATTCCTTCCTCCTGAGTTGCCTGTCTTAGTTGCTTCCTCCAAGGCTTCTGTGGAGCTGCAGGGCAGTACCTGTGTGCAGAGGTGGAGGGGCAGAGTCCCAGCACAGCAGCAGTGCCAGGGAGCCCCACAGCTTGGGCTGTCCTCAGCTGCTCTTTCTGCCCTTCCACCCTCTCCTGCTGAGCCTCTGTGCTGGGGTAAGGCCTGAGTGCTCTGGCAGCTTGGGCACTGTGCTGCTGGGTGGCAGTGCTGGGACTGCAGGCAGGGAGAGGCCAGGGCTGCTTGTGGGACAGAGCTGTGCTGCAGAGCAGCACTGCCATCAGAACAGGAGGTCTCCTCATGCCTTCATATCCCAACCCCCTCCCATTGTAGACTGCACCTACTCAGAGTCCAATGTTTTTCTCCAGTCCATTCCTGATTCAGCACTGGTTTGTCTGCTGTGACCCAGAAACTGCATACATGAGGAACACTGTTCCCTGTGTTTTCAACACAATCAAGAACTCTTCAAGGTTTGTTTCTCTGAGCACCTTCCTGAAAGCTTTCTCTGAAGCTGCAGGGCAGTTCCTGTGTGCAGAGGTAAAGAGGCACTTCATAGCTTCCAATTAGGGAAAGCTCTTGGATTCTCCCTGATCACAGCACTCATTCCCAGCAAGTGCAGAGCTTTCTCACAGGGTATCCCAGCCAGCACTGACCACATCCTTTGCTTCACTCAAGATCTTCTCTGTTACTGTTGTAATACACTCCACAAAGAACCTCTGACCCTCCTGGCCCTGCACTTGTGGGGTTGTACCTTCCAATGGTATTGCTGATGTTCCTGGGGTATTTACCCCCTTGGGTGGCAACTCCAGGGAACAGTTTCCATTCTATGCCTGTAGTGCCCTGCACTCCCCCACACTGTCAACTTGTTTGAGGCACTGGCCCTCTAACCTTAAATGCTGTCCTGCTGGGATGCCAGTCCACAGGGACCTCCACATGTGAGTGGATTTGGCCATCAAAGGCCTCCTGAAGTTTGACAAGGCCAAGGCAGGCAAGGTCTGCACTGGGGCAGAACAACCTCATGCCTCTGGACAGGCTGTGATGTGAGCAGCTGGGCAGTGTCCCTGGGAGGGGGGCATGGGAGTCATGATGGAAGCCACATCAGGTGGTGAGGTTCCCACTTCTAAAAGAGGGTGGAGAACCTGGAGAAGTGCAGAGAAATTCTCTCATGAAGGGCTTAGGGCCCACAGCACAGGAGCTGTGTGGCAAGCTGGAGGCAGCTGGGCCTCTCTGGCCTGGTGAAGGGCAGGCACAGGGCAGTCTCAAGGCAGCCAGCACCTGCCTGGAGAGGTGGTGGAGTCAGGCTCTTCTGCAGTGGCAGATGGCCTGGCAGGGACAACAGCTACAAGGTGCTTGCTGCTAGGAGCTTTTCCCTGGGCCTTAAGCAAGTTGGTGTCTGCTCAGTTTGTCTGTTTTGTGTTCCTGGTGGTGTCCTATGTGCAGATCTTCAGGGCAGTGCTGAGGATCCCCTCTCAGCAGGGACGCCACAAAGCCTTTGCCACCTGCCTCCCTCACCTGGCTGTGGTCTCCCTGTTTATCAGCACTGCCATCTTTGCCTACCTGAAGCCTTCCTCCATCTCCTCCCCATCCCCCGGATCTGGTGGTGTCAGTTCTGTACTCAGTGGTGCCTCCAGCAGTGAACCCTCTCATCTACAGCCTGAGGAACCAGGAGCTGAAGGCTGCCCTGAGCCAACTGATCTCTGGATGCTTTCAGAAGCAATAAACTCTTCTGCAGAGCAGTTCTGATGTCACTCAGTGCAGGCCCAGCCTGGCTGCTGTACTTTCTGGTGGGGGAGTCTAGTTTTTTACTATTTTATATCTTCATCCTACAGTTTCTAATTCACTCTCTAGTTTTTCTGACCAGAAGTTTGTGTAAGTGGAGCTCTGCTCCTTGTGGGTTTCAACACAATAAAGGGCCTTGCAGTAGTATCTTTTTTCCTGAGATCCTTCCTCCAAGACTTTTCTGGAGCTTTCGGGGCAGCTCCCATGTGTAGAGCTGGAGAAGAACAGCATCCCAGCACAGCAGCAGCTCCAGGGAGCATCAGCACTTGTTTGTCCAGGGCTGTTCTCTTTCCACTTCCACACTCTCCTGCTGAGCCCCTGTGTTGGGAGCTTGGGCTCCATCCTGCTGCATGGCAGTCCCATGACCACAGGCAGACACAGGCCATGGGAACTTCTTTAGCTCAGATGGCCTCCACAAGAGCAGTTGCACACAGACAGGTGATCTGCTTGGGGCAGTGTCTGAAGCCTTAGGTCTCCTTCCAAAGTTTCCTTCAAGAGCATGCCCAAGAAATTGTCCAACAGATGCAAAGAGCAGGGAACAGCCAAAGTGTGTGAGTGTGCAGGGCTGGGGCACACAGCAGTGTCCTCACACAGCCAGGCCTCCTGCAAGTGACCTGAAGGATCAGCAGAGAAGGCTCTGGACTGTGTCTGTGTTCATTGGACACCCTGGGGAAGCTGTCCCAGGGCAGTCACCCCAGACTAGCCTTCACAACCACCATTTCCAGCAGCATCCTCACACCTCAGCTTGGAGAGACTCTTTGTCCCTCCACAGGAGGACATGGCCTCAGGAGGTCAGCAGAGCCTGTTTGCATTGTGCAGATGAGATGTCAGCAGATGAGCTGAGGTGAACCTCAGTGAGCACAAACACCATCAGCTGTTGCTGGAGGTACCAGGGCACTGGAGGTGTGAGGAGCCTCCCAGCCTCTGTCAGTGGCAGCAGGAGGCCAGGGAGACTCTGACTGCTACATGGCAGGGCCTGTGTGAGTGATGGGGAAAGACTCTGTCTCTGAACATCCCACACTCCATTAGGGGTCCATTATCGTCGACGGAGACTGGAGAATCAATACGTATGATCAATATGATCCAGTATTGTTCCTTTATTGTACCAATATTGTGCGGCTGTAGTGCAGCACAGTGAGTATAGCACAGTAAAGTAAAGTGAATGGAAAGGAAAGGAAAAAGATGTGCGTATTAAGGGAACCTCTACAGCTTATATAGACTCAGGGAGCATCGCTGGCACAGCTTCATTGGCTCCCCACCAGTGACCACACATCGCACTGTTATAGATTATTGGTCACACTACTAATACCACGCCAGGTTGTTGATGCAGGTGTGTGTCCTGTTATTCCCAGATAACTCTCTGTGTTTATAGCTACCAGTGTCCTGCTTTAGTTACATGCTGCAGGCACAGCACTGCTTTGCTACACTGCTAGCAACTCTTGCACTTATGCTGAGCATGGCCTACCACCATGTCAGGCTCTAAGCCTACACTGCCAGATTGCTCACACTGCTTATTGCTACCATTGCCACAAATCCCCCTTTTAGTTTTTGGGAGCAATCTGCTCATGGGAGTTGTTCCCATCCCATACAAGATACTCTTTGCACACACAGAAGGAAGAGAGTTAAAGCTAAGCTGGATAGCAAAAGCAAAAGTCCTGTAGCACAGCATGTCTGACAGACTGATGTAACCCATACAAGGCACAATGCTTAAGTTGAGCTAGTTAGAATGTTCTAACAGAGCTGGCATAACACATGGTCAAAGATAGCAAACCTTGTAAAGAAGAACTCATATCTTAATAGTTCAAATCTTTACATTTCACTCTTCTTATTGCCAGAGAAGACTTGATTATGGCTGAACACATTGCACACAGAGATTCAGACACAAATTCAATCCTTAGCACTGTCTTTTACAATCTGCTTTAGGGATATTTGCATCTTTATTTTTCTCTAGGATGTTCAAAAATCATGAATTGTTTAATGGCAGCAAGATTTCTTTAATCTGTAAAGGTAGCTCTGGCCAGGCTCTAGCTTCGCAGACAGAAAACTTGCAGGCAAACAGCAAGAGCAAAGGAGCTTCATTGCTTTGCCCAATAGAAAATTACCCATAATAATGTGTTTTTACTCACCCTAGTGATACTGATCCCTTAATGTTCACACAACAGTTAAGCAATAGAATAGAATACAATAGCAGTCATGACACTCAGTTATAAGTTGGATGCTTTCTGTTGACATCTTGGATTACTGTGACAGTCGCTGAGGTCAGTGCTAGGCAGGTTTGCTGACTGTCATCTTCATGACAGTTGTGCCGTGTTCGTGCTGTCTTCTGGTGAGAGGGTTGCAGCACTCAGCAAAGTTGATGTTTCTAGGTGTTGACATGAGCTAACTATCTCTTGTTGGTACCATTAGAAAACCTGCCCTGCCTGACCCATAGATGAGGGACAGGATCTGCCTGCCCAGGCACTGTGCTCAGGGCTTGGCCTTTCTGCTCCATAAACCAAACCCAGAGTTTGCTCTCCTGCACTTTGCCTTTGTCTGCTGCAATCATGGCCTCCACTGAGCTGCTCTGAGGAGCCCTTGGGAGGCTTTGTTGGTAATGCCCCTCAGTGGGACCAATCAGTGCTTCAAGGTACTTTGTGTTTTCCTTCTGACTTCTGAAGAAGTTTCTTCAGTCTTCCCTCAGCACCTGAGGTTCCTGCAATGAGTCCCAAGTGCCCTAAGGAGATGTTTGTGTCCCTGCAATCTTCTTCAGGATTTCAAAGTGCAGCTCACAAAGCTCAAGTTTTTTATGTCATAGATAAAATATTTTACTCCATTTCAGTTTAGCTCAGAGATGAGAATTCCCCAAGTGACAGTGACCCAGGCTGTCTCAGCAGGACATCTGCACTTGCAGGAACATCTGTCCTTCAGGTCTGACATTGAATGGACAACTTTGCTCCTCACCCTCCCCAACCTCCCCATTGCTGTCACTGCCCACCTGGGGCTTACAAGGTGATTCAGCAGCATGTGTTCTAATCCAAGACCCTCTGAAGGACAGAGTGGATAAGGACAAGGCTGACCCTGACTGCCTGCAAGGGATCCTGAAGTCAAATCTCTTTCTATGGCTGTGCCTGGAGAGAAGCACCAAGCACACAGACACAGGGACAGAGCTGGCTGGGTTCAGTGCAAGATAGAAACCTGGCCCCTGGTGACAGCAAAGGTGTCTGTCCTAACACAGAGAGGTGGAAAAGAGGCTGGCAGAGAGGCTGACTTGAGTTTGGTTTCCTCCTGCTGGAGCTCAAAGCAACCTCTCACAAAGCTTTGGCATTCTTAGGGCACAAGAACTGAGCCTGGAGAAGTCTGACTTGGTGCTGGCCCTTGGTGCAGGTTGTGCCTGAGAGATGTCTGAGTGGAGGAGATGCTGGACACAGCTGCTGGGATCCAGGAGAGCTCCAAGGCTCTGGCTTTGGGGTCACTGTTTTGAGAGGTGGAGATCATTGACTTCCATCAGGTGTTTCTCTGATCTGGATAACTTTGGATGCTGAATCATCCTGGGATCTTTTGCCACTTGCACAGACCCTGAAGGTTTTGACTTTCAGAGTTTCTTATCACCTCCCTGTTGGCTGTGATCCAAGCACAGATGCACTGAGCTGGCAGGAGGTGACCAACCCCCAAGCCATAGGGAGAGCAGTGCAACGCTGGGATAGTGAGGGTGCAGCACACCGAGGACATCTCTCAGTGCTCTATTTCACTCTGTCCTGATCCATAACTGCCTTACCCTGGGCTAGTTCATGGCCTAAGCAAGAGGGGAGGGGGAATCCCATCAGGTCTCGAGGAGGTTCCCAGTGACAGGGGGACTGTGCCACCACAATCTGCTCTGTGACTTGAGTGCATTTCTCTCAGCCAGAGCGTGGCTGTGTGGTTGCCTCCTGTCTCTGTGCCTCTCAACAGAGAATGTCATCATCCAATCAGAATGGGAAGGACTTTTGGTGGTTCCTTAGCCTCCAAAGTCTTCTTCAATGCCATTCAGTGTCACAAAGCACACAGAAAACACTGATGATGGGAAATGTCTGCAGCAGTGTGACTTGCTTGGCCATCCTCCTAACTCTAACTGCAAACCAATATTGAACAGCAAGCAGAGAGCAGAGCAGGCAGGAAAATCACAGTGGCTGTGCCACCAGGGGCAGTGTCCCAGCTGCTGCTGGACCCCATCCAAACAGCACTTCCCACCAGCAGTGTTCTCCACTCCTCTTGGTTACTTCTAGCACTCAATGGATTGCTTCAGTGTCATGATGGGCTATGGGCAGAGTCTTTTGTCCTGCTTCTCCTGGTGGTTGCAGCAGGCTGATGAAATCAGGGTGCTGGAGGAGCTGTTGGGTTGCAGTGAAATTCTTTCCAGTGGGTGTAGGTTGTAGCTAACCATACAACATGTGAGCAAAGACACATCCTGTTAAGGAGTGATTGGCACAGGGCATTTCAGATCACAGCCAATGATTACAGAGACATCACACAGACAGAAACTGAACTGATTGCTGTGGTGGTGTTCCAGAGCTGTGACAAATATTGTGGTGCAGGCCCAGCTGGTTCCAGCACCATGAGCTGAGACACAAACTAACAGAGCATTTGAGAGCAGGACCAGGGCTGCAAGGGGAGCCAAGGGGCCCAGGCCTGCAGAGCCTTTGACTCCTTCTTCAGGCATAGGTGAGTGTTACAACTCCTCTTTCCCACAGCCTGTCCCCACTCAGCTCACTGTTGCATCTGGATTTGAACAGAGGCTCTTCTCCCTACTTGCCTTTCCCATCTGCCTCAGGGATGCAGCACTTGGTTCTTTTTCACTCCCAGCCTTTCTCACATGGTTTGGTTGCACATCTCATCCCCTCCAGGGCCTCACACAGACATGAAGGCCATCTCAACATTTCATTACCACTCCCTTTTTGGGTTCCCATTGATTGGTTCTATTGCAAACTAAGTCATTGATCAACATGGATCTACAGGCTGCAGCCCAGGCTCTGGTTGTCTCTCTGGGCTGCAAGTGCTCACTGCTGGCTCCTGTTGAGCTTCCCATCCACCAGCATCCCCAAGGCCTTTTCTTCCTGGCTGCTCTCAAGCCAGTCCCTGCCCAGCCTATGTCAGGATCCATGTACATGGTCTCTGTGCACAGTGTCCTGTGGGGTGCATGGGGATTGTTTTCAGGACTGCCCATGGAACCCCAAATACAAAACCCAATTATGGGTTTGGTCATGGAGAAGTTATACCAAGAACCTGAATTGGTTGGGCTGTTGTGTTACAATCTTTGTGCTCTGGGTTGGTAAATGGGTGTAGAAGATTCTCCTTTCATTTGGTTCCTGGTGAGTAGATCCATTGACTCTCTGCATCCAGGCTGCATTTGCTCTTCTGCCATGGATTGCAGTTGAGCCACCTGAGGAGAGCTGCCCCAGCCCCAGGCAGTTTGCTGTACCTTTCATTTCCATGGAAACCAAGAGAGAGCTTAGCCTGCCTTGTTCTGTGGGGTTTCAGCACTTCCAGTGGACCTCAGCAGCACCTGGTCCCCAGGAGCTTGTGCTTGGGCCCTGGTGAGTGTCCTTACTGCAAGGAGGAGGAAGAGAGGAGTGGGCAAGTGGTGAACATCGTACACGGAGTTGCCACTGGTGTCTCCCAACTGATCCATGCAGTGAGGACAGAGTCTGCTCTCAGCACTGGCTGGGTAACAAATCCAAAGCACAGCACCAGAGGAACTGCTGTGAAGAAAATTTACTCCATCAAGGCTGAAACCAGGATGATCTCCCCTTCACTCCATGCCCTTATGTGGTGAAGGCACATTATGCCCAGAATTATGCCCAGATATTGAAACCTGTCCCAGCACGTGGACAAGTTCCCTCTCCTTTCATGAGGGAAACAAAGGCCAAGGTGGCACAGACCCCTGCACACCCCCATGGCATGGGATGCTGGTGCTGATGCCAATCATGGCATAATTCCAGCTTCACGCCTCCCATAGGCTGCAGCCGGTTGTTTACGAGAGTGCCCATTGGCCACATCCAGCCTCCAGGAACCTATCAGTATTGCCCCAGCTTGTAGATACGTTGCCCTCTTTCACTGTGTCCTCTCTCCTTGCTGAAGAGGACAAAGCTCATGCCATAGCCTCTGCCATTGAGCTCATTGCTATTGTCTTCTTTCTACTATATGCAAGCAAACAAGTGGCCAGCAGCCAGGCAGTCCCACTGAGCCTCAGCCCTGAGCGTGTCTCCAGAGGAGGGACCAACACTGAGCCTGAGAAGCTCCAGCGTCATACTATCAGTCTCAAAGTGGACACAACCTGTGTGTCAGCTGGGAGAGGAGTCACCACTTCTGTCGCTCCATGCCCTGGAAACCTCAGGGAAACCCAGAGCACTGTCCATGCCTGTGCTCCGAAGCTGGGACCGCCCTGACTGGGTCCCGCTGCTCCTTCGAGCCAAGTAAAGGGGACACCACCACTCCACACAGCCGTGCTTCTTTCTCAGGGCCACCCACACCAGCCCCAAAGCCAGCTGCCACTGGGCTGACCCCTGCCAGGTCCAGTTCCATCTGCCATTGTGCCAGATCAGAAGCCTCCAAGCCTGCCTACAGAGAACTGTGGCCCTGCCCTGCCATGCAGGCTGACTCTGTGAGGGCCGACCCCATCCCGGGACCAGCCCTACCGGCCCTGCCAGGCCAGCCTCGCAGGACAGCTCCATGCCATCCAGAGAGAGCCTCCCAAGTCCTGAGAAGGGAACCTGCTGTACAGCTAGGCTAAGGTCCATTCCCTCTGCTGCCATGGAAGGGAGAATACATCACTGTCCAGACCAGCCAGGAGTCAGCCCAGTGACAGCAGTCTGCTACAAACAAAGGACACAGCAGTCTGCTGGAACCTATCCACCTGCTTTCCACTCACTAACACTCAGTTCAAAGCACCCAAGTCTAGCAGGATAATCTTTCCAGTCCAATCCTCTGATACACAGTGTAAAATCTCTGTATATAGTTAGCAGTCACCAGAGTCCTGTCGAGTCGCCACCTGGTGGACAAGGAGTGGAATTGCAGCCTGCGTTAGAGTGATAGAAATTAACTCTGTAAATATCCTGATTGAGTCCAAATTATAAATACTAAACCACTGATGGGATGTATTTCACAATTGTTCACTAGATAATCTATATAAAATAGTGATTCATTGGTTATTAATAATTTTAATAATTAATAAAATTACTATTAATATAATTCATATTTCATATTCATAAATTATAAACCTCTTCATCACAGACAGAACAAGCCTCACAGTCCCTTTCCAGCTGTGTTCCTGCTGTTGGCCAATCTCCTCCCCAGGCAGAAGTGACCTCATACTCCCCTCACACTCATTGGCTTCCTACTGAATTATGAGCTCCTGAGACACAACTGACCACATGATCCCACACCCAACCATCAGCCTCCTTGTGGCCAGAGCCTGAGCAGATCAAACTTTCATCCAATCCATCTGGCAGATTTCCTACCAAGGCTCTGAGTGGAGAAACCTTCCTCAGAGGAGCTGCTGGCTCTGTCCTGGTGATCTGTGGAAGAGGTCCCTGCACATCATCTTGTCCAATGACCCTGCTCAGGGCAGGGTTAAGCAGAGAAGGTCACTCAAGGCGTGTGCCCAGTTTGGCCTCATCCCCAAAGAGGCTGCAGAGGCCCTGGGTCAGAAGTTGCAGGGAGCTGATGAAGAGATTGCACAGTGCTGGCCCAAGGGCTTGCCCTGAGGGATGCCACTGGGAAGTGGATGCCAGGAGGACTCTGCCCTGGTGGTTTTTTGGGCTTGATTCAGCACCCACCTTCCCACCCAACACCTCATCCATTCCTTCAGTCCTGCTATCACCAGTCTGGCTCTACAGAGATGATGGTAAAGGCCTGGCTAAGGTCCAGGCATAAAACATGCCCTTCTTGCCCCTCCCCAGACAGGTTTGATGATCTCTCCCTTGTCCTTCAAGGGTCTGCAGTGTCTGACCTATCACTTTTGACCCAGCACCACGACTGTGCTGAGGGTGACCAGCCTGGGGTTTGCCCCAGCCTCCTTCTTGGCCTTCCTGAAGATGCCTTTTTCCAAGGAACAAGAACCTCTCTGCTGGCTCTGTGCACATTTCAGGGCACAGCCCAGGAAGGCTGATGTGAGCAGACAGCAACATTTGCAATGAGCCTGTGCAGGACACCTGAGAGGAATCACCCTGGGGCAGGGAGGTTTGTGCTGCACTCACACACAGAAATGTCACAGGATCACAGGATGTTAGGGATTGGAAGGGACCTCCAAAGGAGTCCACCCCCCCTGCCAGACCAGGACCATAGAATCTAGTACAGGATGCCCAGGAAGGCATCCAGATGGGTCTGGAAAGTCTCCAGAGAAGGAGAATCCACAATATCTCTGGGCAGCCTGTTCCAGTGCTCTGTCACCCTCACAGGGAAGAATTTCCTCCTCCAGTTGAGGAGGAACCTCCTGTGCTGGAGTTTATAGCCATTGCCCTTTGTCCTATCCCAGGGTGCCACTGAGCAGAGCCTGTCCCTGTCCCTTCCTTCCTGACCCCCAGCCCTCAGATATTTATAGACATTTATTAAATCTCCTCTCAGTCTTCTCTTCTCCACACCAAACAGCCCCAAGGCTCTCAGCCTCTCCTCTCCACGCAGTGCTGCAGCCCCTTCAGCATCCTGGAAGCCCTCCCTTGGACTCTCTCCAGCAGATCCCTGTCCCTCCTGAACTGGGGAGCCCAGAACTGGATGCAATATTCCAGGTGGGGCCTCAGCAGGGTAGGTAGAGAGGAAGAAGAACCTCCCTGGATGTTCTGGACACACTCCTCCTAATGCACCCCAGGACCCCATTGGCCTTCTTGGCCCCCAGGGCACGTTGCTGTCCCATGCAGAACTTGCTGCCCACCAGCACTCCCAGCTCCTTCTCCTTGGGGCTGCTCTCCAGCAGATCACCTCCCAGCCTGTCCTGCTGCAGTTTATTCTTCCTCCCCAGGAGCAGGACTCTGCTCTCATCCTTGTTGAACCTCTTTAGGCTCCTCTCTGCCCAGCTCTCAGTCTGTCCAAGTCTGTGAATGGTTGCACAGCCTTCAGGGGTCTCAGCCAAGCCTCCCAGTTTGGTATTGTCAGCAGACTTGCTGAGCAGTCTCTGTCTGTCTGTGCCCTCATCAATGTCATAGATGCAGATGTTGAACAGGACAGGACCCAGAACTGATCCCTGAGGGACTCCACTGGTTGCAGCTCTCCAGCTGGACCTGGCACCTTTGACCACCACTCTTTGGACTCTATTTTGTAACCAGTTCCTGATCCATCTCACTCTCTGCTCTTCCTTCCCACCCTTCCTGAGCTTACTGACAAGGATGTTATGGGAGACAGAGTCAAAAGCATTACTAAGGTCAGGGTAGACTACATCCACTCTCAGGGCTCTGCCAGGCATTGTGAACTCCCTCTGCACCTAGGAAGTTCAGAGACAGAGTCTTTCCCCATCACTCACACAGGCTCTGCACTGCAGCACTCAGAGTGACCCTGGCCTCCTGCTGCCCCTGCCAGAGGCTGGGAGGCTCCTCACACCTCCAGTGCCTTGGTACCCCAGCCACAGCTGATGGTGTTTGTGCTCACTCAGGTTCTCCTCACCTCATGTGCATGGTGTCCATGCAACATCTCATCTGCACAATGCCAGCAGGCACTGCTGACCTCCTCATTCTCTGTCCTCCCATGGAGGGACAAAGGACCTCACCAAGCTGTGGTGAGAGACCAGTGCTGGAAATGGTAGTGGTGAGTGGCTAGAGCAGGATGATTAGCCTGGGACAGCTTCCCCAGGCTGTCCAGTGAACAGAGACACAGATCAGAGCCTGCTCTGCTGCTCCTTCAGGCCTCTGGCAGGAGGCCTGTCTGTGTCAGGACACTGCTGTGTGCCCCAGCCCTGCACACTCACCCTTGAGCTGTTCCCTGCTGTTTGCATCCCTGGGACACTTTCTTGGGCCTGCTCTGGAGAGAACCTTTGGATGAAGACCTAAACCTTCAGGCTCTGCCCTGAGCAGATATCTGTCTTTGTGGAACTCTTCTTGGGGGCCAGCTCAGAGTAGTTCCCATGGCCTGTCCCTCCCTGTGGTCACAGGACTGGCATGCAGCAGAACAATGACCAAGCTGCCACAGCACTCAGACCTTGCACTGACCCAGGAGAGGCTGGAAGTGGAAAGAGAACAGCCGTGGAAGTCCAGGTGCTGGTGCTCCCTGGCAGTGCTGCTGTGCTGAGTCTCTTTTCTAACTAAATCTGCACAGGCTATGTCCCTGAAGCTCTGGAGAAGTCCTGGAGGAAGGATCTTGGGAAGGAAAATGTTAATGTTCTTTATTTTTGAACTAAAAAAGAGCAGAGGTCCTGCTGCACAAACTCTTGGTCAGCAAAGCAGAGAATGTGTTAGAAAAGGGATGGCAGTTTGATAAAGAGTAAAAACACCACCACCACAAAGTGCAGAACCAGGCTGGGCCTGCACTGAGTGACATCAGAACTGCTCTGCAGAAGAGTTCATTGCTTCTGAAAGCATCCAGTGATCAGTTTGGTCAGGGCAGCCTTGAGCTCTTGGTTCCTCAGGCTGTAGATGAGAGGGTTCACTGCTGGAGGCACCACCGAGTACAGAACTGACACCACCAGGTGCAGGGATGGGGAAGAGATGGAGGAGGGCTTCAAACAGGCAAAGATGCCACTGCTGACAAACAGAGAGACCACATCCAGGTGAGGGAGGCAGGCGGCAAAAGGCTTTGTGGCGTCCCTGTCGAGAGGGGATCCTCAGCACTGCCCTGAAGATCTGCACATAGGACACCACAATCAACACAAAACAGACACAGTATAAACAGACACTGAGCAAAATAAGCCAAAGTTCCCTGAGGTAGGATGTGGAGCAGGAGAGCTTGAGGATCTGGGGCATTTCACAGAAGAACTGGTGCAGAGCATTGCCCTGGCAGAGGGGCAGGGAAAATGTATTGGCTGTGTGCAGCAGAGCATTGAGAACCCCACAGCCCCAGGCAGATGCTGCCATGTGGAGGCAAACTCTGCTGCCCAGGAGGGTCTCATAGTGCAGGGGTCTGCAGATGGCAACGTAGCGATCGTAGGACATGGTGGTGAGGAGAAAATACTCTGCTGAAATGAAAAAGAGAAAGAGAAAGAGCTGAGCAGCATATCCTGCATAGGAGATGTCCCTGGTGTCCCTCAGGGAATTGGCCATGGATTTGGGCACAGTGGACGAGATGGCACCCAGGTCAAGGAGGGCGAGGTTGAGGAGGAAGAAGTACATGGGGGTGTGGAGGTGGTGGTCCCAGGCTATGGTGGTGATGATGAGGCCATTGCCCAGCAGGGCAGCCAGGTAGATGGCCAGGAAGAGGCAGAAGTGCAGGAGCTGCAGCTGCCTTGTGCCTGGGAAGGGCAGGAGGAGGAAGTGGCTGATGGAGCTGCTGTTGGCCATCTGCTGCCTCTGGCCATGTCAGAAGAGAAGACAACAGTGACAAGTCAGAGGAGACTTCTCTCAGCACAACCAAAACCACTCCCCACAGACTCCCCCCTGTCACACAGGCTCCTGCTGCTGCTTCTCAGGGACCTTCCTTCAGCTCCAAGGCAGGAGTACTGCTTGGTCCTGGATTAAGGTAAAAGGCAAGAGTGGGAGAGCTCCCCATGGACTCTAAGTCACCCTGCTCTGCACCTCATGTGGAGGGTGTCCACGCTCCCATGTCACCCTGAGAAGCCACTTCTGAGAGCACAGCCTGGATGGACACCTCAAGGACACAGCCAAGGCATGACCATGGCAGCTCCTGCAGTCAGCTCATTGCCAGCCTCACAGCCTGCACTGCCAGAGCTTCCCAGGCTGGAGGACATCTGGGACACCTCATTGCTGTGGCTCCACCTGCACGGAAGATCTCACAGTGTCTGTGCCTGACTGCAGCTGAAGCTTCCATGCCCAGAGAGCTATCAGCAACACAAAGAGCCTGTGAGACAGGCAAGGAGAAGGACAGACACTCAGGAAAGCAGCAGGAACAATTAACAATTTAAATAATATGTACAAAAATCCAGACACAACAAACAACCTTTAAACTGTAAAGAAAAGGAACCTCGGCAATGAAGCCGGTGGTTGCCCACAACGGGGCGGGGGCGGAGGAGGAGGAACCTCAAAATTCCCCAGGGCAACAGACCTTCAATAGATGCTTATAAAAATCAGGTATTGTAATTCCTCACTGATCCTGATACCTCGTGGCACACGTTAAGATCTAGACAAACCCAAATGGCGCTGACCACGAGGAAGCTTCAGGAGCAGAGTTTCACTTTCTGCTGGTGTCTGCAGCTTATTGCTGAGGCAGGATTTGCTCCCAAAGAGTTTGTAGCTAAAAGCTTTGTAGAGAGGAGGTTTCTCAGCTGTAATCCTTTTGCAGCAGCGCTCACTCCTTGCTCCAATCAAACGAAACAGTCCCGGGGACTCAGCTCCTCTGGGGTTTTGCCTCTCGACCCGGCAAGGCACGTATCTGTCCTCTGGGCTTTACAACGCTGAGAATAGCGAGGGGGCTTTGCTTTCTTGTCTGGGTAAACGGAAACACAGTTCGGCTTCCAAGGGAAGCTTGTGGTTCCTTCCAGAGCGTGGACAATGGCAAGACAATGCTCTGGCCCTTTGGGCCGATACTCATATATTTCCCGAGACAATAATGGCCAGTAGCAACACAAGTCTAGGGGTAAACCCCTGGTATTGCAACCTATAGAAAGCCTTCTTTCCAAATGTGGCCAAAAGCACACCCACCTGGCTCATTCTGGCTCTGAAACATGTCCAGGCAAGCCTAAAGAAGCAGATCTACTAGCTTCTGCCTCATTGTCTGATAAAAAGCCATTTTAAGGCTTTTTATGTCCATTCAGGACACAGTCCCAGCAGCCGTCCCCATGGCAGCAGCCTCAGCTGTGGCCACAGAAGCAGCCCCAGCAGCCCCAGCAGCCCCAGCAGCTCCGGCTCCACTACCCTCCCTGCCTCTTAAATCCCAGACATTATCAGCAGACAATATCACTGTGATGGGGAATACAATCGAATTCCAAAGGGATGATAGTATAAGGGAGCGGGAGGTGGGAGGATGGGGAACCGATTCACCGCTGCGTCAGTGGAGAGCTATTGTGAAAGACATACAGATGATTCAGAAAAGTTTGCATTTACTGGGCCATCAATTAATAAGGCAGAACCTGCCCAATGATATCAATGGGTAACCTTGCCTCAAGGCATGCAGAATTCTCCCACCCTGTGCCAAATATATGTGGCTTGGTCTTTGTTCCCATTTAGACAGACTTATGGTGACTTCCTCATCTATAATTCTATGGATGATATTCTGATTACAAAAAAGTTAGATCCTAAGACAATACTGTCTGAGCTTCAACCCATGTTAGCGAGCAGAGGGTTGGAAATAACACCACATCAGACCTTGCAACTTCTCGATAAGTGGCACTTGGCTTGCAATGCCGCAGAAGCCACGCCCCAGCAGACTCTTCACAAGGTATCACTGCTGACCACCTCGTTGGGGCAAGACTTTTGCTACATCACATCAGCAAATGCAACTTCCTGATAAGGCTTTACAATTAAGTCAGGATTTAGCAATCACAGAGTGGTCGAGAATCCAGGACAACAAATCTGATCCTGCATTTGTTAGTACTCGTCAGGGTCTAACAGGGCCATTTGGGTCCTTTGTCGATACCTTACATACGGCATTGAATACTTATTCAGATTTGAAGGTAAAAATGCTGGCTATTCTGGCATTTGACAGTGCTAATGACAACACTAAACAGGTTCTGAGCATTTTACCAAGAGGTGTCACTACCTCACGACTGCTGGATGCAGCAGAATGCATGAAGTACCAACAAACAGCAACGTCTCTAGCCACGGCCGTACAAGCAGTCATGAAACCACCAGTACAACCACCACAGAAGGGAAACAACCTGGGTGGAAAATATCGCACTTCTGGGAAACCTAGGTACCTTACATCAAATTGCCTGACTGCTGGACAGACTCGAAAGTGCTGTGCTCACTGTCACAGACCTAATCATTTTACTCCAGGTTGTCGTAGGCAGGGAAACTGCTCCCACAGCATGAGTACACCCGTGCGATGACACCGAACCAGGGTGCTTGGACCGCCCCCCCGCAGCCACCTCTGGCAGCACGTAGCAGACCTGGCAACAGCAGTGGATGTCACTCTTGAGTCCACAAAATGTTGTTGTTGAGTCCCATCAGCACGGTCCTCTGGGTCACAGACCCTGTGCTCTGTTCATTGGCAGATCGACTACCTCTAGACAGGGCATCCTCATAATTCCTGGTTCAATAGATTCTGATTATGACTGGGCTATGAAAATTATGCTCTATACCATCATCCCTCTTGTCAGCACTCTTGTTGGGACAAAAATTGCTCAGCTAATACCTTTTGAGTCCCGAGTGCCTAAAAGTTCTAACAGGTTTCGAGGATAAGAAGGCTCTGGTTCCAGTGATATGCCTAATACCTCATTGGCCCTAGAAAACCAAAAGGGAAAACTAGAACAGATTGTGACTATTAGACACCCTTGTGGCCAAACTATACAATTTTCAATGATTGTGGATGCTGGAGCTGATGTCACTATTATATCTTGTCATAAATGGAATGATCTCTAGCCATTGCTCATGGCAAATTCTCCATTGCTCATAGCAAATGACTCCAGAGTCATGGGTTTGAAATGTATCCAAACAACCTGGGTCAGCAAAGAGCCAGTGCAATTAGCTTTTACGACGGCAAATCAATCACTGTGTTAACCCTTCCAGTTGCTCTATTGGTCTGAGATGCCTTAAGTTAGCTAGGAGCAAAACTCGTTACTGATCCTTTTCTGCAGTGGCTACTGGTCAGCAACCAACCCTCAAATTAAAATGGACAACAGCTAATCCGTATGGGTGGAGCAGTGGTCACTGAGACAAGACAGGCTGCAAGTTGTTAAGACCCTAATGCAGAAACAATTGCAATTAGGGCATACTTTGCTAGCCACCCCTCTACCCCCCACCCCCCTCCCATTTCTGGTAAGACTCTAGTCTACCAAAGCTCTGTTCTGATTTGAGCAACAGTGCTAATTTCATAATTTCTGATTGTAATGTCTTTCAGAGTTCTGTTTTTCAAGTTTTGCTAAGCCTTCCTAGTCAGCATAATGAATAGTAAGCATTTGGTATTTACAGGTACTTGGTATGTAGTAATTGTAGTAAGGTATGAGGACTTAGTAATGAATTCACACTGTAAGATTTTCTTTTGGTTCGAACCTTCTTAGCTGTGTGCCTCGGCATTGCAAAGGAGCTCCGTGTAATATAGTTAAGGTTTGTGGTAAATAGGTATTCATTCTTAAAAGTATTCCTTAGCCAATGTAACATCTTTCTATTTCCTTCTTAGATATTGACTAGAAAAAATACAAATAATAGAAATAAATACAAAAAATAGTAAACCAGAAAACAGGTACAAAAGAACAATTTTAAAATACAAATATATCTAACAGAGCAGAAACCAAAAAATTACATCTTGGATACAAGAATGCCGGAGGACACACCAACTGGGGTTTTTCCTGAGGCTAAACCGCCTAAGGTTAAACAGTCCAAGGCAAAGCAGCCTACGGTTTAAACAGCCTAAGGCAAGCAGCCTAAGGTTAAACAGCCTTCCCCTGGCATCAGGACTTGCTCCCTCAAAAGAGAGAGGAGGTAATTGTTATTGGTGATCCCTCCTGAGGGGAACAGAAGGTCCCATATGTCGGCCAGACCCATCACATAGGGAAGTTATTAGCCTAGTAGGAGCACAAGTTAAGGATGTTACCAGTAGGCTGCCCAGTCTGGTACAGCCCTCTGACTACTATCCCTTATTGGTTCTGCAGTTAGGGAATGATGATGTTGCTACCAGAACTCCCAGGCTATCAAAAATGACCTCAGGGCCCTGGGAGATCTGGTTGAGGGGTCAGGTGCACAAATAATTTTACATCCATACCGTTAACTGCAGGAGGGAATACGATAAGGAACAGGACGGCGCTGCAGTCAACAAGTGGCTTAGAGGCTGGTGCAGTCGAAAGAATTTTGGGTTTTTCGATCTTGGAGAACTTTTTACTGCACCAGGTCAGCTGGTAACAGATGGAGTACATCTGTCCCAGAGGAGGGGAAAGGTCATAGTATACGAGAATGGCCTGTCCCCCAAAGGGAAAAAGATTCTGGGAAGAGAATTGGCAGGCCTCATTGACAGGGCTTTAAACTAGCTTCGAAGGGGGAAGGGGCTGGAACCAGTCGCCTCAGGCAGGAGTCTGGGGGAGATAAGCTAGAGCTAGAGATGAAACCAGCAGTCCAGCTGCAGTGTATGTACACTAATGCATGAAGCATGGGTAACAAACAAGAGGAGCTAGAAGCCCTGTTGCAGCAGGAAAGTTATGATGTAGTTGCCATCACAGAGACATGGTGGGACGACTCACATGACTGGAGCGCTGCAATTGACAGCTACAGGCTGTTCAGGAGGGACAGGCAAGGAAGAAGGGGTGGAGGGGTGGCCCTGTACATCAGGGAGGCACTAGATGCCGTTGAGATGGAGATCAGGGATGACGGGTTGAGTGCTTGTGGGTAAGAATTAGAGGGAAGTTCGGGAGGGCAGACATCCTGGTTGGAGTCTGTTATAGACCACCCAACCAGGAGGAAGATGTAGATGAGGCATTCTATAGGCAGCTTAAGGCTGTCTCAAGGTCACCTGACCTCATTCTCATGGGCGACTTCAACCTGCCTGATATCTGCTGGGATCTCAACACAGCAGAAAGAAGGCAGTCTAGAAGGTTTCTGGAGTGTATGGAGGACAGCTTCTTATCCCAGGTGCTGCGTGAACCTACCAGGGGTAAGGCCATGCTTGACCTCCTCTTCACCAACAGGGAAGGGCTGGTGGGTGATGTGGTGGTCGGAGGGTGTTTAGGCACCAGTGACCACGAGATAATTAAGTTTTCGGTATTCAGCCAAGCCAAGAGGGGCAGCAAGAAGACCTCCACTCTGGACTTCAGGAGGGCAGACTTCAGTCTACTCAAGGAACTAACTCAGAAGGTTCCTTGGGATACAGCCCTTAAAAATAAAGGGGTCCAGGAGAGCTGGAGCTGCTTCAAGGAAGAACTCTGGAAGGTGCAGGAACAGGCTGTGCCAGTGTGCCGGAAGATGAGCTGCTGGGGCAGACGGCCAGCCTGGATGGGTAATGAACTCTTAATAGAACTAAGGGAAAAAAAGAGGGTGTACCATCTCTGGAAGAAAGGGGAGGCAACCTATGGAATGTTTAGGGATGTTGCTAGGACATGCAGAAAGAAAATTAGGGAGGCAAAAGCCCATTTAGAACTTAGACTGGCCTCTGCTGTGAAGGACAACAAAAAGTCCTTCTATAAATACATCAATAGCAAGAGGAAGGGCAAGGACAACCTCCACTCCTTGGTTGACACGGAGGGAAACGTTGTAACAAAGGATGAGGAAAAGGCAGAGGTACTTAACACCTTCTTTGCCTCAATCTATCCTAGCATGGCAGAACATCTTTCAGACAGCTGGCCTGCAGAGCTGGCAGAAGGAGCCAGGGAGCTGCATAGTTCTCCTCTGTTCCAGGAGGCAGTTAGAGATCTTCTGAGCCGCTTGGACCCCCACAAGTCCATGGGACCGGATGGGATCCATCCTAGGGTGCTGAGAGAGCTGGCAGATGAGCTGGCCAAGCCACTCTCCATCATTTTTCACCAGTCCTGGCTCACTGGAGAGGTCCCAGAAGACTGGAAGCTGGCCAGCGTGGTGCCCATCCACAAGAAGGGCCGATTGGATGAGCCAGGGAATTTTAGGCCTGTCAGCCTGACCTCAGTGCCAGTGCCAGGCAAGATTATGGAACAGGTCATCTTGAGTGCAATCACGCAGCACTTACAGGATGGCCAAGGGATGAGTCCTAGCCAGCACGGATTTAGGAAGGGCAGGTCCTGCCTGACCAACCTGATCTTCTATAATCAGGTCACCTGCCTGGTGGATGTGGTCTACCTGGACCTCAGCAAGGCCTTTGACACCGTCCCCCACAGCAAACTGCTGGCCAAGCTGGCAGCCCATGGCTTGGATGGGAGCACACTGCGTTAGGTTAGGAACTGGCTGGAGGGCCGAGCCCAGAGAGTGGTGGTGAATGGTGCCACAGCCAGCTGGCAGCCAGTCACTAGTGGTGTGCCCCAGGGATCAGTGCTGGGTCCCATGCTCTTCAACATCTTTATTGATGATCTGGATGAGGGCATCGAGTCCATCATCAGTAAATTTGTGGACGACACCAAGCTGGGGGCAGGAGTTGATCTGCTGGAGGGCAGAGAGGCTTTGCAGAGGGACCTTGACAGGCTGGACAGATGGGCAGAGGCCAAGGGCATGAGATTGAACACATCCAAGTGCCGGGTTCTGCACATTGGCCACAGCAACCCCAGGCAGTGCTACAGGCTGGGGTCAGAATGGCTGGAGAGCGGCCAGGCAGAGAGGGACCTGGGGGTGCTGGTTGATTGTAGGCTGAACATGAGCCAGCAGTGTGCCCAGGCAGCCAAGAGGGCCAATGGCATCCTGGCCTGCATCAGGAACAGTGTGGCCAGCAAGAGCAGGGAGGTCATTCTGCCCCTGTACACTGCACTGGTTAGGCCGCACCTTGAGTCCTGTGTCCAGTTCTGGGCCCCCTCAGTTTAGGAAAGATGTTGTCTTGCTGGAGCGTGTCCAGAGAAGGGCAACAAAGTTTGGTGAGGGGTTTGGAACACAAGCCCTATGAAGAGAGGCTGAGGGAGCTGGCGTTGTTTAGCCTGGAGAAGAGGAGACTGAGGGGTGACCTTATTGCTCTCTACAACTCCCTGAAGGGAGGTTGTAGCCATGCAGAGGTTGGTCTCTTCTCCCAGGCAGCCAGTACCAGAACAAGAGGACACAGTCTCAGGCTGCACCAGGGGAGGTTTAGACTGGATCTGTGACCGGTTTAGGCTGTGTCTTTAAGAAAGAGACAGTTGCTGAACACTCTGGCTGAATATTTTTGATATTTGAACAAAAACAAGATAGTCTAAACTAATTTCATTGGTAGATTGTAGAATGCAATTTAAGTTGGGTTCTGTTAGTTCAGTCTGGTCTGGGTTCAGGCTGGGTGCAGTCTGTGCTTCTCTGTCCTGTGGGCTGGACGGCTTCTTTCTTTCTGAACTAGGAATGGCCTTGAGTTAACAGCCAACCACATAAGAAAGCTAATTCTTGCATGTGCTTTTGAGCTAACAGAATTTTTCTTCCTTAATTGCCTTTCTCTCTCCCTCTAACCCTTTTTGGGAAAAAGGGGAGGTAGGGAGGGAGAGAGGGGGGTTCAAGGAACCCCCCTGGCCGCTGGAGGGAAAAGGTTTTTTCTGCATTGTGTTCATTGCTGTGTATTTCTGTATATATTGTAAATATTGTATATTTGTGTACATATTCATTGCATTCCATTTCTGCCTGTAAATACAGCTTTCATCTGCTTTTCTGACTGAGCTAGCTGTGGTTTCTTTCCTTATGTGTGGGGAGGGAAGTTTCTCACCCCACCTCAGGATCTTAGGAAGAAGTTCTATACAGAGAGAGTGATTGCCCATTGGAATGGGCTGCCCATGGAGGTGGTGGAGTCACCTTCATTGGAGGTGCTCAGGAAGAGGCTTGATGGGGTGCTTGGTGACATGGTTTAGTTGTTTAGGTGGGTTGTATTGTATTGTATTGTATTGTATTGTATTGTATTTAGGTGGGTTGGATTGGTTGATGGGTTGGACGTGATGATCTTGAAGGTCTCTTCCAACCTGGTGGTGTATTGTATTGATACCTGGTTTCCTGTGTCTGGCCACTGGGCTGGACTTCTGGACACAGGAAGCACACAATGTAGGAGAGGGCACCCAGCCTAAACCACCACAGCCTGTCCCTGCCTGTGCTCACAGGACTAGCATGCAACAGAACCAAGGTGCCACAGCACTCAGGCCTTGCACTGACACAGAAGAAGCTAGAAGTGGGAAGGGAACAGCCCGGAAAGTCCAGGTGCTGGTGAGTCCACGCAGTGATGTTGGCAGGAACTCTCTATCCCCAAACTCTGGACACAGGACCTGTCCTGAAGCTCCAGAGAAAGCTTGGAGGGAGGATCTCAGGAAAACAGGATGTTAAAGAAAGGTCCTTTATTTTTTTAACCAAAGAGCAGAGGTCCTGCTGTGCACACTCTTGGTCAGGTTAGCAGAGAGTGAATTAGAAAAGGAATGACAAAATTATAAATAGGAAAATATTACCACCTCCAAAAAGTAAAAGCCAGGCTGATACTACACTGAGTGACATCAGAACTGCACTGCAAGAGGAGACAGAGAGTTTATTGCTTCTGAAAGCATCCAGGGATCAGTTGGCTCAGGGAAGCCTTAGCTCCTGGTTCCTCAGGCTGTAGATGAGAGGGTTCAATGCTGAAGGCACCACTGAGTACAGAACTGACACCACCAGGTCCAGGGATGGGGAGGAGATGGAGGAGGGCTTCAGGTAGGCAAATGAGGCAGTGCTGATAAACAGGGAGACCACAGCCAGGTGAGGGAGGCAGGTGGCAAAGGCTTTGTGGCGTCCCTGCTGAGAGGGGATCCTCAGCACTGCCCTGAAGATCTGCACATAAGACACAACAATCAACACAAAACAGACAAATGCTGAACAGGCACTTGCTACAAAAAGTCCAGCTTCTCTGAGGTAGGATGTGGAGCAGGAGAGCTTGAGGATCTGGGGCACTTCACAGAAGAACTGCTCCACAGCATTGCCCTGGCAGAGGGGCAGGGAAAATGTATTGGCTGTGTGCAGCAGAGCAGTGAGAGCCCCACAGGCCCAGGCAGCTGCTGCCAGGTGGAGACAAACTCTGCTGCCCAGGAGGGTCTCATAGTGCAGGGGTCTGCAGATGGCAACGTAGCGATCGTAGGACATGGTGGTGAGGAGAAAATACTCTGCTGAAATGAAAAAGAGAAAAAAAAGTACTTGTGCAGCACATCCTGCATAGGAGATGTCCCTGGTGTCCCAAAGGGAATTGGACATGGACTTGGGGACAGTGGTGGAGATGGCACCCAGGTCAAGGAGGGCGAGGTTGAGGAGGAAGAAGTACATGGGGGTGTGGAGGTGGTGGTGCCAGGCTATGGTGGTGATGATGAGGCCATTGCCCAGCAGGGCAGCCAGGTAGATGGCCAGGAAGAGGCAGAAGTGCAGGAGCTGCAGCTGCCTTGTGCCTGGGAATGGCAGGAGGAGGAAGTGGCTGATGGAGCTGCTGTTGGCCATCTGCTGCCTCTGGCCATAGAGACCTGTGCAAGGAGGGAAAGGCAGTGACAAGTTAGGGCACACTTCTCTGAGGCTCATTGTAACACCTGTCCTGAGCTGCATGAGAAATGGATCAGCTCAGTCCCATCACTACCAACCCATGTCAGAGTTCATTGCAGCTTGAAATGCAGGAGGGACCCAGAATTGTCATGAAGATTCCTCTGGTGTCAGAACAGAAAGTGAACAACAGCCCAATCTCAGGGAATGAGAGTCCCATGGAGAGGTGGAGAACTAGGGAACAGCTCTACAGTGTAGGGAACATAGAAAGGCAGAAGGGCTGGAGGTGAAGCATTCTCCAGGGGGTGAAGACTTCTCCTTCCCCAGCTCTGCTCTCTGCTACTCACAGGATGGAACTGAAGGGCTTTTGTCCTCCTTTTGGGTGCACATTCCAGGAGCCTTCAGATGAATGTCAGCTGCCAAGGTTGTGACACCTGACCTGGAGCTCAGAGCTTTGAGGGCACTGCCTCTGCTGGGGAGAAGAGGAGAGCAAAAGGTTGCATTGGGAAATGTGTCTGCAGTGCAGAGAATGGCACAGAGGAGCCTGATCCCCATTGCCAGGGCATCCCTGCCAGCAGATCCTCTTCCCCTCTGCCCAACTCCTTCTGCCTGCAGATGTTCCATCCAGGAGCTGCTTCCTTGTGCCCAGCTCTCCTCCCTGTCCCTGTTGACAGAGCCCATCCCACCTGCTGTGTGCTCAGCTCTGCCCTGCAGACCCCTCCCAGCAGCAGGACACTACCCAGGGGCAGCTCTTGGTGTGCAGGGCTCAGGAACAGCTCAAAGGCTAATGAGAGAGCAGAGACAAACTCTACTCTCACATAGCCCACCCAGCACACCACAGTGATCAACATTCAAAACCAAGACTCCTTCCCTTCCAGCTAAATGCTGCCTTGATGCTCTTCTGGAAAGCCTCCTCAGAAATGCCCAGAGGTGAGCTAGAACTGTGAGCAGCTCTGGACAACACAGCTCCCTCCCCACAGCAGAAGGACCCTGCCCTGCCCTGCCCTGCCCTGCCCTGCCCTGCCAGAACTGTATCCTGCCACTCACAGCTTCTCCCCACAGCACTGTGTGGAGCTCCCTGGGCAGGTTTGAGAGCTGAGCCTGGCAGGCAGCAGAGTCCCTGCCCCAGCACACAGCCCCTGGGCTGCAGGGACCCTGCTCTGAAGGACAGCCCTCACCACCCCTGCCTGCACCCCAGGCCTCCACAGCTCTTTCAGAAAAGCCTGAAAAGAGCCTCTGCACAGGAAGATTTCCTTCCAGCCCCCAGCAGCTGTGGCTGTGCCAGCTTTAGGAGATGCCTCCAGGAGCTGCAGCTGCACTGCCCTACCCCCACAGACTCACCCTGTCAGGGACTGCAGTGACTTCTCCTCCTGTCAGCTCTCAGCCACCCTCCTACACACCTTGAAGCTCTCTTTGCCTTCTTCATCTTGCTAAGATCCACTGGCAGTGCCCTCAGCCCTGCTGTGCAGAGCAGAGGAGCTGCTCCTGGGCACAGCTGACACTTTTCATTGCTGCCTACTTACCAGCAGCTTCCTCCAGCCACGGAGATCAGCCCAGCTGAGCAGCAGAGAACCAACCCAAGGGCATTTTAATGACCCTCTGGTGGCTTTGGTGCCAGGTAAATATCAGAGACTTGAGAGGGAGATGATGAAATCTCTCCAGAAGTTGAAGTCACTTTCAAACTCTGAACTTTCTTCTCTTGTTGATGGGTCCCAGTGAGGATACTCCTGGGAAAGTGTCTGCAGGCTGTGGTTGGAGCAGAGAACTGGAGGCAGTGCTGAGAGGTCAGGACAAGCAGAGGAAGATGTCTCTGATGCTGAGCAAACCTGGAGGTGTTTCATTAATGCAAAGGGTCAAGCCCTTAGGCCTGGCTCCTGGACAGACAGATCCTGTCCTTCACTCACCCCTCAGGGCTCTTCTTGCAGCAGTGAGATGTGGAGAGGACCAATGTCAAGGGCAGGACTATGGCACAACACCTCCACGGCTCCTGAGGATGGACAAGGAGGCAATGAGGCCCCAGGGCTGGAAGGAGGAGTTGTCTCCTCAGAGGCATCAGTGGCACAGACCACAGCCAGAACCAAAGGCAGGAAGAGCTTGGCTCTGCCAGGAGCCTTTCAGCTCTCCCACAGCCCTCTGCCATCTGCCCCTCAGGCTGTCCTCTGCTGCTGCACCAGCTGAGCCTCTTTCCCTGCAGGCTGTAGTCACCCAGCCAGCTGCCCCACCTTGCTGCCACCTTCCTTTGCTGCTCTCTCTCCATCCTCCCTGGCTGTCCCTTGAAACTCCAAGCCTTGGAGTGCTCCAGGCTGCTGCTGGGGGATGTCTTGCAGTGACATTTCTTTCTCCTCATCTCCAGCCTGGAGCTCCCCAGCTGCACTTTGTGGCTTTCTTTCTTTCTCTTGCACTTTGTCTCTGTGCAGAAAAGCTTCTCCAGGTCTCAAACCACTCCCCAAGCACTCTCAGGCTACTCTGCTCCTGTCCTCACTCTTCACACCACTGAGCCCATGGCCTTCAGCCTCAATCTAGTGGTCATGTGGCTGAGGCCTCCCAAGCACATCTTGGGAGATCTCTGGGCACTCTCCAAGGTCTTTGCAGATGGAGATGTGGTGCTCATAGGACAAGAAAGAGACTTTTAGTATCATAGTATCAACCAGGGTTAGAAGGGACCACAAGGATCATCTAGTTCCAAACCCCCAGCCATGGGCAGGGACACCCCACACTAGATCAGGCTGCCCAGAGCCTCATCCAGCCTGGGCTTAAACACCTCCAGGTACGGGGCCTCAACCACCTCCCTGGATAACCCATTCCAGGGCTTCACCACTCTCATGGGGAAGAACTTCCTCCTCACATCCAGCCTGACTTTTGACCAAGTGCTGCAGTGGGTGGAGAAGGGGCAGTGGTTTTGAACTGAAAGAGGAGACTGAGTTTGGATAGAAGGAAGAAATGTTTTGCAGTGAGGGTGGCAGGACATTGTGACAGGTTGCCCAGAGAAGGGGATGTCCATCCCTGGAAGTCTCCAAAGTCAGGCATTTCAGCAGCCCAAGCTAGTGGGAGATGTCCCTGGCCATGGTCAGGCTGTTGGCCTTGATGCTCTGTTCCATCTCTGCCAATCCAAACCATTCCAGGATTCTTTGATTCCAATATCCCCAACCCCTTCTCCACAGGGCTGCAGCTACCTCCCTACACCATGGGGGTGTCTGCATCTCCCCTAGGCCTCTGCACCCCCATACAAAGGAAATTGTTGCCATTCCTGGCCAGGAATGGCAATGGTATGGGCAAATCCAATCCAGCCCCAAAGGCACCTCCCTCAGAAGAGGAAAGCAGCAATGAGTTGTGCTGAGGCAGGAGGAGAATCTGAGACACTGGAATGAATTGGATGGAATTCAGCAAAGGGAACAGAGATGTCAACAGGTTCAGTTTGGTGCCAAGGGTCACTCTCTCACGTTCACCATGGGAGAATCCTGCAGAGGAGAATCAGTTTGGGTGAGGATTAGAAAGATTGTGAAAGGAAAATCTCCTTGGGGCTGGAAGGATTTACATGGAGCCTGGGAAGAAAGGCCTAAAGGAAGCCCTTCTGTTGCCCCAAAAGGCTCTGAATGGACTCCCTCATCTCTGAACAACTTGAGAGAGATGTCTGTCTGGGGTTAAATCTAATCCTGGTGCACACTGGTTCCTGGTTTATGACTCAGAGTTTGGGTGCAGGGATTTCAGGGGCAGTGCTTCCCTGTGAGTGTGCAGGGCTGGGGCACACAGCAGTGTCCTCACACAGCCAGGCCTCCTGCAAGTGACCTGAAGGATCAGCAGAGAAGGCTCTGGACTGTGTCTGTGTTCACTGGACACCCTGGGGAAGCTGTCCCAGGGCAGTCACCCCAGGCTAGCCTTCACAACCACCCTTTCCAGCAGCAGCCTCACACCTCAGCTTGGATAGACTCTTTGTCCCTCCACAGGAGGACATGGCCTCAGGAGGTCAGCAGAGCCTGTTTCCATTGTGCAGATGAGATGTCAGCAGATGAGCTGAGGTGAACCTGAGTGAGCAAACACCATCAGCTATTGCTGAGGTACCAGGGCACTGGAGGTGTGAGGAGACTCCCAGCCTCTGGCAGGGGCAGCAGGAGGCCAGGAAGACTTTCTGACTGTTGCAGGGCAGGGCCTGTGTGAGTGATGTGGAAAGACTCTGTCTCTGAACATCCCACACTCCATTAGGGGTCCATGAGGCCAGCTCAGATGTGGACACCTGGCAGAGCTGGGACGTGGCTGTGTGTCACTCCAGAACAAACCCTACTGGCCCAGGCAGATTCATCTCAGATGGCTTGGGCAGGCTGCTTTCTGCTCACATCAGCCTTGCTGGACTGTGCCCCTGAGATGTGCACAGAGCCATCCCAGAGGTTCTGGGCTCCTTGGAAAAGGCCTCTTCAAGAATGCCATAAAGAAGGGTGGGGAACATTGCAGGCTGGTCACCCTCAGCACAGTCCCTGGGAAGGTGAAGGCTCAAACAACTCTGCAGCCATTTGCAGGCCCTTGCAGGACAGGAGAGGTATTTCTGAAGCCATATGGGTAGGGGCAAGAAGGGGATGTTTTGTGCCTGGACCTTAGCCAGGGCTTTGCCATGGTCCCCCATAGTCTCTTTAGAGCCAGACTGCTGAGAGCTGGAGTGCAGAAATGGGTGAGGTGGTGGCTGGATGGTGGCTGAAGGCCAGATGTCACCAGTGGAGAGTCCTCCTGTCAGACACTTCCCAGTGGCATCCCTCAGGGCAAGCCCTTGGGCCAGCAGTGTGGAATGTCTTCATGAACTCCCTGCACCATCTGAGCCAGGGCCTTTACAGCTCCTCTGGAGACAAAGCCAAACTGGGCAGAGGCCTTGAGGGACCTCATCTGCTTACCCCCTGCCCTGAGCAGGATCATTGGACAAGAGGATGTGCAGGAGTCTCCTCCACAACTGCAGCGGGACAGAGCCAGCAGCTCCTCCACTCAAAGCCTTGGTAGGAAATCTGCCAGATGGATCTGGTGAAACTTGGATCTGCTCAGGCTCTGGCCACAAGGAGGCTGAGGGCTGAGTGTGCAATCCTGTGCTCAGGTGTGTCTCAGGAACTCACCACTCAGTAGGAAGCCAAGGACTGGGAAGGGGGAGGTGAGGCCACTTCTGCCTCCTGAGAGGATTGGCCAACAGCAGGAACAGAGCTTGGAAAGGGACTGTGAGGTCAGGTGTGTCTGCAGGAGCTGCTAGGGCAGCCCTGGGCTCATGGCTGGCAGATGGGCAGAGTGATCTGGCAGATGGCCTCTGCCAAAGGGCCTGGGCTGACTGCAGGAAGGGGCTGATGGGTTGGTTGCTGTCTCTCTGCTGCCTGAGTACATGATGGGACAGCAGCAGGCACAGGGCTTGGTGCTGTCTATGCAAGAAACTGCAAGGCCAGCAGCCTTGGGAGCTCCTGCTGAGGTAGGCAAGAGCAGGAGAGAGGAACACAGGGCAGATGGTGCAGCCTGGCAGGTGCAGCCTGGCCATGAGGAGCAAGAAACCTCTCTCAAAGGGTAGTGCTGTGGCCTGAGAAGTTCTGCAGAAGGAGTCTGGGATCAGCCCTTCTCTTTGTGTCCCCAGGAGCAGAGGGTGAGTGTGGGCAGGTGTCAGTGAAGGCATGGGAAGGCCAAGGTGGGGAAGTGAGAGGAGTGTCTGCAGCCTGCAGGGCAGGAGAAGCAGCTGTGAGACAGTGCAGGACAAAGCTGTGGGAGAGCTGGCCAAGGGCAATGGCAGTGGTGGGAGTGATGAAGAGAAGCCAAGGCTGTGCCCTCTTGGCTATGGCAATTCTCTGTCCCCGAGGCCTGTGAGGAGATGTTATCCTGAGGCACTGGGAGGGCCTCACTGCTTCTGTCCACAGCCCCAGGAAGGCTGGGGACTGTCAGGTCCTTGTCCTCCACTCAGCATCACAAACCCTACAGGGAGGCCAAAGGAAGGCTGGAGAGGGACTTTTCATGAGGGTGTCTGGTGACAGGACAGGAGGGAAAGGTTTGAAGGTGAGGAAAAGGAGGTTTAGACTGGGCCTCAGGAAGAAGTTCTTCAGTATGAGGGTTGTGGGACTCTGGAATAGGCTGCCCAGGTAGGATGCCCTCTCCTGAGGCTGTTGAAGGCCAGGCTGGATGAGGCCTTGAGCAGCTGAGTCTACAGGAGAGGCATCCTTGCCTATGGCAGGGAGGTTGGAGCAGATGAGCTCTGAGGTCCCTTCCAGCCTAGGCCCTGCTATGCTGCTATGAAACCCACCCCCCACCCCCACTGCACCTGAAGAGCCTTGACCCACACATGAGGGGCAGGAGCTGCCTGCTCAGGGGCTGTGCTCAGGCCTTGGCCTTTGTGCTCCAGAAACCAGAGCCAGAGTTTGCTCTCCTGCACTTTGCCTTTGCCTGCTGCAATCACAGCCTCTCCTGAGCTGCTCTAACGAGTCCCTGGGGACGCTTTGGCAGTAACAAGCCTCAGTGGGGCCAATCAGTGCTTCAAGGTACTTTGTCTTTTTGCTTCTTGCTTCTTGCACAGTTTCTTCACTCTTCTCTCAGTACCTGAGGCTCATGGGTGCCCTGAGGAGCTCTTTGTGTCTCTGCTGTTTACTTCCAGATTTCAAAGTGCACCTCACAAAGCTCAGATTTTGATGGCAAACTATTTTGATTCTTTCTCAGATGAGGGCAGAGGTGACAGCAGCATCCACCAAGCCAGAATGATGCAGGCTGTCTGCTCAGGAGGTCTGGACTGGGAGGGGAAGCTGTCCTTTGAGGGCTGACATGGAGTGGACAACTTTGCTCCTCACCCTCCCCAACCTCCCCACTGCTGTCCCTGCCCACCTGGGCCTTCCATCCCTGCTCCTTGCATCAGACTTCTCCATTGCTCTCTGCAGCTGCAGCTCACAGCTCCATGGCACCAGCTGCCCCCTGCTCTCCTAAGACAACTGCCTCCACATAGCCACAGAAGAATTGTTGCCCTTTGGAAGCTAAGCAAAGCCAAGGCTGAGAAAGTTCCCTCAGCAATCCAAGGCCTCTGGACCCATCTGCTCAGCACAAGCTGTCTCTCAGCAGCTTGCCTGTCCACAAGGATGAGGCAAAGCCAACAAGTTGTGCCATGGCTGTGATTTCTCAGCCAGTCAAGAGTTCTTGAGAGTGAGAAGCAGATGAAAAGGTTGGATCCTAGCAGCCCTTCCTCATGAACACATCCTGAATTCAAATCTCTTTCTATGGCTGTGCCTGGAGAGAAGCACTGAGCTGGCAGGAGGTGACAAACCCCCAAGCCATAGGGAGAGAAGTGCAAGGCTGGGAGAGCCCTGGTCAGGGCTGAGCCATTCCTTGCAGGTCAGTCCTCTCCTCTGAACCTTTGCTTCTCTGGCTGGGCTCATATCATTCTCTTCTCTCAATCAGCCTGCTCCTTTGTGCTGGGCAGGAGCAGAGTTTGCAGATCTGCTCCTTGGAACAGGCCAGAAGGTAAAGAACCCAACTTTGGGACAGCAGCAAGATCCCAGGCTCCTGCTGACCCCTGAGCACCTCTCACCCCCCTCCAGACCCTCCTCCCAAACCACACTTCACCACTTCTGGAGCTTTGAGGGTCATTGGCTGTGATGGGAATGTAGGAGTTCACCTGCCTGAGCCCCAGGTGGTCAGGTCTCAGTTGCATGGCCAGAGGGGGATGGTTGGGATGGCTATGTCCTGGGGGTGTCAGCCCCATCAGCACTACAACCAGGGGACTCAGCACAGGAGTTAGGGCTCTGATTCCTCCATTGCAAGAAGTCACACACAGTGGCCTTTCTTCTCAGTCACTTGGTCCCCAGGGATTTGCCCAAGAGCAGAGGGGTGACCATTCCTCTCAGCAGCATGGCCTCCCAGAAGGCCCTGGACAAGATCTGGGAGGAGAAGCATTTCCTGGAGAATAATTTGGAGGAGCCAAATCTCAGCCTTGAGGAAGAGGAGAAGTGGTTGATGAAGACATGGCTGAAGACAGCAAGGACGAAGTACATGAGGATTAGGAGGAGGATGGCAATAATTATGATGACAAAGGAGATGATGTGGAAGAAGAGGAGGATAATATGGAATAGGACAAAGAAGAGAAGGAGGAGGAATATGAAGAAGAGGAAGATGGGCAAACCCATATCAGCCCCTCTGTGCCACCCAAGCAGCCACATCAGTGCCCTGAGGGTGGGCAAAGCTTTCCACCCAGCTTGGAGCTGGGAAAGCCCCACTGCCCCCAGCCCAGTGCCCAGCCCTCTGTCAGTGGTGACTACGGCAACAGATTCACCCTCAGCTCCAACCTCATCTGGCACTGCTGCGTCCACAGCCAGCAGCAGCTGCACCTCTGAGCTGCCTGAGGCAAGAGCTGCACTCAGCTGGCCACCCTCAGCCAGCACCGCTGCACCCACACCGGTGCTAGCCCTTCCATACACAGGCTGCAGCAAGGGCTTCATCCGCAGCTCCTCCCTCACCTGGCATATTCACCTCCACGCCGGTGACCAGCGTGCCCCAGGGGACAGCAATACACCGACCCCGGCACTGCCAGGCCAAACGTGACCCCCTGGGGGGGGGGCTTTCCAGCAACTTGAACTGCAATCTTTTCTTCTGCACCTTCTTTCCTCAGAAGCAAATGTGCCCCTGCCCTTCTCTGCAGCAGCCAGTGCTGAGGAGAGGAATGACAGTGCTGAGTCAGCACAGCTGGCAGCAAGACTGCAGCTGGGTTGGGATTTGGCTCTTTGTTCCTCAACACTTTGGGTTTCCTAGAGGTAAAAGGAAAACCTCATCCCAAGGATTATGCCTAATTAGAATGGAAACCAACCCTAATAATGTCTTTGGTTGTTTCCTCGGACATTTCTTTCCCAAAAGACCACTTTTGGGGCATTTCTTCCAGGGCCAGGGCTGGAGCCATGTGCTCAGTTCAGGGAGTGTCCTTGAGGGGTTCTGGGAGAGTCTTGAAGGTCAAGTGAGGAAATCAAAACAACTCCTGGCCATTGAACAGGATCCTTTAATAACCTGCTGGACACGCGAATGGATCACTCCAAAGCTTACCGGCTTGTCCTGGAGGCACAAGTCTGAACATGCCAAACACAAACTCCCTTGCACCCCTCCCCGTGGAGCTGGGGTGCTCAACACAATACTAGACAAAAGGCAAGGTGCTGGTAAATCTGCAAAGCTGGACAGGCCCAGGCTTGTCTAGGCAGGTCCTGTGGTCAAAGGGAAACAAAGTGCACTGTTTGCAGCTGTGCCTGGCCACTGCCACGCTTATGGACTCCCTGTGCAGCTTCCCATGGGTTGGGCAAACTTTATTCTCTAGGCTGAACTCTCTTGTTCCTCTCTTTCTTTCTTTCTGCCATTGGCCATTATTGTCTTCAGCACCTTATTAATCTGAGCCAGGAGTGTAAACAACTCTCCCTTGTTTTACCAAGAAGCCCTGGGGTTCCCCAGAGCCTATTTTGTCCATATGAACCCGGGACACACTGTAGCTGCAGCTGGTGAATGCTGCTGGACTGGAAAGCAGCCTCTGCATGCCTGCTGCCCGAGTCTGCAGCCAGAAAGATCCTCTGCTCCACCTGTGACACCTGAGGTGCTGGTGCAAGCTGCTGGAGTGTGGCAAGATGAATGAGAACCGCTTGTCCCACCCTGAGCACTGGAGAACTGCAAACCTCTTGCCCAGCCAGCAAGCCTCCCCATGTCCTGTGAGCCAGTAGCTACTCACTCAGAGCCCCAACAAGCTGCTGCAGCCCGAGCTGAGAGCAGCTGCCTATCTGCTCACAGAGAAATTCCGCTCCAGGGGGAGACTGCTTCTCCCCTCCACACTCACACTCTGCACAGCTCCTTTCCTGAACACCATATTTCTTGCTTTGTTTCACTTGTGCAGGCTGCACTCTGTGCTTTGGAGCATAATTGCAGTGTCCAAAAAGGTCCCAGGTGGCAGTGCCCTGAGCACACAGGCTGATTCCTATCAAGTCTCTTTGTACAGCTCTGTGCCAGCCACCTCTGTAGCAGCCATAGAGTCCCCTTGCAGGTAAACTGCCCTTGAGGCATTAACTCTTTCCTAAGCTGAATCAATGTTTAAAAGATTCTAGCTTGATTCAACTGTTAAAGTTGTATTGAATGTGCATGTGTGAAATACATTAACCACAACCAAACAGCTGTACTGTGTGGGGCAGTATCACAGTAGCACATTAGAGTTGGAAGGGACCTCAAGAGACCATCAGGTCTGACCCCCCTGCCAAAGCAGGATCACTGAGGGTAGTCCACACAGGAGTGTACCCAGGTGGGTTTGAAAGTCTCCAGAGAAGGAAACTCCACAAGCTCTCTGGGCAGCCTGTTTCTAGTGCTCTGTCACCTGCACTGCAGAGAAGTTGCTCCTCATGTTGAGGTGAAATCATCTCTGTTCAAGCTTGAACCTGTTGCTCTTACCTTAGATTGGCCCCCTCACTTGACACCACCCTCAGATATTTATGCACATTGATGAGATTTGATATTAATACATTGATTTGAATGATTTTTATATCATTAAAGAATTAATATATTTGTATTAATATATTTGAATAAATATTAATAATTGATAACAGTGCTGAACAAGGTTAACCATATGCCTCATATAGTATTAGTAACACAGATGCATTGGAATGATAACAACTTCTTTGAAGAGCTAAAATCCTTCCATTCCTTGCTCTTTGCTGCCATCTGCTGTCCTTGTGTCAACATTGTAGTCACTGTGTCATCCTCTTGTATTTTCCTGTTGGTCTTCTGCCAATCCCACAGGACTGTTCTCATCTTGTTACTGAGGCCCAGGTGTGTGAGACCTCATCCTGTTTTCCAGACTCAGCCTTACCTCTCTCTTTGATGTCTGGGGCTGGGATCTGCTGCCTTATGTCCCTTCACTCTACCAAGCTCAATGGTTCCTTTATTGATGGCTGAAGGCTACTCTAATGAGTGGGAAAGTTTCTAACAGTTAGTGAGGAGTTAATGAGTCTCCTTCCTTCAGCTGTCCTGCTGAGAGTGCTGGGCAGGCTCAGGTGAGGGCCAGCTTTGAGGGCAGGGTTGCATTTGGTCTAGGTTGAGGCCTGGGCTTAAGGTCAAAGGACCAATGCTTAACAAAGGGTAAAGCCTGGGGCCAAGATGAGCAATGGGGGCAGAGTCGGTGAGGGGTGTGGTTGGGAGGGGATGAGCTGTAAGAGGTGAGGTGCAGGAGGGGTTCAGTTCAACTGTGTTAGAGCAGGGGACTGAGTAGAGAGGATGGGGGGGGCCCAGTCTGTATTGTGAGGTGTGGTATTTTCAATGCAGACCCAGTAAGACTCCCCCACTGCAGGGGGTTGGTGGGAGAGAGAGGAGACACTTCCCTTCCTATGAGCCACAAAGAGTGGGTTAGACATTCCACCTTCCAAATGTCAAGGTCCAGGACAAGAGATTAAATTTCATGGTGTGATGAAGAGGTTATTAATTTGTGAATATGAAATATAAGTTATATAAATATTAATTTGTATTAATTATTAAAAATATCACTACCATGAGTCACTATTTTATATCCGTATTCTAGTCCATGATTGTGAAATACATCCCAGAGTGGTTCAGTATGATAATTTTGCACTCAATTAGAAACATTTGCAGAATTAATTTCTATTAATATAACTCAGGCTGCAATTCACTGCTTGTCACCAGGTGGGGACTCGATGAGATGCTGGCAGCTGCTAACTCTATACAGAGATCTTACAATGCATCAGAGTACTCTGCTTGCACAGATGCTTTGAACTGAGCATCAGTGAGTGGAAGCAAGCAGGGGAAGATTCACTGTGTCCTTTGTTTGTAGCAAGGTTAGGTTTCCAGCAGGCTGCTCTCGTCGGGGCTGGTTCCTGGTCTGGTCTGGATAGGAATGGTGGAGACAACCTTCTCCCTGCCGTGACAGAGGAGAGAGGATGGAACGTAGGCTAGCCAGTAGGCAGTCTCCCTTAGCAGGACTCAGGAGCCTCCCTCCAGACAGCAGGGAGCAGTCCTGTGGGGTTGGCCTTGCAGGGATGGTCCCAGGACAGGGTTGGCCCTCGTGGCAATGACCTTCAGGACCAGTGAGGACGTACCACCACAGCAATCAGTTCAGTTTCTGTCTGTGTGATGTCTCTGCTATCATTGGCTGTGATTGGAAATTCTCTGTGCCAAGAACTGCTCACCAGGATGTGTCTTTGCTCACATGTTGTATGGTTAGCTGCAACCTACACCCACTGGGAAAGATTTCACTGCAACCCAACAGCTCCTCCAGCACCCTGATTTCATCAGCCTGCTGCAACCACCAGGAGAAGCAGGACAAAAGACTCTGCCCATAGCCCATCATGACACTGAAGCAATCCATTGAGTGCTAGAAGTAACCAAGAGGAGTGGAGAACACTGCTGGTGGGAAGTGCTGTTTGGATGGTGTCCAGCAGGAGCTGGGACACTGCCCCTGGTGGCACAGCCACTGTGATTTTCCTGCCTGCTCTGCTCTCTGCTTGCTGTTCAGCATTGGTTTGCAGTTAGAGTTAGGAGGATGGCCAAGCAAGTCACACTGCTGCAGACATTTCCCATCATCAGTGTTTTCTGTGTGCTTTGTGACACTGAATGGCATTGAAGAAGACTTTGGAGGCTAAGGAACCACCAAAAGTCCTTCCCATTCTGATTGGATGATGACATTCTCTGTTGAGAGGCACAGAGACAGGAGGCAACCACACAGCCACGCTCTGGCTGAGAGAAATGCACTCAAGTCACAGAGCAGATTGTGGTGGCACAGTGCCCCTGTCACTGGTAACCTCCTCAAGACCTGATGGGATTCCCCTCCCTCTTGCTTAGGCCATGAACTAGCCCAGGGTAAGGCAGTTATGGATCAGGACAGAGTGAAATAGAGCACTGAGAGATGTCCTCGGTGTGCTGCACCCTCACTATCCCAGCGTTGCACTGCTCTCCCTATGGCTTGGGGGTTGGTCACCTCCTGCCAGCTCAGTGCATCTGTGCTTGGATCACAGCCAACAGGGAGGTGATAAGAAACTCTGAAAGTCAAAACTTCAGGGTCTGTGCAAGTGGCAAAAGATCCCAGGATGATTCAGCATCCAAAGTTATCCAGATCAGAGAAACACCTGATGGAAGTCAATGATCTCCACCTCTCAAAACAGTGACCCCAAAGCCAGAGCCTGGAGCTCTCCTGGATCCCAGCAGCTGTGTCCAGCATCTCCCTCACTCAGACATCTCTCAGGCACAACCTGCACCAAGGCCAGCACCAAGTCAGACTTCTCCAGGCTCAGTTCTTGTGCCCTAAGAATGCCAAAGCTTTGTGAGAGGTTGCTTTGAGCTCCAGCAGGAGGAAACCAAACTCAAGTCAGCCTCTCTGCCAGCCCTTTTCCACTCTCTGTGTTAGGACAGACACCTTTGCTGTCACCAGGGTCAAGGTTTCTATCTTGCACTGAACCCAGCCAGCTCTGTCCCTGTGTCTGTGTGCTTGGTGCTTCTCTCCAGGCACAGCCATAGAAAGAGATTTGACTTCAGGATCCCTTGCAGGCAGTCAGGGTCAGCCTTGTCCTTATCCACTCTGTCCTTCAAAGGCTCTTGGATTAGAACACATTCTGCTGAATCACCTTGTAAGCCCCAGGTGGGCAGTGACAGCAATGGGGAGGTTGGGGAGGGTGAGGAGCAAAGTTGTCCTATTCAATGTCAGCCTGAAGGACAGATGTTCCTGCAAGTGCAGATGTCCTGCTGAGACAGCCTGGGTCAGTGTCACTTGGGGAATTATCATCTCTGAGCTAAACTGAAATGGAGTAAAATATTTTATCTATGACATAAAAAACTTGAGCTTTGTGAGCTGCACTTTGAAATCCTGAAGAAGATTGCAGGGACACAAACATCTCCTTAGGGCACTTGGGACTCATTGCAGGAAACCTCAGGTACTGAGGGAAGACTGAAGAAACTTCTTCAGAAGTCAGAAGGAAAACACAAAGTACCTTGAAGCACTGATTGGTCCCACTGAGGGGCATTACCAACAAAGCCTCCCAAGGGCTCCTCAGAGCAGCTCAGTGGAGGCTATGATTGCAGCAGACAAAGGCAAAGTGCAGGAGAGCAAACTCTGGGTTTGGTTTATGGAGCAGAAAGGCCAAGCCCTGAGCACAGTGCCTGGGCAGGCAGATCCTGTCCCTCATCTATGGGTCAGGCAGGGCAGGTTTTCTAATGGTACCAACAAGAGATAGTTAGCTCATGTCAACACCTAGAACATCAACTTGCTGAGTGCTGCAACCCTCTCACCAGAAGACAGCACGAACGTGGCACAACTGTCATGAAGATGACAGTCAGCAAACCTGCCTAGCACTGACCTCAGCGACTGTCACAGTAATCCAAGATGTCAACAGAAAGCATCCAACTTATAACTGAGTGTCATGACTGCTATTGTATTCTATTCTATTGCTTAACAGTTGTGTGAACATTAAGGGATCAGTATCACGAGGGTGAGTAAAAACACATTATTATGGGTAATTTTATATTGGGCAAAGCAATGAAGCTCCTTCACTCTTGCTGTTTGCCTGCAAGTTTTCTGTCTGTGAAGCTAGAGCCTGGCCAGAGCTACCTTTACAGATTAAAGAAATCTTGCTGCCATTAAACAATTCATGATTTTTGAACATCCTAGAGAAAAATAAAGATGCAACATACCCCTAAAGCAGATTGTAAAAGACAGTGCTGAGGATTGAATTTGTGTCTGAATCTCTGTGTGCAATGTGTTCAGCCATAATCAAGTCTTCTCTGGCAATAAGAAGAGTGAAATGTAAAGATTTGAACTATTAAGATATGAGTTCTTCTTTACAAGGTTTGCTATCTTTGACCATGTATTATGCCAGCTCTGTTAGAACATTCTAACTAGCTCAACTTAAGCATTGTGCCTTGTATGGGTTACATCAGTCTGTCAGACATGCTGCGCTACAGGAGTTTTTGCTTTTGCTATCCAGCTTAGCTTTAACTCGCTTTCTTCTGTGTATGCAAAGAGTATCTTGTATGGGATGGGAACAACTCCCATGAGCAGATTGCTCCCAAAAACAAAAAGGGGGATTTGTGGCAATGCCAGTGACAAGCAGTGTGAGCAATCTGGCAGTGTAGGCTTAGAGCCTGACATGGTGGTAGGCCATGCTCAGCATAAGTGCAAGAGTTGCTAGCAGTGTAGCAAAGCAGTGCTGTGCCTGCAGCATGTAACTAAAGCAGGACACTGGTAGCTATAAGGACAGAGAGTTATCTGGGGGTAACAGGACACACACCTGCATCAACAACCTCACATGGTATTAGTAGTGTGACCGATGATCTATAAACAGTGCGATGTGTGGTCACTCGTGGGGAGCCAATGAAGCTGTGCCAACGATGCTCTCCGAGTCTATATAAGTTGTAGAAGTTCCCTTAATACGCACATCTTTTTCCTTCCCTTTCCATTCACTTTACTTTGCTGTGCTATACTCACTATGCTGCACTACAGCCGCACAATATTGGTACAATAAAGGAACAATACTGGATCATATTGATCATCCATATTGATTCTCCAGTCTCCATCGACGAAAATGGACCCCTAATGGAGTGTGGGATGTTCAGAGACAGAGTCTTTCCCCATCACTCACACAGGCCCTGCCATGTAGCAGTCAGAGAGTCTCCCTGGCCTCCTGCAGCCCCTGACAGAGGCTGGGAGGCTCCTCAAACCTCCAGTGCCCTGGTACCTCCAGCAACAGCTCATGGTGTTTGTGCTCACTCAGGTTCACCTCATCTGCTCATCTGCTGACATCTCATCTGCACAATGCAAACAGGCTCTGCTGACCTCCTGAGGCCATGTCTCCTGTGGAGGGACAAAGAGTCTCTCCAAGCTGAGGTGTGAGGCTGCTGCTGGAAAAGGGTGGTTGTGAAGGCTAGTCTGGGGTGACTGCCCTGGGACAGCTTCCCCAGGGTGTCCAGTGAACACAGACACAGTCCAGAGCCTTCTCTGCTGATGCTTCAGGTCACTTGCAGGAGGCCTGGCTGTGTGAGGACACTGCTGTGTGCCCCAGCCCTGCACACTCACACACTTAGCTGTTCCCTGCTCTTTGCATCTGTTGGACAATTTCTTGGGCTGCTCTTGAAGGAAACTTTGGAAGGAGACCTAAGGCTTCAGACACTGCCCCAAGCAGATCATCTGTCTGTATGCAACTGCTCTTGTGGAGGCCATCTGAGCCAAAGAAGTTCCCAGGGCCTGTGTCTGCCTGTGGTCATGGGACAGCCACGCAGCTGGATGTTGCCCAAGCTGCCAGAGCACTCAGGCCTTGCCCCAACACAGGGGCTAAGCAGGAGGGGGTGTGAAGTGGAAAGAGAACACCCTGGACAAACAAGTGCTGGTGCTCCCTGGAGCTGCTGCTGTGCTGGGTGCTGTTCTTCTCCAGCTCTGCACACAGGAGCTGCCCCTAAAACTCCAGAAAAGTCTTGGAGGAAGGATCTCAGGAAAAAAGATACTACTGCAAGGCCCTTTACTGTGTTGAAACCAACAAGGAGCAGAGGTCCACTTACACAAACCTCTGGTCAGAAATACAGAGAGTGATTTGGAAAGTGTAGGATGAAGATATAAATAGCAAAAAACTAGACTCCCCCACCAGAAGGTACAGCAGCCAGGCTGGGCCTGCACTGAGTGACATCAGAACTGCTCTGCAGGAGAAGGCAAAGAATTTATTGCTTCTGAAGCCATCCAGGGATCAGCTGGCTCAGGGCAGTCTTCAGCTGCTGGTTCCTCAGGCTGTAGATGAGAGGGTTCACTGCTGGAGGCACCACTGAGTACAGAACTGACACCACCAGGTCCAGGGATGGGGAGGAGATGGAGGAGTGCTTCAGGTTTACAAAGAAGTCAGTGCTGAGAAAGAGGGAGACCACAGCCAGGTGAGGGAGGCAGCTGGCAAAGGCTTTGTGGTGTCCCTGCTGAGAGGGGATCCTCAGCACTGCCCTGAAGATCTGCACATAGGACACCACCAGGAACACAAAACAGACAAAACTGAGCAGACACCAACTTGCTTAAGGCCCAGGGAAAAGCTCCTAGCAGCAAGCACCTTGTAGTTGTTGTCCCTGCCAGGCCATCTGCCACTGCAGAAGAGCTTGGCTCCAACACCTCTCCAGGCAGGTGCTGGCTGCCTTGAGACTGCCCTGTGCCTGCCCTGCACCAGGCAGAGAGGCCAGCTGCCTCAGCTTGCCACACAGCTCCTGTGCTGTGGGCCCTAAGCCCTTCATGAGAGAATTTCTCTGCACTTCTCCAGGTTCTCCACCCTCTTTTAGAAGTTGGAACCTCACCACCTGATGTGGCTTCCATCATGGCTCCCATGCCCCCCTCCCAGGGACACTGCCCAGCTGGTCACATCACAGCCTGTCCAGAGGCATGAGGTTGTTCTGCCCCAGTGCAGGCCTTGCCTGCCTTGGCCTTGTCAAACTTCAGGAGGCCTTTGATGGCCAAATCCACTCACCTGTGGAGGTCCCTGTGGACTGGCATCCCAGCAGGACAGCATTAAGGTTAGAGGGCCAGTGCCTCAAACAAGTTGACAGTGTGGGGGAGTGCAGGACACTAACAGGCATAGAATGGAAACTGTTCCCTGGAGTTGCCACCCAAGGGGGTAAATACCACAGGAACCTCAGCAATACCATTGGAAGGTACAACCCCACAAGTGCAGGGCCAGAGGGTCAGAGGTTCTTTGTGGGTGTATTGCAACAGTAACAGAGAAGATCTTGAGTGAAGTAAAGGATGTGGTCAGTGCTGGCTGGGATACGCTGAGAAAGCTCTGCACTTGCTGGGAATGAGTGCTGTGATCAGGGAGAGTCCAAGAGCTTTCCCTAATTGGAAGCTATGAAGTGCCTCTTTACCTCTGCACACAGGAACTGCCCTGCAGCTTCAGAGAAAGCTTTCAGGAAGGTGCTCAGAGAAACAAACCTTGAAGAGTTCTTGATTGTGTTGAAAACACAGGGACAGTGTTCCTCATGTCTGCAGTTTCTGGGTCACAGCACAGAGCAGTGATGAATCAGGAATGGACTGGAGAAAAACATTGGACTCTGAGTAGGTGCAGTCTGCAATGGGAGGGGGTCGGGGTATGAAGGCATGAGGAGACCTCCTGTTCTGATGGCAGTGCTGCTCTGGAGCACAGCTCTGTCCCACAAGCAGCCCTGGACTCTCCCTGCCTGCAGTCCCAGCACTGCCACCCAGCAGCACAGTGTCCAAGCTGCCAGAGCACTCAGGCCTTGCCCCAGCACAGAGGCTCAGCAGAAAAAGATGGGCAGAAAGAAGGAGAAGCTGAGGACAGCCCAAGCTGTGGAGCTGCCTGGCACTGCTGCTGTGCTGGGAGACTGCCCCTCCACCTCTGCACACAGGCACTGCCCTGCAGCTCCACAGAAGCCTTGGAGGAAGCAACTGAGACAAGCAACTCAGGAGGAAGGAATGCAGAGAAACAGGGTACTTTATTGTTGAACACCAGGGATCACAGCTCCTCATGTCTGCAGTCTCTGGGTCACAGCAGACAGGACAACACTGCACCAGAAATGGTCTGAAGAAAGACATTTGTGTGGGAACAACATTCTCACAAGGGGAACAACACCAGCAGCAGACAGAACTGGGTCTGCACTGAGTGGCATCAGAACTGCTCTGCAGGAGAAAACAAAGTTTATTACTTCTCAAAGCATCCAGGGATCAGTTGGCACAGGGCAGCCTTGAGCTCCTGGTTCCTCAGGCTGTAGATGAGAGGGTTCACTGCTGGAGGCAGCACTGAGTACAGAACTGACACCACCAGGTCCAGGGATGGGGAGGAGATGGAGGAGGGCTTCAAGTAGGCAAAGAAGCCAGTGGTGATAAACAGGGAGACCACAGCCAGGTGAGGGAGGCAGGTGGCAAAGGCTTTGTGGCGTCCCTGCTGAGAGGGGATCCTCAGCACTGCCCTGAAGATCTGCACATAGGACACCACAATCAACACAAAACAGACAGATCCTAAGGAACACCAAATGAAAATTACCCAAAGTTCCCTGAGGTAGGATGTGGAGCAGGAGAGCTTGAGGATCTGGGGCACTTCACAGAAGAACTGCTCCACAGCATTGCCCTGGCAGAGGGGCAGGGAAAATGTATTGGCTGTGTGCAGCAGAGCAGTGAGAAAGCCACAGCCCCAGGCAGCTGCTGCCAGGTGGAGACAAACTCTGCTGCCCAGGAGGGTCTCATAGTGCAGGGGTCTGCAGATGGCAACGTAGCGATCATAGGACATGGTGGTGAGGAGAAAATACTCTGCATCAATTAGGAATATGAAAAAGAAGAGCTGGAGAACACATCCTGCATAGGAGATGTCCCAGGTGTCCCTCAGGGAATTGGACATGGATTTGGGCACAGTGGTGGAGATGGCACCCCAGATCAAGGAGGGCAAGGTTGAGGAGGAAGAAGTACAGGGGGGTGTGGAGGTGGTGGTCCCAGGCTATGGTGGTGATGATGAGGCCATTGCCCAGCAGGGCAGCCAGGTAGATGGCCAGGAAGAGGCAGAAGTGCAGGAGCTGCAGCTGCCTTGTGCCTGGGAATGGCAGGAGGAGGAAGTGGCTGATGGAGCTGCTGTTGGCCATCTGCTGCCTCTGGCCATGGAGACCTGTGCAAGGAGGGAAAGGCAGTGACAAGTTAGGGCACACTTCCCCTCAGCCTCATTGTAACCCCTGTCCCTGAGCTGCATGAGGAATGGATCAGCTCAGTCCCCATCACTACCAGCCTGTGGGATGTTCATCACATCTTCAAATGCAGCAGGGACCCAGAATTGCCATGAAGATTCCTCTGGTGTCAGAACAGAAAATGACCAACAGCCCAATCCCAGGGAACAAGAGTCCCATTCTGGTGGGTTGAAATTTCCCCCAGCATTAGCTTTGCAGAGCAGCTCAGTTAGAAGCAAATGAAGCTGTATTGACAAGCAAGAGCTGCACTCTGCAATGGAATGCAATGAACAGGTACAGAACATACAGGAGTGACAATATTAGACAGGTATTTACAATTAGCAAATGACATGAAACCCCTGGTCAGAGACCAGGGAGGCTGTTCCTCTGCCTTTATCCCCTACCCCCCTGTTCCAAGAGACAAGGGAGGAGTGGAGAGAGAAAAAAAATGCAGTGGGTTAGACTTAGCCAAGGCCAGCCAAAGCAGGTGATCTCTCCCAGCAAAGCAAAACAGCTGAGATGAGAGAGAAGAGAAGAGAAGAAGAAGAGAAAGAGAAGAGAAGAGAAGAGAAGAGAAGAGAAGAGGAGAGAAGAGAAGAGAGAGAAGAGAAGAGAGAGAGAGAATTGTTATGGTACAGCTCCTCCAATTCAGATATTTATCCAATGAATTTGTTTAGAAGAATCTTTTCTTTTCCTTTTCACACCCAAGAGTGATCTATTATTTTGTTTTACTTTTCTGCTCAAAAATCTGCATTGAATTTAAAGGCATGCCTAAAACCTTCCCCAGCTCTGCTCACTGCTGCTCACAGGATGGAACTGAAGGGCTTTGGTCCTCCTTCTGTCTGCACACTCCAGGAGCCTTCAGCTGAGCATCAGCAGCCGAGATGGAGATGCCTCCAGGAGCTACAGCTGCAGTGTCCTACACTCTCCGCGTCACTGTGTCAGTGACTGCAGTGACTTCTCCTCCAGTGAGCTCTCAGTCATCTTCCCAGTCCTGTCCACCTTGAAGCTCTCTCTGCCTTCCTCATCTCCCTGAGATCCTCTGGCAGTGTCCTCAGCCCTGCTGTGCTGTGCAGAGGAGCTGCTCCTGCCCAGAGCTGTCTCCTGCAGCGCTGCCTGCTTGTCAGCAGCTCCTTCCAGCCCAGGAGCCTGGCCCAATAGGGTAGCAGAGGACCAGTCCAAGGTGTTTTAATAACTCCTCTGGTGGCTTTTGGTGCCCTGTAAACCTCAGGGACTGAGAGGAAGCTGATGAAACCTCTCCAGAAGTCAAAGTCAGATTCAAACTCTGAAGTTTCTTCTACTCTTAATGGGTCCCAGTGAAGCATACTGGGAAAAGCTCCCCAGGGTCTGCTTAGAGCAGAGCGGGACAGTGAATTCAAGGGAAGCATCACTGGAGGCACTGAAGCATCTCCAGGCTGTGGGGAGAGCAGAGAACTGAGGCAGTGCTGAGAGGTCAGGACAAGCAGCTCAAGGTGGCTCTGCTGCTGAGCAAACCTGGAGGGGTTTCCTTGATGCAAAGGGCCAAGCCCTGACCCCCAGCTTTGGCCCTTTGCAAGGCAGATCCTGTCCCTCACCTGTGGCTCTGGGCTCTGCTGGGGACAGTGGGGAGTGAGGATGAGCAGTGAGCAGGGTAGGACCTTGTCAGGTTTTGCTGTGGTTTGCTTGCAAAGAGACAACTCCTGCTGAAAAGGAATGAAAGGTACCTTTAAAAATCAGATGCTTTGTACAATAAAAACCTCTCCAATTAGCTGCAGAAACCTTGGCAATAATGAGAGGTTCAGCAGTATTTAATGAGCCCCATGGAGTATTTGGGGCTGATTTCATCATCCTTAGGTACTGCCAGGAGACTCTGCCAAGCTACTGCCAAGAAGCCTCACCAGAAGTCCAAGTCAGAAGAAAACTCCAAAGTCCCTTGAAGCACTGATTGCCCTCCCTGAGGCTTGTTCCTGACAAAGGCTCCCCAGGGACTCCTTAGAGCAGCTTGTTAGAGGCCAGGATTGCAGGGAGACAAAGGCAAAGTACAGGGCAGAAAAAACTTGCCTTTGTTTGTGAAGCAGAAAGGCCAAGCCCTGACCACTGCCCTTGCAATAGTAGAGCCTCAAAGCCTCAAAGCCAAGTTTCTCCTCCCAGGCCTTGGTGGCAGAGGCAACTGCCAGAGCCAAGGGGACAAAGACTTTGATCCTTTTGTGCCTCTCATCCTTGCCAGAGCCCTTGGCCATCCCTACTGCAGCCTCTCCTACACTCTCCCATGCCTGCAGCTCTTTCCCTTCAGGCTGCTGACACCAATCTTGCTTCCCCAGCCAGCTCTCCCCCTGACATTTCCATCCCTTCCCTGAGCTGTCTCAGTTCTCCCTGCTGTTTCCTGACCCCTCTGGATGGCCTCATGCATAGCAGCTCTGCCCTTTGAGGGACATTTCTTTGGCCTCCTCTCCACTCTGAACCTTCCAAGATGCACTTGTGGAGGTTTTGGTCTCTTCCCACTCCCCTGAAGAGCTCCATCCTCTTTGAAACCACCCTTTCAGCCGTGTTCGCACTGCCGTGGCAGTGCTCTGAGCCTCCATTCAGCAGGCTGAAGCAGCCCAGCTCCCTCAGTCTCTCTACAGAGATGTCAAGTCCCGTCCTAGCAGATCTCCTCTGAAGCCGCCCCAGTTCCTCCCTACTCTTCTAGACTGGGGAATGCTTCATCCAGACAACAATCATCCAGATGTGGCCACAGCAGTGCTGAGTCTGAGGGATGAGAACTCCTGTGTCTGGGTGGCCACACTCCTGCCACAGCCAGCTGCAGTTGGTGTTCTGTGTGCAGGGCTTGCTCCATCCCAGGGGTTTGGAATGGTTCCTCCAGATGCTGTGAGGTCTTTCTGACTGGGGATGGGACACACCAGAGCTCCAGCTCCAAAGAACAGGCAGAGAGTTCGTACTGTGGTGGGGCCCAGTCTGTCAGGGAGTGGGAAAGGGGATGTAGGTTGTACGGGAAAAGACACAGATGAGTGTTTGGAAGGCTTCAGGTGGTGTAGCCTTTCCTGGGAGTGAGCAGAATCTGTCCTGGGAAGGAGTCCTGTTATGGCTGTTATTAATATTTAATAGCTGGCTGTTGGCGACAGAGATTGGAGTCAATATGGATGACCAATGTGATCCAGTGTTTTTTTTATTAAGGGAACCTCTACAGCTTATAGAGACTCGGGGAGCATCGTTGGCACAGCTTCATTGGCTCCCCACCAGTGACCACACATCACAGTGTTATAGATTATTGGTCACACTACTAACACCATGCGAGGTTGTTGATGCAGGTGTGTGTCCTGTTATTCCCAGATAACTCTCTGTGTTATAGCTACCAGTGCCCTGCTTTAGTTACATGCTGCAGGCACAGCACTGCTTTGCTACACTGCTAGCCACTTCTGCACTTCTGCTGAGCATGGCCTACCACCATGTCAGGCTCTAAGCCTACACTGCCAGATTGCTCACACTGCTCGTGCTGGCATTGCCACAAATCCCCCTTTTGTTTTTGGGAGCAATCTGCTCATGGGAGTGTTCCCATCCATACAAGAACTCTTTGCATACACAGAAGCAAGCGAGTTAAAGCTAAGCTGGATAGCAAAAGCAAAAGTCCTGTAGCGCAGCATGTCTGACAGACTGATGGAACCCATACAAGGCACAATGCTTAAGTTGAGCTAGTTAGAATGTTCTAACAGAGCTGGCATAATACATGGTCAGAGATAGCAAACATTGTAAAGAAGAACTTAGATCTTAACAGTTCCGATCTTTACATTTCACTCTTCTTATGGACAGAGAAGACTTGATTGTGCCTGAACACAATGCACACAGAGATTAAGACACAAATGCAATCCTCAGCACTGTCTTTTACAATCTGCTTTAGGGGTATGTTGCATCTTATTTTTCTCTGGGATGGTCAAAAATCATGAATTGCTTAATGGCAGCAAGATTTCTTCCATCTGTAAAGGTAGATCTGGCCAGGCTCTAGCTTCACAGACAGAAAACTTGCAGGCAAACAGCAAGAGCAAAGGGCTTCATTGCTTTGCCAATAGAAAATTACCCATAATAATGTGTTTTTGCTCATCCTAGTGATACTGATCGTTAATGTTCACACAACAGTTAAGCAGTCATGACACTCAATAAGTTAGATGCTTTCTGTTGACATCTTGGATTATTGTGACAGTCATTGAGGTCAGTGCTAGGCAGGTTTGCTGACTGTCATCTTCATGACAGTTGTGCCGTGTTTGTGCTGTCTTGTGGTGAGAGGGTTGCAGCACTTTGCAAAGTTGATGTTTCTAGGTGTTGACATGAGCTAACTATCTCTTGCTGGTACCATTAAAAACAATTTTGCTATGGGATATTCTCTCTTTCCCCCCCCCTTTTTTCCCTAGTATTTATTTGTTTGTTGTTGTCCAGCCTACAATGACAATGCATGTGGTGTTATAATGAATTTTTCCCTCTAAGTGTGTAAAATTACAGGAAACTTGTGAGATAACATCTAAGTCCATATGAACATTTTCTCTAATCACACAACAGTCAAACAACCATACTTTTGAGGTCTAATTCACATGGTGCTGTGGTACATTCTTCTGATTGATGCTTTTGATCTCAGATTATCATAACAGTTATTGTGATCGATGTTTGACTTCATGGGAAATGGTGTTCCTTCATATTCTTGATTCTTCTGCCGTTGTTCATTGCGATGATTGCAGGTGACAGAAGCGAAGGCTCTGAGGTGACCTTATTGTGGCCATCCGGTATCTGAAGGGGGCCTACAAGAAGGCTGGGGAGGGACTTCCTAGGGTGTCAGGAAGTGACAGGACTAGGGGGAATGGAATGAAGCTGTGGGTGGGGAGATTCAGGCTGGAGGTGAGGAGGAAGTTCTTCCCCATGAGAGTGGTGAAGCCCTGGAATGGGTTGTCCAGGGAGGTGGTTGAGGCCCCGTCCCTGGAGGTGTTTAAGGCCAGGCTGGATGAGGCTCTGGCCGGCCTGATCTACTGTGAATATCCTTGCCCATGGCAGTGGGGTTGCAACTAGCTGATCCTTGTGGTCCCTTCCAACCCTGACTGAACTATGAGTCTATGATTCCATATATTTTTAATTAATTTGTTTTTTTCTGTTTTTAATATAATCTATTTAAATTTTTTTCTATTTTAATAAATTTGTTTCATTTTGTTTTGATTTTATTATTGTTTTGTAAGTTTAATTTTATTTTTTCATTATTTTTACACTCTCTTTTGATTTTTTATTTTAATTTCTTTTTATTTAATTTTTTTGTAAATTATTTTTCTCTAATTTCTTTAATTCATTTTTCTCTTTTTGTTATTTATTTTGTAATATATTTTTTTTATTTTGTTCAATTTTTTAATTTATTTTTTATTAATTATTTTTATTTTTATTCTAATTTTGGTTGTTTTTATTTTTTATTTTTTTTATTTATTTAATTTTTTTTATATTAATATTTAATTTTATGTTTTTAATTATTTTTATCTATTATTGGGGGTTTCATATTTTTTTGTATATTTTTTCTATCTTGACTATATGTTAATTTAGTCTATTTTTTCCTATTTTTTCCTATTTTGTATTTTTTATTTTTAATAATTTTTATTCTGTTATTGTTAATTTTTTTTTTATTTGTAAGCATTTAATTTTTTAAATTTATTTTTTATCTAGTTTTAATTTTTTATTTTTGATCTTACATTTTTAATTTAATAATTTTCTATTTTCTGTTTGTTGTATTTAATCTATTTTCTATTTTAATTTTTATTTTTGGGTTTTCATTTTTTAAACCTTCTTTTCTATTAATTCTTTTTATTATTATTTAATTTTAATTTTCTTGAATTTTTCTTTATAAGTTTTTTTTGTTTGTTTAATCTAGTACTCTTGATAATCCTACCGGGTTTTTTTGCTAATATGTTTTCTGTTAATAGCTGTTTTTCTTAGCAATCCTTATGATTTTTGTTGTTGTTTTAATTTGTTCTCTACATTATTTTTTGTTATTATTTTAAATTTTTATTGTACTTTTTGTATCTAAGTTGTAATATTTTGGTTTTGGTTTGTTATATATATTTGTATTTAATTAATTTTTTTACTTGTTTTCTTTTTTACTATTTTTTTATTATTGTATGTTTTCTAGTCAATGTCTAAGAAGGAACTAGAAAGATGTTACATTAGCTAAGGAATACTTTTAAGAATGAATACCTATTTACTACAAACCTTAACTATATTACACGGAGCTCCTTTGCAATGCCGAGGCACACACAAAGAAGGTTCAAACCAAAAGAAAACATACAGCTGAACTCATTACTAAGTGCTTATGCCTTACTGCAATTACTCTGTACTAAGTACTTGTAAATACCAAATGCTTACTATTCCTTATGCTTACTAGGAAGACTTAGCAAAACTCTAAATAACAAATCTCTGAGAGACATTACAATCAGAAATGATGAAATTAGCACTGTTGCTTTAAATCAGAACAGAGCTTTGGTAGAATAGAGTCGTACCAGAAAAGTGGGGGGGGTGGGGGAGACTACCTCTTAGACCATCTGCTTCATTAAGATGTCATGTACCATCCTCTCCAGGACACAGTGACCATCTCTGGAGTCACCTTTCCCGGGGCAGACTGGACAGCCCAAGGCCCTTTCCATCATTCTCCAATTTGCTTCTGCACTTATTCTTTGTTCATTCAGGTTGCTCTCTCCTATCCTGCTTTGCCCTTTCGATAGGCAAAGCTGCAGTTGTCCCCTGGGCCACCTCTGTGATTGTTTTTGCTCTTCATCTCTTGTATCTACTTGCCTAAAACTTTGCTTCTCAGATCATGCCTTGGAGAGAGGCAGCCTACTGAGAGACATCTTGTGCTGAGCACCTGGTTCCAGAGGGGTTGGATTACTGATGCAACTTTATCAGACTTTGTTTTTCTTTACTTCTAAACAGGAACAATTCTCCTGTGGCTGTATGCAGACAGATCTCTACAGAGAGCAGGGGGAAGCTGGTGCCATGGAGCTGTGACCTGCAGCTACAGAGAGCAGTGAAGAAGTCTGATGGGACAGTGATGTAAGCCCCAGGTGGGCAATGACAGCAATGGGGAGGTTGTGGAGGGGGTGAGGAGCAAAGTGGTTCATACAGTGTCAGATCTTGAGGAAGAGTTTTTCCTTTGAGTACAGGCCCCTCGAGGAGACTCTGTGGATCAAGGTGACATGGAGAGTGCTGCTGTCAGCTCCCTTCTCTCAAGTGCAGCTAATTAAAAACATCCTTTAAAAACAACCCAGGGGGTTATGAGGCCCAGTGGGAAATCTTCTTCATTAACTGCACTCTGAAACAGCTTCAATTAGCTGTGGAAAATGCTCCAAGGATCTGGACAAGTCTTCAGTACCTGGAGGAAATCCCAGGCAGAGCCACAGCTCCTGAGGGACTTCTGTGTTCTAATGAGCCCCATGGAGGATTTGGGGCTGACTCCAGGTGTCAGGGACTGAGAGAAGATTGAAGAAACTACTCCAGAAGTCAGCAGCAAATGCCAAAGTAGCTTGAAGCACTGATTGGCCCCACTGGGGCTTGTTACTGACAAAACCTCCCCAGGGGCTCCTTAGAGCAGGTAATTGGAGGCTGTGATTTCTAGAGCAAAAAAAGGTAAAATGCAGGAGTCTGTGATGCTGAAAAACCCTGGGTTTGGGTTATGGAGCAGGAAGGCCAAGCCCTGAGCACAGTCCCTGGGGACAGTAGAGCCTGAAAGCCTCAAAATAAAGGATCTGCTCCCAGGCCTGGGTGGCAGAGACAAGTGCCAGAGCCCAGGGACCGAGACCTTGGTCCTGTTGGTCTTTCAGCCTTGCCAGAGCCCTTGGCCATGCTTTACCAGCAGACTTGGTAGGCTTAGGTAATGGTTGCCCTGGGTGACCCTGAAGGTCTTTCCCAACCACAACAGTTCTGTGATTCTATGTTTCTGTGTAGGAGAAGGATTGGTTTTGGATAGCTTTAGAAGACTCTAGGGAAGGTTTACCTCTGCTTGGAGATAAGGATTATATATATATATTAAAAGAAACAACAAAGAGAGAGAACAAGAGGGATGCATATTGTGCCTATTTTATAACTAAGGCTTTAGTGACACCAGCAAGAAATAGCTAACCCAAGTCAATGCCTGGAAACATCAATTTTTGCATGGCAGTACTGCAATCATCTCAACAAACCAGCACAAGAATCAAGAAGACAGGACAAAGAGCACTTCCCATGGAGCTGAAGATCAGTAGAGCTACCTAACACCCATCACAATGACTGCTGTGATAATCTGAGATCAAAAGTATCAATCAGAAGAATGCACCAAAACCCATCTGAATTAGGACTGAACATCATGATTGCTTCACTGTTGTGTGATTAAGGAGTATGTTCACATGGGTTGATAGGGTAACTCACCAGTCTGTCATAACTTTAAAGAGTTAAAGGGAAGGTCAAAATTAATTATAGCACAAAAGACATTTTCATTTAAGGTTATAAAAAGAAAAGCAAAAAAAGGGGGAATTCAGGTATTATGTCACAAAAGAGAATGGTTCAAGCATGTTATGTTCTCAAATTTCCTTTTACATGTGGTTTCAAATGTGCTTTAACAAAATTTATGGAGGGTATGAGAGTTCTGGAAGTTTTAGCTAGGAGAAACTTGAAAGAAGCACAAACAACATTAGGCCAGAGTCAGTATCAACAGGACTCAGTGCCTTTCCTTAGCAAATACAAAGCATCAGCAGAGCAGTATGTTAGGATGAGTAAAAATGGATTGCTGTGTTATGTTCAGTTTTACATTGGGCAGAACCATGAATATTCAGGATGTCATCCCTGACCCAGCCAAGGAGCCTTTGCACTCTTGCTGTTTGCCTGCAAGTATTTTCCTTCTCTGTGGAGATGGAGCCTGGCCAGCTCTACCCTTGTGGATCAAGGAGAATCTTGCTGCAATTAACCACCACCACAAAGTGCAGCAGCCAGGCTGGGTCTGCACTGAGTGACATCAGAACTGCTCTGCAGAAGGTTTATGCTTCTGAAAGCATCCAGGGATCAGGTGGCTCAGGGCAGCCTTCAGCTCCTGGTTCCTCAGGCTGTAGATGAGAGGGTTGGCTGCTGGAGGCACCACTGAGTACACAACAGACACCAACAGGTTCCAGGATGGGGAGGAGGTGGAGGGAGGCTTCAATCCCTTCTATGATTTTTGACCATCTTAGAAGAAAAGAAATAAAGATGTAGCACACCTTTGAAGCAGATTGTAAGAGGCAGTGCTGGAGATTGGGTTTGCTGTGTTTGTAGCTCTTTGTATCTTGATCCTGTGTACAATGTGTTCAGGCTGATCAAGTCTTCTTTGTAATAAGAAAAGGGAAATGTAAGAATTGGAGCTAGTAAGATCTGAGTTCTCCTTTGAGAGATCAGGCAGGCAACAAAGAAATAAGTTCAAAACTGTGGGATGAAACTTTCTGTCTGAAAGAAGCAACTGTTGTGTTTGTGTTCTGACCTTGTAAGATAAGTGGAAAGGAAGGTGAGCTTGTTACTGAGATGCAGCTGGAAGTTCTGTTATCTTTAGCCATATATTATGCCAGTTCTGTTAGATTGAGCTAATTCATACAACCTGAGCATTGTGTCTTGCATGGGTTACACCAGTCTGTTAGACACGCTGCGCTACACAACTTCTGCTTTTGCTATAGAGTTACTTTTAACTTGCTTGCTGCTGTGTATGCAAAGAGTGTTAGAAAGGTCAATCAAAAGTGTTGTTTTATTAGTAAACAAAAAAGGGGGAGATGCTGGAAGAGGTTTTTGTATAGCTTTAGAAGACTATAGGATGGTGTAAAAGAGGTTGTTTTCAGATAGCTTTGTAGGACAATAGGGAAGATTTGCCTTTGCTCGAGTTAGAGCAAGCTATGTTCTGTCTTTGACTGTGAGGGGAATGTAAACACCTTGTAAACAAAGGAGAGAAATTAGGCAGAATTTGGTGTGATGTGTTAAAATATTGCGTCACTAGTGGTGTGCCCCAAGGATCAGTGCTGGGCCCCATGCTCTTCAACATCTTTATTGATGATCTGGATGAGGGCATTGAGTCCATCATCAGTAAATTTGCGGACGACACCAAGCTGGGGGCAGGAGTTGATCTGCTGGAGGGCAGAGAGGCTTTGCAGAGGGACCTCGACAGGCTGGGACAGATGGGCAGAGTCCAAGGGCATGAGATTGAACACACCCAAGTGCTGGATTCTGCACACTGGCCACAGAAACCCCATGCAGTGCTAGAGGGGGGTCAGAGTGGCTGGGAAGCGGCCAGGCAGAGAGGGACCTGGGGGTGCTGGTTGATGGTAGGCTGAACATGAGCCTAGGAAACCCAAAGTGTTGAGGAACAAACAGCCAAATCCCAGCCCAGCTGCAGTGGTGGCACTGGCTGTGCTTTCTCAGCACTGTCATTATTCTCCTCAGCACTGGCTGGTGCAGAGAAGGGCAGGGGCACATTTGCTTCTGAGGAAAGAAGGTGTAAAGGAGATTTCAGTTCAATCTGCGGGAGAAGGCCTCCCCCCAGGGGGGTCACATTTGGCCTGGCAGTGCCGGGGTCGGTGTATTGCTGTGTCCCCTGGGGCACGCTGGTCACCGGCGTGGGGGTGACTATGACAGGTGAGGGAGGAGCTGCAGATGAAGCCCTTGCTACAGCCTGTGCAGGGGCTGGACTAGCACTAGTGTGGGTGCAGTGGTGCTGGCTGGGGGTAGACAGCTGAGTGCAGCTCTTGCCTCAGGCAGCTCAGAGGTGCAGCTGCTTCTGGCTGTGGACGCAGCAGTGCCGGCTGAGGTTGGAGCTGAGGGTAAATCTGTTGCATAGTCCCACAGACAGAGGGCTGGGCACTGGGCTGGGGGCAGTGGGGCTTTGCCAGCTCCAAGCTCGGTGGGAAGATTTTTCCCCCACTCAGGGCACTGATGTGGCTGCTTGGGTGGCACAGAGGGGCTGATATGGGTTTCCCCTCTTCCTCCTCTTCATATTCCTCCTCCTTCTCATCATTCTTCTCGTATTCCATATCATCTTCCACTTCTGCCACATCATCCCCTTTGTCCTCCTCATAATTATTTTCTTCCTCCTCCTCCTAATTCTCATGTACTTCATCCTTGCTCTCCTGATCACCCTGTGCTCTTGGGCGAATTCTTGGGGACCAAGTGACTGAAAAGTAAGGACACTGTGTGCAACATTGTGTGCTGAGCAGATGGTTCCAGAGGCCTTGGATTGCTGAGGCAACTTTCTCAGCCTTGGCTTTGCTTCCAAGGAGCAACAATTCTGTGGCTGTGTGCAGGCAGTTCTCTAAGGAGAGCAGGGGGCAGCTGGTGCCATGGAGCTGTGAGCTCCAGCTGCAGAGAGCAGTGGAGAAGTCTGAGGCAAGGAGCAGGGATGGAAGGCCCAGGTGGGCAGGGACAGCAATGAGGAGGATGGGAAGGGTGAGGAGCAAAGTTGTCTACTCAGTGTCAGCCCTCAAAGGACAGCTTCTCCTCCCAGTCCAGACCTCCTGAGCAGACAGCCTGCAGCATTCTGGCTTGGTGGATGCTGCTGTCACCTCTGCCCTCATCTGAGAAAGAATCAAATAGTTTACCATCAAAATCTGAGCTTTGTGAGGTGCACTTTGAAATCTGGAAGGAAAAAACAAAGACACAAAGAGCTCCTCAGGGCACTTGGGGATCATTCCCTGAACCTCAGGTATTGAGAGAAGAGTGAAGAAACTGCAAGAAGCAAGAAGCAAAAGACAAAGTACCATGAAGCATTGATTGGCCCCACTGAGGCTTGTTACTGCCAAAGCCTCCCCAGGGACTGGTTAGAGCAGCTCAGGAGAGGCTGTGATTGCAGCAGGCAAAGGCAAAGTGCAGGAGAGCCAAGTCTGGCTCTGGGTTCTGCAGCACAAAGGCCAAAGCCTGAGCACAGCCCCTGGGCAGGCAGCTCCTGTCCCTCATGTGTGGGTCAAGGCTCTTCAGGTGCAGTGGGGGTGGGGGGTGGGTTTCATAGCAGCAGAGCAGGGCCTAGGTTGGAAGGGACCTCAGAGCTCATCTGCTCCAACCTCCCTGCCATAGGCAAGGATGCCTCTCCTATAGACTCAGCTGCTCAAGGCCTCATCCAGCCTGGCCTTCAACATCCTCAGGAGAGGGCATCCTACCTGGACAGCCTATTCCAGAGTCCCACAACCCTCATACTGAAGAACTTCTTCCTAAGGCCCAGTCTAAACCTCCTTTTCCTCACCTTCAAACCTTTCCCTCCTGCCCTGTCACCAGACACCCTCATGAAAAGTCCCTCTCCAGCCTTCCTTTAGCATCCCTGTCGGGTTTGTGATGCTGAGTGGAGGACAAGGGCCTGACAGTCCCCAGCCTTCCTGGGGCTGTGGACAGAGGCAGTGAGGCCCTCCCAGTGCCTTAGGACAACATCTCCTCACAGGCCTCGGGGGCAGAGAATTGCCATGGCCAAGAGGGCACAGCCTTGGCTTCTCTTCATCACTCCCACCACTGCCATTGCCCTTGGCCAGCTCTCCCACAGCTTTGACCTGCACTGTCTCACAGCTGCTTCTCCTGCCCTGCAGGCTGCAGACACTCCTCTCACTTCCCCACCTTGGCCTTCCCATGCCTTCACAGACACCTGCCCACACTCACCCTCTGCTCCCTGGGCACACAAAGAGAAGGGCTGATCCCAGACTCCATCTGGAGATCTTCCCAGGCCACAGCACTGCCCTTTGAGAGAGGTTTCTTGCTCCTCATGGCCAGGCTGCACCTGCCAGGCTGCACCATCTGGCAGTGTTCCTCTCTCCTGCTCTTTCCTACCTCAGCAGGAGCTCCCAAGGCTGCTGGCCTTGCAGTTTCTTGCATAGACAGCACCAAGCCCTGTGCCTGCTGCTGTCCCATCAGCTACTCAGGCAGCAGAGACACAGCAGCCAACCCATCAGCCCCTTCTTGCACTCAGCCCAGGCCCTTTGGCAGAGGCCATCTGACAGATCACTCTGCCCATCTGCCAGCCATGAGCCCAGGGCTGCCCTAGCAGCTCCTGCAGACACACCTGACCTCACAGTCCCTTTCCCAGCTCTGTTCCTGCTGGTGGCCAATCCTCTCAGGAGGCAGAAGTGGCCTCACCTTCCCCTTCCCAGTCCTTGCCTTCCTACTGAATGGTGAGTTCCTGAGACACAGCTGAGCACAGGATTGCACCCTCAGCCCTCAGCCTCCTTGTGGCCAGAGCCTGAGCAGATCAAAGTTTCACCAGATCCATCTGGCAGATTTCCTACCAAGGCTTTGAGTGGAGAAGCTGCTGGCTCTGTCCTGCTGCAGTTGTGGAGGAGACTCCTGCACATCCTCTTGTCCAATGAGCCTGCTCAGGGCAGGGGTAAGCAGATGAGGTCCCTCAAGGACTCTGCCCAGTTTGGCTTCATCTCCAGAGGAGCTGCAAAGGCCCTGGCTCAGATGGTGCAGGGAGTTCGTGAAGACATTGCACAGTGCTGGCCCAAGGGCTTGCCCTGATGGATGCCACTGGCAAGTGTCTGCCAGGAGGACTCTCCACTGGTGACATTTGGCCTTCAGCCACCATCCAGCCACCACCTCATCCATTTCTGTACTCCAGCTCTCAGCAGTCAGGCTCTAAAGACACTATGGGGGACCATGGCAAAGCCCTGGCTAAGGTCCAGGCACAAAACATCCCCTTCTTGCCCCTGCCCATATGGCTTCAGCAATACCTCTCTTGTGCTGCAAGGGCCTGCAAATGGCTGCAGAGGTGTTTGAGCCTTCACCTTCTCAGGGACTGTGCTGAGGGTGACCAGCCTGCAATGTTCCCCACCCTCCTGTTTGGTGTTCTTGAAGAGGTCTTTTCCAAGGAGCCCAGAACCTCTGGGATGGCTCTGTGCACATCTCATCCATTTCTGCACTCCAGCTCTCAGCAGTCTGTCTGACTATGGGGGACCATGGCAAAGCCCTGGCTAAGGTCCAGGCACAAAACATCCCCTTCTTGCCCCTATCCATATGGCTTCAGCAATACCTCTCTTGTCCTGCAAGGGCTTGCAAATGGCTGCAGAGGTGTTTGAGCCTTCACCTTCCCAGGGAATGTGTTAGAGGGTGACCAGCCTGCAATGTTCCCCACCCTCCTGTTTGGTGTTCTTGGCCTTTTCCAAGGAGCCCAGAACCTCTGTGAGGGTTCTGTGCACATCCCAGGGCACAGTCCAGCAAGGCTGATGTGAGCAGACAGGAGCCTGCCCAAGCCATCTGAGATGAATCTGCCTGGGCCAGTAGGGTTTGTTCTGGAGTGACACACAGCAATGTCCCAGCTCTGTCAGGTGTCCACAACTGAGCTGGCCTCATGGACCCCTACTGGAGTGTGGGATAATCAGAGACAGAGTCTTTCCCCACCACTCACACAGGCCCTGCCCTGCAGCAGTCAGAGAGTCTCCCTGGCCTCCTGCTGCCCCTGCCAGAGGCTGGGAGGCTCCTCACACCTCCAGTGCCTTGGTACCTCCAGCAATAACTGATGGTGTTTGCTCACTCAGGTTTACCTCAGCTTATCTGCTGAAATCTCATCTGTACAATGAATAGGATAGGATAGGATGGGATAGGATGGGATAGGATGGGATGGGATAGAATAGAATAGAATAGAATAGAATGGAATAGAATAAACCAGGTTGGAAGAGACCTTCAAGATCCTGTCCAACCTATCATCCAGCACCACCTAATCAACTAAACCATGCAACCAAGCACCCTATCAAGTCTCCTCCTGAACACCTCTATGCAAACAGGCACTGCTGACCTCCTGAGGCCATGTCCTCCTGTGGAGGGACAAAGAGTCTCTCCAAGCTGAGGTGTGAGGCTGCTGCTGGAAAGGGTGGTTGTGAAGGCTAGTCTGGGATGACTGCCCTGGGACAGCTTCCCCAGGGTGTCCAGTGAGCAAGACACAGTCCAGAGCCTTCTCTGCTGATCCTTCAGGTCACTTGCAGGAGGCCTGGCTGTGTGAGGACACTGCTGTGTGCCCCAGCCCTGCACATTCACACACTTTAGCTGTTCCCTGCACTTTGCATCTGTTGGGCATGCTCTTGAAGGAAACTTTGGAAGAAGACCTAAGGCTTCAGGCACTGCCCCAAGCAGATCATCTGTCTGTGTGGAACTGTTGTTGTGGAGGCCATCTGAGCCAAAGAGGTTCCCAGGGCCTGTGTCTGCCTGTGGTCATGGGACTGCCATGCAGCAGGATGGTGCCCAAGCTGCCAGAGCACTCAGGCTGTGCCCCAACACAGGGGCTAGGCAGGAGAGTGTGGAAGTGGAAAAAGAACAGCCCTGGACAAACAAGTGCTGGTGCTCCCTGGAGCTGCTGCTGTGCTGGGATGCTGTTCTTCTCCAGCTCTGCACACAGGAGCTGCCCCTAAAGCTCCAGAAAATTCTTGGAGGAAGGATCTCAGGAAAAAAGATACTACTGCAAGGCCCTTTATTGTGTTGAAACAAACAAGGAGCAGAGCTCCACTTACACAAACCTCTGGTCAAAAAAACAGAGAATGAATTAGAAAGTGTAGGATGAAGATATAAATAGCAAAAAACTAGACTCCCCCACCAGAAAGTCCACCAGCCAGTCTGGGCCTGCACTGAGTGACATCAGAACTGCTCTGCAGGAGAAGACAAAGAGTTTATTGCTTCTGAAAGCATCCAGGGCTCAGTTGGCTCAGGGCAGCCTTCAGCTCCTGGTTCCTCAGGGTGTAGATGAGAGGGTTCACTGCTGGAGGCAACACTGAGTACAGAACTGACACCACCAGATCCAGGGAAGGGGAGGAGATGGAGGAGGGCTTCAGGTTTGCAACGAAGCCAGTGCTGATAAACAGGGAGACCACAGCCAGGTGAGGGAGGCAGGTGGCAAAGGCTTTGTGGCGTCCCTGCTGAGAGGGGATCCTCAGCACTGCCCTGAAGATCTGCACATAGGACACCACAATCAACACAAAACAGACAAAACTGAGCAGACACCAACTTGCTTAAAGCCCAGGGAAAAGCTCCTAGCAGCAAGCCCCTTGTAGCTGTTGCCTCTGCCAGGCCATCTGCCACTGCAGAAGAGCTTGGCTCCAACACCTCTCCAGGCAGGTGCTGGCTGCCTTGAGACTGCCCTGTGCCTGCCCTTCACCAGCCAGAGAGGCTCAGCTGCCTCCAGCTTGCCACACAGCTCCTGTGCTGTGGGCTCTGAGCCCTTCATGAGAGAATTTCTCTGCACTTCTCCAGGTTCTCCACCCTCTTTTAGAAGTGGGAACCTCGCCATCTGATGTGGCTTCCATCATGACTCCCATGCCCCCCTCCCAGGGACACTGCCCAGCTGGTCACAGCCTGTCCAGAGGCATGAGGTTGTTCTGCCCCAGTGCAGACCTTGCCTGCCTTGGCCTTGTCAAACTTCAGGAGGCCTTTGATGGCCAAATCCACTCACCTGTGGAGGTCCCTGTGGACTGGCATCCCAGCAGGACAGCATTTAAGGTTAGAGGGCCAGTGCCTCAAACAAGTTGACAGTGTGGGGGAGTGCAGGGCACTACAGGCATAGAATGGAAACTGTTCCATGGAGTTGCCACCCGAGGGGGTAAATACCACAGGAACCTCAGCAATACCATTGGAAGGTACAACCCCACAAGTGCAGGGCCAGGAGGGTCAGAGGTTCTTTGTGGAGTGTATTACAACAGTAACAGAGAAGATCTTCCTCCTCCAGGAAACAAAACCGTTACTGAAAGGCTCTTTATTTTGTTTGAATGAACAGAAGCACAGGTCCTGGGACACTAACTCCCGGTCAACAAAGCAAATCAGAGGGTGAATTAGCACAGGGATGTCAAGATTATAAACAGTAAAATCCACCACCAGAAAGTACAGAAGCCAGGCTGGGCCTGCACTGAGTGGCATCAGAGCTGCTCTGCAGGAGAAGACAAAGAGTTTATTGCTTCTGAAACCATCCAGGGATCAGTTGGCTCAGGGCAGCCTTCAGCTCTTGGTTCCTCAGGCTGTAGATGAGAGGGTTCACTGCTGGAGGCAACACTGAGTACAGAACTGACACCACCAGATCCAGGGATGGGGAGGAGAGGGAGGAAGGCTTCAGGTAGGCAAAGAAGCCAGTGGTGAGAAACAGGGAGACCACAGCCAGGTGAGGGAGGCAGGTGGCAAAGGCTTTGTGGCGTCCCTGCTGAGAGGGGATCCTCAGCACTGCCCTGAAGATCTGCACATAGGACACCACAATCAACACAAAACAGACAAATGCTAAACAGACACTGGCCACGAGGAGCCAAAGTTCCCTGAGGTAGGATGTGGAGCAGGAGAGCTTGAGGATCTGGGGGATTTCACAGAAGAACTGGTTCACAGCATTGCCCTGGCAGAGGGGTAGGGAAAATGTATTGGCTGTGTGCAGCAGAGCATAGAGAAAGCCACAGGCCCAGGCAGCTGCTGCCATGTGGAGACAAACTCTGCTGCCCAGGAGGGTCTCATAGTGCAGGGGTCTGCAGATGGCAACATAGCGATCGTAGGACATGGTGGTGAGGAGAAAATACTCTGTGTCCATCAAGAATAATACGAAAAAGACCTGAGCAGTACATCCCAAGTAGGAGATGTCCCTGGTGTCAAACAGGGAGTTGGCCATGGACTTGGGGACAGTGGTGGAGATGGCACCCAGGTCCCAGGAGGGCGAGGTTGAGGAGGAAGAAGTACATGGGGGGTGTGGAGGTGGTGGTCCCAGGCTATGGTGGTGATGATGAGGCCATTGCCCAGCAGGGCAGGCAGGTAGATGGCCAGGAAGAGGCAGAAGTGCAGCAGCTGCAGCTGCCTTGTGTCTGGGAATGGCAGGAGGAGGAAGTGGCTGATGGAGCTGCTGTTGGCCATCTGCTGCCTCTGGCCGTGGAGACCTGTGCAAGGAGGGAAAGGCAGTGACAAGTTAGGGCACACTTCCCTCTGAAAACAAAGATTGCAATGCTCATAGAACACCTCCTGCCTGAGCTGCATGAGGAATGGATCAGCTCATTCCCCACCACACCCAACCTGTGGGATGTTCAACACACCTTCAAATGCAGCTTGGACTCTTAGTTTCCATGAAGCAAACACTGGGGCCAGACTTCCAGAGTTAGTGTCAGAACACAAAGTGACCACATCCCAACAGCAAAGCCACAGAGCAAGAGTCCTGTGGATCCATGGAGGACCAGGGAACAGCTCTGCAGTGCTGCAGAGACAATGAAGGGAAGAGAGAAAGGCAGAGGGGCTGGGGGTGAAGCCTGCTCCTTCCCCAGCTCTGCTCAGAATGGAACTGAAAAGCTTTTATCCTCCTTCTGTGTGCACACTCCAGAAGCCCTCAGATGAATGTCAGCTGCCAAGGTTGTGACTCCTGAGCTGGAGCCCAGAGCTTTGAGGGCACTGCCTCTGCTGGGTAGAAGAGGAGAGCAAAAGGTTGCATTGGGAAATGTGTCTGCAGTGCAGAGAATGGCACAGAAGAGCCTGATCCCCCTTGCCAGGGCATCTCTGACACCAGATTCCTCTCCCACACTGCCCCAGTCCCTGATGCCTGCAGCTGTCCCTGCCAGGAGCTCCTTCTCTGTGTCCAGTGCTCCTCCCTGTCCCTGCTGACAGATCCCATCCCACCTGCTGTGTGCTCAGCTCTGCCCTGCAGATCCCCTCCCAGCAGCAGGACACTGCCCAGGGGCAGCTCTGGGTGTGCAGGGGCTCAGGAGCAGCTCAAAGGCTAATGAGAGTCTTCTCCAGAGTGGAGAAACAAACTCCAGTCTCACACAGCCCACCCAGCACACCAAGGGGATCAACATGCAAAGCCAAGACTCCTTCCCTTCCAGCAAAATGCTGCCTTGATCTTGTTCTTGAAAACCCTCTCAGAAATGCCCAGGCAGGAGCCAGGACTGTGAGCAGCTCTGACCAACACAGCTCCCTCCCCACAGAAGAAGGATCCAGCCCTGCCAGGGCTGTCTCCTGCCACTCACAGCTTCTCCCCACAGCACTGTGTGGAGCTCCCTGGGCAGGCTGAGAGCTGAGCCTGGCAGGCAGCAGAGTCCCTGCCCCAGCACACAGCCCCTGGGCTGCAGGGACCCTGCTCTGAAGGACAGCCCTCACCACCCCTGCCTGCACCCCAGGCCTCCACAGCTCTTCAGAAAAGCCTGAAAGAGCCTCTGCACAGGAAGATTTCCTTCCAGCCCCAGCAGCTGTGGCTGTGCCAGCTTTAGCAGATGCCTCCAGGAGCTGCAGCTGCACTGCCCTGCCCACACACTCACCTGTCAGTGACTGCAGTGACTTCTCCTCCTGTCAGCTCTCAGTCACGCTCCTGGACACCTCCAAGCTCTCTTTGCCTTCTTCATCTTGCTAAGATTCTCTGGCAGTGCCCTCAGCCCTGCTGTGCAGAGCAGAGGAGCTGCTCCTGGGCACAGCTGACACTTTTCATTGCTGCCTACTTGCCAGCAGCTCCCTCCAGCCACGGAGCTCAGCCCAGCTGAGCAGCAGAGGACCAACCCAAGGGCATTTTAATGACCCTCTGGTGGCTTTGGTGCCAGGTAAACATCAGAGACTGAGAGGGAGATGATGAAACCTCTCCAGAAGTGAAGTCACTTTCAAACTCTGAACTTTCTTCTCTTGTTGATGGGTCCCAGTGAGGACACTGCTGGGAAAGTGTCTGCAGGCTGTGGTTGGAGCAGAGAACTGGAGGCAGTGCTGAGAGGTCAGGACAAGCAGAGGAAGATGTCTCTGATGCTGAGCAAGCCTGGAGGTGCTTCATTAATGCAAAGGGTCAAGCCCTGAGCCCTGGCTCCTGGACAGGCAGATCCTGTCCCTCACTCACCCTCAGGCTGCTTCTGGAGCAGTGAGATGTAGAGAGGACCAATGCCAAGGGCAGGACTATGGCACAACCCTCCCAGGCTCTCAGGATGGACAAGGAGGCAATGAGGCCCCAGGGCTGGAAGGAGGAGTTGTCTCCTCAGAGGCAGCAGTGGCACAGACCACAGCCAGAAGCAAAGGCAGAAAGAGCTTGGCTCTGCCAGGAGCCTTTCAGCTCTCCCACAGCCCTCTGTCATCTGCCCCTCAGGCTGTCCTCTGCTGCTGCATCAGCTGAGCCTCTTTCCCTGCAGGCTGTAGTCACCCAGCCAGCTGCCCCACCTTGCTGCCACCTTCCTTTGCTTCTCTCTCTCCATCCTCCCTGGGTATTCCTTGAAATATCAAGTCTTGAGCTGATCCAGGTTGCTGCTGGGTGACATCTTGCACCACAGCACTGCCTGGCAGTGACATTTCTTCCTCCTCATGTCCAGTCTGGGCTTCTCCTGCTCCACTTTGTGACTTTATTTCTTTCTCCTGCTGCTCTTCACCAGTCAGGGAATCTTCTCATGTCTCCAAGCACTCTCATGCTGTTCCTGCACTCTTCTCATTCTCCTCACCACTGGGCTCAGGGGCTTCAGCCACTACTAGTGGTCATATGTCAGATGCCTTCAAATCCCTGGTCAAAGGACAGTGGATTTAAACTGAATGAAGGGAGAGCTAGATCAGATAGAAGGAGGAAATATTTCATGGTGAGGGTGGCAGGACACTGGAAAAGGTTACCAGAGAAAGGGAGAAGAGAAGGTTCTGAGGAGACCTTATTGTGACCTTCCAGTATCTGAAGGGAGCTACAAGAAAGCTGGGGAGAGAGTTTTTTGGGTGTCAGGGAGTGACTGGGGGGAATGGAACAAAAGTAGAACTGAGTAGATGCAGACTGGATGTTAGGAAGAAGTTCTTCCCCGTTAGAGTTGTGAGACACTGGCACAGGTTGCCCAGGGAGGTGGTGCAAGCCTCATCCCTGGAGGTTTTGAAGGCCAGGCTGGATTGACTGAGTAACCTGCTCTAGTGTAGGGTGTCCCTGACCATGGCAGGGGGTTGGAGCTGGATCATCCCCAGGAAGCTGAGTTAGTCTGTTCCACTCCCCCTCTCTGTCCAAGCCTGTAAAGGGGAGAGTACAGCAACCCTTTGGGCTCTTTTGCTTCTGCCTCACCAGGAAGGGAGGACTAAGAGAGTCACTGCTGGCTTCCTGCCTCTCTGCCACGTGGTCAGGCCTGGTCTTTCTCCCTGCTGCATCCACCTTTCTCCAAAGGACTGTTGGTTTTGTCTATCTCCCTATCCATCCTTGTTCCTTACCCTTGTGAGCCCTTCCTGTTACAGTTCTAGGTGTGTATATAGATGTATTTGAAAGCCAACTTTTACCTCTCTGCTTCCAAACCCACTCCAAATTATTTCTCAGTGGATTTCAGCCTTCCCTTTTCTTTTCCTCTCTATTGGGAAAGAGGAGGGGGGAGTGGGGGAGGGATTCTCAGCTTTGCCCCCATCTGAGCTCTTAAATCCCAGTTAAGGCTCAAACCACCACACTGCAGCAGCTGATAAGCAGACAAGGCCACAGGTTCCACCTTGGAGAGTGCTGCAATGCAAGCTGAGGCTCCCTGTGTGACTGCACCCAGAGATTATGGAATGGGTTGAGAGTTTTGTGGCTCTGCTGCTGGACAGAGCCCCTGAGGATGAGTGAGGCAGCAGTTCAGAGCCAGAAGAGCATGCATGCCCCCCATAACTCTGGGACAGTGCTGGCAGGAGTTGAATGTGCTGCAGGCATGGCAGCTGGCTGAGGAACTGTGACCACCTCTGAGACTGGAAAGGCAATAAAGCTGCAAGGGTAACAGAGAAGTTTGGAGCTCCCCCAGCTTTTGAGACCTTCAGAGCCTGGGAGGTGTTGCTGGCAGCCATGGTGGTGACTTTCTCTTTGCTTTTCTTATTTCCTACTTTCCCTCCTCTTCTGTATTTCTAACATTCCTCCTGCCCATGCAGGGGAAGCACAAGCCAGGGGCTTTTCTCAACCAACTACTTGGTTCCTTCTTGGTTTCATTTGCAGGGTCTGTAAAAGAACCTCCTGCTCTGCAGAAGTGGATCAGGATGCTAAGGCTCAATGGAGGGAGATCACCACTCCCCTGGTGCAGGTAGCCCACACTCCTAATGCAGTCCCAGATGCACCTGGCCTTGTTCATGATGAGCATTCACTGGTGGCTCCTCTTGCATCCCTGGAAGTGCCCAGGTCCATGTCTTCAGGGTCCCTACTCAGCCAGTCAGGTCCCAGCCTGCCCTGATAGGTGGGTTGCTTCTTCTTCCCCTCCAGGAAAGAAACAGGACAAGCTGCAGTGATCACAGTATCAGAGTATCACAGTATCACTAAGGGTGGAAGAGAACTCGAAGATCATCGAGTCCAACCTGTCACCACAGACCCTATGACTAGACCATGGCACCAAGTGCCACGTCCAATCCCCTCTTGAACACCTCCAGGGATGGTGACTCCACCACCTCCCCGGGCAGCACATTCCAATGGCGAATGACTCTCTCAGTGAAGAACTTTCTCCTCACCTCCAGCCTAAACTTCCCCTGGTGCAGCTTGAGACTGTGTCCCCTTGTTCTGGTGCTGGTTGTGAGAGAAGAGGCCAACCCCTTCCTGGCTACAACCACCTTTCAGGTAGTTGTAGAGAGCAATGAGGTCTCCCCTGAGCCTCCTCATGTCCAGGCTAAACAACCCCAGCTCCCTCAGCCTCTCCTCACAGGACTGTGCTCAAGGCCTCTCCCCAGCCTTGTTGCCCTTCTCTGGACACCTTCAAGTGTCTCAATGTCCTTCTTAAACTGAGGGGCCCAGAACTGGACACAGGACTCAAGGTGTAGCCTAACCAGTGCAGAGTACAGGGGCACAATGACCTCCCTGCTCCTGCTGGCCACGCTATTCCTAATGCAGGCCAGGATGCCGTTGGCCTTCTTGGCCACCTGGGCACACTGCTGGCTCATGTTCAGGCAGCTGTCAATCAGCACCCCCAGGTCCCTCTCTGTTTGGCAGCTCTCCAGCCACTCTGACCCCAGCCTGTAGCTCTGCCTGGGGTTGTTGTGGCCAAAGTGCAGCACCTGGCACTTGGACTTGTTGAATGCCATCCCATTGGACTCTGCCCATCTGTCCAGTCAGTCGAGGTCCCTCTGCAGGGCCCTTCTGCCCTCCAACTGACCAACATCTGCTCCCAACTTGGTGTCATCTGCCAATTTGCTGATGACTGTCTCAATCCCCTCATCCAGATCGTCAATGAAGACATTGAAGAGGATGGGGCCCAGCAACATCAGTTACAGGCACAGCCAGGGAAGTGATCTCTTTATGCAGGACCAGCTGCTTGATTCCCATTTCCCTCTCTTTTCCCATTCTTCTTCCCCCATAAACCACCTTCACCCCACTTTGTCCCTTCCTTGCATCTTTTCCAAGCCAGCCCATGGTAAGTCTTGCAAGCCCCAAAGACACTTTCTACCTTCCCATCACTGATCTCAGACTGTTCAGGCAGATTGTTCCCATCCTCCATTGGCCAGGCCATCATGGGAGCCTCTTCTACTGATATACTTGGGGAAACATTCACAGAAGTTGAAAATGTCTTTGAATTGACAATTTTTACCCTTCATTACATCATCATTATTATTGTATTGTTATAATAATAATAATAATTATTATTATTATTATTATCATCATCATCATCATCATCATTATCATTCTTATTATTTCCCCAAAACCTTGGCAACTCATGGCCAAGACATAGTAATTCTTTCTTTTCTGTGAAGGTGTTGGGGACCAGGTCAGAAGAGAACAGCCCCATGGTGCATGTAACTCTCTGCAGTCCCATGGAGAACCACTTTGGGACATTAGGATCAAAGAACCATGGAGTGGCTTGGAAGGGATGGAAAAGAGCTCTAGTTCAGCCATCCAGCCGTGGCAGGGGCATCTTGCACTAGTTCAGGTTGAATAAACATCCTGACCTTGGGCAATTCCAGGGATGGGACCTTCCCTTCTCTGGGCAACTGTTCCAGTGCCCTCTACCTTCACTGTAAAATATTTCTTGCTTAGATCCAATCTCAGTCTCCCCTGTTTCAGCTCAAAGCCACTGCTCTTTCTCCAGACACTACAGCACTTGCTAAAACTTCTCTTTCTTGGCCTGTGACCTCTGCACTTCCATCTGCAAACACCTTGGAGAGTGCACAGAGATCTCCCAAGATGGGAGCACATGATAGAGCTGAAGGCCGTGGGTTCGGTGGTGTGGAGACTGAGTTCAGCAGAGGAGCAGCCTGAGAGTGCTTGAGGAGTGCTTTGAGACTACTTCATAGTGACCAACTGCAAGAGCAAGAAACAAAGCCATGAGGTGCAGCTGGGGAGGTCCAGACTGGATATGAAAAGAAAGAAATGTCATTGCCAGGGCAGTGCTGTGGTGCAAGACATGCCCCAGCAGCAGCCTGGAGCACTCCAAGGCTTGGAGTTTCAAGGAACAGCCAGGGAGGATGGAGAGAGAGCAGCAAAGGAAGGTGGCAGCAAGGTGGGGCAGCTGGGGGGGTGACTACAGCCTGCAAGGAAAGAGGCTCAGCTGATGCAGCAGCAGAGGGCAGCCTGAGGGGCAGATGACAGAGGGATGAGGAAGAGCTGAAAGGCTCCTGGCAGAGCCAAGCTCTTCCTGCCTTGGGTTCTGGCTGTGGTCTGTGCCACTCATGCCTCTGAGGAGACAACCTTCCTTCCAGCCCTGGGGCCTCATTGCCTCCTTGATTGCTTCCTTGTCCTTCCTCAGGAGACTGAAAGGCATTGTGCCATAGTCCTGCCCTTGGCATTGCTTCTGTCTGTATCTTAATGTGCCAGGAAGAGCTCTGAGGGGTGAGTGAGGGACAGGTTCTCCCTTACCAGTGTCTGGGGTCAGGGCTTGACCCTTTGCATTAATGAAACACCTCCAGGTTTAGTCAGCATCAGCTACACCTTCCTCTGCTTGTCCTGACCTGTCAGCACTGCCTCCAGTTCTCTGCTCCAACCACAGCCTGGAGACACTTTCCCAATAGTGTCCCTCACTATTAACACTGCAGGAAACTTCTGGATGCAATATTCCAGGTGTGGCCTCACCACAGCAGAGTAGAGCAGAGGGGGAGGAGAACCTCCCTCTGTCTGCTGGACAAACTTCTCTGAATCACCCCAGGATCCCATTGGCCTCCTTGGGCACCAGGGCACATTGCTGTCCATGCAGAACTTGTTATCCACCAGGACTCTCAGGTCTCCTCTCCAGCAGATCACCTCCCAGCCTAATCAGCTGCAGTTTATTCTTCCTTCCCAGATGCAGAACTGAGCAGGATCATTGGACAAGATGATGTGCAAGGATCTCTTCCACAAGTGTACCAGGAGAGATACAGCAGGTCCTCTGAGGAAGGCTTCTCCACTCAAAGCCTTGGTAGGAAATCTGCCAGATGGATCTGGTGAAACTTGGATCTGCTCAGGCTCTGCCCACAAGGAGGCTGAGGGCTGAGGGTGCAATCCTGTGCTCAGCTGTGTCTCAGGAACTCACCACTCAGTAGGAAGCCAAGGACTGGGAAGGGGGAGGTGAGGCCACTTCTGCCTCCTGAGCGGATTGGCCAACAGCAGGAACAGAGCTGGGAAAGGGACTGTGAGGTCAGGTGTGTCTGCAGGAGCTGCTAGGGCAGCCCTGGGCTCATGGCTGGCAGATGGGCAGAGTGATCTGTCAGATGGCCTCTGCCAAAGGGCCTGGGTTGACTGCAGGAAGGGGCTGATGGGTTGGTTGCTGTGTCTCTGCTGCCTGAGGACCTGATGGGACAGCAGCAGGCACAGGGCTTGGTGCTGTCTATGCAAGAAACTGCAAGGCCAGCAGCCTTGGGAGCTCCTGCTGAGGTAGGCAAGAGCAGGAGAGAGGAACACTGCCAGATGGTGCATCCTGGCAGGTGCAGCCTGGCCATGAGGAGCAAGAAACCTCTCTCAAAGGGCAGTGCTGTGGCCTGAGAAGTTCTGCAGCAGGAGTCTGGGACCAGCCCTTCTCTTTGTGTCCCCAGGAGCAGAGGGTGAGTGTGGGCAGGTGTCAGTGAAGGCATGGGAAGGCCAAGGTGGGGAAGTGAGATGAGTGTCTGCAGCCTGCAAGGCAGGAGAAGCAGCTGTGAGGCCTGTGAGGAGCTGTTGTCCTAAGGCACTGGGAGGGCCTCACTGCCTCTGTCCACAGCCCCAGGAAGGCTGGGGACTGTCAGGCCCTTGTCCTCCACTCAGCATCACAAACCCGACAGGGATGCTAAAGGAAGGCTGGAGAAGGACTTTCCATGAGGGTGTCTGGTGACAGGACAGGAGGGAAAGGTTGGAAGGTGAGGAAAAGGAGGTTTAGACTGGGCCTTAGGAAGAAGTTCTTCTGTATGAGGGTTGTGGGACTCTGGAATAGGCTGCCCAGGTAGGATGCCCTCTCCTGAGGGTGTTGAAGGCCAGGCTGGATGAGGCCTTGAGCAGCTGAGTCTATAGGAGAGGCATCCTTGCCTATGGCAGGGAGGTTGGAGCAGATGAGCTCTGAGGTCCCTTCCAACCTAGGCCCTGCTATGCTGCTATGAAACCCACCCCCCACCCCCACTGCACCTGAAGAGCCTTGACCCACACATGAGGGACAGGAGCTGCCTACCCAGGAGCTGTGCTCAGGCCTTGGCCTTTGTGCTGCAGAAGCCAGAGACAGAGTTTGCTCTCCTGCACTTTGCCTTTGCCTGCTGCAATCACAGCCTCTCCTGAGCTGCTCTAACCAGTCCCTGGGGAGGCTTTGGCAGTAACAGTGGGGCCAATCAATGCTTCAAGGGACTTTGTCTTTTACTGCTTGCTTCTTGCACAGTTTCTTCACTCTTCTCTCAGTTCCTGAGGTTCATGGAATGATCCCCAAGTGCCCTGAGGAGCTCTTTGTGTCTTTGTTGTTCTCTTCCAGATTTCAAAGTGCACCTCACAAAGCTCAGATTTTGATGGTAAACTATTTGATTCTTTCTCAGATGAGGGCAGAGGTGACAGCAGCATCCACCAAGCCAGAATGATGCAGGCTGTCTGCTCAGGAGGTCTGGACTGGGAGGAGAAGCTGTCCTTTGAGGCCTGACACTGAGTGGACAACTTTGCTCCTCACCCTCCCCAACCTCCCCATTGCTGTCCCTGCCCACCTGGGCCTTCCATCCCTGCTCCTTGCATCAGACTTCTCCACTGCTCTCTGCAGCTGGAGTTCACAGCTCCATGGCACCAGCTGCCCCCTGCTCTCCTTAGGCAACTGCCTGCACACAGCCACAGAATTGTTGCTCTTTGGAAGCTAAGCAAAGCCAAGGCTGAGAAAGTTCCCTCAGCAGTCCAAGCCCTCTGGACCCATCTGCTCAGCACAAGCTGTCTCTCAGCAGCTTGCCTGTCCACAAGGATGAGGCAAAGCCAACAAGTTGTGCCATGGCTGTGATTTCTCAGCCAGTCAAGAGTTCTTGAGAGTGAGAAGCAGCTGAAAAGGTTGGATCCTAGCAGCCCTCCTCATCACCAGTCCTGAATTCAAATCTCTTTCTATGGCTGTGCCTGGAGAGAAGCACCAAGCACAAAGATACAGGGACAGAGCTGGCTGCCGCCAGGGGAAAATAGAGCCCCCAACATGGTGACAGCAAAGGTGGCTGTCTAAATACACAGAGAGGTAGAGAGGAGGCTGGCAGAGGGTGCCCTGGAATTCAGTTTCCTTCTGCTGGAGCTCAGGGCAAACACAAAGCTTCAACATTCTCAGAGGATGAGAACTGAGCCTGGAGAAGTCTGACTTGGTGCAGGCCCTTGGTGCAGCTTGTGCCTGAGAAATGTCTGAGTGGGGGAGATGCTGAACACAGCTGCTGTGATCCAGGAGAGCTCCAAGGCTCTGGCTTGAGGGTCACTGTTTTGAGAGGTGGAGATCATTGACGTCCATCAGGTGTTTCTCTGATCTGGAGAACCTTGGATGCTGAATCATCCTGGGATCTGTTGCCACTTGCACAGACCCTGAAGGTTTTGACCTCCAGACTTTTCTATCAGCTCCCTGTTGGCTGTGATCCAAGCACAGATGCACTGAGCTGGCAGGAAGTGACGAACCCCCAAGCCGTAGGGAGGGAAATGCAAGGCTGGGAGAACCCTGGTCAGGGCTGAGCCATTCCTTGCAGGTCAATCCTCTCCTCTGAACCCTTTGCTTCTCTCTGCCTGGGCTCATATCCTTCTCTTCTCTCCATCAGCCCTGCTCCGTTGTGCTGGGGAGGAGCAAAGTTTGCAGATCTGCTCCTTGGAACAGGCCAGAAGGTACAGAACCCAACTTTGGCCCAGCAGCAAGATCCCAGGCAACAGCTGATCCCTGAGCACCTCTCAACCCTCTCCAGGCCCTTCTTCCAAACCACACTTCACCACTTGTGGAGCTTTGAGGGTCATTGGCTGTGATGGGAATGTAGGAGTTCACCTGCCTGAGCCCCAGCTGGTCAGGTATCAGTTGCATGGCCAGAGGGGGATGGTTGGGATGGCTTTGTCCTGGGGGTGTCAGCCCCATCAGCACTACAACTCGGGGACTCAGCAGAGGAGTTAGGGCTCTGATCCCTCCATTGCAAGGAGTCACACACAGTGTCCTTACTTCTCAGTCGCTTGGTCGCCAAGGATTTGCCCAAGAGCGCAGGGGTGACCATTCCTCTCAGCAGCATGGCCTCCCAGAAGGACCTGGACAAGAACTTGGAGGAGAAGAATCACCTGAAGAATAATTTGGAGGAGTCAAAGCTGTGCCTTGAGGAATAGCAGAAGTGGTTGATGGAGACATGGATGAGGACAGCAAGGATGAAATGTATGAGGATTAGGAGGAGGGGGATGACAATAATTATGTGGAGGACAAAGGGGATGATGTGGAAGAAGAGGAGGATGATATGGAATAGGAGAAGAATAAAGAGAAGGAGGAAGAAGATGAACAGGAGGAAGAGAGCAAACCCATATCAGCCCCTCTGTGCCACCCAAGAAACCACATTAGTGCCCTGAGGGTGGGCAGAGCTTCCCACCCAGCTTGGAGCTGGTGAAGCCCCACTGCCCCCAGCCCGGTGCCCAGCCCTCTGTCAGTGGTGACTACGGCAACAGCTTCACCCTCAGCTCCAACTTCAGCCGGCACTGCTGCGTCCACA
>JAAWVA010000030.1:3618466-3649658 GCA_015227895.2 Colaptes auratus | reverse complement strand
TATTTTAAATGCTGGAGCACCCAAATATGCTACACCATTTCCAAACACAGTCACATAATGGATTTTTTTCTATGATGAGCAAAGCAGCCATTTGAAGTTCATCACTGAGACCCTTTGGCCTTTAGAGCATTTAGTGAAGGGTTGTTTTGTTTATCTTTACTACGTTCAGTGGAATGCGAAAACGATTTTTCTTAAGCATTACTGGAGGCCATCAACAGTGAGAAGGAATAATTTTTCTGCTGTTGCATGTCAGCGAATTTAAAGGTACCTATTAAAAAAAAAAACAACCAGGTGTAGTAATAAACCTGAATTTCCCCCTTTTTTTTGAAAAAGTGTAATTATACTCATCAGACATAATGATCTGCTATTTTCCCCATCTTGCTATTGCTCAGAGTGTAATGAGAAAAGTTTGCTGATGCAGGGTGGGTATGACTATTCCCTATTTCTTCTCGTTTATTTCTTACAAAAAAAACAAACAAACAAAAAGAAAACAGACAACCAACCCCCCACCTGAAAAAAACAAAAAACAAACAACAATCAAACAAAGAAACCCAAGCAAAACAACCTCCCAAAATCCCAAGCAAATTAATATTGTTTATTTATTCATAAAGTAGGATTTGGGTGTGCAGTTTTACATGGAAATAAAGTAATTGAAAATATATTTTTCTCAGCCTGCTGTCACAGAACTATTTAGATTCGGACTTTGATTACTTGGAGAAGCAGTAGGAGGTCCTGTTTTCATTCCTTGTTTTGTGTGTGTTTTTGAAAACTAATTTTCATAAGACATTATAATTATTACTGAGCGAAGGTAGGAGACAGATAAAAAACCTGGCTGAACAGTAAGGAGGTAACCTGAGCCATCAAGTGCGTTGATGATGCTGGTTTTTAGTTCATACAGTTGGAAAATCTGGAGCCTAAACCCTGTCGAAGTCACCCGCAGAAATCTATTTGCACAGCAACTGAGTTACAGCTCCATCTTAAGAGGACACACTACATGAATTTATTCTGATGTTACAAGCAGGTAGTATACAAGTTGCATCTAAATTCAAATGACATTATAAACTAACACGTCTTAAGAGGCAGCTTGTAAAGCTGTACTCATCTGTCCCTGATATACTCAAGTAAATGGTATTTGACCTTTAAGAGGCTTTGAAAGGACTCTGGAAAATACACCAAAACTCATTTTTAAGTTGAGTTTGGCACATAATCAGTACAGTCCTTTGAATACTGTCAGGACCTGATATTCAGGTATCCCTTTTAGATGCTTAAAACGTTAACATCTATCCCCATCAGAATGACTCAGGCAAGACAAGTCAGAATCTCAGACCCTTTCACACTAATAATATATAGGCATCAAAGACAGGTAGCTTGACACTTATCCTGGATGCTCCGACATGCCATGACCTTGACAGCGCTGAACACCTTTCATCTTTGAAATGCAGTGACATTATTATTATATTATTCATGAGAATACTTGGTCTGAGACCACACTAGACAAGGGCTTCACCATTTTCCCAGAAGGATGTAGTAACCATATTGGCGTGGAATAACTCTGATGGAATTGTCTCTGTATCTGTTTGTTGTATTTACGCCTTCCTAACATCTTTTGTCCAAATTGGAGAACATTGGAGTTAGGCTTGTTCTTGCTTGCTGTCCTTTGGTCTTATGAATCTCTTGTTGCTGCGATGATTGCAGGCCGCTCCCAAGACATATTTTACAGACTCTATCCCAGGATTATAGAATAGAATAGAATAGAATAGCAATAGAATATAGAATAGAAATAGAATTATTTCAGTTGGAAGGGACCTACAAAAACTGCCTGACCACTTCAAGGTGGGATAGTGCTTCAGATATCTAGATCAACTGCAAATCCTCTTGTCCCAGAAGAGAATCAACAGCATCTTCCAGTGTGGTATCATCAGCAAATTTGCTAATAGAACAGAATAGAATAGAATTAACCAGGTTGGAAAAGACCTTTGAGATCACAAGTCCAACCAATCACCCAACACCATCTAATCAACTAAACCATGACACTAAGTGCCCCATCCAGTCTCTTCCTAATAAACACTTCAGTGATGGTGACTCCACCACCTGGAGTTAAACAACTCCAGCTCCACAGCCTGCCCCATAGGGCATGTGCTCCAAACCCCTCACCAGCTCTCTTGCCCTTCTATGGACACGTTCCAGTAAGTCAACATCCTTCCTAAACTGAGGGACCCAGAACTGGACACAGTACTCAAGGCGGGCGTGGTACCAGTACCAGTGCTGAGTACAGGGGCAGAATGACCTCCCTGCTCCTGCTGGCCACACTGTTCCTGATGCAGGCCAGGATGCCATTGCCTTCTTGGCCACCTGGGCACACTGCAGGCTCATGTTCATGCCTACTATCAACCAGCACCCCCGTCCCTCTCTCTGCCTGGCTGCTCTCCAGCCACTCTGACCCCAGCCTGTAGGACTGCATGGGGTTTGTTGTGGCCAATGTGCAGAACCGGTACTTAGATCTGTGTTAAATCTCATGCTGTTGGACTCTGCCCATCTGTCCAGTCTGTCAAGATCCCTCTGCAGAGCTCTTCTACCCTCTAACAGATCACACACCCACCCCTAGCTGGTGTCATCTGCAAACTTACTGATGATGGACTCAATCCCCTCGTCCAGATCATCGATAAAGATATTAAGAGCAGGCCCAGCACTGATCCCTGGGGGGAGACCACTAGTGACTGGCTGCCAGCTGGATGTGGCACCATTCACCATCACTCTCTGGGCTGGGCCCTCCAGCCAGTTCCTAACCCAGCACAGAGTGCTGCTGTCCAAGCCACAGGCTGACAGCTTGGCCAGGAGTTTGCTGTGGGGGCGGTATTGAAGCCTGGGAAGTCCAGGTAGACCACATCCACAGCCTGCCCCACATCCACCAAGGGGTCACCATGGTCCATGTAACGTCTGCTCACTACAATCCTTGGAGCTCTGCTGTTCAGCCAGTTCTCCACCCTGTGTACCATGAAACTTCCATTCTCACAGCTGGACAACTTGTCCAGAAGGATACTGTGAGGGACAGTATCAAAAGCCTTACTAAAATACAGAAAAAAATATATTCACCTCCTTCCCTTCAACCACTGGTGGTGACCTTATCATAGAAGAATATATCTAAATTACATCCATATTTTTCCCACTGTGAACCCATGGCTACTGCAGCTGATAATAGCGTTATTCTTTAAATGCCTTTCAATAGTATCCAGTATGATCTTCTCCATAATTCTTTTGCCCACACTAAAGTTCCCTATGCGGTTTTTCAATGAGGTGGATGTTAGAAAGCATCTGTGTATTGATCCAAGTTGCATTCAAAATGTCTGGCCTACTAACATGTTTTCTATTTCATGACACTTGTCAAATGTCTGCGGCAATAGCAGTCTTGATTTTAGCACTTGAAAGGCTAGTTGACAAAGCCACTATTTCCCAGAGTCCTTTTCCAAACCTCCTTAAAGGCCAAAGCCAGTGCAGTAACTGAGAATTTGCTGTTCTTTATTATTTAAGATGAGGTAATTTAATGGATGATACTCTGGATGTTACATTTTAGAAGTCTTGGCTATTTTTGATTAGTGACAGTCAATTTTGTCTAGTGGGAGATTTAATGACATAGAAATGAAATCAATATTCGTTTCTCCTTAATAGTTAGATGCCTTGAACACTCATTTTCAACACTGAAAAATGAAAAACACAGTTCATTTCTGCTGTGATACACCTAGTGTTTTTCATTTGATTGTTTATATTTGTGTTGAAGACAGGTGCTTTTAACAATGCATAAAGTGACATTTTCAGACTCTGGAATTTATTTCCCTGCAGCTCCAACTTTGCAGCATGTAACTGTCCGTGACTATGAAAGGTGACATTATATTGGCTGAGGTTAGATTTTTGCTACTCTCGAGCCTAATATTTCCTATTTAATGTCATCATTTTCTTTCCCTTGCATCTTATTACTCTGTTATAAATTGCTTATAAGTCTTTTACCTTTTTATTTTCTCCTTCTGAGCTTGGATTGGTTGGTTAACTACAGCTTTCTGATGCTTCTAGAGCTTTTTAACAGATCAGCTAGACACCTGGATTTCATATTGGAAGGTCATTCTTGTGAGACTAATCTAGCTGATTTAAGGTATCTATAATGGAATAATCAGACATCAAACTGTTGCTGCAGAGTCCCTCCATAGTTAATGATGAGAAATAACTATCTCCAAAGGCAATTCATGTGATCTGTCACACACATCTATCTCTGGATGAAAACAATTGTCTCCTGGATGTACCTATTTGACTCTACTGAAGTGCAGCATTATGCCTCTAACTCTGACACCAATACCAGGACAGATGAATTTCACTTGCTTGGTATGTCAGGCTATAATTTTTTTAATTTAATTTTTTTTTTTTTTTTACTGTGCATCTGAGAAATTTTACTTTTTACTCATTTGGTATCTCTGCACATTTTTTATTGCCTTTATGACATTCTTTTGCAAGTGAAGGCTAAAGTAAGTACTCAGCTGGGTTTCCTGCTTCCTTTAAGTGAAAAGTGAAAACCATTATTTTTAGGCACTTATTTGAAGACAATGAAAAGTCAAAGATGAATGATACCATGTTAAATCTTAAGTTAAAAGACATTATCAAAGCTATGCAGTTTTAGCAGACATTGAAGAGCCTTTATTTCAGGGGCTTTAGTTCAATTTCCAATTAATAAATTTTCTCCCTCCCCTTCCACTTTCTTATCGCTATCATAAAAAGATGTGTTAAAATGAAGGAAAAGCTTGCTACTGAGTAGGTCCAAGCAGACAATCTCATATCCTGCCCTTGGGAACCTTGCTGAAGAGCTCAATAATCTAAAACCAGATATTTGCAAACAAAGTTTAATATATTTACTTGAAAGAGTCATGACTGCTAGGGCAAAACCAGAGTGAGCCAGCAAAGAGGAAAATCAGAGCAGTACACTGAGATCAGCACACTGTATTCCTCTGAGGAAAGGGATAACAGAGTTCAGAGGTCTTTGATTTCCCCCCTCAAGGCTTTGCTGACAAATGGGAAGAATATCATGTGGATATATGGTATAAAAGTTATTCTTGTGACATATCTTTTCCTCTCCTCTCCTTTCTTCAGGAATTGCTCAGATGATCACATAAAAAGGGTAGTCAATGACTTGATATCCAGATGAGAGACAGGTGACTAGTGGTGTCCCTCAGCAGGGTCTGTACGGGGACCAGAGCTGTTCAATATCTTTATCAATGATATAGACAGCAAGACTGAGTGCACCCCCAGCAAAGTTGCTGATGATACTAAACTGAGTAGTGTGGTTGACAAGACTGAGGGGGATAGACAGGCTAAAGAAGTGGGCTCAAGAGAACCTCATGAGGACCAATAAGGCAAAGTCAAAGTCCTGAAGATGGATCAGGGCAATATCAATACACACTGGGGGGATGATGAGGTTTAGAGCAGCCCTGCAGAAAAAGGACTTTGGCATTACTGGTGGATGAGAAGCTGGACATAAGCCAGCAATGTGCACTTGCAGCCCAGAAGTCAAATTGTATTCTGGGCTGCATCAAAAGAAGCATGGCCAGCAGGTCAAGAGAGGTGATTCTGTCACTCTGATCTGGTGAGAGACCTCACTTGGAGTACTGTGTCCAGCTCTCTTCAACACAGGAATATCATGGACCTGCTGGAGTGGGTCCAGAGAAGGGCCCACAGATATAATCAGAGGACTGCAGCATGTCTCAAAGACAGGCTGGGAGAGTTGGAGTTGTTCAGCCTGGAGAAGAGAAGGCTTGGGGGGACGCATTGTAGCAGCATTTCAGTATCAGAAAGGAACCTACAGGAAGGCTGGGGAGGGACTGTTTAGAAAGGCTTGTAGTGATAGGATGTAGGCAAGTGATTCTAAACCCAGACCCAGGGTAGGTGTAAGGTTAGACATAAGAAGGAATTTCTTCACGATGAGGGTAGTGAAACACTTCAACAGGTTGCGAAGAGATGCGGAGTAGGCCCCATCTGTGAAGACATTCAAGTTCAAACTTGACGGGGCTCTGAGCAATCCAATCTAGGTCATGTCCCTGCTCACTGCAGGGGCGTTGGACAAAGTGACCTTTGAGGGACCCCTTCCAACCCAAGGCATTCTATGATTCTATGAACCTGCATGCAGCATTGTCATACTTTTCCCCTGTTTCGTTGCATTCTCCTTGCAGCAGAAACTGCTTTAAAAGGCCAGGTAATTCCATGGTGCACAAATCTAAAAAAAAGAAAAGAAATGAAGTTGATAATTAAAATAGCAAAATCAAACTCCTTCAGCTGACAAGGTCATGAAGGATTCTTCAGACACTTGCAGGAGGGGTAGATGGTACAGTCATGATAATCATATAACATCACACGTTTCATCCTGGAGAGATGTCAAAATTCCTTGGGTATTCAGCACACCAGTACAAGGAATCACTTGGTCTACAACTAACACAAAACCTGTGGGTTTTCATCTGTCAGCTGCTCTGCAGGGAATGGCAGCACTGAAATGTGGGTAGGTAGAAAATCTGTTAAAAATAAAAAGTGCACAGAGCACTAAGCCTATTTAAAACTAGTTGAAGGATCAGACCTCACTGTGTTCAGAGGCAAAGTGCCTCTTTTCTAAGGGCTAAGTGCTAGCAGCTAGTGTGTATAAGGAAAGTATGTGCTGCCTAGAGGATTTTGCTGTTATTTATATCATGTTTGCCATAGGGTGGTAACTGCAAAGGTAAAAGTCCAGCATGTTAGTTGAAAATGTGAACTTTAGTCTACTAAAATGGAAGAAATATGAACTAAAAAGTGGTTTTAAATAGGAGTATGAACTCTGCAAAAGCCTATATTCAAGATAGGCAATATTCAAGATAGAATCATAGAATGGTTTTGGTTTGAAGGGACCTCAAGATGATCTATTTCAATCTCCCAGCCAGTGAGCAGGGACATTCTCCTCTAGATCAGTTTGCTCAGAGCCTTGCCCAGCCTGACCTTGAATACCTCCAGGGATTGGCCCTCACTACCCCCCAGGCAACCTGTTTCTGTGTTCCACCACCCTCATAATGAGCTTGTTCCTAACATCCAGCTAAATTTTCTTGTCTATTTTAAAACTTTGCCCTTCATCCTATCAGTACAGAGCCTCTCCAGCCTTCTTGTAAGACCCCTTCAGGTACTCCCCAAACCCTTTTCTTCTCCAGGTTGAACAACCCTAGCTCCCTCAGCCTGTCCACATAGAAGAAGTGTCCAGTCCCCTGACGATTATTGTGGCCCTCCTCTGACCTGCTTCATCAGGTCAATGTCCTTCCTTGTGTGGAGCCCTTGTGTTGAGGGCTCAGAGATGGACTCAGTACTCCATAATATTTGTAACTGCATTTATCATCTCAGCAGTTTCCTGCTCTTTGATCCCCCCCCTCCACCTTTCCCCCCCCCCCCTTCTCTGCAATTTTTCATGCATTGACCATATTGGTGTATTTTTGGCCCTGCCCCAGCTGGAAGATTACTCCTTGCCCATTACAAGATTGCATGCTTTACATTTCCACAAAAGTTATTTAATATCTAAGTTTCACTGTTTATCCTCACCCTCAAGATTCTCAGCACAAGGCAAATGAAGGCTCAAGCCACAGATATATTAATCTGGATTATAGAGTTATGGAGTAGTCTCAAAGATCTCACTGTTAGTTGTCCTTGCAATGCAAAGTCAGGTATGTAACTTAGCTGAACCCTCTTTCATACTGCACAGATGAAGCAAGACTGACATTTACCACAGGTTAAAGGTGGATCCAATTGTTTTCAATCCTTTGCTAGCTCCTGTTGGAACTGAAGAAACTGTACTGACTTAATGTAATCTTTCTTGGGTGATGTGTTTCTTGGTTTTTCTCTACTAGTATACTTACTGATCAGATAGTATTCTAAAAACTTTGCTAAACAGGCATTGGATCAGTACAGATTTTTAGGGAATTGCTTTTAAAATGCTGCATGAAGATGTGTGAACTAAAAGTTGTTTATTAAGGAACTGCTTGAATTATGTCTTAATATTATATTATTATTATTATTATTATTATTATTATTATTATTTTCCTGAAAAAAATAGTATGGGATGTTAGTTATGGCCAGGACCAATATAAAAATGGCAATACTTCTGGTAATGGAAAAGATCTGAATAAAATGAACATTGAAGTGTGTTGTTCTAAAAAGCCTTGATTTATACCATATTCTTTCATAGTTGGAAGCAACTGCAGCACATGATCTTGTCTTCATGAGAATGTACTCCTCTTAAGCTGTTTTCAGCTGGGCAAAGAGTGAGCTAGAGGAAGGAAAAAATCTTTTACAAGTTGTGTATTCAGCAGGGCATTCCGAAACCTTTAGCTGTGACTAGAAAGTATGCAGAGGGCTTCAGTTCAAGTTCTGAATGGAATGTGCTGACACCTTTAGCTCCTGGCATTCACTGCTGCCTTCCTTGCTGTCTGTGATGTCTCTGGTATAATTTACTATAGCTGGCTTAGGTGCAAAATCCCCATGGGCAAAGCTTTATACCTTTCCTTAGATGTTTCCATTTCATTGTGTATCTCATCAAAATCAGAAAACAAATGTGAAGAGAGTAGGTACTCTGCATATGTCATGCTCTGCAATCAAGTGGCTAGGAACTATCCTTGCGAGAGCTTGTTGCCACTGCACACATCAGAGCTCAACAGCAGAGACTCTCATTTTCCCTGTTTCTACCTCTTCAAGATCAGAAGAGGTTTAAACACCTACCTACTGCTAAAGCTCATTATTTTGCTGCCTGAATCTTAAGTAAAGGTGGGTAAGTGAAAATAAAAAACATAATTCTAAACCATAATTAGATGCAACATTCAGGTAGGGAATTGATATGGCTTGATTAAATCAGAGTCCTTTTCTAACACAAATGAGTGCTATGTGGAGAGGCCCATTATTTCAGGGATTTTCAATCCCAGTTGGTAAAAAGTGCTCTCTATTCTTTGACATCAAATATTAGCTGAAACCCCCATGTTCAATGTATTCAGTAGGGTGGATCCTCCCCTGAAATATATCCAAGTTGTTCATTCTCTCTGGTGTAATTGCATCAATGAATGTAATTAATTGGGTGCATAAGAGAAGCAGAGAACATCACAAAGGCACATAATGTTGCTCATGCTCTTGATCATCATGAATGAATTCAGCTGACAATCTGAATTAAAAATATAACACTTTGAGCTTTTAAAAAAAAGAGAAAAGTAAACATTTCTGCATTCATTATCATTGCATTAATTCAGCATTAGTAGGAAACCAAAAGGGAGAAAGTGGAGAGTGTGGTATCTTTTGCAAGTGACTTTAGTAGATGAGAGATATTCATAGACTCAATGACGATCTCAGAGTGAACTTCCAAGGATGACAAGTTCAGGGTTTCAGTACTCACTGACATACACTGAGTTGTGTAAAGCTCAGTTTTTCTCTTGTCACAGCTGATTTTCGAGAGTTGCCTAAACATTACAAAAAGGACAGGAGACTATATGGGGATTTAACTGGCTGGACCAAACACACAGGGATCTCTACTATTTATGCCAAAATGTATCACTCCCTAATGAGTTGGAAATGGGTGTTGTTAAATGAGTTACACGGATGAGTGACATACAGGATTTTGAAGGCTGATTGAAGCTTAGATGTGCTGGATATGTCATTGGCAGACATATATAAAGGAGTAATGAATACGCTGATCTCTTGCCTGTTGGGATGATCTCTATGGTTCTCTGAGGATCCAGTGGAACAAGCAGAAATCTCCCTTCCTCCCATTTTCTGCCATGAGCTTGAAAATAAAAATGAAATTTTATTACCATTCATCCAGCTTGTGGCTGCAACTAATACCAGGACATTCGTATGGATTGCAATAACAGAAAGCCCCTAAGGGCTCCCCAGTGTCTTTCCTCTTTTTTATGGCTTATCATCTGGACCTCTGACTCTTCCATTTGGCCTAAAAAATGTGCCAGCAGGGTCCTAGAGTTAGCTGAATGGGCACATGTTGGCTGATAGCTGCAGGAGGCTCCTGCCAAGCTCCTCACAGCATATCTGTCCGTTTGGCTTCCAGTTAATGTTATCTAATCATGGGCAGTGCCTAGAGCCCATGCATTCATAGCTCAGCTACTCTATACATCATCCACATCAGATGGTCTGACCTGTACCTCATCTTGGGACCCCATTCTCAGTGGATCTCCTGTAACAGGGGACATCCCACTGTGTGACCAGAAACATTCCATCTTTCTTGCATGCAGTTCTTCCTTTGGTCCTTTTCCCTCATATTACATTACTTAGTAAGAGGATGTTAGGTGAGAGGTATTTATATAAGCAGAGCCATACACATCACAACTTTCTAGCTCAACTAGTGTTCCTCCCTCAAGCTCATTCAAGGTTTGTATTTGCTTATGGGAAAGCAAGGAAGTAAATACGGAGTACAGTTTAGAGGTGTTAAGAAATGTAGGTCATGATGAAATGTGTCAAAATACAGCATCTGTTTCTGTGAAGGTGAAGTCTACATAATCGCTATCCTAGGCTGCAAAGCATCTATATGTTAAAGAACCAAAGTATGTGAGTAAAGAATGCAGAACTGTTTTTCAGTTTATATTGGTCGTTAGTGAGACACAGTAAGATGAGACACAATAAGGTGAGGACAAGAAGAGTAGGTAGATGAAAAAGAAAAGAAAATATGTAAAGGAAATGCCTTTGCAGTTGGTTGGTTTTATTTCTGACTTGGAAGCAAGTCATCTGATGTCATTGCTAACAGTCAGAAGAATTCCAAATATCCTGGCACTTGTCTCCATTATTTTGAAGTCTTTAGATGACCTGTGGAAGGGTACTTCAAAGAAAGACTGTGTTACATTTTTTATGTAGATATTAATGTACCTAACATTTTAGTAATAATTGCCCTTGTCACATTTTTAATCTATGTGAAGTTTTTTTATTGCCTGCCTGTTTCCTTTGAAACATTCCAGTCAGGTTTGCAAAGTTGTAGGGCTACAGAGACAAGGGAAATATTTGTCAGTTGTTTAGGTATTTGAAACTGCAATATATAAATTCTCACTTCTTGCTTTTTGAGGTATTTTTATAATGAAGTGCTGTTTGCTGTTGTGTTGCTCTGATGGCAGTGACATTAGAAGCTGTTAGGGAAATTCAGCAATCCTCAGTCTAGCCAAAGCAGTAAGAGAAAGATTAAGTGACTTGCCCAGAAAAAAAAAAACCACAAGGATCAGTCAAATTAAACTTTTTGGGTTTTTTTCCCCACCAATATGAAAACGTAATACACTGTGGAACAGGCTAAACAACTATACTAAGTAATTAAAGTATGTCATTTTGAATCTTCCTAGATTATATTCTACTAATCTTGAGTGATGGAAAAATTGGAAATATGTTAATGGAAACCAAACCAAGCCAAAACCAAAACACATCAATGTAATTGTGGGAACTGTGACACCAGATATCTATCTATCTATATCTTTCTTTCTTCTTCTTTCTTCTTTCTTTCTTCTCTTCTTTCTTTCTATATCTTTCTTTCTTTCTTTCTTCTTCTTATTTTCTATCTTTCTTTCTTTCTTCTTTCTTTATTTCTTCTTCTTTCTATCTATCTGAAGATGCTGGCTAAGCAAAGCAAAATCTATTTATCAGTCCCTTAGGATGTTAGAAATTTTAAGCATTAAACTCTTGAATGAAAACTGAGGACAAATACCGTGCTTGACAATGGAAAGCACAAGCACTAGACAGTTTTACATACACCAGGACAGAAATTTTTCTATGTTAATGTTTATTTCATGTGAAGGAAAATACACAAATTATGGTTATGAAATCCTGAAGAAGGCCAGAGAGTCCAGTCCTGAATTTTTACTTTACTGGAGTTAAATAGATTCTCTGATTGATCTGGAAGTTTGACCCTCAAGTGTTAAACAGGCACCAATTTCCCTGTTTCATGAGCAATGAATTCTGTTGAAAAAAATCTTGGGGTTAATTGGATATGTATTTGCATCTTCATCTTAATGTGTTTTCCATGCAGCTGCTGCTGTGTGACATGTACGATAAAAAAGACTGAGGAGGATTTTAAATTGCTCCTACCTTTTGCAAGCAATGCAGATAGTTCCTGTTCACGCAGATACAAAAAGTTCGATAGACAATTGGATGTGAATGCTAAAACAGTGGAGTTTTCTAATCTTGTAACCCTATGGTCTACTTTAAAAAATAGAATTAAAAAATACTCTGACACAAAGGCTGGAACCCTGTGGTGTGGAGATCTGCTTCTATTCATATTGTACAATCATATACCACAGAGGAAGTTGAAACTCAGGTTTTTTTCTCACATCATGTCTCTATTTAAAATCTGTATATTGATCTAAGGTGTTGTCTCTAGTGGTGTCTTCAAGAGAGTTAAAACATTTGGGAAAGCTATTCCACATTTTCAAAACTTATATTCCATGAACCTGTTCAGCAAAAACTATTGACATCTGCCAGTCTCTCCAACCCTTAGAATTCAAGCCATGAGCTACTGGATTACTGGATGATACAATAAAGAAGTTATTTAGTGTTAACACAAAAAAAACTTTGCAATTTTCCCCGCTGCTGAGGAGGTAATGTCTAATATATTTATTATTCATGACAAGAAGTAAATCTGGAGAGAAATCCATGGTAATATTAATTATTTTAAATGATGCTCAGAGAGATATCACTAGTTTAATATTGCATACCATTGGATCCAGATTCTCTGGTTTCATATTGTATACCATCTGGATCTAGATTCACTGCTTGAGAGAATGTTTATAGATATGAACTGCATCTTCTCTATAAGATTTGCACACTTTATTCCTCACATTCATGATACTTGTAAAATAATCAGTTTCCAAATGAATAATACAAGTCATAGCTGAACCTGTATGAAGTCAATGCAAATTTCAGTGAACTCTGGATCACATCCCCTGGACAGACCTTAAACTGGAGTAAAGATGCTTTCAATCACTGATGACTCACATGCTAAAGAAAGGAGTTGTTTTTCCTCTTCTGCTGCACAGTTCTGAATGCCATTGACAGCCAGCCCTGCAGAGCGATGGAAACAGAATGCAATCAGACTTCCAAATCTTCTCTTAATGCAGGTGTCTTTCTTTGGAGCTTTTCCCTGTAGGGCACCTCTCAGATGGGGATAAGTAATGCTGTTAGTACATAATCCAATCACTGATGCAGATTGCTCCTAGACATCCCCTGACCAGCAGATTTATTATTTTTTTTCTACTGTGTAAAAAAGTAGCTTTTCTGCTGTAAAAAGGGTGGAAAAATGAAAAAGAAAAAAATGTCTTAGAAGTTATTACAGTGTAAATAAGTCTTGTTATAGATTGTCTGCAAGTGATAAAATTGGAAGTTTATTTTACCATATAAGAAAACAAAGTAAAAATAAATAAATTAATTAGTATTCACAACAGATATCTGCTGTTTGGTGCTTTCTCTCCTTGTTGCATTATCTAGACCAGCCAGGGTCTTCAATCTCTCTTTCATATTCCCAGAAGAAACTGTTTTGGGGATTCCAAGGTAGATCATTCTAGATCTGCTGCCACCATTGATGTGCCCTCTCTCCCTTCTGTCTCTAGCCCTGTACTTAACATGGTGTGTTGCAGCCACTGCTCACCAGGGCAACTGCTAGATGCATGCAGAGTGCATGATTCCTTAGCTGACCAATTCTTTGCAGCTGCCCATAGAGCAAAACAATAACATTCCATGTAAGCCAAGAAACATCATAATCACAATCGTACCCTTTGACTGCAACATGCTGCAGAAGCCACCTCCTTGACATGGCTGGCACCTCTTATTAGGAAGTATTTAACATATATATGTGCTGATTTTATGGTTAAGGGATTGATAAAAAGTAGCCACTCTGAGCAATAAGCACTTCATTCAGGGCTTCTCAAGGACTTATGCTTCTGTTAGCTACTTCTGGGTAGGGCTTTGTTGTAGGGATGCTGCTAGGGACATGCTCGGGTTTCTATCTGCTGCTTTGTCAAGGGTTCTGGGACTTTTGTAAGTGGGACTCAAGACTCTGTAATGCAAGGGATTATACAGTGCAGCAATAAAGGTCTTCTGGGAGATCTTTTGAGATTCTCTGCTCTCTGCATTTCTGAATCTCGTTGCTGTACAGCAGAAGTTGTTTGTGCCCTTCATTCATCACCCAGTGGCCCGACGAATAGGGGGAAGAACAACAATGGTGTTATCGGTAACGTGGTCTGCAGACCCAGTTACTGGACTGGGACTTTCCAGATATGATTTCTCTTTTCAGCCCTCACACCTAAAATGTTAATAAAATTCAAATTATCATACTAACCTACATCCATCTCCCTCTCATCATTCTCTGTCTTTTCTGTTTTACTGTAGACTTTCTGGTCATAGGATTTTATCTTCCCTTTTGAAGTCTTAGCACTCTGAAGGCTGCTCTGAACACATGTACAGAACACATGATGAACAGAAAATTGTGACTAGTGTCCCATCTACTCAGTTTAAGCATCTAACTGACCTGATAAGGGATTGTTGACATCTCTATAGATGCAACACAGAGATGGGTGTCTTTGAAGCTCTCAAGATTGATATTTTTCAGTATATCCACACTATCTAGCTCTCCAGGCTATCAGAAACATCTGCTTCTACTGTTGAAACTGTATGCTTGTAAATTGGATCCCTCCCATAATAGGAACAAAAAGACCATTGAATATATGTGTAGAACTGAGTCACTGAAGTATTTGGATAAATGCATGATTTCCTCAAAGTCATTCAGGATTCTTTCAAATGATGCATTCACACTTTTCAGTTCAACTGAACTGGTTTGTTTAAAATAGGGATTTGGCATCCACTAATGCTTCTGACAAAATTAAATTTGTGGGTGCAGTGTAATTCTCGATAGATGTCTAGAGTGAAAATATACATTAAGGACATATGGAAGTATTATTTACATCCCTTAAATAATTTGACAACACTTAAAACATTCTATATGACCATAATCTTTCCATTTAATCTCCTCTTGAGCATTTACCACATGAAAATCCTTGTCAATCATAAACTAACAGATTGTGATCTGTACTCAGGCACTCTTCTGCTTTTGCAGTCATTACTGGATTGTCAGCAAATAATAGTGTGTAAAATCATGGTGTAGTCATGCGCGAGAGGTTTATTTCAGCAAAGATAAATACCTAAAAAAGCAGTATGAAGATATGTTCAAGAAAGATTACCAGCTCTTCTTTACCCAGATGGTGAAACACAGGAACAGAGAGATGTCAGAGTCAGGCTCCATCCCTGGATATATACAACATCAGGTAGGACAGGGCTCTGACCAACCTGTGATCTAGTTAAAGATGTCCCTGTCACTCAACTGCAAGGGATTGGAATAGATGTCCTTTAAAGGTCCCTTCCAAATCAAAATACTTGATGTTTCTCTCTGTGTTGTTTTTAATTATTCCAACATTTGGACTGCTTAAACAAACACAGGGATCTTGTTATCTGTGGTTGTTGCTACAATACATGAAATAGAGAAAAAAAATAATAATTTTGAAGAGTTGATAAATCAGAAGAATAAAGAAAAGACCTGGAAAGAAAACAGCAGAAAGAAGCAAAAGGATTTGTTTAGGGCTGTAGAAGATGAGATAGCAATAAACAAATGATTTTGACCTAAGACTGGTCTGTGACCACCTGGCCAAGTGTTTTGTTTATCTGGTAGATAATCCGTTGCTTCTAGTGTTGAGCTTTCTTTGATAGATTCTGCCATATCTTACAATAGTGCCCATCAAGTGTCTTTCCTATCAGAAAAATTGATAAACAGATGATGAGCAAAGGAAAGGATCTGCCTGCCTACCTTTTCTCCCTTGTAGATCACAATGTAATATATTAAGTCAACCCACCCGTGGCTGATTTCATTAGGCCAAGGCAAGACAGATACAAAACCAGAAACTAAGTGTGTAGTCTGTATTCCAAGTTAGAAATTCCACCATCTCATAGAACAGAGCTACTTACAGATTTCAAATGGAGTCAGTGCTTAATAGAGTGAAGAGGTCAGTGGAAGCGGCTGTTTTCTTGTCTTTTTCTTTTAGAGAAACACAGCAAGGACCCTCATTTTCTGCTACTTGCATTGGCTGAAGGGGGCAGGGAAGCTCAACATTTATGAATTTCTTAACAGGTTGTGTTAAATTTTTTGATTCCTTTGATTTATCATTTCATAACTATCATGGGAAGTGAAAGCTCTGACATTAGAGTTAATGAGCATTTCATTGTTTCTGACAGTTTATTTCAATTAGTGTTGTTTCTATTTTCTTAAGTGGGAAAATATTCTGGAAAGCTTCTGTGGTAACACATGGAGCCAAGCTCGATTTCTCCAGAGCTGCCTGAGAACAGCAGACACATTTGACCTTTCCAAGAAGAGAATATATTATTCTCTACAGGAGTCTTCAGCTATGCTGCATGTATTTATATTTCTTTAGAATATTTTTATCACCAAAAACCTCTCTATAGGTGAACCTTTCACAGGACAATGTAAAGTTAATTTCTACAATCTTCCAAATGGTTTCTTCTGACACACAGAAGTTACAAATTAAGTTTCCTTCCTTTGTTTCTTCTTCTTTTGAATTCCTTCCTTCCTTCCCTCTCCTTTCTTCTGAATTCCTTTCTTCCTTCCAAATTTCCACCCTTCCAAATTCCTTCCTTCTGAATCCTTCTGAATTCCTTCATTCCAATTCCTTCCAAATTCTTTCCTTCTGAAATCCTTCTGATTCCTTCATTCCAAATTCCTTCCAAATTCTTTCTTCTGAAATCCTTCTGAATTCCTTCATTCCAAATTCCTTCCAATTCTTTCCTTCCTTCCTTCTGAATTAATTCCTTCCTCCCAAATTCCTTCCTTAGTATATGCTGGGAATAAGGAAGCATTGTCAAATTCAAGAAATAAATAAGTGCAGAGGTGATGTAACAAACCCAATTCATAGAGAGCTGAGTTAGAATGTTGATAATGACAATTGCTCATGCTAGTTTAAGAGTACTAGTTTCAGAAAAAGTCCTTCTCCATCTGAGAGGTAAATCAATGAATCTTAGCTTGAAAATCAATGTGTACATGCAATCAGCCTGATCTTACAGTTGTGAGTCTGTAAGGAATATCATACCATACACAATAATTTCAGCCAAGGCCTGAGTTATATTCAAACATCTGACAGCAGAAATACTGGACTTCTAAAATAAAGTTCTGGTCATGTATGTCACCACCTTCACTGCCTACATTTAAAAAACTCAATAAATTAGTATCTGTTTTCATGGATCTGCCCATTGTTTTGTGTTAAATAATATTCATTCATGGTCCTTTGTTAAAGCAAATGGTAATTTTCCCACATAAAGCACATTTGGTGCTTCAAAAAATCTGCAGAGAAGCTTTGTGTGGGACTTGTTACATCAACTTAACTGAATAATAAACTCTACTAAGAAGACTAAGGGTATCAATTTTATTTATATGTCACAGTATCAGTATCACAGTATCACAGTATCACCAAGGTTGGAAGAGACCTCAAAGGTCGTCAAGTTGAACCTGTCACCACAGACTGGAGACACTACTATGTATCTTACAGCAAGAAGTTTACACAAAGTGTATATAGCAAATCTCACTTTGACTAAAAAATGCTCTCCCTCAGATCAGGCAGCAATAAAATGTTCCAATGAACTATGTCCTCCCAGAATACCCAAAGATGTCTTACCACGTTTCTCTAACAGAAACACTGCCTTGCTCACTCAAAATATATCTTCCCAAGCTAGTCATTAACATTATTGTGGCTTTCATCAGAACAGCATTCAGTCTGTCTCCAGAAATAGGAAAAATCCTCATTTACCCAATCATTTATATCACTGATATTTGTTTCCAGTTCACTGTTGACGGGGGATAATTTTATTAGCACTTCTTGAAGTCAAGTTATAATCACACAAACAAATACAACAGATTGGTTTTATAAAGTTATACACAGCAGTTTGCTTTACCAAAATAGAGCATATCTTTATGTAAGGGCATAATCCCTAAATTCCTATATCTTCAATACTTCCTGCAGTCCTGAAAACCCCATTTCAAACAGGTTATGCAATGATTTAGGAAGCCATAAAAAGAATATGGCTACAAGAACAGTCACAGGCATGTATTCCATATAGGAGAAAAACAAGAGGACTGAAAAAAAAAAGATGATGGAGTCTGGTAAGACCAAGAATGTTGCTGATAAACTGAATGCAATGCATACTAGATATGGTGGTTATCTTTGCCAGAGGATGTACTGGAATTCAATGTATAAGGGGTTTAAAACAGGATTCGGAGATCTAAGGTGATTCTATCTAAATATTTTTTCTTATTAAAGAGCATACCAAAACACCAAGGCAGTGACAATCTCAAACTCAAGTTTGAACTAGAATTGCTAGCTTCTGTAAAACTTAAAAGTGCTAACAAACCGACTACAGAAGACAGAACTGTAAAGCAGTTCAGACACATCTTCACCTATTTGTTGTGACCTTGCTGAGCTATTCCTTGGTTCCAAACTCATTTGTTAAAGCTTTTGTGCTGGGTTACACCATCCTGGGGGAGGGCTGCAAGAGCCCTGCTTCCCCAGGGACAAAAGAAACCTGATCGAGGTGAACAGACAGGGACTGGTTTCCTCCTCCAAGGAGGAGGGTCCCCTAGGTCAAAGGAGGTCTATTCCATTCCCCCTTCCTGTCCAGCAAGTCTTTAAAAAGGAAGCTGCTGTGGCCACTTGCTCTCTTTACTCCTGCCTTGCATGTGGAAAGGACCAACAGCCGCTGCCAGCCTCCTGGTTCTGCAACATGGTCAGGCGTGGTCTTCTCCCTGCCACATCCACACTTCTCTAAAGGACTGCAATTCACATACACTGAGGGAGATACAAAGTCATCCAATATTGGTTTTGTATATTTTCCTATTCATCCTTATCCTTACCCTTGTAAATCCTCCCTGTTACTGCTATATATATATATTGTTAAAAAATTTACTTCTACTACTTCCAACTGACTCCAGATTTTATTTATTTTTGGTTAGATTTACCTCCTTCTTTTTTCCCCCACCCCTTTTTCTTTTTCTTTCTCTCCTTTTTCCTTATCAGGGAAAAGGTGGGGGAAGGAATTCTTGGTATGCTACCATGTGAGCTCTTAAACGCCAGTTAAGGCTCAAACCACTACACAGTGATTTTCTAGTTGCCCCAAAGTATTCAGTGACTCTCAGGGATTCTTTTCTGAAAGTATTTGTTCCTGCTTCTCTCAGCAGAGTTTTAGACACTGTGCCAATCTACAGGCTCCCATGCTTTTCCTGAATTTCACCCTTTGATTACCACACCTTGAAATTTTGAAGGTCTTCAACTTCATGGAGGCTACATTGTTCTCTAAGGGCATGAGGTACAGACATTTCACCTGGCTCTGACACTTCCTTCTTTAAAAATAGCATGATATTTAAAGAAGAACTAACACAACATAAGATAAAGCTGCTACCATTGTGTTCATAAAAGCATAGTTTACTTTTTTGTCTCACTTCTTTCCTTATATACAATGAATTTACACCTCGTGGTATAAAACTCTATGGTAATCAATACACTAATCTCTCTCTGAGATAACACACCAAAAGACAATGGCTGTTTTGCACTTTAGTTATCACTGGATTTGGTTACCTATGGATATGGATTTTTGTCCTAGCATAGTTCATAGAGCAAACAGTGAACTGACCATCTTGGTGAGCTTTTGGTTGACTGGCTCTGGATATCTCTGGATCCCTGCCTTGAAGATGGATATTTGTTTTCTGATAAATGGAAAATGGTAAAAAAAAAATAGATTCCATGCATTTTGCACATCTAAATAGCAAGCAGTTTAGAAGGCTCCTGAAACAGAGGAGGTGAAGTTTCAGGCTTGCCAGTTAGATAGGATGGTTAGAAGACTCTGGAAGAATACCCTTAAAGTGATTGAAGGATTTTAAAAACTCTGTCCCCTAAGCAAGTGTGTTGCTGTTTGCTTGACTCCAACAACTATTAAAGAAACTTCAGAGCTCATCTCACAATTTTTATAGGGTTTTCATAGATGAGTTTTCTAGATGCAGTTAATCAACTCCCCACTAAAACAAAGTTTCAGTGTGAAGTATGATTGCAAGTCTACAAAAGGAATGACCTCCTAAAATCTTGTCTGTGACTTTGGATAAATGATCTCTTAGCTTTGTTCCTCATGACTCTTCCTAGCCATACCCTGTTAAATGTGAAACTAACTGGCCAGATGAGCACATGTATGAATGCAATCAGATTAAGCTGCAAGCTCACCTGGTTGTATACATACTAGAAATGTCCATGCTAAGTAGAATTTTAAAACCCCCAGAGAATGGTTTACATTGTACATGACAGTGATGATAAACCCAGAGAAATCCTATTTTAAGATTGGAGTTAATTCAAGGGCAAAGGGACTGTAAAAAGATTGGGGGGGGGGTGAGTGAAGTGGGTGTGAGTGAGGGGGGTATGTGGGTGGTGGTAGTAAACCAAAACAAGAAAACACAACAAAACAAAACCAACCAGTCATTAGCTTTGTTTTATGACTGGGTCATGTGGGTCAGAAAATATCAGAGACTGATGTCCAAAATAATTGTTGTCAGTAATGAGGCTTATCTGAACTAGAGGTAATTTAAGTAAGTCTTTCTCTTTTGCTTTTCTCCTATCCTAGAGCATTTTTCCATTTTTCCTGTGGAAAAGGAATCTATACTTGAGTTGAGATGATGCAGCTCTGCATAGGATACAAAATGTGGATGCTTTCTGTAGAACAAACAGCCTTTCACAACAATTTATGTTAGAAAGCATTGACCCACCATGATGGTACTGGCTAGCTTTTTTGAATTTGTCTGGATAATCTCAAGCACTGTACAAATCATTCATCTCTATTATGAAGTAGAGAGCTGTAGCAACAAATTAATATAAATAGAATTTGAAAGTCAAAACAAATTGAAATAAACTTGCATTCTAAAACTTAATAATTTCAGGGGCAGATTTGCAGCCTATAGCCAGGAATATTTTGATTTAGACAAAAAAAAGCATAGCTAATTAAAGAAGCATTCAAAACTATTTGTGTATTGAACAAATTCAGCAAAACAGTATTGTACAGAAGCAATTTTCTCTTGTAAAATGTCATGTACTATTTCATTTAAGATATTTCACTTTTAAGCAAGGATTCTTTGGAAAAACTGTTGGAGTGCTGAAAAGTCAGGAGGAGAAAACCAAATTGATGTGTGCAATTCCTGGCCTGCAGTACAATTGCAGGATGTAGAAAATCTTCTTTATCAGGTAAAGCATCAATGAAAAATTGAACCAGGCACATCTGACATGCTGGTCCCAGATGAAGGCACTGTTCACTTGTTTTCCCTGACACTGCAGTACCTCTGCCTAATCAAAACTTCTGGTTTCAGTTAAAATGCAAGTTTTTACTCATATCTGTAGATTAGCAGTACTAACAGCCACAGAGCTTTCATTAGACACCTTTTCACTCTCTACTGAGAAGCTGTTATCATACTGCTGTGCATTTATAAGAGCTATAGCTTATATCTGTGTATCTCTGAAGAGAATTAAAAATTTTCTAAAAGTAGTTTCCATGGGATTCTATCCAAGTATTAGGCACAGAGCATATGATTAAATTTAAGATACCTAACCTATTCTTAATTCATAGACATTTTCATTTATGTTCATCTGAATCTTTGCTGCCACACTCTATCTGGTAATTTAAACAAGATCAAATTACAGGCTTTTATTTTGTGACAGACTTTAACCTGTTTGAAATCTGTTTTTATCTTCAGGGATTTTTTTTTCTTTTTCCTTAACATAACCAGTTGTTCATATTTCTTCTCTAGCCACATTTTCTAGGTCTCTGACCAGTCACTGTCACTGCTTTTCTCAAGAATGTTCCAACTTGTCCTTTTTTCAAAAATTCAGGAAACTGTAGGAGGGTTTATTGGTGAGGCTTGATGTTGTGATGGAGTACACTAGAAGGGTAACTGCATACTTTCATCCAAACATCAAGTCTGCGGCTTCAATTGAGAACCAGACATATGTTTTTTTAGTGTTATCAATTGATTTCTCTCAAGCTGAAAGTAATGCTCTAAATACTTGTAGCATTCATCCTAAAAATAACCAAATGCTGTAGAAAAGCTGCTGACATTTTTCCGACAAGTGTGATTCATAAGGAGCCAGCAGTGTGATGACTGGAAATGTTGCCAGCCGAAGTGATTACAGTAACAACCTCACTATATGGGATGAACTGACTGAACAGCTGGTTTACATTTACTCTTTATATAGCACAGCTGGCAAGTACTGTCTTTGGATAGACAGATGGATGTCTGTTGTTGGGGGGAGATAACATATTATCATGCATCTGCTGTCATCTCTGAGACTGTGCATTGCAATAAATATTATACATAAAGCTTTAAATTGTCAGAAAAAAGGAATTTTGAGCTTCTCTATATGGTATAGTCAGGATATGGCTTGAAAACACTGATTACTGCTGCAGTTCTGCAAGACTTAAACATTGATATAGACAGAATGAGTTTGCTAACAGTAAAGGAAGTGATCTAATGGCATGGCATAAAATATGGTGGAAAACTAGGATATGAACTCTCCTTCAGTTTGGCAAAGGTAGTGAAATACTGGAATGGGTTGCCCAGAGATGTGGTGGAGAACCCACCTCTGGAGGCATTCAGGTCAACTTTGATGCTTGCTGCAAGGGGTGGACAAGAGACTGGTGAGGCACTTGGTGCCATGGTTTAGTTGATTAGATGGTGTTGGGTGATAGTTGGACATGATGTCTTGAAGGTCTTTTCAACCTGGGTAATTCTATTCTATTCCATCTTCAAGGGCCCCTTCCAACCTGATGCATTCTGTGTTTCCACTGATTTTGTGTGGTCCCTGGGCTCAGCTCGCCCCTAATGACAGTGCCACGTATCTTGCTGAGAAGTTACACTGCATTGCAGAGGAGGTAATGTATTTATGCCAGCACTGCAGGAAGCTAACAAGGTCTTCTGGTTCCCACCCGCTACAATGGGCCAGGAAATCTTCCACTAGATCAGGTTTTCAGAGCCTCGTTCAAACGACCTTTCATGCTAAGTACTTTCCCTAGTATAGCCTGCAAAAACAGCTTAGCCAGTTGAGGTGAGTGATACATCAACAAGACTGGCCACAGCTGTTCAGTATAAATTATTCTCAGTGGAATGTTTTCTCTCAAAGTATAAACTCTTAGAAATGTTATTGCTAGTAGCTGGTGATTGCCATTCCTACATTGCAGGTGCCACCACCTTGCAAATAATTTAGGATCATTTCTGTAACTTCAGCAGGAGAATAATAAGAAACCTGCCTGTAGACAAACCCCCAGTTCTGCAGGTCTTCACACCACTTGTGAAAGCATAAAAACTCTCTTTTTACCTCTGTGTTCTCTCAGCAGATCAAAAATGCCTTCATGGTTCATTCTCCTTTTATTTAATACACATGGTGAAAACTTGTGAGGTCATGGGGATTTATGCTAGCAAGGTTTGGTGGCCTTTTAATATTTACTTAGGCTGTAAATATAATTTGAATTTTGGAAGTATTTGTCATTGTATCTAAGATGGATAAAGGTATGTTATTATAGCTGTATTTGCTGTGTGTGATTTACATTGTTATACGTTGACTTTTCATTTCCTCAAATGTCACAGTCGCATTTTTGTCTTTCTAACTTCCTCAAAATAGAAAGCTAAATATTTTTTTTTTTCACTGATGCCAATCAAATTGTGTTACAAAGTGTCAGGGTCAGGCTACTATAACTATCAAAAAATGACTTTTTTTTCCCCCCAAACACTTTACAATGCATTCTATTGTCAATATAATATGATTCAGCACACCCAAAATTCTCACTGTGTAGTACATATGCAAGAGCTACATTTTTGCAGCAGCCTGTGGAGTGTCCATAAGCAGAAATGTCCTTATTTTTCCATTTTCTCCTCTTTCACTGTTCCACAGACACCCACCCCCTTGCCCTCTGCCCCTTATTTTCAGTGAGCGTTTCTACTTCTCGGCAGCTGTCTTACATAGTCTGAAGATTCGGTTGCAAGTTTTAAACAACAGCCTCAATGAAATCATTGTGGTGCTCTTAAAGATCCCTTTCCCAGGACATAATTATCACCCTCAGTAAACTTTTTTTTTTCCCCCTCCTGTCTAGTTCTAATAAAAAAACCAACCTGTTTTGTTTATTAATTTATTTTGTTCAGCCCGGAGGCATTACTTTTTAGATAGTAAGAATTATATGGGAGAGATTTCTTCTGGTTTGTATGTTTCTGTTTGTATGTGTTAATATACCACATAAGGTATGTTCACTGATTTAAATGCTATTCTGTTTTAACATATCACATTAATAAATTATCTAAATCACTCAGCTCCGTGTCCTTACCACTATTAAACATTCCTACCCTCTTTGCACCAACTCTAAGCTTTATCAGCAACAGGTTTTTTGACTTTCAAATCACAAATAAAAGTATTGAATGATCTCAGCCTTTCATAAAAATTGATACAGTGAAACTCACACCTGGTTTATGCAGTCACAGCCCAGTTGCATAATCTTTGCCAAGGAATGTCAAATACTAGGCAGAGCAAATGCACATTCACTACATCTCTGCCTCCTCACCCACAGACTGTGAAACTCATTTGGATGGTGCCTGGACAACTTTATTAACAGTACTGTACTTCTGTGTCTCCAAATTTTGGATGAAGAGAGTTTCTTTTACTAGATGTATGTGCCAGGAGCTCAGACTCTTTGGACTCTTTAAGCCACTGCTGAAACAATGAAAGGTAGCAATTAATCAGGTGACCTCATATTGAAGAAGAGCATGTAAGCTATTTGCAGGAAATCTGCCCTCTCATTAGCTGTCATTTAGACTACATAGGTTAGATTCCATGAATCACCACTTAGATAAAAAGGACATAATTTCAAAATTATGCTGGAAAGCAGCCCGGAGGAGAGAGACTTGGGGGTGCTGGTGGACGAGAAGCTCAACAGGAGCTCTCAGAGTGCACTTGCAGCCCGGAAAGCCAATCAGATCCTGGGCTGCATCAAGAGAAGTGTGGCCAGCAGGTCAAAGGAGGTGATTCTCCCCCTCTACTCAGCTCTGGTGAGACCCCACCTGGAGTACTGCCTCCAGTTCTGGAGCCCCTACTACAAGAGGGATATGGACGTGCTGGAACGTGTACAGAGAAGGGCCACGAGGATGGTCAGAGGGCTGCAGCACCTCTCTATGAGGACAGGTGAGGAGTTGGGGCTGTTCAGTTTGGAGAAGGCTCCTAGGTGACCTCATTGTGGCCTCCAGTATCTGAAGGGGCCTACAAGAAGGCTGGGGAGGGACTTCTGAGGATATCAGGTAGTGATAGGACTAGGGGGAATGGAATGAAGCTGGAGTGGGGAGATTCAGGCTGGATGTGAGGAGGAAGTTCTTCCCCATGAGAGTGGTGAAGCCCTGGAAGGGTTGTCCAGGGAGGTGTTGGGGGCCCACCCCTGGAGGTGTTTAAGAGCAGGCTGGATGAGGCTCTGGCCAGCCTGATCTAGTGTGGGGTGTCCCTGCCCATGGCAGGGGAGTTGGAACTAGATGATCCTTGTGGTCCCTTCCAACCCTGACTGATACTATGATACTATGACAATAACTGAGGACCTATAGTTTAAAAAAAAAAATAATCAGAGAAATCTCTGACTTTTCCCTGCTTCTGACAATGAGACCTTTTTATGCAGCAAACTACATAGATGTCTCTACGGTGTTAGATATTCAGCCAAAATCAATAAGATCTCATGAAAAACAGAGGAAGCCTGAAAGCAACACAGATACTTACAGTGCAATGGTAAAAGTTTTGAGAAAGATCTGCTCTTACATACCCAGGCTTTTGCATCTGTGGCCTGGTCTCCCAACAAGCAGCTAAAATATCTGGGATCTAAGGAGCATTTGGGCATAACGTTACATTAATAGGTTGTATTGCTTGCAGGAAGAATGAAAGAAAATCTTTACTTGCAGTTTTCCTGCCTTGCAGTCTCTCATGTGGACACAGATAACATTTGAGAAACATCTATCCTGGAAAAAAATATAATACCGAAACATCTAATGGTAGGTTGGGAAGTCAAATGACAGATGCTTGAGAAGCCAAACAGCAAGGGAGTTTGAGATTTCAAACAGCAGATGCATAGCAAGGCAAAAGGGCTCATCTGAGAGAACACCTGCCATTTTTCATGCACCTGTTTAATTTTTTGAACTAAAATATTTCTGTATGCAAGGGGATGGGAGAAAGCAAAACTGAAGTCATAAACCCAGGGGGTGAGGTCTTATTTTTTATTTGGAACTATCAGCATAGTTACCCTTGTGAAATCCTTAGTGTAATCAAATGAAGCAGCTGTTTGCACTGCTGGAATCTATTCAGACTGGGAAAAGGAGTAAACACTTCTAATGCAAATATCAGCCTTGTCTCTCTCTGCTTGCTGCAATGATTCTGTTATTTAGCCACTCATGGTGGCAATTGGTGCAGAAAATCTCCAGAGCAAACAAGGCTTAATTAATAATCAGCTATTTCCTCCATAAGTAATTGGGAGGAAGCTCAGTTAAGTGCTCAGACCTGAATATATTTTTGTGGTCTGATAAAGAAAGTGGTTTATTCAATTGCTTTATTAATATTTCCTCTATATCTGTATGTTAAATTTTAGGATACTTCTATGCTGCTCAAAGCTCTGATAAAGAGAAGAAACACAAATATGAAGTGGTATATCATTAGGATGTGTGGCTTATTGGAAATCCAGTGACTGAAGGTTTTAATGACTTTTCACACTAATATAAAGATCCCTAAAGGGAAGCTGGTGTCTTTATGAACGCTTACTTACCTCACAAAGCCATAGAAAATGGAAGCTTGCATCTAGCATGGTTCAGGAAATTCTTTTATTCCTCAAGCCCTGAGCATTGAGGCCTAATATTATAATATAGAAAACATGTGTCTGCATAAACTCAAACCCACATGTACAAAGGTCTTGAAGTGCATACTATAAAGCAGATTCTTTTTCTGTACTGCCTATATAACCAGCACAGTTTAATATGTATAACACATGATTTAATGGATACATTAGACATTAATAATTCTCGCTGGTCTATTGTTCAAAATTTGACTGAAGGGTAGAACTGCAATCCTTTTTTGTGTTCCTGCAACACTAGACATTGTTTTTTCCCCCTCTTTCTGAGCTTGATTGTCTGCTAAGTGAAGCTAAAAATTATAATTTCTGCTTCATTCAAGTACTGAATGATACTATAGCTCTACTGTTTGTGTTTCTTGTAGTTTTCTTTGTCTCAAGCAGGTAAGAAGTTGAATGACATTCTCACACTGTTTTGTAACTCTTTCGTGCCGGGTCTGGACATTGGCCACAGCAACCCCATGCAGTGCTACAGGCTGGGGTCAGAATGGCTGGAGAGCAGCCAGGCAGAGAGGGACCTGGGGGTATGGTTGATTGTAGGCTGAACATGAGCCTGCAGTGTCCAGGCAGCCAAGAAGGCCAATGGCATCTGGCCTGCATCAGGAACAGTGTGGCCAGCAGGAGCAGGGAGGTCATCTGTGCCCTGTACACTGCACTGGTTAGGCCACACCTTGAGGACTGGGTCCAATTCTGGGCCCCTCAGTTTAGGAAGGATGTTGTCTTGCTGGAACGTGTCCAGAGAAGGGCAACAAAGTTGGTGAGGGGTTTGGAAGACAAGCCCTACGAGGAAAGGCTGAGGGAGCTGGGGTTGCTTAGCCTGGAGAAGAGGAGACGCAGGGGTGACCTTATGCTCTCTACAACTACCTGAAGGGAGGTTGTAGCCAGGCAGAGGTTGGTCTCTTCTCCCAGGCAGCCAGTACCAGAACAAGAGGACACAGTCTCAGGCTGCACCAGGGGAGGTTTAGACTGGATGTTAGGAAGAAGTTCTATACAGAGAGAGTGATTGCCCATTGGAATGGTCTGCCCGGGGAGGTGGTGGAGTCACCTTCATTGGAGGTGTTCAAGAAGAGGCTTGATGGGGTGCTTGTGCCATGGTTTAGTTGTTTAGTTGTTTAGGTGAGTTGTATTGTATGTATTGTATTGTATTGTATTAGGTTGGTTGGATTGGTTGATGGGTGGACGCGATGATCTTGAAGGTCTCTTCCAACCTGGTGGTGTATTGTATTGTATTGTATTGTTTCTTTGGATTGCTTCTATTACTGTATTTGATGAACAAACTCCAAAAGGTGTAGCCAGATATTCAACTAATCAAAAGATACAGGAAGAATGTAAGAAAATATATCATCTAGACTCAATGCTAAAAACTATTTTTTCTACATATCATCTACTTTTGTCCAAGTTTTGAAGGTATGTACAGAAATACACACACACACCCGTATCAGTTCCTGTATTCTGTTGTGTTTAAAGCTATGGTATATGTCCATGTTTTGGCCTGGAGGGACCTGTTGGGATGTCCGTCAGAACCAGTTAGTGGATATTTGATACCACGCTGACATCAGACCCACTGTATAAGGAAAGAAATCATGGAATTCAGAGTTCAGATGGTGTCCTCTGATACTTCTGTTTTCTGGGGTTATTGGGTTCTGCTTTCAGATTTGGGTGTTTCCCCTTTCCACTTGCAGCTTGCTGGCTTGGGTTTGTCTGTTCCACGCTTCCTACAAAATCAGGATTTTTGATTGTTGGTTCGGTTGTTTTGTGTTTTTTTGTGTGTTGATGATGATGATGATTTTTATTATTATTACATTAAACTCTCCTTATCCAAGCCACCAGGCTATCTTTATTCTTTTGCTCCCAAACAATAATAATAATACAATACACCAGGTTGGAAGAGACCTTCAAGATCATGGCGTCCAACCTATCAACCAATCCAACCCACCTAAATACAGTACATACAATACAATACAATACAACCCCACCTAAACAAACTAAACAACTAAACCGTGCACCAAGCACCCATCAAGCCTCTTCCTGAACACCTCCAATGAGGTGACTCCACCACCTCCCGGGCAGCCCATTCCAATGGGCAATCACTCTCTCTGTGTAGAACTTCTTCCTAACATCCAGTCTAAACTACAATACAACTCCTGTCCTAGATGGGAGGGACATTGGTGAGGGAATGGACTGCTGCAGCCTCCTGTGGCTGCCACAGCACAGTCCTGCACACTGCTGGTACCTGGTGCTCTACCAGTTAAGATTCATGGTTTTGGCCTAGGTGGCTCAGGTCATTTCCCAGTCAGGAACATTGTGAGAGCTGGCGAGTCAAACTATAACAATATATAGTATTTAATTCACACACACACCACACAACACACACACACCCCCAGTGGTACCTATTTCTATTCTGCTTTCACTTTATGTTTGAATATTTTATACAACATAATAAGCATATAGCAAAGGGAGCAGTTCAGAATCTCAGCTCAATGTTATTTGAAGTACACAACATGTATCAAGAAAATATTTTTATGCAGAGACATGTCAGCTAACAAAAATATATAGCAACAGATTATATCCTTCTGTCCTGAGTGGGTTGAAATTTCTGCAAGTGACTTCTCCACCTCTCTTTGTCAAGGCTAAATAATGTGGAATGCGGAGTTCTTTACCATGTAACATTGTCAAGACTCTGGTCACTAAATAACCTTCATGACAGCTACTCAAAAGTAACTGTCTAAACTTTCTCATACTTTTTTAAAACATGATGTAAGAGAGTTTAAATTACTTGCAGATGATAATAAGATTTAAATACATATATTTCTGGTTCTTGCTCCCTCTCTCACATATTTTGTTCCCCAAAGAGCTGTATGTTTTCAACTCTTTTTCCATGTATCTAATTATTCTAGAAGTTCTTATTATTCTTTCTTTTTTTCTTCCCCCACCCCCATATTGATATACCCTAACCACAGACTGTCTGAAATACTCTGCATTGCAATAGAAGTGGTAGAATCCTTCAAGCAAATTTTGGGGGGATAGATGTCAAGTTGTCAGACTGCTGGTCACAGAATTTGCTTTGTCTAGCTCTAAACATCCAAATGTTGATAGGAGACGGGCTTGGAGTGCATGGTTTGCTTCCAGACTAACTTTATTCCTATATCTGATTGCCATTTCAATGGTGTTTTGGCAGAGGTGAACTGTATTCCGATAGATAGAAAGCTGACAATAAATGAGGGCTCATCGGCTTGGCAGCTGCATGTACAAATAATACTGTTACTCGTGTGCGTTGGGGAAACTGTAAACCAGAGTTTAAGCTATAAAGTTTTTAAATATGGATATCTATCAGGGAGAAGTTGACTGGAAGGACAAATAAGGGCTTCTCTAGGATGCAGATGTAAGGTAGTGGAGGAAAGGCAGAGAAACCAAAGCAATGCTCCAATTAAGAGTGATTCTGGCTTCCAGGATAGTCCATCACTGCCATTCTCTAGGGTGTGATTCATAATATGATGAAAATAGACCAGGCGAATTGCAACCAAAGAGAAGCTATTTCTCTTCAGAAAGGAACTGTGGGTGTCTGTCTTAGCTGGAGATACCTGCAATGTCAAAAGTTCAGATGAGTCTGCTGTATGAGATAAGAAATCAGAGAAAACAGGCAAATAGGTACTTCACCAACACTCAGTCACCATCCTCCCAGATAGATAGAGGACAACCAAGGGCTGTATACTGAATAGGGTCCCTGCTGACGGATGCCTCTTCAGCCCTATGCTTCATCAATCTCACCTACTCGAGCCCAGCCTACCCTAGCTCAGCATAACCCAGCCCTGCCCAGACCAGGCAAGCCAAGCCTGCCCAGCCCAACCCAGCCCGCCAGCCCGCTACCCTAGTCCAGCCAGCCCAGCCCAGCCTAGCCTATCCTACCCTAGCCTAGCCAGCCCAGCCCAGCCCAGCCCAGCCTACCCTAGTCCAGCCCAGCCCAGCCTACCCGAGCCCAGCCCAGCCTAGCCTCCTAGCCCAGCCCAGCCCAGCCTACCCTAGCCCAGCCCAGCCTAGCCTATCCTAGCCCAGCCCAGCCAGCCCATCCTAGCCTAGCCTACTCTAGCCCAGCCCAGCCCACTCAGCTAGCCCAGCCCAGCCTATCCTACCCTACCTTAGCCAGCCCAGCCCAGCCCTGCCCAGCCTAGCCCGGCCCAGCCTAGCCTAGCCTACT